>AP028909.1:33077502-33716002 GCA_036186465.1 Nesidiocoris tenuis | reverse complement strand
TAAATTCAGGTTAATTGAAAATTTCAAAACCGTTTTTACATCCATATTTACAGGGTAAATGCTAGTATTTTGATCGTCGTAAAATCGGATTGGAACTTCAAAGAAAATTTTCTCTTACACTTTTACTGAGAATACTTCGCGAACTGTGGTATTTTACAACCAGTGGTGCGTAGATAACACACAATACTTCCATATTTTGAAACGTAAAATTGAGACACAATTTGATCATAATATGATTACACCCTCAAAAGCAGTCAAAATATTATTTTGACTGCTTTTGAGGGTGTTTAGGTCAAAAATATAAAAAAATGTACTATTTAAATTTTAAAATTTGCCCAAAATAAAAATACACCACATTATCGGAATACAAAAAATATCCACATATTCTGCAAGGTAAAACAAAGATTTTAGGACCAAGAACGCTCAAATCGGTTCATTTTTGTGGCCGGAAAAAAATAAAATAGAAAACACTAAAAATGCAAATATATCGGAAGTACTGTGCGTTATCCAAATTTCGATTAAACAGGGTGTTAGGTCTTGCCGAGACAAACATTTCAGTTCAAGAAATTTGAAAAAAGGTTGAGAATTGAGGGACTTATGGTCATTTTTGTAAATGACCACAGACGGACACACCCACACACAGACACACGGACACACAGACACTTGTTCAGGAAGTGATTCTGAGTAAATGTGTAGAAGAAAAAGTTTTTTCTGAAGCTCCGTTCCGATTCTCGATTTTAGGACGATCACAATACTTCCATTTACTCTGTAAATATGGAAGTAAAAAATTAAAAAACCGGCCCTAAAGCTACGACGAGGAAGCGTGGATGCTTCTCTAAAATCGAATTTTCGAATATTTCAACTTCTTCAATAGGTATGCATGTTTTTGATTTTTGCGTCGTCAGTCCTTGAACCGCCGGCGGTGTTGTGATTGTCACAGCGGCTTGCTTCTTCTGATTTCGTAATACTTGACTACCACTCAGACAACTGACTGTCCAGTCAGTCGCACACAGAGACAGGACATGTCCATGTTAAGGACTTGAAAATCCATACATCTGTAGGTTTATTAACCGAACATAGTTATTATTTATTATAGGTACTATATACCTATATTATAAGATTATATCTGAAATGAAACCCTGGATTGAAGGGAGTAGAAAAAATATGGTTCTTGAGCAATGGGATTGTATTTTGTTTCACAAGTTCAACTCACTATCGATAAAAACGCCACTATCGATTGCTTTAATATTAGTCGGGCTGACCCGAATGTACTTTTCGACGCAAGAACTGATAAGAATTGTTAGACGCAGTGACTGATAAGAATTTTTAGACGCACTGAAGTGTAGACGGAATGATATACACCCATCGTGACAGCTGATGGTTATTGTTTACAAAGTTTTACCTTACCATCATCAAAGGCCGAATAATTGTCATAATTAATCAGTTTGTCGTTGCTAAACCGTTTAAAAACTTATAAATTCTCATTTCCTGCATAGAAATTAGTAATATTATCTATTTTTCTAAATTCGTTTGGACTATTTTATAGTAGGTGCAAATTTTCACTTTTCACATTATGGCATCGTTGTGCGTATTTTCGGATACGATTATCCTGAGTTTCACCGATAAAATGTCGAGAATCGCCGTCGGAAGTGACGTCGAATCGACGGACGTGCATTACGCGGATAAGCCGCCCGACGACGACACGCGGACGGCGGCGGTCGACGGATACGTGCCCATCGTCTGCTCCGCTTTGTCCGGATCCGCCAGCTATTTCGCCGCCAGTTCTGCCAAGAATCTCAACATCTGGCGGACGGACGACTGGTCGTGCCTGCGATGGCCGCTAGCTAGGGCCGCCAGTTCTATCGCCTTTTCCCACTCCGAACGTTACCTCGTCGTCGCCGACAAATCCGGCGACGCCTACGTTTTCGACGTCAGCTGCAACAGCACGCCCGGGCGGCTCCTTCTCGGCCACGTGTCGATGCTGTTGAAAATCGCCTTATCGCCCGACGACAGGTTCGTCGTCACCTGCGACCGCGACGAGAAAATCCGCGTGTCCCGCTTTCCGAACGCGTACAATATCGAAACCTACTGTTTAGGACACGCGGACTGCGTGACGTGCTTGGACTTTCCGCGATCGCATCCCGTCGATCTTGTGTCGGGCAGTAGCGACGGCACGGTGCGGATTTGGGACTACAGGACGGGGCGCCAGATCGGCTGCTACGACAATGCGACTGACGAGCGGCCGATCGTCGTCGATCTGACTACGACGCCCGCCGATAGCGGCTACCTGATATCCGCGATATTCGACCGCTTCGATCTTGTTCGCCTGCTGTTCGTCAAACGATCGCATTCGTGCGACGTTTCGCTCTACCGCGACGTCTCGATCAACTGTTCGGTTCCTCGAGCTTTGACAGCTTGCGGCGATCGACTGTTCGTCTTATCGTATAAAGTCCCTTACGTTTCGGTTTTGCAATTCGACGGGAAAAATTTGAATTTTTGCGAAGAACTCAACGAAAAACTCAAAATGTTCATGTCGAAGTATTCGGAAGATTTTGCGAAAATTATCGACCGCGACGGCGAACAGTTTTCATATTTGAACAAACGAAAAATCGACGACACTCAAGACTACTATAACCGCAAAAAGGAACGATTGTTGGAAAAATCCGGGGAAATAAAAACTTAAAATCGAAACTTTTCTGTCTTAACCCTTGAGGCCGTATCAAATGAACAAATCAACAGGTTGTCACAGCGGGCCTGAAAGATTCGAAGATCGAATCTTCAACAACTGGCAGCTTGAGCCGCCAATGGGCATGCGCAGCCGCGGCAATCATGTAACTAATTGGTTAAGTGCCGCACTTTCCAGGACCAGCCAAGCCGTTAGTGCGGTTCCCACTTTGATAGATCATCCATGCCCACAACTTCCATAAAATAAGGGTAAACTGAATAAATATCGAGAATAAATCAGAAAATTTTAATGAGGCAAATTGAAATAACTGTTTTAGTTACGTAACAAAAAAAAATGATAGTATTTTTTTGAGACAAGGCTCCAAAATAGAAAGCGAATAGTGTTATGATTCTTAAACCGGTTTATAGTCGAGTTTGGACTCCAACTTCTTATTGTCGGCCACCTTGCGAACCGCTTTCATGAAATCTTCTTGCATGACGTATTCCCTTTCGGAACGGATGGCGAACAGACCGGCTTCCGTGCAGACGTTCCTCAGATCCGCCCCGTTGAAACTGTCCGACAACTTGACGACGGCTTCGTAATCTAACAAGAAAAGCATTTTTTGTAACGATTTTTCTTAATTTGGAACGTCCAGCTGAGCCTTGGCGGAATTTTGAATGCTCACAAGAATCGCCCTTTTGTAAATTGACTCAAAACGCGATCAACTCACCGATATCGCCGTGCTTGGCGATGGGACTGGCGTGGATTTTCAAAATTTCGAGCCGAGCTTGCTCATTGGGTAGGGGGATTTCAATTTTACGATCCAATCGGCCAGGACGGAGCAGAGCGGGGTCCAGGGTATCAGGACGGTTGGTCGCCATGATCATTTTTACCTGAAATTGAGAAAAAATAATTTTTCCCAAGGTTGATAACAGAGGTTTTTCCAGTGGATAACAACCAACGTTTCTGGGAGAACCTTTTTCATAGTATTCACAGTTGTCATGGGAACCAACGTCGCCATGGAAACAAACGTGGTCAAGGAAACTAACGTTGCTGAGGAAACTAACGTTGCTACGGCCCCGCTATTGCCGTTGGTAATCATGTTTAGAAAACCCTTCATCAACTTACAGAAGTCTGAATTAAAATTAGATACCTACGATAAAAAATAAAAACAATTTCAAATACGACAATTGAGAACCGAAAAACGTTACCGATGGCGTCGATTTCATCCATAAATATAACCGTCCATCTGGTTGAGAAGTTCCATCAGCGTCCTCTGGATTTCTCGATCGGCTGACGTGCCCTCCGAAAACCGCCGACCACCTGCGGAAGGTAATCATGTTTAGAAAACCCTTCATCAACTTACAGAAGTCTGAATTAAAATTAGATACCTACGATAAAAAATAAAAACAATTTCAAATACGACAATTGAGAACCGAAAAACGTTACCGATGGCGTCGATTTCATCCATAAATATAATACACGGCTGGTGATCTCGGGCGTAATTGAACATTTCTCGGATCAGACGAGCACTTTCGCCAATATACTTGTCGACGATGGCGCTCGATACGACCTGGCGATAAAAATGGTAATTCAGTCAATAGTCGGAATTCTTACAGTGCAGAATTCGAATGGCAGGTGTTAACACCGAAAATTCATCGCATGTTTACAATATCCGGGGAATTGATTATACTAGATAATTCAGAAACTGGTAGCAGAGGGCAAATGTTAATGTTTCAACAAATAGTCGACAAACCTTGAGGAAATTGGCGTCCAGCTGACTCGCAACAGCTCGGGCCAGCAATGTCTTCCCAGTGCCCGGAGGCCCGTAGAGCAGACAACCCTTGGGCGGAGTGATGCCAACTCTTTGGAAAAGTTCGGGGTTCATTAGGGGAAGTTCGATGACCTGAAAATACAATTTTTGAGATATTTCGGACAGTATCTTTTGAGAGATTAAAAAAAAAGGTGAATCGGACGAACGGCTCAACCCGCAACGAGAAGTGGCGGCCACGGCCGGCTTAAAACAACAATCGAATCCAACCGACAACCGAATCCTTCTCGGCTTGAGCCGTTGGTGGGAGGGTCCAGCCGTGCTGACCACGTTTCTGATTGGCCGAGTGCCGCACTTCGTTTGACCGAGACGCTCAGTGGTTGGGTGCCAAACCTCGAACTTATACGCACTCCAACCTAACCAAAATTCACCCTGCTCACTGAATTTAAAATCATTCAACATCCAAACCGTACAAAACCATTGATTTGCCTTTGGAGTTGTGGTTCGCTCCAGTTTGGTGCGCATTGTTGGGAAAGAAGATCGAGGGATCCAAATCGGTATCTATTGCATGTTCTAGTCAAAATAGAAAACGTGGATTTTGAGGATGAGCCATGGGTTTGGACTAATTAGAGTATTTTCTCCGATTTCATCGCTTGATTTATCGTAGTTTAGTGTTTTCTAGAAATTTCAGAAAAAATACTTTTTCCCGGCCTCCATTTTTAGTTTTTTGCCTATTTGAAATGGTTCTACTTATCCAACATACCTAGTTTTTTCTCAATTTTTGCCACATTAAGATTGGATCGTGAACTTATAAAGGGATTCATGCCTATTCCAGGCGCATCATAAGCTATCGCAAATTTTTATTTTAATAATTTACCTCACGGAGCTCTCGAATTTGTTCTGCCAAACCACCGATAGCGGAGTAAGTGACATCGCCGGGGTCTTCATGCGACATGTTGTAAACTAGGGGATCGACTTCCCTCGGCAAGTGCCTCATTATGGTCAACGTGGTCATATCCAGTGCCACCCTGGTGCCAGGCTTCAGCTTGGCCTTGTCCAGCTGTCGCCTGCAGCCCACGACGTATCTAGGCCCGTTGGTCGCCTTGACGATAACTGAAGTCAAATTTGAGAAGGGCAATAATTTCGGTGAACCGGCATTGAAAATTGATTGTGGCACCTCCTGCTCCTTCGGCGGCCGCCTTGACCCTTCGGCAACAGAGGCCCTGGAATCTGGGAGGAGCACTCGAGTGAAACAATACATCATTGACAAAAAACGTCGCCTTTGTGCATTTCCCAGGCTCTGGACCCAAGGTCTCTGTTGCCGAAGGGCTAAGGCGTCTGCCTAGTGCGCGGGTGCCAGTTTCGAGTCCTGCGTATGAGTGGGATGCAGCTCAATTTCCAGCATGATCTGATTCGTACTCAACAGCAGATAAATGCCCAATCAGCAGGGCGGATCTTAAGGGTAGAAGAAGACCCAAAGTCGTCGCATTGTAAACTGTGGGACGTTTAGTAGTCCGATGAAATTTCGGGTTTGCACTACTCACATTTTTCTTCAGTTAGCTGCTTCAGTACTTCACCAACGATCTGCAAGGTTTGAAAATTAACACAGTATAGCATACAAAGCACACGCTGTTTTAACCATAATACTTCGTTTGACTGCCCATCAAAGAGTTCGAGCTTAGGTGAAAAATTACCTGTCCAACGCTTTGCAGAGCCTTCAGGTCGTTTTCAGACTTGTCGTATTGTTTGGTCAGCTCTTTCAACTGCTCACGCACTGTAAAAAATTGGTACAATAATAGACATTCTCAATGAGGAGCGAGCCTATTTGTTGAAGTAAGTAGACAATTCAAGAATTTACAGAATTTTTCATTTTTATATTGTATTTTTCCTTACTTTCTTTCAATCGTACTTCCACCTCCTTATGTTCCAGAAGTTTCTTCCGGTAATCCTGGAGCACCTTCTCCTTGTTCGGCTCCTGGCCTTGCGAAGCAGTCATTTTGCTTTATAATGTTGGAAAAATCGCGAATAAATGAGACGGGCTTTATAAGCGAAGAATTACAAACTGCTCGACTTCGTGAAAAATTACTCCACCGCTTCCTAAACAAGTTCAACTTGACTACGGTCGAGTCTGGCAACTCATCTTCGGAAGGTTACAAACACAATTGTCCAACTGCGAGTTTCCGTTGGACATGAACGCGAGCACAGGCACAGACGTGTTCGGTGTTTCAAGCGAAATTTCAAGTTTTGATCAAAAAGTTTACCAATTTCTACTAGCATTGACCAAAACGAACTTTCCAATTTTTCATGTAGGCTACTGCCGATTCAGCAGACAGTCCAAACTTTTTACAATCCATTTTCACCATTGATGTCCATTTCGTAGGTAGCTCCTATATTTGTGTTGATCATTAAATGATCAAGTAACATAGTAACGATCATTAAATGATCGTTCAAGTAACATAGTCAAGTAACAGGTCCTTTCATTCAAGAAACGAGTCCGAGTAACATTCAAGTAATCCCTCTGCACTCTGGATGGCTCTTTTACCAAGCCATGGACAACGAGACAGTCAGCGTGACGAGGCTAAATTATGCGTCAACTTCGGGATTTTTCGGATGTAAGTTGGTGTAATTTCCCCGCATAAAATCCAGTCCGCAATGATGAGCTCATAATATGATTGTAGACGTAAACGGCTTCAATGCTCAAAAAAAAAAAATGCTTGGACAGATTTTAAAAAATTTCACAAAATTTGTGAATTATTTAATAACACGCGCTGGTACGGCCTCGATTTTGCAGGAAATCCCTGTTCATGGAGTTATGATGGGAAAAATCCCACCACCCACTTCAATACCATCACGTCATTCACCAGACACCGGTTGCAGTAGACGTGGACGGTAGGGCGGAGTGATAAAAGTAAAGTGTTTCTGGCACGTAATGTGATAGCCCGGCCTACGTAAACAAGTCAGTCCACCGTCCAGCCATCAAGGCCTATCTAGTTTAAAAAATTGTGATAATTTTTATCATTATCCAATTTCGCGATGTTATGGCAAGAGATTCGCTAGTTTTGTGTGTCACAATTTTTTGTTAATTTAGCTGATTCGTGCGAGCGATGGGAGTTATGAGCAGAGAATTATAAATCGTCCAGTTCCTCATTCTGCGCTTCAGGCCCAAGAACGTTGGTGAATAGAAATTCAACTTTGGACGGATCCAAAAAACTTGCAAAAAATGGGAGAGCTTTTCGGAGCTTGCAATGTTCTCACCGGCTGCATGCTGAACGCCGCCTTTCTGGAGCTTTTGGTGAAGTAAGTAACCTATCCAGAGGGTATTTTATTTTTACAGGTACCATACCTACTATTATGCCCAAAAAAGTGTGTGCACCTTCCTGTTTGAATTATATCAAGCCCAGTTTGCACGAATCCGATTGTCTGGCCCCAGTGACTTTCTCCAGTGCCATGACTTTCCAATTTTGAGGTAAAAATCAGCCCAGTGTAGTTCAAACTCAATTGCTGGCCCATGTTTATGCCAATTGACTGGCGCCAGCGAGCTGGCTGTTCCCAGTTATGCTGCCAACTGAGCTGTAGTGCACTCGAATTTGAGGCTGTGGGTTGTAAGATATCCCAAAAATTTCCTTTACCGAAATCCATAAGTAAAGCGTATCTGAGAAGGGGGGGCCGACGTGTCCCAGAATTATAGCGGGTTCAGGAAAACGGAGCTCTCATACTGCTCATCTGGAATTCGGGCCGGTTCCTTGGGCTACAACCGAAAAAATGGAAGGAGACCTCCACTAAAAAATAACGTATTTTTCTGTATTTCAGAGGCGATCCAGGATGCGGGACTCTGGTCACTTTTGCCCAATTCTTCTGCATCGCTGTTGTCGGTTTTGTGTTTACCATGAAATTCGGAACGGTTCGACGATACATTCCAATTAAGTAAGTTCTCGAGTTCGTCCAGACCTCTCAGATGGTCTAAATCGATAATCAGCTTTTTGAGTTCGAGAGATAAGAGACACTACTCAATACGAATTGTATTATTCTATCGAGAGCTGTTGGCTTCAAAGAGCGTCCTAGGTTGCGGAGCTATATTTGGAATACTTGAAGAGTTTTCCTCCAAATTGCATTCATCCACTTTCGAGTTTTTTCGACTTAGATTTCGTTTTTTCGATTTTCGATTGCTTATCGTGCTATTGGTACCAATGCTGCTATGAAACAAAATCGAAAATCGAAAAAACTCGAAAGTTAATGAATGCAGTTTTGGAGGAAAACTCTTCACTTGATACGTATGAGATGTATCACTCCAATTCAAGTTTTGTGTCATTATCAAACACCATTCTTCAGGGTTTGTAATTGGGATAATACAATTGTTACGATGCGCCAAGCTGTGGCAAGTCGATTCAGCCATAGTGTTACTGCTTAGTTCTAATTTGATGATCGTAACACAATTGTGAATACCTATCGTGGATATTTTTCAAAAATTTTGTTTTTTGTGGTTTGACGAACTCAGCTTGAGGTTTCTAGCTTCACTTATTGGAAATTATATATATTCTCATCATGTTGACGTGTTTTGTTGTTGTTTTGCTTGTTTTTGGCTAACAATTTTCAGGTTTTTTTCTGTACCACACTTGATGACGTGATCATATTTTTTCAGTTTTGATGCCTCTTATGTTCTAGAAATTACTTCACCGTGGTGGTATTATTTTTTGTTGCTAATACGTGTAACAATTATGCATTCTACTTCAACATCTCAATGCCTCTGCACATGACGTTCAGATCGGTAAATTCTTGCAATTTCATATGGCGTTCAAGGTTTTTACGTTTACTAGGGATGGAACATCGGTAGGAATCTCAAATTTTGAGATCGAAAACTTACCGAAGGTTTACCTTTTTTTAGGCACAAGTTGATTGTTTACAAACATTGGAGAAAAAATACCAATATTCCTATATTATTGGAATGTTCTCATCAATTACTGGAACATCGATGTTCTATCCCAATGCTAAAATTTTAATTTCTCTTTGAATTTTGATTCATCATGCATTCTTTTATACTGATTATTTCAATTCACTAAAATAATTACCTAATTCATACCTAAGATAATGATGCTTATGTTGGTTCTTTTTAAATGAATTTCATTTTGCTGCATACAATGTGATTTTGTTTTAGGGATCCCTGATAACGAACATGTTAATGAGTGTGGTGATGTTGAAGAGGAAATACAGTTTTTCAAAATACGCTTCCGTCATTTTGATATCTGCTGGAGTATTGTTATGCACTCTGGTGACGGGCCAAGAAGTGGTATGTTAAGTTTGAGTTAAAAATATTTGTATGCATTCATGTTGAGCGATGGTTGTTGAACAAAAAAATTTGATCACAATTATATTTTGCAAACTTTCAGAAAAGCAGTGCCGAAGCAGCTGGTGTGGAAGATTCGTTCTTCTGGTGGCTATTAGGTTCGTTTTTGAGACTAGTTAACTTTTTCATCTATCCTGTGGAGTATTTTTCAATTTTAAGCGGATTTGTTTTTGCCAGGTATATTTGTCCTTGTTTTCGCGCTTCTTCTATCTTCGTTACTTGGGATCTACCAGGAAACATTGTTTAGGACGTATGGAAAGCATCCGTATGAAGCGCTTTTTTACACGGTAAGCTCTCGAGTTATTCACCAATCCTCTCTCAGAGAGGCGAAAAGTACAAAGTTTCCAAAAACTCCCTAGTCTCACCATTGAGATACTGCGGTTGATCTTTCCTTAGGCAATCGTCTATGGAAGTAGGTTTCAGTGAAAAGCGGTTACCCTCAGTAAAACTGGCACGTAACAAATGCCGAATTCAAGTCCAAGTCCAATGAAATTCGTCCTACCAAAGATTCAGCGTTTGTTATGAGCCAGTAGTTACTATGGCATGACGTCACACTTTTGGATCGTATCGTCTACGAGAGACCCAAAATGGCGTCACTCACTGAGGTTATAGAATTGGTAGAAATCGTAACTTTATTCCCTCATCTCCAGCCCGAGAGACTTGCTGAATAATATTCTCCAAAATAATTGTGTGGCATCTAACTTTTCAGCATGCACTACCTCTTCCCGTCTTCCTACTGTTTTCAAGCAACATCATCGACCACTTGAACATTGCTATGGGTTCAGAGCCTCTGAACATAATGGGCTTTGCGAAAGTGCCTGCGCTTTTAGTCTATTTATTTGGGAACGTGGCGACGCAGTATCCTTTTAATATTTTTAACCGACGTCAAAAAACCCGTTTACTCGAGTTGACTTGTCAAAGGGATATGAATTCGTACCGTAAATAATACGTACCCCACTTGTACATATGTACCATACATAATAAGTACCGACGGAAATTCGAATTTTTGCGCTAACGCTCACTTACATCCAACCTCTCTCAGGCGGCAGGGCACGCCCGGGACAACTTCGATTATTGGGCGGAAACCCAACGCCTGGAACTGGCGTTAACATGACTCATTAATTTGTATCCGATTTTAATCCGACCTCTACCATGGAAAATTCCTCAACCCCTCGTCAGATATTTGTGCATCAGCTCCGTCTACTATCTGACGACGGAATCCAGCACTCTGACAGTTACCCTCGTCCTTACACTGAGGAAATTCCTCAGCCTGATCATCAGCGTTTGGTTGTTCCAAAATGACTTCTCGTTGTACCATTGGCTGGGTACCGGTATGGTGTTTTTCGGTACGGTTATCTTTACCGAACTCCACAAACAGATCGGGATCGTTGCATCCGACGATAAGAAATCGGATAAGAAGAAGAAATAGACGTTGTAAATCAATAAAGTAATTATTTTTTTGAAGAGTCTATTTCAATTATTTTATTCCTTTAGTGGAGTTTTTTGAAGATAACGGGCAATTACTGATTAATACGCATTGATTAACGACCTACTTGAACATCGCTGTACCCCTCCATCAAAAAGAGAGAGGAGGAAATTGGGAAATAAACGAAATCGCGGATAGCCTTGTGGCTAGTGACATCCATAATTTGGCATCCATAATAATTATTCATAACTAGGGATGACAATATGATGGGAAAACCAGCGCCACTCCTCGTGATATACCCTATGAGGGTTAACACAAAACACTACCTTCGCATCATTAAAAGCCTTCAAGAAAAATTGATTTTTTCCTCTTTTAACCAACTTTAAAAAGTGAGTAAAAACAAAAAGTGAGTGAGGGAGCGTCCGAGGGAGCGATAGGCAGCCTCCACGGGAGCGTCCTTGGTAGCGATAGGGAGCGTCCATGGGAGCGATAAAGACCGTCCGAGGGAGCGATAGAGGCCATCCGAGGGAGCGATAGGAAGCGTCCTAGGGGGAGTTAGGTAGCGTCCAGGTGAGGGACACACTCTGCAAAGTTTGCAATAATATTTAATATTATTTGGAATGGAAGTATTGGAATCGAGAATTAGAACGGAGCTTCAGAAAAAACCTCTACTTATACACATTTACACAGAATCACTTCCCAAACAAATGCCTGTCAATACTATGGAAGTAAAACTCCGCTTCTGGTATAGCGCTCCCGAGGAGGTTTCCCTGTCCCTCTCAAAAAGGCTCCTTGTCCCTCCCGTGAACGCTCCCTATCTCCCCCTAGGACGCTCCCGAGGACGGCCTCTATCGCTCCCGAGGACGGTCTTTGACGCTCCCTATCGCTCCGCAGGACTCTCCCGTGGAGGCTGCCTATCGCTCCCTCGGACGCTCCCTATCGCTCCTGTGGAGGCTCCTTAATTCCGATCGAACAGGGTCCAAGGTCTTGCCGAGACAAACAGTTCAGTTCAAGAAATTTGAAAAAAGGTTTAGAATTGACTTAGCAACGGCCACTTTTGTAAATGACCTCAGACGGAGTCCGTCTGACGATCACACAGACACTTGTTCAGGAAGTGATTCTGAGTAAATGTGTTTAAATAATATAAAATAAAAAATAATATAAAAGTTTTTTCTGAAGCTGCGTTCCGATTCTCGATTTTAGGACGATCCCAATACTTCCATTAAATGGTAATAAACCAGCGGTTTATGATACAATTTAAAAAAAACCTGAAACATCTCACGAAGTGCCTACCACCTGTAACAAATATTGTGCACCGCCTTCGGTATGATAGGAGGAATCGCAATGGTGAAATTCTACCATGCAATCAATTTAGCTTGTTGGGACATAGTGCTCGCTGCTCAGAACGCGATTGGGGAAGAGGTGCTCCAAAATGAGGCATCACATCTTCGTCGCACACTCGATTGATAAACAGGATTTCAGCCGGTGAAAACCATCGTTACCTTCGCTTTACATATGGGTAACGACGTCTACTAATGGTGCAACACGTCTATCTATCTCCTAATGGTTTCTGAACATGTTCGTTCGCCGATTTAGTTATCTAAATGATAAAGCGTAGGTAGTCCACAGCAAACATCGAACCGTCCATCATAAAGATATTTAGTTCGAATCCTACGTCGCGTTGACAGCCGCAGTAAAAGACAATGCTGTAAACCTTTTTAATTCGGAATCAACTTGTAAGTGCAGATTGAGTGGATCCGCTGGCAAACACTTTTTTGTTAGAAAATAAACAACAATAAACTTTTTTTTCTACAGAATTATTTAATAAATTTTCACAAATTAGACAAATTTCAAAACAAATTTTATTCTCAATTTTATGTCGGTAAACCGTAATTACATACTTCGCTCATCTCATCGACACGTTATAGCTTACCTGACCGATTTAAAATTCCTGAAACGAGGATCGTAAAAATGGGGCTCGACGACAAACATCGACACGAGACGACGTCGGCAGTCGACAATCCGCTGGATCGAGGTGATTTTGCATCTGTCCCCAACCTACTTCAGCAGGTATCTAGGTCTATATCACCGCTTTTTTATAAATGCCTTACGACCGATTTTCCATTCTACATTGTCCGAGAACTTATGAACCACAAAAGTACCATTTCCACGCTGAATCGAAAATTTTCCGAACTAAATTGAGATTTTCCAAACCTAAACGAGGATTTTCCCGACCTAAATGAGAATTTTCCTTGCCAAAATGAGAATTTTGTATACCGAAATGGAAATTGTCCGTACCGAAATGAGAATGTTCCACGCCAAAATGAGAATAAGCCAAATCAAATTGAAGAATTTTTTTTGGCCTTCTGAAGATGGCAAAAAAGGCGAAAGCGCTGCAGCTCGATCATAAACATTGTCAGGAGGAAGTCGACATTTGTCTCTGACCTTTGTCACACAAATGAAAATGAAGAAATTTCACTATAGTGTGCAATGCGCTTTTAATGGCGTCTTCAAGCAAGGTAATTATATTTTTTGAAAAATCTTGGAGAGTGTCCAAAATTTCCAAAGTGGTTTGGAAAATTCTCAATTTGACTTGGAAATGCTATAATAGAGTACGTATTGAAGAATTGTACGTATTGTTGAGGAATCGGACCGAATTCAGCTTGGTACCGAATAGAAAAACGTACAAATAACTTATTGGCATTTGAGTTTTTAATAGATAGACTGTAAGTAGGTACACATACCTAATACCTGTTTAAGCATTCATCATAACCAGTAAGTTTTATCGGCCTTCATATCTAATCTGCTCTCCCATAATTTAAAGTTAAAAACAATTAACTTTTTTAATAAATTTAAATTGTTTAATTATTATTCAATGATTTTGGTGAAAATTTCACATTTTTTCATTTGTGGATTTATTTTTATTTATTTGTGGATTTATTATTTATTATTAGATATTTGAGGATTGATTTTGAGGCCTTTTTGGGGTCATTAAATGAAAGTTCGCCAGCTTGTCTGATGGCAGCCTCAAAATCAGTCTAAAAATCTACGTTTCGATCCGAAATTCCTATCGGGTTTATGCTAAAAAAAGAGGTACAACGCCGTTTACAAACGTACAAGTACGCACATGATCAGCTGTTTCGGCTTCCAGACTTCAGCCTACCCGCACTACTGATGCATTTCTGAACACCAATCGTTTGATTGTTGGTTCTTGAAAGTCCATCACCAATATACAACCATACAATCGTGCGTGTTGATGATCATGGATCTACGCAATGACGTTTAGAAAAAATTAACATACCGCGCCATAGTACCTAACCAAACGGGGAAAAGGGTAGTTAACCCCGGGGGTTAAGTGTATCCACCCGTCTATAGGATTAATGCAGGTATATGACTATATTTATGTTTTTATAGCTCCCCGAAAAATCGGCAGCTGATACCAAAGTATACTCAGATGAATCAGACATCAACATTATCAGCATATACGATTCGAAACCGAGCAGCGATTACACCAGCAGCGAGCGGCCAAGTTATTCAAATCAGCAAGATGCTGGGGTCTGCTGCGTTTGTCAGGCTGCCTGGACCCATTGGAATGGCGAACTGCTGAAACGTGCCAAAACACCTGCCCCAGCTGACAGCATGGAAAAGAATAACTTGCTGAGGAACAATAGCGAGTCAGTATGCAGAATCTGTTTGGAAGGTAGGTATGGCTGGTATACAAACATGCTTTCCAATTAGTTCTTGAAACCAAACCAGTGGTGCTTAGATAACACATCATAAATAAATAACACCATAGATAAATGCAAATATATTGTTAGTACTGTAGGTTATTCAAATTCCGATTAAACAGGGCGTTAGGCCATGACAAACGTCTCAGTTCAAGAAATTCGAAGAAATGTTGAGAATTGTGGGAGCTATGGCCGTTTTTGTAAATGACCACAGCCGGACACACGGACATTATTTTATTTACTTATAGCAGCATTAGGAAGTTTTTTGTTCTTAGGAATTACAAGAATTTCATTAAAAATTCCGATTACTTTATTGTAACAATTCTAGAACAAGGTGCAGAGGAATTTATATCGCCTTGCGACTGCGCTGGAACCATGGGCAAGGTTCACCGGAGCTGCCTCGAGCGATGGCTTTCCCTCTTGAATTCTTCCGAATGTGAAATTTGCCGGCACAAGTTCAAAGTACACCGCTACCTGAGACCCACAAGACAGGTACGTGATGCAGAAAAATAACCCAGCAACCATAAAAAATGATAATGACTTATTATTAATAAATTTTTTAATGAGATGCATTTTCGATCGACCGGAACTTCAAAATTGATTTTGTTCGATGATTTTTCCAATATTTACACTTGACGTGGAATTTACGATCTTCATTGGGTAATTATATATTCTACAACTTCTTCGCTAAAATTGAAGCCCATTGGAAACATAAAATAAATGTTTAATATGATATGACCAAAATTTGGTTACCTATATTAAACATTCAATGTTGGTTGGTCTGTCAACTTGCAATTTTTTCAGTTTCAGTTCCATCGACTACCCGTCGACGTATGCGGTGACATGATTTGCATCGCAGTACTGAGCCCGCTGTGTGTACTAATTATCTACTTCACGGTTGATACGTCACTGACGAACATCAAAAAAGGAAAACAGGCGGGAGCCATTGCTTTGATTGTCGTCGCCTCGACTGTGGTCATCATGTATTTTCTCTGGGTTTTCTGTACCCTGAGGTCAGTTGATTGTCGAAAAACATTTAATTGTCGTTCGCTCCTGTCAAAGCAAAATTAGATCGATCTATACCCAAACTCAACTGTCTAACTCAACAAAAACTCAACCTCCAAACTCAACTCAAAAACTCCGCTCAAAACTTCACTGAACTTCACTCGTCTCGAAACCCCTAACCTTTCGCCTTCCACCGCCTTCATTACAGTGCGCAGGCAACCCGCAATGCTCTCATGCGTTGCTGGGTTTTGCCTAAGCATTTGCATAGCTGGGAGCATACGAGGGTAAAGTTACCTTTAATTAACTAAGTTCTTAGTTAATTCAGTTTCATTTTGAGTTTTCTCTAAAGTTCGATTTATGAGCTTGCGTTCCAGTTTGACTTTGATTTTGATGAGTGCGGGTTTGAGGTTGGTCATGAGTTTGATTAGGAGTTTGAGTTTGATCATGAGTTTGACTTTATGTTTGAAATTGAGCTTGATTATGAATTTGCGTTTGAGTCTTTGTTTCATTGTGATTGAACCTGAAATAATGAAAACCTAATTAACCTGAAACTAATTTTGGGATTGAGTTCGATTTATGAGCATGAGATTCGGTTTTGCTTTTCTGTTGTCACGCCCATTGCCCTCCACTGTATTATTAGTTAACTCGCTATGATAGTGTGTGAGTTGGGCGGAATCGTTATTTAGTTTTTGCTTGTTTTCTCTCGAAATATTTACATTCATCCATCCAATAATATAGGTACGATTCAGTCTGTTGATCGGTGCGGTGGTTAACGTGCAATCCATATTGATTTTTCTCAAAACGCAAGGTCAGCCCTTGGGTTCATTGTTCACGCGATAATCATCAAATTGATTGCGAGTCTATCGGATAACATCGCTGACAGTTACGAAGCCAGTTGACAAATTTGGGCAGCTTTCGACGCGATCAATTCGAACGTTTCTGAAAATGTAGCAGAATAAGTAAAGTTTATGAGAACCTACGAAACTAGTTTTGGCAAAGGGCTGTTTACAAAATATTGAACACTATTTTTGTTCACTTTTTATGCACCAAAACTACCTAAGGTCACCTAAGGTTGAAAAGATCAGGCTAATCCATCGATCATGCGTTCTGATTGATTTTCAAGCTGAATTTATGGTTGAACTTTATTTTTATCGTTAAGAGAACTTTCAAAATTGCGTTCACATTTTTCGGCAGGCATGCGTTGAGGTACTGGTGGGGCTGTAACAGGATCGTCCGGCTATCTAACAATCAAGTTGTCCCTCGCCGGGTACCTGAAACCGATGGACGATAATACCGTGATACCATGGAGCTATTTTTATTTTCTCGCATTTTGACTAATTTACCTAGGTGAAATATATTTATCTTGTTGGTTTTGAGGTTTTATTTCCTTGGCGAGGCGCAACCCTTTCTCCTTCCGTACTTTTCTATATTCGCACTTTTAGTGTTTTCTATTTCATTTTTTTCTGGCCACAAAAATGGAAGGATTCTTGGTCTCGAAGTCCCTCAATAGTAGTCGAAATATGATCAAATTGGTCAAAGTTCAACGTTTCAAAATATGGAAGTAGGTATTGCGTGTTATAAAAGCACCACTGTTATAAAGACTATAAAAGAGTAATCGAACGCTCCACTATCTAACAACTTCATCTCTCGAAACTTTGATTAGAAGCCTCAACACCTTTTCGTATATCAAATGAGTTCATCGTCGAATATCTGCTGTGGGAATCCATTATTCATGAGTAAATACATTATAACAGCAAGAAACGATCCATTGATCAGTGGATATAGACTCATGATGAGAGGGCGATGGTATGGGGCATTAGCAACACGCAAGTTTCAACTTACTTCCGGGCTTAGCTGTCGGATCGTTTATTTTTACGGGGTCAAGAAAGAAGCCGAACAGCATTGAAGGAGAGTCGATATTGTTATCCTTTGGCTATTCCGATGGCCATCTCAGGGAAATTGTACGACGTTCGGAACCCGGTCATTGTTCCTTCTCGGGGTTGGCCTACATTGCCCCATGACGGAAAAAAACCTTGAAATAAAACTTGATTGTACGTATTTTCCGTCATTGACCGGTACATGGTGGCCGTGAAGACAAATAAACAGAGACGACAACATATCATTTTTCCACCTAAAATTTTCAAATACGGATATCGATTGGCAGGTCGAACCTGAGAGGAGGAGAGTGGAGAATGTTGAGAATTATGAAGTTCAGTTTTACAAAAATGGCCATCGCTCCCTCAATTCTGAACAGGACTGTCTAGGCAAGACTTATCACCCTGATTAACCGGAATTCGAATTGTTTTACTCAACTTCAAGTTAAAACTCAACTTCGAGATCAAATTCAACTTCGGAATCAAACGCAACATCGAGATCAAAGTCAACTTCGGGATCAAAGTCAACTTCGAGATCAAACTCAAATTCGAATTCAAAGTCAACTTCGAGATCAAACTCAACTTCGAGATCAAAGTCAACTTCGAGATCAAACTCAACTTCGAGAGAAAAGTCAACTTCGAGTTTAAAGTCAACTTCGAGTTCAAACTCAACTTCGAGATCAAAGTCAACTTCGGGATCAAAGTCAACTTCGAGATCAAAGTCAACTTCGAGATCAAAGTCAACTTTGAGATCAAAGTCAACTTCGAGTTCAAACTCAACTTTGACATCAAACTCAACTTCGAGTTCAAAGTCAACTTCGAGTTCAAACTCAACTTCGAGATCAAAGTCAACTTCGAGATCAAAGTCAACTTCGAGATCAAAGTCAACTTCGAGATCAAAGTCAACTTCGAGATCAAAGTCAACTTTGAGATCAAAGTCAACTTCGAGTTCAAACTCAACTTTGACATCAAACTCAACTTCGAGATCAAAGTCAACTTCGAGTTCAAACTCAACTTCGAGATCAAATTCAACTTCGAGATCAAAGTCAACTTCGAGATCAAAGTCAACTTCGAGTTCAAACTCAACTTCGGGATCAAATTCAACTTCGAGATCAAAGTCAACTTCGAATTCAAAGTAAACTTTGAGCTCAAAGTCAACTTCGAGTTCAAACTCAACTTAGAGATCAAAGTCAACTTCGAGTTCAAAGTCAACTTCGAGATCAAACTCAACTTCGAGAGAAAAGTCAACTTCGAGTTTACAGTCAACTTCGAGTTCAAAGTCAACTTCGAGATCAAAGTCAACTTCGGGATCAAATTCAACTTCGAGATCAAAGTCAACTTCGAATTCAAAGTAAACTTCGAGATCAAAGTCAACTTCGAGATCAAAGTCAACTTCGAGATCAAATTGAACTTTGAGATCAAACTCATCTTCAAGATGAAAGTCAACTTCGAGTTCAATGTCAACTTCGAGATCAAAGTCAACTTCGAGATCAAACTCAACTTCGAGAGAAAAGTCAACTTCGAGTTTAAAGTCAACTTCGAGTTCAAAGTCAACTTCGAGATCAAATTCAACTTCGAGAATAAACTCAACTTCGGGATCAAAGTCACTTTTAGTTCAAGTTGACTTTGAACTTGAAGTTGACTTTGATCTCGAAGTTGACATTGAACAACTTCGAGATCAAACTCGACTTTGAGATCAAAGTCAACTTCGAGATCAAACTCGACTTCGAGATCAAACTTAACTTCGAGATCAAAGTCAACTTCAAGATCAAACTCGACTTCTAGATCAAACTCAACTTCGAGATCAAACTCGACTTCGAGATCAAAGTCAACATCGAGTTCAAACTCAACTTAGAGATCAAAGTCAACTTCGAGTTCAAAGTCAACTTCGAGATCAAACTCAACTTTGAGAGAAAAGTCAACTTCGAGTTGACTTTGATCTCGAAGTTGACTTTGATCTCGAAGTTGACATTGAACTCTAAGTTGACTTTGATCTCGAGGTTGACTTTGATATCGAAGATGATTTTGATCTCGAAGTTGAGTTTGAACTCGAAGTTGACTTTGATCTCGAAGTTGAATTCGATCTCGAAGTTGAATTCGATCTCGAAGTTGAGTTTGAACTCGAAGTTGACTTATTTTCCCTCTGTTAGGCACCTCGAAACCTCTAGGAACGGAGGGAAAACCTCTGATATGGCAACACTGATTTCACCATCAATGTAGGGGAACGTCTGGTTTTGTATTTTTGCATCTTTTGAAAAACCCCTCCGGAAAAATGGAAGTCAGACCCCAAATTGGGAATGGTAACCCTAATAACCATAGTGGCTTTAATGCATTGCTGAAAAGAACGTTTATTGAATAAAACATGGGTCACCGCTCCTGAAAAGAGTTGCTATTGACCGGAATCAACTATTCTGAATAATTCTGCCCCTCGGGCTATAGTAATTTGTTGCGAACAACATAATGAAAACAAAACGTCCTTTCGCGACTAATGCCTCGGCAAACTTTGGAATGAATGAGGTCACTTTACCTGAACGCTACCTTGGCTGAGGTCGTGGGATAGATAAAGGGGTAAAATAGAGAAAGGGGTAAAATAGAGAAAGGGGTAAAATGGCGCGTGCGCGTTGGGGTTTGGACTTCGGACAACCCGCCGGTTGTTGTGAGGGCCAGTAGTGATAGAGACGCGGAGTCATGGGGCTCGACATAGGTTAGGATCTCAACAACATGGGCATATGCTTGGACACAGGTAAACATAAAAGCGAAATAAAAATCACATTTTTGACCACTGGTGTGACGCAAGCTTTATCACTTACCTTTCTTCCTATAGCCTGGACACGGTAGTGTTGGTAATAGGTATACGAGGCACCGAAAAAAATGTTAGCAAAAAAGCATCTCTAGTACCTAATGCTCAAAGCGCTCTCATGGTCACCCATTTCGAAATGGCGAGCTCTTGGCCATTTTCCCGGATGGGTACGGCCGGGACTAAGATTTTGATGCGTAACTTCATGGGGGCCCGAACAGCAGTCCGTTTATGGACTGTTTCACTTTGACAATTTTACATTCGATTTTCAGCCATAAGGAAGGAAAAAATCGTTTCATACAAAAGTTTTTCAAAATTGAATTTCAAATAAACGTACAGCAGGGGTCAAAAATTTCAAAAAAGCATAGTTTAAGGTAGTTGGTTTATCAAACCACCCCCCTGGCTACCCTGAACTTTTGACAGGGCCGGCATAAGAATTCCTCGCTTCTACAGGTCAAGACAAAAATTTTAAGGCGCAGTATGATGGGGTTCCGACCTGCCGTTTAGGAATAGACATTTTTGGACTGCAGTAGAACTTTCACAGTGCACCGATCACCGAGCACGTTTTCTTACGATAAACCGGCGTCAACCCTAAGGGGGCGGAATGTATTTTACATTAAATGTAAAAAAATTTTTAAGAAAGGTTCCCATGTACGTAAAAAATTTTTTTAGGAGTGAGGCCTCACAGGAACTTTTGCAAGCCGGTGATCATTCACCTCTGTCCTTTTTTAAAGGCACAAACCCCGTGTGCCCATGGTTGGGGCACAATAAGGAACCGGTCCAAATTCCGGATGATCGGAAAAAATCCATTCAAACCAGCCCTAACCATCACAAACTGTCAACAGGGCGGTCGTGCTTATTCTAAAGAGATAAATCTCAAATATTTCGAATATGGTAGCAGAGCATGCGTGTCCGTCTGTAAGCCTTCACAAAAATGGCCATATCTCCAACACACCTTTTTCCAAATTTCTTGAACTGAAACGTTTGTCTCAGTAAGACCTATCACCCCGTTAACCAGAATTTGAATTACTCGCTGTTTATACAAACAGCCTCCAAAGTAGTCGAAGTATAATCAAATTGGGTCAAAATTGTACACGTACGTGTGTCAAAATATGGAATATTGGGTGTTATATTTATGTGTGTTACATTTGTGTAAGTATTTACATCCAAACCTCGGGGTGTCGTATGAAGTTTTTCTAAATGTTTTGAGAAACTGTCCCAAAATGTCAGCAGAATTGATCGTTATATTACTCCTCACTTGTGAATAACAACAAATCACTGGATATTGGCGTTCATCATTGTCCGTTGTCAACGGTTTGACGAATGATTCTCGTATCAATTCTTCATACCCGCTGACAGGGACCTGGGCGAATAACAGAATACCTACGCGCACGTATTTACTCCGAGTGAAACCATAAATCTATCCGAGATCGAGCAATTTGTTGTCACCAGTATCTACCCCCGACCAATTTCATACCTTCTTTTTATTCTACGGAAATGTATTAGGGTGAGTGGGGGTAAGTGCGTACCTATTTTTCAGGTATCTGTCTTTGCGATTCTACCATTCCACTGACGCTTGGAATATTGGAGTGAGGACGATTCTATAAGTTCTCTAGACATTTCCAAACCTATATAGGTCGGGGCTTATTGAATTCATGCCCTCAATTCCATGCAAAATGAGAAACAGCTGAAGGGTTTCAACAGACGCACTTGCCCTGGTCGTGGGGCAAGTGCGTCCGGATATTGGGGCAAGTGCGTTTTCATCTTTCCACCGTGAAAATCAGTCGGGTACCTTAATTTAGTCATTGTAACTTTCTATTCACAGGGGTTTTTACATTGCTTTTTTATATTCGGGGCCAACATTCTAACGATCTGACCACCAAAAAAAAAAAAAAAACGCTGCTAAGTAGATCAGTGGCATGTGCACATCAGTTTTCGGTATATCCGAAGAACTCTGCAAATTTTGCACAGGGGTTCATTTTTCGATTGCAAAGACAAATCTTACGATATATAGGTTCTCCTCAAACACGGAACTTAGTTGTTATTATTCTAGAATTTCAGTATAAATTGGTAGATATTTTAGATGGGGATTTAGAAAAACGTTTTTTCAACCCGGCAAAAAATAATCATCCTCTTTGCTTGGTCCTTCTTGCTTGACCTGCCTATCTATCTTTTCAACGCAGCGCGTCGTTAATTTTTGTTGAAATCATCATTTAATCTATTCTTATTTACCTTCATAACTAACAGAATAATAGATTAAATTATTAATTAAATTTAAAAAAAAAAACAGAATAATAGATAATAATTATTAAATTCTCTGAATAAAGAAATTAAAAATGCCTCAAGAATGCTTCAGAACCTTTGTTAAAGCCTGTCTCGTTCTTATGTTGCCAAGCGCAACTGGTCGTAGTGTGAGTGCGTCACCTTGTTGTTGTAATAGGCTAGTGGTCGTAAGTAGATCAATCAACCGTATCTAAGAGCCGAGGCCAAATTCTCAAGTTTTTCCAATTTTTGTTTTGCTGATTTGTGTAATGCGACCAAATTCTTTAAATTGAAGATATCGGGAGGACAGAAGTTTTTGTGGGGATTCCAACGAGTGGAAAACAAATTTTGTAGCTCGAGTAGTTTTCGAGTTATTAAGAATTGGGGAAATTTTGGAAAACTAAAAAATGCCTCACTAAAACTGCAATAACTCCGAAACGGTTAAAGCTACCGGCGTGGCGATGGTCTCATTCGATTCAGCATAGAAAAATCTATAGAAAATGATGCGTCACATGCCTATGTTTCAAATTTCCAGAAAAACACGAATTTTTTCCCACTTCAACAGCTGTTTTACTGGCCTTAAAATTAAGGTAGGGTTCTGCCGAGACGTTAGGACCAACTAGATACGGAACTTGATTTTTGGTAAAAATTTCAAAATTTTTCGATAACTCCTTCCCCCTGAAAAACCCCGGACGGCGGACGGCGTACGGCGTACGGCGGACGGCGTACGGCGGACGGCGTACGGCGGACGGCGTACGGCGGACGGCGGACGGACAAAAAATTTTTATTGCAGATTCGGATTCTACACCCCTTGAAACGTAAACCAACAAATTTTCAGGGGGTGTTAAATTTTTTTTTTTCCTGACCGATTACAAAGGTTCATTTCTATAGAAAAATGAACCAAAACTTGAGAACTAGCAAACAATTAATAGCGGGCTCCTTAGCAGAAAAGCGTTTCACAAATAGGTCGCTGGGGCTCAAGATAGTCGTGTTCCTTGTAAATATTCATGAAGCTGAATTAGCCGGAAACAGTCCATAATTTAGGGGTGTTGGATCCATCCCGGAAACACATAAACTCGGCAAGAGAAGCGAGAGAGCCGTAACCCGGTCATTGAAGAGAGCCGGTGAATAATTTGTGGCCCAAAACGTTGAAGCATTGGATTGCTTCTAACCACTCTGCCAACTGGCCCATAACAATTATGCTGTCCTATCCCATGGGTTTCAGAAGTTAGTATTATTAAATTATCAATAGCATTAAGTGGGTACCTGGTATTGGAAGATGGGCCTACTGCGCAACTGATTCAATTAGAAAACAACGAATTTTAACCGGCTTCAAAAAGAGGAGGTTACTCAAGTTGACTTGTAATGGTTTTGGTAAACATTATTGTTTCGCTCTCAAGCAGCCAATTTTAATGAGATTTGAAAAACTCTTTCGCTGAAATGTCAAAGAGGTCTGCCATTTTTTATTTTTTTAAATTTTTTTACGCTACACCCAAATGTGGGCAGTACAAATCTCAAAAATGGAAACATTTTTTTTTGGAAATTCAATTTTTTTATTTGGCAGGTCCTTCTATTTGGCATCTCTTTTGGGAGGTCCTACGATAGGTATCCGTATCGTTTCAAAAATAACTCTCAAGATCTTTTTTTCATCTACATTTTTATATTTACTTCCACATATGCAGAGTAAATGGAAGTATTGTAATTGTCTTAAAATTGGCAATCGGAACTTCAGAAAGAACTTTTACTCATACAATTCTACTCAGTTTCCGAACCAGGGTCTGTACGGTAGCATACAAAGTATGGTAGCAGAGCATGCGTGTCCGTCTATTTGGTAATTTACAAAAATGGGCATATCTCCCTCATTTCATAACCTTTTTCAAATTTCTTGAACTGAGATTTTTGTCTAAGTAAGGTCTATCACCCTGTATAAATGGAATTCGAATTACTTACAGTATTTCCGATATATTATTTTTTGAAATTTATTTTCAGTTTTTTTAGTTACTGGTCTTCAAATCTTTGTTTTTGATTCTTTGAGGCGAGTTTTAAAATTTGCATAGTGAGTTTATTGACCCTCAAAACTAGTTAAAATATAATCAAATTGTGTCAAAATTTTACGCATCAAAATATGGAATTGTTTTGTGTTATGCATCGCTGGTTACGTTTTGGTTTTTCCAACTTCTTCATTTTGGAGTCGGTTTTTACTTTTTGATAACATCTTTTCGTAGGCATGTTTTCCGTTAGCCACTCTTTTTACACGCGGCCCTCTGCGCGGGAGAAAAAGGGGCAACTATCCTACGGTTTTATTCGGATTTTCTGTTCCAGAAAAGGATCAGGATGGAACGGACGAGTTTGAAGAATCAGTTGGAAATGAGGGTTGGCTTCGAGGCAACTCAACAAACTTCCGTTACCCCGGAACCCCCCCTGAGGGTCAGTTTCCCACGCAGAATGCTGGCACCGTCAAATTCGAAGCACCTAAAGTTCCCGTTGTATATGTACTTGGTACGTGCTATCAATTGTTGTAATAGCAATAAGGACAGATTTTTTTGGAATTTTTATCGTGGAAATAAGCTTCATACAATATATGGTAACATTATTAAGATATGGTATATTATGTGTCATCAATACAGACTTAAATGACAATGAAGTGTTATAATATCATTATTTTGTTCTATCATTTTTTTTTAATGACTGTTTTTTTTTAATTACTCTCAAATTTGCAATTACCATTCATGGGAGTATTGCATTGTAATAATATTGATGATGTAGTTAGCAATTTTATTATATCTCATGTTCTAGGTGGTCCGGGAAGTGGTAAGGTGACACATTGCGACACCATGATGCAAGAAAGGCGAGGCATTGTGCACATCAACATGACCGATTTACTGCAACAGTACACTGTCGGTACGAACTGTTTAATGCGATTCACGTTAATTTTAGAATATTGGAGTTCTGACAAAATAGTGAAAACAATTTGTTCGCAGGTTTCAATTTAAAAACTTACGTTATCATATAAAATTGCTGAGGGAAATTTTAGGGCATGAAAATGTTGCCCAGTACTACAATTGATAAAAGAATTTTGTATAAATTGGAAAGCACGATAATTGGTACGACGGACGTATGATTTGGGCCTCTAGTGTTCAGGAGGCCGTACTTGAAAATACTGAAGCCTTCCTTTGATAGAGTAGTATAGGCATTGCATAATTTTTTAATCGTACCCCATGATTGCAATTTTGCAAATCAACATGTACTGAGCCACAGGAATGAGGAATGGTTTCAAATTTTAGCTACCTTCTCTCATATTACAGCAGTTTGTGGTCAAACGAGTGGCATCGAAACTGTTTTATGTTTATGTCATAACGATGCCATGCGATCGTGAGTCATCGATTTAATTTCATGTCACGAAAGCTGTAAACCCTCCTTTGCTCAACTCCGAGCTAGTTGACGAGGTCGTCTGATTCGGTATCGTGAAAATATAGGTTTATACCAATAACTTAAATTGAGGTTTCCAATGCAATTAGGGCTTTTCTGGTATAACCGTAAAATATCAGGGTGGGGCTAGATCAATTTTTGAACAAGTTTATGCAACGCATAAATTCATTCCCCTCTTAAAAACGAACCTACCTGATCTTCTTGCTGTGCAAGAGGTGTTGATGTAATTTTCCGGTTAGGTTGACGGGACTGACGATGACGAAGGAACAGGGAATCACCACTTATAGATTAATGTCATCGATCAGCAGGCATGGTTTTCTTGATAGAATATTCCCTGTGCATACTTGATGCGGACTCTTCTTTGTGCCCTGGCCACTGAATTTTGGCCGTTCCTCCTTTGATCTGGTTTCAAGGTCATCGGGTCGTCCTTCCCGAATGTCAAAAAACGATCGTTAGGTCACCCATCGTGAGCAAACAAATAAAAGGACAGCCCTTCAGATAATGTCCAAGGGCGATCTCAAAGCAAGGGCAGAACGTTCCGCAAATACTTGAATCCGAGGAACCGTGATAGAAATAATTTTTCCCTCTGAAATACAAATTATTGGTAGTACTACCCAATATAGTACGTAATAATGACTAGGTCAAATTCGTAGCTCTTTGCCAACTATATTTGAGGGGTTTTATAACGACAAAAATTGCTTCCATGAAGAGAAGAACTCAAGTAATCTCATCTTGGACACAAGTTAACGCTAATTTAGACACAAAAATACAGTTGGCGGCAATTTGTTCAAGTTTAAAACAAATTTCACTGAATTACACAAGTAGGGGTCTCACAGGTAGGTACCTGCATACGTACAGAAAACACTTCCACTTTCACTTTTTCACTGTAAATTTTTCACGTTCACCTTTCACTTTTGACGATCACTTTTCACTTTTTCCGTTTTCACATTTCCACTTTTTGATTTTTCACTATCAAAACTGTTTCACCTTCACCTTCACTTTTTCACTTTCACTCTTCCACTTCCACTTGTTCAACTTTCACTTTTTCGGTGTTATTTCATTTACCTTTTTACTTCCACTTTTTCATTTTCACTCTTTCGGTTTCACTTTTTCGGTTTCATCAATTTACTATTACTCTGTTGGTTTCTCCTTCATACTTTCATCTTTGTATTTTTACCTTTCTACTTTCACTTTTCACTTTCAATTGTCACTTTTCACATTTCACATTTCACTTTTCACATTTCACATTTCACATTTCACATTTCACATTCCACATTCCACTTTTCACTTTTCACTTTTCACTTTTCACTTTTCACTTTTCACTTTTCACTTTTCACTTTTCACTTTTCACTTTTCACTTTTCACTTTTCACTTTTCACTTTTCACTTTTCACTTTTCACTTTTCACTTTTCACTTTTCACTTTTCACTTTTCACTTTTCACTTTTCACTTTTCACTTTTCACTTTTCACTTTTCACTTTTCACTTTTCACTTTTCACTTTTCACTTTTCACTTTTCACTTTTACTTTTGCTTTGCATTTTTATTTTTACTTTTTTACCTTCACTCTTTCGGTTTCAACTTTTCATTTTTACTCTCTAGGTTTCACCTCTGCGCTTCCACGTTTTCAAAACAAGGCACGAAATCCATTTTATGCCTGCCGAAATCCGTGGGTAATTTGGAAATAACCAGCAAATCAGCGATCCCGATTTTTTTTTGTTTTAAGACCCTGGAAACGTATCGTCTGAAGTCAGGGACTTCAGTCAACTGAGCAGCAAGACGGTCACCGAAGTGCTGATGCTCGAGATGAAGATGGCCCCTGCGGCGAAAGCCTTTCTCATCTCTGGCTACCCTCGCAACATGAGAGACGTGGTGGAATATTCAAACAAGGTCAATATTCGCCACTCAATAATATCGAGTACATTATGCTACTAATAATTGTGCATAATATATTATTATAGCATATTATGCTACTCATTTACGATTACGAAAAAACCTCGGTGATGCTATCCCATTAAGGAACTGTGAGACTTCGCTTTGCAGCTGCAAGATATCGCGAGCATGCAAATCAGAGGCTCGCAGGAACCAATGGTGAGGATGGTAATAAATGTTAACAATTCACTCAAATGGTTCCATAAAATTGAGCTTATTGGTTATCGATTAAGCGTATTGCACCGGGAAAGCACATTCATATCTATTGTAGGTATATCGAGAGTAAACAACTACGTGCAAATAGGAAGGGCCTAAAGACTCAGTTATCGACCGCTCGTGTTCACATTGTCTCATATCCTGTCATTCTAATGCTCTGAGTCACGCCATTCGGCATGTGCACTTGCACATTATTTTCTGCTCAATAATGGATTTTTCTGTTTTGAAGTATCAACTTTGTATTGTTTCCAAGAATACGATCGTAAGCACCCAAAACACTATGCTGGCTGACAGAGAAATCCTATCAATAGAAATCGATCGATGAAAAGAGCGTTTTTCCTCCTCATTGGTAAGAGATAACGAAAAATGGAGAGCCACCCTAATTTTTTCACCCAGATTTAATTTTTTATCCCCTTTATGCACATTACGTTGGTTACCAAAGAGGTTTAAACGATTATAGGTATACGTACTTGAAGATTCTTTCTGGCCAACGGCAAAAACTGTTAACTTGACTCTTTTTTGTTACAGATACAAATAGTTAACGGCGTAGTTCTGATTGCCTGGAGACAACGGGTATTGGAACGCCAAATTGACTACGGTGCCAAATTGGGGCACGTTGTGCTCAGCCTTGCAAAAATGGAACTGAACAATTTTTACAAGAACGTTATGCCCGTCGCAGATTACTTCGATCAGAGGGGCATGGTGATCGCGGTGAGTTTTAACTGTACCAAATACTGCAAAACAACATTGATTTTTACTTCCATATTGACAGAATATAGGGAAGTATTGTAATCGTCCTAAAATCGAAAATCGAAACAGAAAACAGAAAAAACGTTTACTCATACACTTTTACTCAGAATCACTGCATGAACAAGCGTCTGTGTGTCCGAATGTACGTCTTTTTCAAAAATGGCCTATGGTGACCATAGTATGGTCCCTCAATATTCAACCTTTTTTCAAATTTCTTGAACTGAAGTGTTTGTCCCAGTACGACCTATCACCCTGTTTTACCGAAATTCTAATTACTCGCAGTAGTTCCGATATGTTAGCACTTTTATTGTTTTTTATTTTTATTTTCCTGGCCACAAAAATGAACCGATCTGAGCGTTCTTGGTCTTAAAATCTTTATTTTACCTTGCAGAATGCGTGGATATTTTTAATATTCCGGTAACTTGACGTATTTCGGTTTCAGCGGAGTTTTAAACTTTGCACTTGAGTTTTATCGCATTTTTGACGTGAACAGCCTCAAAAGTAGTCAAAATATAATCGAGTTGTGCCGAAAACCACGTGTCAAATTGTGTAAGTATTGCTCGTTATCCACGCACCACTGGTTTTCGGCAGATGTTTGCTTGATGAGGGACGAGTGAGTAGGAACTTTCTCGAGCTAGCTCTACAGGGATGGGTGATCCTTTGTCCTCGCACAGTCATATTAGGTTGCAACCCAAGGAACCGGTCCAAATCCCGGACAAACAGTATGGGGAAACTCCGGTTTCCTGGTCCCACTACAACTCTGGGGCGACGTTGGTCTAATAATATTGAATTGACGGGTGCCATGATACCCCGGTTTGAACGGATATTGAAACCAGAGCAATAATGAATGTTCCATTTTTATCGTGATTTACCCCACGATTGGTTGATGGAAAGATTTGCCTATTCCTCAGTAGGTTAAACAAATCATAGGAACTATCAGCTATTCATAAATATTGGCTACGATTCATAAATTAACGTTGGCCGCAAGTGACGGACTGGTATCATCACGCCACTGGACGTTGACCCCAATGGCTAACTTGTTTTCTGTGCTTTCCCTTCCGCAAACCTGGAACATGTTGTGTAGCCATTTGTACTGGTATTATAGTTGTTAAAACCCCATTGTATCTCCTTGCTGGTCGTCTAATTAACTCAGCATAGTAACGGAAGATGAAGCTGGTCAAAATCAATTATTGTTGTTCTGCATGTCTTGGATTAAGAATTAGAATTTGGTCCTAATTTCCTAGTCATTTTAAATTTCAAATTTACTGATGAAAGAGATAGAGTGAGAGGGTGAGGGAGAGAGCATAATCAAAAATATAAAAACAATAAAGGTTGAGCTACCTAATTTGATTCAAAACTTGAAAAAAAAATTCTTCTAGATCTTCTCTAGAATTGGGTTGGAAAATGGCTGAGTTATTATCTAGTCTCATAATCAGAGTACCTAAAGAAAACTCAATAATCAAGAGCATTATTAAATAATACCAAAGCAGGCCTCAAGGCCTCTCAGTCAAGAGTTATGAAGGAGCTTCTATTTGAAAGAGCGTGAATTACAGCCCAACTTAGGCGAAGGTCTTCGTTATCAAAAAACGTCCATGGCTGACGTCGGGTGGGAAAATTGTTGAATCAATGCCACATTTTTGTGATATGTATTTTGAAAATATTGCCAAACGGCTCTCTCTGGAGAACAAATTGACGGTGAATAATTAACCGCCGCCAACAGCAAATATGGATCAATAGATGGAGGAAATTTATCCAACATAATAAACCAAATAACCGGGTCAAGGAGGCGTCTTTAATGTATAATAGATGTACATTAACTTGCGCCCACGACAACATCGAGCTTTGAGTGGTCATAAAAATCAATAGACCAGCCTAAGCATTGTCTCAATCCGCCCATCTATTCGCTACCGAAATATTTTTGATCACCCACATACCTAATAATGAATTATGATAATAATTGTTTTACTGTTATTACCAAACTACCATAGGTGGGTACCGCATATTGGCCATGCCTTGCAAAAAATATAAGACAATTTTTCCTTCCATATTTACAGAGTAAATGGAAGCAACTATTAGAATCGTCCGAAAATCGAAAATCGGAACGGAGCTTCAGAAAAAACTTTTACTTATACGCATTTACTCAGAATCACTTCCCGAACAAGTGTCTGTGTGTCCGTGTGTCCGTCTGTCCGTCTGTGGTCATTTACAAAAATGGCCATAACTCCTTCATTTCTCAACCTTTTTTCAAATTTCTTGAACTGGAATGTTTGTCTCGGCAAGCCCTAACACCTTGGATAACGCACAGTACTTCCGAGATATTTGCATTTTTAGTGTTTTCTATTTTATTTTTTTCCGGCCGCAAAAATGAACCGATTTGAGCGTTCAGTTTGATGGCGACATACTCTACCTCATAATGGACCTCGTAGTGGACCTACTTTCTCAAGAGGTCCTTACGTTCAAAGTTTCAACAGGACCTAACAATACCCATCAACCAACACCGACACAGACACAGACACAGACACAGACACAGACACAGACACAGACACAGACACCGACACCGACACCGACACCGACACCGACACCGACACCGACACCGACACCGACACCGACACCGACACCGACACCGACACCGACACCGACACCGACACCGACACCGACACCGACACCGACACCGACACCGACACCGAAACCGACACCGACACCGACACCGACACCGACACCGACACCGACACCGACACCGACACCGACACCGACACCGACACCGACACCGACACCGACACCGACACCGACACCGACACCGACACCGACACCGACACCGACACCGACACCGGCACCGACACCGACACCGACACCGCCACCGGCACCGACACCGACACCGACACCGACACCGACACCGACGACGACGACGACGACACCTAGTGACATTTCGATACACCCATCTACTCAATACTTGGTATAAGTATCGAAGTGATACTGATATCAATATTTTATCGAAACATAAGTACTCGATTCCATGATTGATTGGTGTTTTCCCATTGGTGTCGTACCGAAATATGGAAGTATTGAGGGTCATCCACGCACCGCTGGTCCGAAATTCCGCTTCAAAATTCAAAATTAGAAACGATAAAAATTGAACGAATCAACCTCCGGAGCGCCTTTCAGCATTTGCAGGTTAGATTCCCCACTTCAAGACACGCAAGTCTTGCCGGTCAGGTATAATCACTGCGCCTGGTCTCTATATTATTTTTTACGAAAATTGCCATAGCTCCCTCAATTCTCAACCTTTTTTCAAACTTTTCGAACTGGAATGTTTGTCTCGGCAAGCCCTAACACCTTGTATAACGCACAGTACTTCCGAGATATTTGCATTTTTAGTGTTTTCTATTTTATTTTTTTCCGGCCGCAAAAATGAACCGATTTGAGCGTTCAGTTTGATGGCGACATACTCTACCTCATAATGGACCTCGTAGTGGACCTACTTTCTCAAGAGGTCCTTACGTTCAAAGTTTCAACAGGACCTAACAATACCCATCAACCAACACCGACACAGACACAGACACAGACACAGACACAGACACAGACACAGACACAGACACAGACACAGACACCGACACCGACACCGACACCGACACCGACACCGACACCGACACCGACACCGACACCGACACCGACACCGACACCGACACCGACACCGACACCGACACCGACACCGACACCGACACCGACACCGACACCGACACCGACACCGACACCGACACCGACACCGACACCGACACCGACACCGACACCGACACCGACACCGACACCGACACCGACACCGACACCGACACCGACACCGACACCGACACCGACACCGACACCGACACCGACACCGACACCGACACCGACACCGACACCGACACCGACACCGACACCGACACCGACACCGACACCGACACCGACACCGACACCGACACCGACACCGACACCGACACCGACACCGACACCGACACCGACACCGACACCGACACCGACACCGACACCGACACCGACACCGACACCGACACCGACACCGACACCGACACCGACACCGACACCGACACCGACACCGACACCGACACCGACACCGACACCGACACCGACACCGACACCGACACCGACACCGACACCGGCACCGACACCGACACCGACACCGCCACCGGCACCGACACCGACACCGACACCGACACCGACGACGACGACGACGACACCTAGTGACATTTCGATACACCCATCTACTCAATACTTGGTATAAGTATCGAAGTGATACTGATATCAATATTTTATCGAAACATAAGTACTCGATTCCATGATTGATTGGTGTTTTCCCATTGGTGTCGTACCGAAATATGGAAGTATTGAGGGTCATCCACGCACCGCTGGTCCGAAATTCCGCTTCAAAATTCAAAATTAGAAACGATAAAAATTGAACGAATCAACCTCCGGAGCGCCTTTCGGCATTTGCAGGTTAGATTCCCCACTTCAAGACACGCAAGTCGTGCCGGTCAGGTATAATCGCTGCGCCTGGTCTCTATATTATTTTTTACGAAAATTGCCATAGCTCCCTCAATTCTCAACCTTTTTTCAAATTTCTTGAACTGGAATGCTTGTCTTGGCAAGATGTAACACCCTGTTTAACCGGAATCCGAATTACTCACTGTACTTCCGATATATTAGCACTTTTAGTGTTTTCCATTTTATTACTTCCATATTTACAGAGTAAATGGAAGTATTATGATCGTCCTAAAATCGAGAATCGGAACGGAGCTTCAGAAATAACTTTTTCTTATACACATTTACTCAGAATCACTTCCTGAACAAGTGTCTGTGTGTCCGTCTGTCCGTCTGTCCGTGTGTCCGTCTGTCCGTCTATCCGTCTGTGGTCTTTTACAAAAATGGCCATAACTCCCTCATTTCTCAACCTTTTTTCAAATTTCTTGAACTGAAATGTTTGTCTCGGCAAGACCTAACACCCTGTTCAATCGGAATTTGGATAAAGCACAGTACTTCCGATATATTTGCATTTTTAGTGTTTTCTATTTTATTTTTTTCCGGCCACAAAAATGAACCGATTTGAGCGTTCTGTTCTTGGTCTTAAAATCTTTGTTTTACCTTGCAGAATATGTGGATATTTTTTACATTCCGAAAATGTGGCATTTTTTCATTTTGGGCGAATTTTAAAATTTTAATAGTGAATTTTTCGATATTTTTGGCCTAAACACCCTTAAAAGCAGTCAAAATATGATCAAATTGTGTCACAATTTTACGTTTCAAAATATGGAAGTATTGTGTGTTATCTACGCACCACTGGTTTTTTCCTGGTCACAAAAATGAACCAATTTGAGCGTTCTTGATCTTAAAATTTTTGTTTTACCTTGGGGACTACTTGGATTTTTTTGTATCCCGTTACCCAACGTATTTTAATTTTAGGCGAGTTTAAAAGTTTGCATATCGAGTCTCTTGATCCAAACCGTCTCTGGAGTAGTCAAAATATAATCAAATTATGTCAAAAATTTACGCCTCAAAATATGGAGGTATCGTGTGTTATCTACGCACCACTGTTCGATGCTCCATCTCCCGTGAAGAGAGAGAAGCAACGGCACTCCGCCGCACGACAATAAGCGTGCCGCAGGTGGCCTGCCATTGTTCATTGATGGGGCAGCAATCGCTTCGCCAAGGGGGCGTAATTTATTATCATTTGAAGTCAAATAAAAAGCCGCAGGGCCACGAAATTGGATGATTTTTTATTTGGCGTTTCACTGTACAACGTGTAAAAATGAATTATTGTTGTTAAGTCTTCCATTGTTGAGTCTTGCATTATACAACTTTTCCAATAAAAAAAGACCCTGTACGCAAAAATTGCGTCACTCGCAATACTTCAAAAACATAAACGAGATGCAATGTTCGTCACTATTTTCCTCTCATGCAGAATGAAGGTACATTTATTGATTCTGCTACCAATTAGATGGCAATAAAGGTTGAAACCTTGGCATCGCTGGCCATCGATCATGAAAGGCCGTTGCCTCTTGCAAGGCTGTGAGTGGAACATTTGAAATATTAAGGGCCAATGATCGTTAACCTAGAAAATTATTTACTCAACTTCAATCGTGTTATCATCGGGCCAACTCCTGCGAACAATGTATTCTGTCCCGAGGGACGGAAATTAAGTTAAGAATGCTTGAGCAAGCCCGTGTCGCACGAACATTTATTTCGATTTGCGCAATTGTGTAATTGCTTTTTTGACTAGGTACCGCAGAAGTTATCTTAACAATAATGCGTCTTGTCATCTCTACAACCAGATAATAGATAATGCAGTAGATCCTTCCATATTTCGACACGTAAAAATGTGACAAAATCTGATCATATTTGAACACTTAAAAATGTGACAAAATTTGATCATATTTTGTCACGTAAAAAAATTTGATCATATTTCGACTGGCTTAATGTTGTTTAGGTAGGTATAAAATATCAAAAAACTCTTTATTCAAATTTGTAAATTTGCCCAACATAAAAATACGCCACGTTATCGGGATATAAAAAATATCCAGATATTGTGCAACTTAAAACAAAGATTTTGAGGCCAAGAACGCCCAAATCGATTTATTTTTGTGGAAGGAAAAAAATAAAATAGAAAACACTATAATATAGTTTTTTATTATATTATAATGTATAGTTTTATTATACATATTTTTTTTTTGGAAAATGTAAACTTTATTTTGAAAATGTAAACTTTATCAACTTTATACATATAAATTTTTTTTTTGAAGATGTAATGATACCACGTTACAGCGCACTCCACTGGCTCTCAAAAGAGCGTTTGCCGTTTACCCGATCCAAATCGGTTGAGTAGATTCGTCCCAATAAGCAATTTTGCTCAAACAAAATACCCCTTTCCCAATCCTCTAATTAGCCCATCCTTGCGGACACGCCACGATTCCTGTGCGTCGTTTCATCATTTTTTTAAATATTTTTTCGATTATCCATGATATACATTCATTTGCAGGTGAACGGAGAAAGGAACCCGTCGGAGGTTTACACTGATTTTCGAGATGCGGCCCTTCGTATAATCGGATCACAAGAATCGAAGAAGAACGGCGCCATCCCCAATGGTAATATAGTCGAACACGCGCCGACGACTGTTGCCTCCGTGTATAAACCGCCTTCAAAAGGTTACCCACCTGTTATATGGGTCATTGGTAAGTTATTGGCTTTTCAGATAATCCTATATGGTTTTCACCTAAATATTGCAAAGTAAATGGAAGTATTGTAATCGTCCTAAAATCGACAACCGGAAAGGAGGTTCAGAAAAACGTTTACTTCTACACTTTCACTCAGAATCACTTCCTGAACAAGTATCAAGAACAGCCTCAAAATAGTCACAATATTAACAAATTGCGTCCAAATTTTACGAATCAAAAGATGGAAGGATTGTGCGTTATCCACCGGTTTTACCTTTAAACTCAAAATTCAAATTTTCTCCATTCAATTCAATTTTCCAGGAGGACCCGGCAGCAATAAATGGTCGCTCTGTCAAAAAGTGGTCCGAAAAGCCAATGGGTGGGTCCACCTGAGTTTGGGGCGGCTCTTGCGAGTTGCCTCGGAGCCGACCGATCCGAGACAAGCGGCTGACTCAGGCCTCATCATGGCCCACATAGCCGCTGGCACCCTTGTACCGGAGGTGAGCCGTTATTCTAACAATTTTTTGTCACTCTAATTTTTTCCCAAATGATCTTCTCATCTTAAGCTCCATTTCCTTCCAGGGATAAAAAAATAATACCTAACAAAAAAAAACAGATTCCAAAAATGAGATTGAAAAACTAAAAATTAAAAAATAAAGTTGGAAAGCGTGTTAGACAATGAAAATCAAGCGGTTAAACGCAAATTTTCGATTTTCAAAAATACCTAATGTTTGTTCATTTTTGAAATTTCGAGCGGCTGCCTAATATCTTGAAATTTATGCTCTAGATTTTTCTCAATCTAGATATTTCTCGAACAAATAAAAACAATTTTAAGGCATTTCGAGCTTACTACATTCTGACTCTACTCACAGTTCAATCAGGATATATCCTGTTGTGCATTTCATGAGGTAATTTTAACTATCAATACAAAAAAAAATATTTTTTTTGGATTGATAGTTAAAATCACCTCATGAAATGCACAACAGAACGATATTTTGGCATTTACGTTTTACCTCGCTTCATTCACTATGTCAAAATGTTTAATCAAAAATATGTTACAGAGTTTTTGAGCTTTTCTGAGTAAATTTAAAGCTATACTAAAAACGAAATACCCGTCTTGTTTTTGCAATGCTACGGTTTCTTCCTTTCAAGAGAGAAAGCCGTATTTTTTCGTCAGGAACAAATAAATTTGACGGTATTTTGCCCCGGTGGGTCGATAGCGTGGTGTGGGTCATCGCCGTGGGCCTTGCCCTTTCATTAGTTTAGTGGACGTGCAGCAAGCTATCAGCGGCAAATGGAGGTCCGTTTGACATGAAAATCGAAGTGTTTCCCCCTCTACGAATGCCCCTGAAAACCTTAGGGTTACATTGGTTTTCTCTTCCTCATTGCCGCTTTACCAACAGTCAGTGCCACAACAAATTCATCACACGCAGTACCTCCTCTGACACGCAAGGTGAGAGTTCTTGCAATTTCACTTTTCGTGACGTAGGGGGCGAAATTGACTTTAACTTCTACGCAAATTCTGGTGGTCGCATCAACCTTTTTGGCCGAAATTTCGATACCTAATTACAATTTCTGTTATTAATTTTTTTTCTACAAAAATGAATTGATTTGAACGTTTTTGGTCTTGGAATCTTTGGTTTACATTGCAGAGTACCTCCTATTCATCATATTCCGTTAACTTAGCGAACTGCGATTTTAGGCGGGGTTAAAAATTCGCACATTGTGTTTTTTTTTACATTTCCTTACATTTCAGCCTCCAAAATTTTCGTTTTTGGTCATAAAATGTTTTTTTTACCTCGCAGAATACGTGGACATTTTTTATGCTAAGGTGACTGGAGTTTTTGTGATCTTAGCCGGGTTTTAAAATTGGCATCGAGTGTTTTTTATATTTTTGATCTTTGTAGCCTCCAAATCAATTTTATAATTTGCATAGGGTCTTTTTTTGACATTCTTGATCGTTTTAGCCACCATATCAGTGGCTGTAAAATCATATTTCTTTGTTTGGATTTTAGCCAAGTTTGAGAGCAGAAGGTTTTGTAAAAATACCTTTCACGACTGTTATATATGGGTAGATGGGTATATCGGATAGATAAGTACGTTTCTCTTTTATTTCTCCTTTAATGGATGCCTAAATACCAAAAAAAAACTTAATCTAATATTTTTCCTTGAGTATCCCTTCAAAACGGTGGATTTCTCGAATTCCTCTTCGAATGATTTCCCACCTGACTTATTGATACGTATTGATGCTGAAAGTACTGCGTGTGTCTCTACGCATTACTGGTAGCTGAGGTCAGGCCTCAGTACAAAACAAGTGGTTGACGATGACCTTGCCCGAGGTGCGCGACGGGGGTTGATAGATGACGAACCTGAAAATTTTCAGCTCTTTACCACCCAACCCCGCGAGGCCGGTGTCCAAGGTGACTATAACAACGTATGGCGGAATGACAATTTTATTGATGAGCTCGGAGGCCGCCCTTGGGGGGGGGGGTCGCTTTATAAAGCCTAATAAAGATAACTCATCGATTTCCTACCTGTTCACAAAGTCGTGATCCAAAATACGAATGCGAGTGAAACATCAATAAAACAGGTTTACAGCAGAAAAGGTCACTATCACCCGCCGCCGAAAACAATATATGTTTTGTAAGGTGCTGAATCCGGATCTAGGACCGCCGTCCTTTCGGGTGACGTCCGAATTTTCGAGTCATTAGCGATTTTCGTTTTCTGGCTTTTTTTTATTTTCAGCGAGTCATAGGTAATCCTACAGACGCCACAAAAATGTCAAAAAAAACTTTCATCTTACAGGATATTCAACGTTGATTCCGAATATATAAATGACTTGGTGTCTGAACCCACAAGAAAGTGCGATTTTTCCAAAAAAAACTAGAAACACGTCGTTTTTCTCGAGAAAGGCACGTTTTTGGCACTCCTTACCTTCAGCGTAGGAAAATGTTTTCGGAGAACGGAAAATTGCCAATATGACAAAAACTTGCGCCCCACCTAAGAAAACTTATTACTTATTTATTAATAGTGAGCGTATCATCAGTGCAATGCCTAATTACTCATGGTAAAGCAAAGCATTTTTGAATTTTCAGGCGGTGGTCCTTCCTTTGGTTGAAACCCAAATGACAACCAATATGAACGCACAAGGAATCATTATGGATGGGTTCCCAAGGGACATGGAACAAGTGAAGGATTTCGAAGAGAAGGTATCATTTTTATTAACTGCATTATTCTATGTTTAAAGGTGCCCACTCACTATCCGATTGCCGTATGCTGTCTTGGGGATGACTGTAGGAACGTGGTTTTGCACGCCAATGAAATTTAGCTTAGTTGTTTATTGTGTCATCTCGAACGATTAAAGCAATGAATTGTCTTGGCCCCACGACCAGAAATCTGATAGTGTTTGGGCACCTTGAGGGATTTGATTGTATGACTTCCTTACTGAAAACGTTGGATCACAATTTCGTTAGGGTGAAGGCACCAGTTTCAGACACTGGTCCAGTATCAGACACTTCCAACTTGAAAGCTAGATAATAAGAGTTCTCAACGGGTTTCAACCCTTTTTCAAGTGTCACTGGATGCACACAGATCTATTTAGCGGGTTCTAGTGAAATTACGAGCTCATAGAAGGTTATGGCCAGCTTGGTGGCGGTTCTTGCTGGACGCTTCCACATCAGGCTCTCATCAGGCAAGGTTACTAGACAGAATGGCTAAGAGGTGGACAACTTTCTCATGCCATATTTACCCTATTTTTCCCATCCCGTTTACCATTTTCGGTTTTATCGTTCATGTCAGTGCCCTACATTGGTAGATTGCCACGTTTTGCTCGGAATAACAAAATTATGACCGTTTTCCGAGGGTGTCTGATACTGGTTTTCAATTGGGGCCAGTTTTAGAATCAGACAGGGGGTGTCTGATACTGGTCATAGACATCCCAATCACAGAACCTAGTATCAGACAGGGGTGTCTGATACTGGTACTGAATGATGTCTGATACTCGTCTTTGGATTAATTCAATGATTTTTTACTAAATCAGAGCTGAATTCGTGAATCCTCTTGGCCCGTTATTTTAAGGCCTCATTGTTTGGGATTTATTTACTGTAATATGAAGTATCTAGATAGGTATAGCTCCTATTACTAGCCATTACTCAGACTCAATTCCCGAACAAGTGTAATACCGATATAATATACATAATATATTTTAAATATGCAAATATTATTGCATTTTCAGTGTTTTCTATTTTATTTTTTTTTTCCGGCCACAAAAAGGAACTAATTTGAGCGTTCTTTGTCTTAAAATCTTTTTTTTCCCTTGCAGAATATGTAGATATTTTTTATAATCCGATAACTTGGTGCATTTTTATTATAGGCGAGTTTTGAAATTTGAATAGTGAGTTTTTTAATATTTTTGACCTAAACACCCTCAAAAGCAGTCAAATTATTATCAAATTGTGTCACACTTTTACGTTTCAAAATATGGAAGTATTGTGCGTTATCTACTCCCCACTGGTTTGCTCTCTACTTTCTTCAAAAAAAAGCAAATGCCAAATAAAAATGTACGTACTTGGGCAATAAAATATGTGTATTGGAGTTTTATTGAAGTGTCTGTTTTTGGATCTGGAGGGCGTCTGATACTGGCGCCATCCAAAATATTCCGTGTCTGACACTGGTGCAAAAACATGGTTTTGAAAAAACCGACTAAAATCTATAAAAAACCATAAATTCGTCGGTTTCTGAGTCTTGGTGGGTTGCCAAGAAGTTGGGGCACCTAATTATGCCCCCCTGATAAATGCCTGATGAAATCATGCCTCGCGGTGTAAAGAAACTTGAGAATTTCCGCTTAAAGTGTCTGATACTGGTGCCTTCACCCTACGACCGTGAAATTATTTACTGTATCATTCTATCGCAGTTCAAGCAACAACCAGTAGTCGTCCTCCTGGATTGTTCGAAATTGCAACTTGGTCGCGGTCGGGTCGACGACAGCGTCGCCGCTTTCCGGAAACGATTGGAAATTTTCCGGGAAAGAACGCTTCCCATGCTCAAGAATTTGGATCAAGAACAAAGGCTACAAATCGTGAGTTTTTGAAGTTAGGATAGGCTGTTGAACTGGGTTAAGATGGCCGGCACGATGATGACGATGATGCTTCAGTATTTCACTGATTCCTGCCCTGGCACATTGAACGAGATATTAGCTCTCCTCCTTCTCCTGCCACCTTCCTCACCCTTCCTCATTTTCCTCCCCCTTCCTCCCCCGCCTCCACCATCACCTCCTCATCACATTTCCCCTCATCACCTTCCTCCTCATCATCTTCCTCCCCCTCTTCACCATACTCATCACCCTCCTCCCCCTCCTCATCCTCCTCATCACCTTCCTCCTCATCTCCTCATCACATTCCTCCCCCTCTTCACCATACTCATCATCCTCTACCCCCTCCTCCTCATCACCTTCCTCCTCATCTCCTCATCACCTTCCTCCCCATCCTCATCACCTTCCTCCCCCTCCTCATCCTCCTCATCACCTTCCTCCTCATCTCCTCATCACCTTCCTCCCCCTCTTCACAATACTCATCATCCTCTACCCCCTCCTCCTCCTTCTTATCACCTTCATCCTCATCTCCTTCCTCATCACCTTCCTCCCCCTCTTCACCATACTCATCATCCTCTACCCCCTCCTCATCCTCCTCATCACCTTCCTCCTCATCTCCTCATCACCTTCCTCCCCCTCTTCACCATACTCATCACCCTCCTCCCCCTCATCATCACCTTCCTCCTCATCTCCTCATCACCTTCCTCCCCATCCTCATCACCTTCCTCCCCCTCCTCAACACACTCATCACCCTCCTCCCCCTCCTCATCACCTTCCTCCCCTCCTCCCCATACTCATCACCTTCCTCCCCCTCGTCCTCTCCCTCAAACTCCGCTTCCTCCTCATCTCCATCCCTCTCGTCCACTCAACGCCCTCCTCCTCGCCCCCCCCCGCCACCTACTACTTCCCCTCCTTCTCTCCTCCTCCTCCTCATCTGCTTTCCTCACTACCCCCCTCCACATCTTCCCCTCTACATCTCCTCCTCCTCCACCCCTCCTCTTCCTCATCCTCATCCTCTTGTGTTTACAGGTCGATACGCGTCCGACCGACGGTTATGAACGTGACATTTATTTTTTTAGTAATCATTACCGAACAATGAATGGTTAACGTCTCCATTCAATGGTGAGAATGAATATTTTTCAATGTATCATCGACTCCGCAGGTGGATGGGGATACGGACCTTCCTGCGGTACAAGAGGAGTTCAACCGTCTCGTTCTATCGGAAGTCGATCGCCTAAGGAAAGCGAACGGCCTCATCGTTCCTGAACAGACGGGAGTCGCTAACGGCGACTATGAAGCTCTTCTGCAAGACCTCGAAACCGAAGATGACGAAATTAGCACGATCTCAAAAACCGTGGCCGCCTACAACAACAACCATATGGGCAACGGAAGGGATAGGCCTTCCAGAGACGCCATAAGAGACATGTACGCCCAAGTCGAAACCTACAGGCTAGACTCTAATATGTAAATAGTGTGTATAAATAATGACGTCATAGTGTTTTCTGGTGTTTAGGGTTCAGCTACAACCCAAGTTGCTCTTCATAATTCATACGAAAATTAAAGCTCGATTGGAGTCCTACATCCGGAAGGAGTTTTCAAAAACCGTATCGATTATTTTCCTATGTAATGGAAATTTCCATTTAATGGAAGTGTTGAGGTGTACCAGCAACTGTTAGTTGATTTTTGAAGGCCACTCCCTACGTTCTCACAGGAGGAAAATTAAGTTCTGCTCCTCAGAGATAGCTGTTCGGTATTTTTATCAAACATCAGTCTATTTCTGCTCAAACCAAATAAATATACCATATTTCAGTTTTTATCCGGTGCTAAGCGCACGTTGAAAAAAAGGTAATTTGAAGATATTGCAGAAATTCTCAACTGTGGTTCAATCTTGGCTATTTTAATTTGATGCTAGAAACCTGGAAGTACCTGGCGAAATTTTTCTGGAGCAAAAATGTAGCAATATTTGGTAATGAGCCAAAAAATTTTCCTCCTTTTTTATTTTTGATTGATTTTTGGATGCTGATTTGATAGGGACAACTCCCGAAACGGTACCAAAACGGTTCAAGATTTTTGCTGTTTTTTATCAAATACTCCGGACTTCTGACTCCTACAGCCAACAAATCATAAATGAACTTAAATCTTAATGAACAATGGACCTACTTAATGTAAATACTAACTTTGCAGCGTTTTTATCCAGTTTTGCTCTAATTTTGGTGCTTTGTATGTGAATCGCTATTGGATCAGCTGTAAAAAACTATTTCAGCTGTAGAGACCGAGGATTTTCACTCGAAAATGGTTGTTTTAAAAATCCTCGATATGCGTGAACTTTTTACAACTTAGATTTGAATTGCTCAGATATAATACTTAACCATGCGATTTGTGATATAATACTTATTTTTTGTAGACGTATAGCTCACTAGTTTAGATCTCAAGTTTTTAGTAGAAAAAAAAACTATTAGGCACCCGCGTATTGTTAAATCTGAATTTCCTTTAAAACCGTGCACCAAAATTTGATTTTCCGAATTTTAAAAAATGAGAACATTATTTATGAGCTGTTCAATAAGAGTTCGTTTGTCGTCAGTTACATCACGATTCTTCTCTTAATTTTATTCTTCAGTTTACTAATTGTTCGAAAAAAACGTTTATTTTGAATTTGAGAAACGAGTCCGAAAAATGGTTAAAATAACCGAAAAATGGTCTGAAAAAATCTCTGGCGATGAAATGGCACAAATGGACATTTCGTTCAGAATTGGACTAGTGGATAATTTCCCCTTTGGCCTACAATATTAGGTACCTAAATAAGAATCAATCGAATTTAATAATGTTCAATTCAAGTGTGCCTTGCCACGAATTTCAGTTTCTCAACGGTGATTGTTTTCAAACTCAACGAATTGTAAATGTTTGAAGTGAGGAATAAATGTTCTAAAATACATTGGATTTCTGCCTACTTTATTTCCTTACCATTTTAAAACTTGCTACCTATCCCGATATTTTTTAATTTGTATTTTAAATATTTTTGTTTTTAGGTTTTCATGCTTTTTTGAAGTTGGTTTAATTTTTGGTCGAGAATAGTCCTTCCCTTTATTTTAAGAGACTATACAAAACAAGCAGTAAGACGAAAAATTAAAAAAAAAATTTCTAATTATAAAATGTTTGGTTGACGACCACGACATTAAATGTCAGAAATTTTCTGTGAAAGAATCTTTCAAATCGGATCAAATTTGGCTGCGGACACCAATGGTGGTCTACCAATGCAGACCCTGCATACCCCCCAACATGCCCTATTTTGAAATTTCTGTTCGAGTAACGTTCTTAATTTGCTCCAGAGTAGGCTTTTATTTAAACCAGTGGTGCGTAGATAACACACAATACTTCCATATTTTGAAACGTAAAATTGTGACACAATTTGATCATATTTTGACTGCTTTTGAAAGTGTTTAGGTCAAAAATATCAAAAAATTCAGTATTAAAATTTTAAAATTCGCCCAAAATGAAAAAACGCCACATTTTCGGAATTTAAAAAATATCCACATATTCTGCAAGGTAAAAGGAAGATTTTGAGACCAAGAACGCTCAAATCGGTTCATTTTTGCGGCCGCAAAAAAATAAAATAGAAAACACTAAAAATGCAAATATCTCGGAAGTACTGTGCGTTATCCAAATTCCGATTAAACAGGGTGTTAGGTCTTGTTGAGACAAACATTTCAGTTCAAGAAATTTGAAAAAAGGTTGAGAAATGAGGGAGTTATGGCCATTTTTGTAAGTGACCACAGACGGACAGACGGACAGACGGACAGACGGACACACGGACACACGGACACACGGACACACGGACACACGGACACACAGACACTTGTTCAGGAAGTGATTCTGAGTAAATGTGTATAAGAAAAAGTTTTTTCTGAAGCTCCGTTCCGATTCTCGATTTTAGGACGATCACAATACTTCCATTTACTCTGTAAATATGGAAGTAAAAATCGGTTTTAAAACTGGTTTCTATAAAATCACACGGGGTACGTATATAGTACTACTCTAAAAAATCGGATTTAAAAATGGTTTCTATAAAATCACACGGGGTACGTATATAGTAGGATGAACATCACGTGAATAGGTAATAAGGAGTCATTCAAAGTTACAAAGCGTATATCCTCGTGTCAATCTTCGTGATATTCGAGGCAATGTGACTCAGCATGAAGATCGATTGTCAACATTTCGATACGGCCGTAGTAACCAGTGAACCATGTACCATCGAGTAGGTACATGGCTTGACCTCATCGTGATATACGTCAGTCAGATTCTGTTCACGTGTAAATGGTAACGATCATGGGCTGCGGCTACACGAAGGACCATCCTAAAAATGTGAGCTATCAAATTTTATTTTTACAAGCATTTCACTCATCGCTTCCCCCATTTGTTCTTCAAATTATACTTTTGTGACGTAATTTTCAATTTTCCAGGCAGATTTGATAAAATTAAAAAAGAAATACGAGGCAGATGGAATAAAAAGCGCAAACCTTCTCCACATTTGGGTCGTGGGTAATAATGAAATAAATCCAATACTACGATATAATTACGATACTTGAGTACAAATTGTACTTTACAATCAAGTATGAAATAGCCCGTTAAGACATTAATCCATTTTCCATGCCAGCCATTTGCGTAAAAAATTCATCAAACATCCCTTAACCGAACACTGAACAGAAAAAATCGAATAAAATATAAATTATTCTATATGCTTATCAATTTCTGATATTGCTAAAAATTCTTTTGGTGCACAAAAAAAAATTGTATTCAGCGTCAAATATTTATATTGATACTTAACTTACAGGAGCGAGCAAAACTAAGTCGTTACAACTTGCAGAGAAAATCAGCACCCATCAAAATTATTTGTTGCTAACCGAAGACATTCTGCTGCAGAAAGAATTAGCTGCAGAGTCGGAAAGGGCAAGCATAGTTAAGGAAATTCTTGACGACAAAGGAGTCATTTGCCCGGTATGCGAGCACTAAGAAATTGACAAATAATATTTATTATTAATAATAAATAACATGAGCGATTCAATTCAAGCCGACAAAATACAGGATAAAAATTCGTAGGTTTTGCACACAGAGTTGAGAAATATTTTATAAAAACACAATTTTTCATTGTTGCAGGGCATAATTTTGGACCTTGTAGTGGAATGTATTCTGGAAAGATTAGACGAAATAAAGGGTGTTGTGTACCATGGTATCCCAAGGGATCGGGAGCAAGCGTTGCATTTGCAAAGATTGGTAAATTTGTCTACTTGAATGTTACTCACTTAATACCTAGTAGGTACCTATCGATAAAATTCGATTTCAGGGAATAAATTATGTAGGTGGTTATTCGGGTACCCTAAACGTACAACCCCTATGTTTTATCGAAAAGGGGATCAAGTACCGACGAAATTGTCTGTGGAAATTTTTCCAACTTTATCCTTTTCTCAGTTCAGGGGTTTTTGGTATTCAAAACATAATATAATTGTAGCAAAAATCTACGCATCAAAATCAAGTATTGTGTGTTATCTACGCACTACTGGTTTATATAAATGAATATTTATCTATATCAATATTTACGTTTTATATATTTCTTGAAATATTAAAAATATTTCATCATAAATTTCATATTAATTAACTCTCACGAGTCCATAGTAAAAACTACTATAATTAATAATGCATTAGGTGACGCACTATGCTTTGAAATCGAAAAAAAATGTGGGGACAATTTTTGGTTTTGAGACGCAAATAATATGATACAGGTCGGACCGGTCAGCCTCGTTATATACTGCGAGCTGAAAGGTGAATCGCTTAGAGCAGCTATGACTGAAGAAGGAGAAGAACCGTTTATTATCCGCCATAAGGTCAATCAATTCGAAAAATCGGTGCTCCAGATCTCAAAACACAAGACTACCATGACGGTAAGGCTGAAAAATAGGGAAATTTAAAAAATTCAGAAACAGGTCTGCACTTCCTCTCTGCAGCCAAATAAAGTAAAAGTAAAGTAAACCGCCGTTCCAGGCGTTGGATTTTTGCCCGATAACCGAAGTTGTTCCGGGCCTGCCCTGCCGCCCTCCAGGAAAACCCTGAATGGCTGGCGTGCAAAATGAGATTAAACTCGTGAAATTGATTGAGATGCAGCCAAATAAGCTCGCCTAACTATTCCATTAAATGAGAATTTTTGGCTAACGGCAGACTTGACCGGATCACTTTGGTATTCGAGTGTTCTACCTAGCCCGCAACACTTTTGCGAATTGCGGGATTCTGTCGAGTATAATCACGCTTTTAGTTCGGATCGATAAAAAAAATATTCAAAATAATGTGGAGCTTAAAATTTTGTCCTATTTTCGTTCCCAAGTTTTAATCGAGGAGTCGAAAGCGGGTATGAGCAGTTAGGAGCATATAGGAAATTTCACGCTAAATCCAAAAATGTCCTCAAAATGAAAAGTTTTTTTTAACCGGAGAAATGTGGGTTATAAGTAGATAAATTAGTAAAACATCCATTCCATCATAATTCATTATTTTTTTCAGGTCGATGGGGAAAAAGATGCAAATGATCTGATCAACGAATGTCTCGAAATGATTGAGAAGATAGCGACTGACGCTTGAGTTATTTTTATAGTTTGGTTCACACTTTTCATTGGGATAGTAATATTGTCTGCTAATAAATCATAATTATCGGTAGTTCCCACCTGCTTCTTACGTGTTATGAACCCTTCGATCCAACTTCATTACATTACCATGATGTACTTGATTGTTAAGAAATAGCAAGATATGTGACTACGAAGATTTGTAGCTTTTTACTTACTACTAGTATCTGTGTGTCCGTCTTTATTCATTCACCAAAATGGCCATAGCTCCCTCAATTCTCAAACATTTTTTTTTTCAAATTTCTTGAACCCAAATGGTTTTCTCAGCAAGACCTAGCACCCTCACTTCTCCGCCATAACTTGAGCAGAATTCCGCCAATAGCGCCACTGTCGTTTCATTATCGAACTCAAACGCCCCGACATGTGGGTGGGCAACGGCGCCTAGGCGCCTGTTCTACAGATAGCCCGAGGTCTGGTCCAGTGCGCCAACGGCACCCGCGCGGTTTATCACGTCATCGGTAGGGGCGGACCGATTTAGCAGCTGAGCGGTGTTTCTTTTTTGGGTAAGTGTAAATTATTAACATGGTGTATTTTTATTTTAGGCGAGTTTTGAAATCCGCATAACGAGTTTTTTATATTTTTGACCTTAACCCCCTCAAAACATAATCAAATTGTGTCAAACATGTACGTATCAAAATATGGAAGTATTGTGTTATCTACGCACCACAGTCTTCGAAATAAAATGTGCTAAAATGCCAAAATCGCTAACCTGTTTACTAGCAATGAATGAAAACACCATAATTAGCTCTTCGAATTCGAATTGCAAGCATAAGTAATTCGAAATAGTTAATTTTGGAAGCAGACATGGTGAAGTCTGAGGCTGTTGTCTAAAACTCGAACGAAGTCCTGGAAGCTGAATCGGCCAAATATTTAAGGGCACGTGGGTGGGCTGAATGTCACGTGACCTTTCCCAGCCCTTGACACAGTTTCGTGCTCAATGAAAGAAACCTTTGCTAAATTCGCCCCCCCCCCCATTTCCTGTAGTTGGACGTAAATTACTCGTCGTTCAACTCTTGGGAAAATTCGAGTCGGATTCAAACACTTCACTTTGAAAAAATTTAGATTTCAATTTTGAAAAAATCTGTAATTCTAAATTTTGAAAAAATTGTAATTTCAAATTTTGGAAAAATTTGTTGTTTCAAATTTTGGAAAAATTTATAATTACAAATTTTTCCAAAATTTGAAATTATAAATTTTTCCAAAATTTGAAACAACAAATTTTAGATTTCAATTTTGAAAAAATCTGTAATTCTAAATTTTGAAAAAATTGTAATTTCAAATTTTGGAAAAATTTGTAATTTCTAATTTTGGAAAAATTTGTAGTTTCAAATTTTGGAAAAATTTGTAATTTCAAATTTTGGAAAAATTTGTAATTTCAAATTTTGGAAATATTTGTGATTCCAAATTCTGGAAAAAATTGTGTCTAATTCCAAATCTTGGAAAAATTTTGTTTTATTTAATTATCACGGCTAAAAATATCGGTGAAGTCTATTATTCGATGGGTAATTCGAGTCGAAAGTCAAATCTGCACTCGCCTTTAATTTCGTATCAATCTGGATAAGATAAAACCAGTTGCTCATCATCGAGTAGGCAGGTGTAGGGATTCTTCATGTTTTACGATTTATCGATAAAAATTGCGTGTTTGTTGCGTAACAAATACAAAATGAAAGTTGACAGTAGATTTTTTGCACAAAAAAAATTGAATGTTTAAAAATATAATATAGGACTGTAGGTACAAGAAGGGGAAATTAACTAGGAAAAATATAAAAAATTTAGAAAAATATATTATAGGACTGTAGGTACGAGAAGGGGAAATTAACGAGGAGAGGAAGAACGAAGAAGGGAATTTTCGAAACTCGGTTATTTGAAAACGCAAGTAGTGGAACTTGCATGCATACGAAAAAATATACCATCATACCTGCATAGCATACCAAAAGACGGTAAGTTGAGAATTAAATTTTAAATGAATATTTACATTGCTAAAACATTAATTAAAATGTTTATTTTCTAAAGAAAAGTCCCACTTCGAGTGCTGGAGTTGAATAATGCAGAAATGGCCAGGGGACGTGGGAGACCCCGAGGTCAGCAGTTGATCTATTATGTGCTGGTGTATCCAAACAGAAAAATAATTCATCGGGTCACTATACTGATCAATACCTACCTACTGCTCGCTCTTATTGTTTTGTTGGTGCTGAACAGAATGAGACCACCGCGACGAATCTTAGGGACTCAAAATAATTTTCTACCTAAGAAAAAATAATGGAAGGAAAAAACAACCAACCGCATTTACAGCTACTTGAATCCCAAAAAATTGTACGTAAATTGGCAATAAGTGAGCGGAGAACATGAGCACTGGTGAGTTATTATGCATCGGTATATTGCGCACAACCTTACAAACCAGTTTTACATGCGCAGCAGGTAATTACCAACCATCTGGTTTCGGAACAGGTACCGGTCTATATAAGTATGCGGATACCTTACACTTGAACCATTCAGGTAGGAATGGGACGAGCTAATTTCAGATTGAACTTGACCAATTGGCTCGAGACGAGGGAAGAAATATTTTGAACGTGACAGTCAAGCTTTAATGGGCCGGTCAGAGTTAGTTGTTTTATGGCCTGCGAGGCGAGAACTTGAGCCAAAGATTTTCAGAAACATTTTCTCTCCCTATTCTTAGTCGCGATATTGTACGTTGATCTAGACAACTCACCTGTCACGTTCTGTTCCCAGGTAGAATTATCGAAGGAGAGGAGCGATAATGGCCAACCTTGTAAGTAAACCGATAGCTTAAATAATGTCAAAAATTCTAAAAACTGGCACCAGGCGGTGTCTCAAAATGAGCGAAATTCGTGTCAGCGTTATTTCAGGAACGGCTGAACCGATTTTGGCCTTCAAAAGAACAGCACTCCCCATTTTGGCGTTGATTTGATACAAATTAGGGTTAAAACACAGTTAAAGCGACACAAAAAAATATTTTTTTTTTAAACAAGTACCTATCACTACATTGAAAATTTCAAAAAGCCTCTCTCTGATCCACAAAAGAGCGTATGCCGCGTGCCCGATCCAAATCGATTGAGTAGATTCGTCGTAATAAGTAATTTTTCAGCAAATAAGTACTTGCCTTTCAGAAATGAATTATTGTAGTAATATTATTACAATTATAGTAAACATGTTCCACAACAACTCTAGGACCAATGTTCATTTTTACTTCCATATTTACAGAGTAACTCCGATGTATTTGCATTATTATAAAAAAATTTAAAAAATGTTAATAAATAAAATGTTGTTTTTTATTTTATAAAAAAATTTTATAGAAAAAACACTATAGTGTTTTTTATTTTATTTTTCCGACCAAAAAAATAACCGTTTTGAGCGTTCTTGGTCTTAAATTCTATGTCTTACCCTGCAGAATATGTGGATATCTTTTATTTTCCGATAACATAGCGTATTTTTATTTTTGCTAGTTTTAAAATTTGCATAGTGAGTTTGCATTTTGTGCTCACTATTAAGTACCTACCTAATTGCTATACAAACTGAACTACAATTGACGAGGTTGTCAGTCGATGTTTAATTTAAGGCTATAAAATGGTATATGACGGACAGTGTCGCCATAATAATTAAATAGCCGATTTCCAGAGAATAGGACAATTCCCAGAACAGCATTAATAATCTCGGTGATGAATGAAATCGTCTACACTTCCAATCTCTCTCAAATCCCGTTACATCAAATATTTTGCGAATTCGATCTGAAATTCTCTTCTCCGAACATAGCGAATTGTCAGTTCGCCTAAATTCCAAAATGTCTCGCGGGTTTCCCAAAAAGCGTCCAATGCATTCGGGAATATTCGTCATGTCGTCTGCATGTTTCTTTTGTATTTTCGTGTTTTGGTGCCTTATCCCCACGTCACCATGTTTATCAACCAACACCCGAGTAAGTTCAGAACGGTGATTTGCGCAATTCGTCTTGCACGTTTGAAAAGGTGGGAAGTTCAAAATTGGTCTTTAAACCAGATTTCAACCACTAAAATCCAACCAATTTTAACTTACAGAGAGTGAAAACGGTTTAAAAACCTTTAAGGAATCCAACAAGCTCAAAAAATTCAAAATCGGTTTAGTAGAACTCCCTCAAATGGAAAAAAACGCGAAAAGGAGAAATCGCATTAAGAAATTCAAGCCAAACCGATTTAAAAACAAAATTTTCAAAATTTTTTGGAAAAAGCTCATTTTCCATGGTAGTTCAAGCGAGGAAACCGGGAAAAATGCTCAAAAATTCTAAACCCACGGCATCACCTTCAAAATTGAGTTTTTGTGTTTTTTCAAAAATATACAGGTAGGTCTACCCTACTTATGCCAAATTGGACCGGTATTACTATCTTGTTTCATTGCTCTTGGTTTTTTCCTTTTTATATTTATTGAACAATGTCAAAATGAACCACCTGAGCACAATTGAATTGACCATCGACCATTGATACGCAAATGATTTTGTATAGGCAAATTATTGCATCTATCTCTCTATCTATTGATCAAATTGTTGATCGCGTAATCATGATCATGATTTCCTTTGTCCTCGTTTTTCCCGTATAGCTCGACAGAAAAAAGTCGTGGCTATTTTCGTTCAGGAAAATTCACGAGCTTTCCAACGGTGTCCTCAGATTTGACTTTAATCAAAAATTGAAGGAGCTGCTGGGATGTTAGTGAATGAAGGTCGAAAACCCTAAAATGCCCAAAAACTGGTTCATGGCGGACCTATTGTTAGACGGGCATTTGTTGGAAATAATTTGTTGAACATTTACCTTCCTTTTTGATAATCGGTAGACACCCTTTGTACAAGAACGAAATATACCTATAAAACAAATGGGACAGATGCCCCAGTGACAGTTCGAGCGTAATACGATCCCGCCTGTTTTTGCAAAGCCGCTCAAAAATAGTCCCAGTCCGATTTTACTACTGACGTGATGGGATGAATTTGAGTCGGTCCCGCTTGCTCAAATGTAATTTGATTCGTATCGCACTGGTTTATCATACGGTCGGAATAACGTGCAATAGTCTTTTTGGTTTATTGTTCGACATTCTTTACAAGTCATGGGTAGGTACCCTATGTTTTCCACCATTCATTCCAATTCAATCTAATCAATTCGTACAACTCATTCCAACGGAATGTCACAATATTGATAAAGGTTCGTGTTTTCCATCTCATTATGCCGTGTTTTACGTAGGAGTCATACGCACGTATACCCAACACAACCATACTATAAAAAATTGATACATAATTAAATAATATAATACATAATTAATATACACCTACCATCTACCATTGAGACGTTTAGGAGCAAGTCAATATTGAACCCAATAGCTAATATTGTACAAATTGATGAAAACAATTCTAGTTTATAATAAATCAACCTAATTTGGCGTAAATTGCAATACCAAAAAAACTTATTACAGCATGCTTGATTACTTACAATGGCGACTAATTTGGGTCTTTATTTTTTATTGCAGGACTTCGAAATCCCTGACACGACTGCTCTCAAAAACTCCAAGGTCGCTATTATCTGGGTGCTCGGTACGTCACTGTGATTTCTGTACCTATATCCATCCCGGAAAAAGCCTTGATAAGTTCTTATGATAGCTAAAAAAACTAAATTCTAGTAAGCTAAAACTGAATTCGTGGAATTGAATAGCACTCCTATCTTTGGGTCTACAGATACAGGTGCATCCAAACATCAAATTGCCATGCATTGACATTCATTGAATTGCCATACTTTGACATTCATTAAATGAAAATATTTTTTGACGAAAATAATTAATTGGTTGAAATTTGTTTCTAAAACATTTCTGTTGGAACGCAACATTTCTTGGAAATTGTCAGTTTTTGCATGTTTGACTCCAAGTTTTTGACATGTCAGGATCAACATGAAAATGACTCACCATTCCTTTGCCCTAGGGGGACCCGGCTCGGGCAAGGGAACGCAATGTGACAAGATCGTCGAAAAGTACGGCTTCTCGCACATTTCCACCGGCGATTTGCTGAGAGCAGATGTCGCCTCCGGTTCGGAACGAGGAAAGGCTCTCGAGCAAGTGATGAAGGAAGGACAGCTTGTTTCTGCTGTAGGTGGACCATAAAATACCTTCTCTGTTGCATAAAAAATACCTTCCTGACATAGTACCAATATTATAAGTGCATAGTTATTCGGCGATTTTTTTAAATTTTATTCCCTACGGTGTAAATTTTTAATTTGTAAATTTTTAATTCGCCCTCTAATCCCGAATTCCTATTTCAGAAAGTTGTGCTCGGCCTCCTAGCTGAGAAAATGCTCAATGAACTACCAAACACCAAAGGCTACCTCATCGATGGATACCCTAGAGAATTGTCTCAAGGGGAAGAATTCGAAAAAAACGTGAGCATCTTAAGTGTTTCTCTCCCATGTTTACCGAGTTGGGTACCGGAAGAAATCATCCTACAATAGAAAATCGGAATGGTGGTTCAGGAAAAACTCTTTTACTCAGAATCGCTTTCGGAACCAGTGTCTGTACGGTAGCATGTAAAATATGGTAGCAGAGCATGTGCGCCCGTCTGTTCGAGCATTTACAAAAATGGCCGTCTCCCTCAGTTCTTAACCTTTTTCAAATTTCTTGAATTGCAATGTTCTTCTTGGAAAGACCGATCACCCTGATTAGCCGAAATTCGAATTACAGTAGTTCCAATACATTAGCTCTTTCATTTATTTATTTATTTTTTTTTTTTTTTGCTACAAAAATGAATCGATTTGAATGTTCTTGAAATCTTTGTTTTTCCTTGCAGAATACGTAGATATTTTATACATTCCGGTATCACGACGAATTTGATTTTAGGCCTGTTTTAAAATTGGCATAGCGTTTTTTGACATTTGCGATCATTGTAGCCACCAAATTAGCAAATTCGTGTCAAATGAGTCAAAATAAGATAACTTCACTAAACTTTACAGCTTTTATGATATGCGAGCCTTACGTGTTATCTGGGCTAGGAGGAAATTTTTTTTAAATTTTGAATTCTGTTAAATGGAGGTAAAAAAATGGTTTCTGTGGGAATTTCAAACATGGAAATCCTACATTAAAAAAAGGGTTTGCCAGTTTCCTCTTCGGTCCCATTTTCCCGTAGGTGTTGCTCGGCTGAAAAAAGTCAAATTTCATTTTACCGACAGATTGGACCGTGCGGACTGGTGCTCTATTTTGAAGCATCCGACGATACTCTCGTCGAACGATTGCTGAAACGAGCGTTGTCTTCTGGACGTCAAGACGATAACGAGGAGACTATCAAGAAAAGGCTCAATACTTTCCACACACATAACGATCCTATCGTCCAAAAGTACGCAGCAAAAACTAAAAAGGTTCGTACGATTTCCTTATGAGATAAAATATACTTAGTAGGTTTTTTTTTTAAATTAAGAAGAAATTTCGATTAGATATAATATTATTAAATTAAAAATATTGTAAAAATAATTTATAATAATATTTATAATATTTGATATATTATAATAAAAAAATAGAATATTTTTATAAAATATAAATATTTGTATTACAAGGTACTTATTATAAATTATGTGTTCCTGTTACAGATCTCTGCCGAGGATACCCCGGAAAACATTTTCGCCCAAGTCGTGGAAGCGATCGATGCTTTAATCAAGTAACTCGAGCAATCAAATTTCAAAGTCCGACCTCCAGGAATCAATTATTTTGTTACCAGTCGGAGAGTTAACCCGCAGTCATCGTGGGCTCTTGGACTAAAACGTGTTCAGGATTACATCAGCAGTAGTCAACTCAGTTAGGCCTCATCGACACCATCAATTTTTTTAAGATACTTGAGTCAATCAAATGCCTAAAACGTATTGTAGATTAACCTAGAAACACTAGGAGAGCCCAATCAAAACGCTAGTCGGTCGTACCAGTTTTACGAAAATGTGAATTTTGTTAGGCAACAATTATTATTGTTCTTTAAACTACCGCCCCAATTGGTAAATTTTGATGAGAAAGGCGAGGCACAATTTTGATTTCAATCCTACGTAAATTATTTCAAGTATCTACGCTTACGTTAGTCTGTGAAGTCTGTGGCAGGTTGATTTCTCACATTATGCTGAACAGCAGTATAACCATAATATGGTTAAATATTATTTACGTTCCTTGACTGTCAACCTTTAACTTCAGGCTTGTTAGGCGTTTAATTGTTTATTATGTAAAAATATTGTTATTTCGTTGTTGATAATTTCCAAACTAGGTACGCAAATATAATTATTTTACGATCAAGCAATTTCATTCCCACGAAACGAGTACCTACCTGCTATTGTACTTTCCCGGGACAGAGTGTTAAATATTTATTTTTATTAATAATAAGATAAAATAAAATTAAAAATAAAAAAGGTAAAAAAATAAAGAAACAATTAAAAATGAAATAAATAAATAAAAATATAATAAATAAATAAAAATATAATAAATGAATAAAAATATAATAAATAAATAAAAATATACCTAATAAATAAATAAAAATATACCTAATAAATAAATAAAAATATAATTGATAAATAAAAATATAATAAATAAATAAATATATAATAAATTAATAAATATATAATAAATTAATAAAAATATAATTAATTAATAAAAATATAATAAATAAAAAAAAATATAATTAATAAATAACAATACAATAAATTAATAAAAATATAATGAATAAATATAAATAAAATAAGATAAAATGATAATTTATTTAGTATTTATGCCCACATATTTGAGCATAACGTCTTCAATATCTGTAAATTGGTCAACATGAGAAATAATTGGTCAAAATAAGTCCTATCACGCAGTACGACTGGTTATGATGGGTAACAAAATCATCTTCCCAGAAACAATCATGGGCGTGTTTCGGTTGAACGCCATGGCGCGCCAGCCCTCAATGACCCCACTGAGCGCCTATTCATGTCAACTTTTGACAAGCTAGACATTTCTATGATAGGTAAACCTTCGAGTTGAAACATTGTTCCGGACTTAGTTGGGTCAGTTCGAGCACAATGGCTGTCCACTCCGGTTTGCTCTTTTTACTAGTGCCTGGCATTATTATGGGAATGAACTCGCAGGTAATTTTAGGAATCATCAATTACGTATAAATATTAACCGAGTGTATTATTGTAAAATTGGTCAAATGGACGGCGTTTTAGTCCACCCCATGCAACGCCAATTGTTTTGACCAATATGAGTATATTCATATTATGATCAATATAGTATATATTAGGTATTACCTAATCCGACAGGAAAAATGGCGAACAATTGAAAATTTCCTCACAATCGTGGAACAAACCCAACGATATTCCATTTCAGTAACTTCTTGCACTTCTTTTCGAATAGCAGCAATCGGTGTTGAGATGTTCGCAAGCGAGCCCTCCCCAAGAAATTCGGTATCACTTCAGCGTGGCGTGCAAACAGTCGACAATGAAATCGCTCGGATCGAAATCAGTTTCTACCGTCCAAGAATGCAGGCAGATGGCAAACAAAAGGAGAGCATTTGCATTCGATTTCGTACACAAAGGTCAGCACATAATTTCAGTTTTCGCTCATCCCAGGTTCAACTCGGTTGAAAATTGGCTAATCTATCTCTAATTTCAGCATTGTTACACCCGTCGGCCCTGAATTTTTCCAAAGACACATGCGTCTTGTACGAGTGTCCTGACTTCGATTTAAGGCGCTCGGAACAGAGCTATAGCGCCTACGACTATTACAGTTCGTATGCGATGCCACGACGTAAGGAATTGAATAATTATTTTCTTTACTGGAAAGAAACTTGTATAGCAATAGAGTGAAAATTTTGGGCGATTCGGTCGTCATTGATAATTCGCTAAATAATAAATAGCCGTTGCCAACCCCGTACAAATGTAATGGTTCACGTTCCAGCGAAATTCAACGTAAGTTGCATTCCAAAAGTTGGAATATTTCAACTGCACCGAGAAAGAAGAAACTATGATAATGCCAGCTCAGTCTGCGAAGAAGAAGGCGGATTGTTGGCGGATGTATCAACCGATCTATACACAACTCAACTGTCATCCCTCATAGCCAGTCTCAATGTAACCGCAGCATACGTCGGCTTGAAACATTGGAACGCGTCCGAAGGCGAATTCATCACTTCCAAAGGTCGACGTCGAATGAAAATATTACCCACAAAGAGCAAATTGTAGCGTATTATGATAGGTCTAAATTAGCATTTCAAAATCGAGTGAAACATTGACAGGTTTGCCCCTGAGTTGCTCCAAGTTCAGGGCCTGGGCTCCCAGCGAGCCACGTCCTATCAAGCAGAGTAAGTGCGTGTATTTAACATCCAAGGGCTATTGGCGGGTGAAAGATTGCAGCAAAAAACAGCCGTTTCTGTGCGAATTGCTCCCTCAAGGGCCGATGAAGCCGTGCCAAAGGATAAAAAGCCAAAGTAAGAGATTTTTTTCGAACACCTCTCTTCAGCATTTTCTGACCCAACATTTAAATCTCTCGATGATTTTGTTCGACTGCCTTTCAGAAAAAAGGGCACGCTGCATCCGGAAATACTTGTCTTCTTTGCCGAGAAGGAATCGCTACCCGAAATGCGGCGATCCTTCCCAGAGAAACCAAAACCGGCGAAGGAGAAGGCGGAAAAAGCAGAAAAACAATTCGACCATGTCAGAAAATCGTGTCGAATTTCGAGAAAACGAAGATTGACGAGAAAACGAAGATTGAAGATTCACATTGGGCTAATCTTAGTTTTGTCCAATATCTACCCTCGTTGATTGGTCAATATTTGCTTCAAAATTATATTTTCAGTGTAATGTTGAATAAATTCGTTCCATAAAATCATCAAAATAAATAAATCACTTTGGCTTTGTGAGGAGATGTCACACTGAACTTTCCATCAGCTCATATCCTTAACGGACTTTCGATTTTTTCGTAATAACAACTTTTTTCCAAGCATATCTACATGAGCGACAAGAAGGTGCATCAAAGCAGCTGTAACAAGAGGATAAAATTTATCTTTTTAATGTCGTTTTAAAATTATAAACAGGATTATGGTACACTTGAAAAACTGAATGTCTCGATTTCATGTTAAGTAGGTATGTTAGAAACCAATCCAAATAAAAACCATCTACAAATATGATTAAAACGATTTTTTCCAAGAGTGGCAGCGTATGTTGTTGACAAGTCGGTTGTCAAGTACGAAATGTTTCAGCTTTCTGCCTATCAGAAACGATACGTACAACAAGGCTAGATATTGGACCCAAGCCATTTTTAGTACTTGCCAAGTCCCTGGCTTGTATCTGAAACAATAAATTTAAAAAAAATTCAAAATTTAAAAATTAAATTTAAAAAAAAATTAAATTAAAAAAAAAATAAAAAAATTCAAAATTAAAGTAAATGTATCTGAAACAATAAATTTAAAAAATTCGAAATTTCAAAATTAAATTTCAAAAAAATTAAATTTAAAAAAAATTAAATTCTATTTAATGAATCACGATTTTTCTTGGTATTATATCTCAGGTGTTGAGAGGTTTTAGATACAACTTTTAAGAATCGGTATTCAACTCTACGATGAACTTCGAAAAGAATATCATTATTAGCTAATTAGCCGGGGAAGAGAGGAATGAGTGACACTTACCTCACCAACTGTTCTGGATAGCTCAGTTCTAGAGAAAACACGAAAGGGTCGTCAGAATCTCTCCCTCGCCTCCAGACACTGTACACATTGTTGATCGTTGTTGTGACTACAACAAAAAAAGAACGTGCGAACAAAACATTAATCTGTTAGGTATTGCTCAAAACTTGTTATTGCTCAAGTTAATTCGGTTTATGCGCCTAGTTTTTATTTCTTATCAATTTGTTTTTTTTTGCCTTTTTACCTTCATATTTACAGAGTAAATGGAAGTATTGAAATCTTCCTAGAAAAAATGAAGTTTTCTAAGTTTGGATTCTAATTTGGGATGTAGTTGCATTTTTTTAATCTCAAGGTAGCGTATAATTTCTTCGAAGACCGGAATAGTTAGCTTCAAGGTCAATTCTAATTGTCAATGCACGAGGAATAAGGATGTTTACCATTTCTATTGGAGTATTCCGATAACAGCTTGGGTAGCGAGTACTCGTGAGGATGTGTGGCAGTCACGACAGATACGTTGTATCTCAGATCTCTTCCTTTGAAACCGAGCGGCGACTTCTGCTCCAGGCGTAGTTCCCCGACGGCGTCAAGACGCCCACCGCCCAACGCCGAACTCATCGATAGCCAACCCATGGACTGCATTTGGAAATTGCTGTGACTCTGTTCGCGAGAGACAAAATCATAATACGGCACTCACCTAGCAAACTCAACCCACAAACTCAGCTCATAAACTCGATCCAAAAACTGAACTCTCAAACTCAGCCCACAAACTCAAATAATAATCTCGACCCAAGAACTCTCAAACTCAACTGACAAACCAAACTCACAAACTAAGCCCACAAACACAACTTACAAACTCGACCCAAAATCTGAACTCTCAAACTCAACCCACAAACTCAACTAACAAACTATACCCGTAAACTCAGCTCATAAACTCGATCCAAAAACTGAACTCTCAAACTCAACCCACAAACTCAAATAATAATCTTGACCCAAGAACTCTCAAATTCAACCCGAAAACTCAACTCATAATCTTGACCCAAAAACTGAACTCTCAAACTCAACTGACAAACCAAACACACAAACTAAGCCCACAAACACAACTTACAAACTCGACCCAAAAACTGAACTCTCAAACTCAACCCTCAAACTCACCTGTCAAACTCAACCCACAAACTCAGCTCATAAACTCGATCCAAAAACTGCACTCTCAAATTCAACTGACACACTCAACTTACAAACTCGACTCAAGGGGTGTGTGTGTGTGTGTGATTGGGTCGAGTTTATGAGTTGAGTTTGTGGGTTGAGTTTGAGAGTTCAGTATTTAGGTCGAGTTTATGAGATGAGTCCTCGGGTTGAATTTGAGAGTTGAATTTGAGATTGGGTCGAGCTTGTTAGTTGTGTTTGTGGGTTGAGTATGGGATTTAAATTTTTTGTCTAGTTTGTGAGTTGAATTTTCAAGTTGAGTTTGCGAGTTGAGATCGTGGGTTGAGTTTGAGAGTTTTTGGGTCGAGTTTGCGAGTTGAGTATGTAAGTTGAGTTAGTGAGTTGATTTTGTGGGTTGAGTTGGTAAGTCCAGTTTGAGAGTTGAGTTTCGAGGGTTGAGTTTGTGAGTTCCATAAGTTGAGTTTGGGCGTTCAGAAGGTGGGATAACACAAGAACACTGAGTCTGAATGGATGATATTCAAGGTATAAGTTAATGTTTATGCTTAGTAGATACTCACCGTTAGTTTGTAGTCAAACAGAAGGATTATTGTGACTTCGAAAACCTCATTATCGCCAATTGCACCTTCTACTTCGAAGAACAGTTTGTCGTAAAGGCCATCCTTGTTATAATCCTCTTCTCTCGCCTGTAACAAGGCCATGATTTACGGTTTAATTCTTCATTACCCATTTACCGAACTGACTCAACCATTAAGGAACCGATCAGTTCATTGATTCGACCAAGATGAAATCACCATAATTCGCCCAATTTAAGTTTGGAGTCTGAAAAACCATTTCGACTCACTTTAATTTTGGGACAGTTGTCGTATTCTTCGACGTGAGAGGCCAAAGACTGAAAAGTTGTGCAGATGACTGGCGATTCGATATTGTCGGTTTCCATCAGTACGAGGTATTGGTAAATGAAGTGTACGTCCGGCTGTTCCAAGTAAGTGTTGCTTTTCAACCAAAAACCTGCAATGGTAAAAAGGAGCTTGAGTGAAAATTCATAAATTTTACGGCAGGTAGACAGCATACCAATATCTACTTCATGCTTTTTACGTCCATATTTACGAAGTAAATTGGAGAACTGTTGTTGTAAAATTCATAGTTTTTTTGAAATTTCATCATGGTAGGTAGCCTCCAAATTATTCAAAATCAAAATAATTTGGTTATAAGATTTCCGGGTCAAAATATGGAAGGAATTGTATCGTACAAGGCAGTATGGGGCATCCTATGAGTTTAAGTATATAGGTATATCCATTGTTCAAGTATATATACCTATATATAGGTACTGGCTTACCTTGAGTGTTGTATGCGATGAGAAAAGGTATTGTAAACATTAAGAAGTTGATGAATAAAATTAACAAAGTAGCTTTCGAACAAATAGATGTTTTATACTCGGTTTGCACCCCGTCTTTAAAAATAACGTATAGAACCATAATAATTCAAAATGAAAGATACCTAAAGAAAAGAAAGAAGAAAGATAGAGAGGAATTACTAGAGACTATCAAATATAGAGATTGTCAGAGAGAGACGAAGCACAGCGGTCGGCGGACGCCGCCAAGCACAACAAACAAGGAATCACCATGACGACCCAGGCGGCGTCCGGCTGCTCAGCAACGGTTGACGAGTTGCCATGCGAGCGGCCGGCAAAAGTAAGTACCTATTTACTAGGAAAGTAAGTACTTAGGTAAGTATCTGCCGAAAGGTCGGTATGTAATATAGTATAATACATAATATGTATATTATACCTACTCGGTATACTAATATAGTATATGATATACTACGTTTATTCGGCATGCGTATAATAAGATATAATATCACGTATATTATACGTAATAGCATAATATAAGTATAATTCAATACTCGAAAAATAGTATGCCTACTATGATACAACATATTCGGTAGGTTTTAAAATACTACCAAAACGTAACCAGCAGTCGTAGATCACGCACTTAGGAGGCTATTGAGATCGAAAACGTAAGAAAAAACTTTGCAAATTTTAAAACCCGCCTATAATTGAAACTGGAATAGGTACCTAGGGAAAATATCCACGTATTCGGCAAGGTAAACCAAAGGTTTTTAGGACAAGAACTCCCTTTCCCAGTTTTGGTTCAAAAATGTACCTACGTATCAAAATATGGATGTATTGTCACCACTGGTCATTATTCTGAATTAATAGGTGGGTACCTCTTCATGAAATATACCTAGAGGCGAAATTGATAGTGACTCAGTCAATCGATGCATAGCAATGAGTATGTTAACATCCAGGATGAAATGTTACCCATCGTCAATCGGTCGACCCTCAGATCCTTCCGCAGGACTTCCCCGCAGTAGCTGTCCGAGTCTGCGTAATTCGATAAATCGGTCTAGGTCAGTTCCACTTTCGAAACTCATGAATCACCGTGCACTGGTTCATTCAAACGTCGCCTTAAGGCTATCGCCGACACTGGGAAAATTAGCAGTTTTGTTTTTTGAGATAATTGTTAAAGGATCGGTAGGATAATCTTGAGATTCGATCGAACTGGGTGGATACACAAGAATCGCGATTTTGTCGAAGGGCAAAAACAATGCCAGAACTTGCAAGCAACGATGCATCTGCTCAGACGAATGCGGCTGTTCAAGATAGTTGATGGAGAAAAATATCGTTCAACTCACTAAAAATTGGAAATAAATTATCAAGAACAGATTATAAAATAAGATAAATAGGTAACTATTTAAAAAACTATCAATTACGTACGTATATATTTTTATAGTTTTAAAAATTATAATAAAAAACTTCAAAGGTACCTATCACCAAGAATAGTTTTAAATCATCAATCATAGATAAATAGGTACCTTTTTCTTGGTTCCCATATTTTTTATGTTCACGAAAAAATTCGTCAAGTAGGTATACACCAACCACCACCATACACCAACTTTTCTATGCAACTGTTATGTAATAGGATATCCAACTTATCTAATAGCACGTATAGTTTAAAAATTAGAAGATCTTCTGCGTTGAAGTCGATATTTGATTGATTTTCCTGAAAATTGCTTTTCTATTATTGAGTACCTAATAAACCAAAATAAGAGCATCCCGAAATAACGGATGTTGATTTTTCAGAAATATTTCTAAAATCGTCACCGACCGTATTCTACAGTCAATTCGCCAAGAATCGGGAAGCAAAAATTTGAGCCCCAAGGCCTTGGGTAATCTTCGCCGCGGAAAGGGGCATGACCTCATAAATCACCCTACGGGCACTACAGCGTGCTATATGACAGTTTTTTCAAACTTGGAGGCGGTGATTCAAAATATTCTTCGAACGGTGAAACTGGTGGGAGAGTCCCGGAGCCCAATTCGCAAAAAGGTAGCGGGGGATACTCTTGTTCGGGAGGTTGGAGGTCAAGGTTGGATGTGAGGAGGAGAGATTTCACGACCAGCTTATAAACAGAAAGTCGAGGATTCGTAATGCCACGAAATTGGTGCAAATTCTCTTCCATAATTTATACTTGACGTTTTGGAACAAATAATTTGTAATTGATCATAATTCGATGGGACCCTTCTAGGTAGAAAGAATTCTATTTTGAGGTTTTTATACTATACATATTTTTCTAGTCTGTTTGCTAAGTTATGTGATAAATATGTGATAAATATTGAAAAAAAAAAATTAATGAGAGAAAACCCCAACCTACGACATAATTGAGAAGATTATTATTATATTAAACATAGACACAAAGAGGTCCCACGGGGGAGGGGGGCTCGTCTTCAAAAGTTATCAAAGGAACACCCAACTGTATCAATTTTTTTTTTCATAAAACGGATCTTCAATATTGGCACATTTATATAGACAAGAGATATAAAATTAATGCCAAAATATCATCACGATGGACAACCCACAAGTCCATTTAAATCGACGGCTTTCTGTCCCCGGCAATTCTTGAATCAGCCCCAAGATGAGGCGTCTATGCAGCAGCTCAGTGGGGGATCAGATAAATACGCCGATTCGTACGCCGGTGATAGCAAAAGTGAAAATTGTGTGTCGCGTAATCGGTGTATTTGTGTATAATTTCCAGATTCATCACCAAAAATAATGTAAGCCTGTCATTGATTTAATTTTATTAGCGTTCGAGTAGATTTCAACGCCTGTATACCTAATTGCCAATTTTTCATGATTTACTTTACAATAAAAGAGAAAAAAATTTTTGAGTTTCAATATAGGTATGTCAGCGATAGGGGTAGGTACATATGAAATATGTTTACTTAGTGTGGTTTTTTACACTCTTGATCTCCGTAGGCTCCTAATCAGTCAAAATCAAATTTCTTTGATGCAAAAATTTACGTATCAAAATATGGAAGTGTTGTGTGCTATCTTCGCACCGCTGGTTTTATTTTCAGGAACCGGCCGGGAAATAGAACTCGTGCAACTGCGCAGGCGACCTATGTGAACAATCTCAGGACTAACTTCACGAATAATTTCATCAATAGAAGAGCTCTATCAGGTGCAAATGGCGAAACTCCAATAGTGAAATAGTGTTGTACGATCAAAATCGCTAAAATCCGCCTGATGGGTTGATGCATTATTTTGGCTTTATAGGAGAAACCGGTTTTGCGGAAAGCTGTTGCAAGGTAGAATTTGTTGAACTTTACAAATCGGAAAACGCCAAGAGACATTACACCGACCAGTACGAATTGAGCGAGGAATCCCTCATACTCAGGAGGGGATTCAAATTTTTCATCGCTCTGAGGACCAACAGGCCATTTGATTCTGACCGCGATGAAATAAGAATCTTCATGGAATTCGGTAAGAGGACACATAAATCTCAAAAGCGTTGAAAAATGTTTTTTTTTTTTGAAAATTCGAAATTTTGCCTCCGACAGCTTTATTGTCTAACTACTACCAACTTTTTTCCGAAATGTTTTCAAATGGCATTCAGACACATTTTTCAAAAATTTCCTTGTCATTTCGAAAATGGCTGTCAAATTTCTTTCCATTTATATTTATTTTTTACTTTTCAGTTTTCCAAGCTTTTTTGTCGTCGGTTTTATTGATTGTGAGAATATTTTTCGCATCATCGCTTTCAACTTACAGACAACCTATACCTAATTCTTCTGTATTTATTCATAAAATAACTTGTTGATTATCAGGGCCAAAACCACTCGTTGCCAAAGGAACCAAAGCAGTGATGATAGCAGGCCCTGGAGAGACAGCCGAATCAAACAATGGAAGGTGGGATGCTGTGGTGACCAACGCGTCAGAAAACGACGTCATTATAGAAGTATGATTTTTTCAAACTTTTCGAGTGAAAGGGTTTCCAAAGTTGAATTTTAACAAAGTGCACAGAAGTTTCATCAAAGGATTAGAGCAACCTTAGGATTCCACCTGTAGCCAATCAGTTGGGATCATAGCGCATGCTGGGAGGAACACTGGTATAAGTCCAATTTTCGGCTTTTTGGGTTCTTTATACCGTTGGAAAGCTCTTGGCAAAAAATTTTGCGCCAGGGAAGCGCGCAATGATTCATGAATCATTCTGCAGAAAAATGAATTTCTGCAGAAAAACGCCATTTGCCAAAAGTTAGATTTTTTCAGTTATACCGATGTTCCTCCCAGAGTCCCACCCACCATCAACTTGACCAACTTGATCATTTCAGATCGCATCGCCACCAAACTGTCAGATTGGTATTTGGAGGTGCAGCATCGCGACTGGGCTGATTGAAAACAAGCGAGCCGTCTCAGTGAAAAAAGTGGAGGACGACATTTACATGCTACTCAACCCTTGGCATGAGAGTGAGTCACTGGGCATATACAAGGGTATATACAGGGGTGTATTTATACAGAAGAAATTCAAGTTTGGAAGATTAGGTCGTCCGTATGGCGCCCTTGAGCTGCTGTTTGGACCCAATGGTGGCCGAAGTTGGGTCAGGTTGCTCATGTTCGAACATGCCGCATGTTACCAAGAACTGTCAATCCCTGCCTACCAAATCACCAAAAATCAACGCCTTGGTGTGACACCTCTTCTCGGTTCAGCGCCAGTTTCTAGAACTTTTCCATTTCGGTATCTTGGCTTTTCAGCTCTCGGTTCTTTGGTGTGTGGGAGTGTTCCCGTTGGTATAACTCGCACACCAAGGTACCCACCTTGGAACCATCTTTTCGGTTTTCACGCGCATTGGGACAGCAGGGCCGTGGGACGCCGCTACGGCAGGGAAAACGAAAATGTTTACTGCCAGAATTTTCAAAAAGTCGACAGAATCTCGCCCGGTCGCCGCCACACCATCGGTTGAATAATTTTGTTACCCGATTTACAGACGACCTGGTTTACCTGAGTAACGATGACGAAAGGAACGAATACGTCCTGAATGACGTCGGCAAAGTCTGGATGGGATCGTACAAGGAACCGAAAGGGCGGCGTTGGGTGTTCGGCCAGTTCGAAGATGTCGTCCTACCCTGCACCATACTTCTTCTCGAGCTCTCCGATCTTCCTCACGAAGATCGAGGAAATCCGATCCTCTTAGCGCGGGCAATATCTGCTGTGGTAAGCATCCGTAAGGACCCTACGGTTCTTGAAAATCGGACCAGCGGTTTGACCGTAGTTTCAAGCGTAAATTTTGTTTTGATTTCTTCGATGCTGATTTTTTCTTCAATTTGGAATTTTTTAAATATTCTTCCCGTTTTTCTCGCTTCATTTACCATAGTAAAGGTTTTTTTTTCGAATTTTACGAGCAACTTTTTTCCCATTTTTTTTGCCGTTTGGGAGCTCGAAAAATTCGATCGGGATTTTCCCTCGTTTCAGTTCTCGGCGATTTTTGGAGGAGCCTTTTAGGCCTTAGGACCTTAGGACCTAAGTGGAGAAATTTTTTCCTCCAAATTCGGATTTTTTACCATGGGCAGTTGGGTTTTGATAATCAATATATCCTCCACAAGGTAAATGATGCGGACGAAGGAGGACTGGTGATTGGGAGATGGGACGGTGACTACTCGGACGGTACATCTCCTTACGCCTGGACCGGATCTCTGCCGATAATGGAGGAATACATGAGAACCGGAGAACCCGTGGCGTACGCTCAATGCTGGGTCTTTTCGGCCTTGACTGTCACGAGTGAGTTCAAGGCTATCTCTTTCTGATAATACAGGAAAAAAACAAAAAAAATCCTTCTAATATAACTCATCCTGTATAACTCAAACCGAAATAAATTTCACACTAACCTCGCTACATTTGTTCGTCAGTTTGCCGGGCTCTCGGACTCCCATGTCGGACAACTACCAACTACGTATCAGCACACGATACCAACTCCTCTCTTACAGTCGACAAATATTTCGACTACAGAGGTGAAGAAATAGTCGGCGGGCCCGACGGAAGCTGTCACGATTCTTGCTGGAATTTCCACGTCTGGAATGACGTCTGGATGTCGAGGCCCGATCTTCCCCGAGGTTACGGCGGATGGCAGATCATTGACGCCACGCCGCAGGAAATGAGCGAATGTGTGTAAAACATCAGTTGTAAAAAAATGAAGTAAAAAAAAACATGAAGAAGCGTATAGTAAAACGTCTGGTGGGCTGAAAGAAATTCTACTCGATAAACATCAACTGTTGGAAACATTGGATTTATGAACGCTCCGGTAAACATGTTACACTTTCCCCTATGTTACAGCAATGATGCGATGTGGTCCCGCTTCTGTGGAGGCCGTGAGGAAAGGGCAAGTTGGATTTTTATACGACACCCCTTTCGTTTTTTCGGAAGTCAACGCCGACGTATGCCATTTTAAAGAAGACCCGCAATCTCATTGGGGTTTCAGTCGAAGCCGAACGAACCAATATCAGTAAGTACAAGTGAAGGGAATCCATTTCCCCTCCAATGAGACTAATCCATGCCAAAATTGGACCCTAGGAAGGCAGACATTAAAATAGTTAATAGTTGATTTATTTTACTAATAATTATTTTGTTTTTTTCCTTTTTTTTACATTTATTTTATTTTAAATTACATTATTTTTTACATTTGGTATTACATTATTTTTTACATTTGGTATTACATTATTTTTTACATTTGGTATTACATTATTTTTATTTTATTTATTTTACTTTACAATTTTTACATTTTATTATTTTTTACTATATTTTGCTGTATTTTTTATTTCAAATTTTTAACATTATTATTTTTTAATTATTTAGTCTAGTTCATTTATATTTTTTTTACTTTTTAGTGTTGGTCGGCGAATTATAACGAAAATGGTAGGCGCAGATGACGACAACGGTGACTCAGATATGTGGGACGTAACCGGATTCTACAAGAGCGCAGAGGGTAACTAATTTGTTCTCAAAAAAATTTTTTTAATTTAAAAAAAAAATTTTAAATTTAATTTTTTTTAAATAAATAACCGTTCTTTAGTCGTGGAAAGGAGACAGAGTTTTTCTTAAGACCCTACCCCTAATATCTGACAACAAAAACAAAGAAAAAATAAGTCCATTAGCGGTGATTGAATGGATTTTTCGTAAATTGACTCAGGTACCTTTCGCTTTTAATTTTTCAGGATCGAGGGAAGAGCGAATGGCCGTTTTCAACGCCGTTCGAGGAACTGACAGGGCGCATGCTCTCTACGATTTTCCCGCCGAAGGGCAGGAAGATGTCTTTTTTGACTTGGTGGAAATCGATAAAATACACTTTGGCCAGCCTTTTGATCTCACCGTCAACATTGAGGTGGGTTTTGAAAAATTTTGAAGCCGAATGCAATAAGCGCTTGCAAAAGGCACGCGAATAGATAATATTGAAAAATTATATTTAATAGTTTAGTGAATAATTTAGTTAATAAAATGATTATAATCAAAGACATTTTTGAATTAAGTTATTTAAAAACGAATAATATTGAATTTTGAATTGATTTCAGAACCGATCAAATGAAGTGCGCAACATTGACGCGGTCCTTACAAGCGATTCTATCTTTTACACCGGAGTCACAGTCCACAGGCTGAAACGAGCAGAAGGACATTTCCAAATGGAGCCTCATTCGAGTGAGCTATCAGTTACCCCTAAATAACCCTTTCTCTTGAAAATGTTCAGAAAAATATTTTAAATATTGAAAAAAAAATTTCCTTCCGTCTTGAAACTTTATATATTTTTGCTTTTTCCCAGGCCAAATTTTGCGGTGCCAGGTCCTTCCTGAAGAGTACGAATCAAAACTCGTGGATCATTCGCTGATCAAAATTCACGCCATAGCGACCGTCAGCCAGACGCGTCAGACGTGGTCTGAAGAAGATGATTTCCCTCTTATCAAGCCTCCGCTGGATATTAAGGTATAATTGTAACACTTTTTGCCCCGCTAACTTTCCTCAAGAGCCACTTGACTGACTCGGTATTCCTGAATGGAGGTCGTTCTCGTACCTTGTTTGACCGCTTCGTCAAAAATGTGTCACTCCTTCGACTCTGCTACCAACTTGAGCCGAGTTACCTTGCAGGTGAGGCTATCGACATTATATGCCAAGGCTCTCATCTCGAAGCCACCGAATTGCCGAATGGTTTCAAAATCCACTCCATCCGTCATCGGATTTGAATGAATAATATGGAAACAGCAAAATCTGCTTTATCACAATGACGTGAAGAATTCCTGGTTTGACTGGTTTGACAACTAATTTTTGACATTAAGAAATTTTTTTTTTTGAAAATTTGGAAAAAATTTAAAATTATAAAAACAATATTTTTGAGTAGGTTTTGGGCAGGTACATGGCTACAAATTTGAGTCTTTGTTTTTTTTTCGAAAATGGACCGTCACTTTCGAAAAAAACAAAAACTCAATTTTGAAGGTAATGTCGTGGGATTAGAATTTTTTGAGTATTTTTCCAGGGTTTCTCGCTTGAATTACCATAAGATAGGGTGTTTTTTCCCCGAAAATTCACAAAAAAAATGTTTTTTACGAGGTTGGCTCGATATTTTTGGTACGTCTTCTTCCTTTTTACGTTTTTAGCGGAGTTCTACTGAGCCGATTTTGAATTTTTTAAGCTCGTTGAATTCGTTGAAGGTTTTTCCCTATTTTCACGCCTCATAAGTCAAAATTGGTTGGAGTTTAATAGTCGAAAAATGGAAATCGAACCGCAAAACAAATGCAGATTTTCGATTTACAGGTGGACGGTAGAACTGCCGTTGGCGAACCCTGCACGGCCACGTTCTCATTTACCAACCCCCTCAACAGGCCTCTCACCAACTGCACGATCCGGCTGGAGGGTCCAGGGCTGCAGTATCCCAAGTTCTTGAAAACGAGGTTAGTAATTTGGATTCAAAGACAGTATAAAACGCATTCATTCTTCAGTAATTTGATATACGTGCCTATAAGTTGCTCCACAGGTCCATTCTGCCATTTGCAGAATTATTACAATACTTTCAGCAACAAAATGTCAAAAGTTATGAGCTAAAATAACTTTCAAATGCCTAGGTACCTAGCTAATTAGTTTTCGATTGTACCTACTGTGTTGCAGCGACGTGGATCCCAATGGCGAGTTCTCCTACACGGAAAGCTTCCACCCCCGACGACCTGGAGATCGGAAATTCGTGGCGACCTTTTCCTCCGATCAGCTGGCTGACATTTCTGGCTCAGCGACCGTGACTGTGGAGTCACCCTGAAAATATTGAAGAATTATTAATTATAATTAAGCTAACTCGACCGCAACACTGTATGAAATTGTGATAGCTGCAAGAAATGTTTTTATCAAGACCAAAAGCATGTTCGAAAATGGGCGAACAGCATTCGCCCCAAGTGCATTTGCCCCATCGTCATTACCCCCAATAATATTTTATTTTAATTAAAAATAATATGGAGCGATTCTTTTCAGGACGGCGAACTGAAGCCAAAACAAGGATTGCCCTGTAATAAATGCGTATTGTGTACCAGCTACAAAAATATGTGCTGTGAATTATTAACCTTTATGCTGTTTAATACAATTGCATATCCAGTAGCTGTGAATACTTATAAACACACGTACCTGCACAATTCTGTAGAAAATCAGTAGTTCCTTTTTCAAATATATGTAGTCAAATTCAAATATACTCCCCAAGTATAATTTTCCCTCTTCATTCACGTTGGGTTGAACAGATAGGAATTCCCTTCAATTCTTTCCCAATGAGGACCGAGCGACCGAAAGCGCTCCAGCTTTGAATGAAGTCAAACTCTCAATGAAACAGAAACTCAAACTCATAATTGAAATCGAAGTCCAACTCTCAATGAAACAGAAACTCAAACTCATATTCGAAATCGAAGTCAAACTCTCAATGAAACAGAAACTCAATCTCATAATCGAAATCGAAGTCGAACTCACAATGAAACAGAAACTCAAACTCATAATCGAAATCGAAGTCAAACTCTCAATGAAACAGAAACTCAAACTCATAATTGAAATCGAAGTCAAACTCTCAATGAAACAGAAACTCAATCTCATAATCGAAATCGAAGTCGAACTCACAATGAAACAGAAACTCAAACTCATAATTGAAATCGAAGTCAAACTCTCAATGAAACAGAAACTCAAACTCATAATCGAAATCGAAGTCAAACTCTCAATGAAACAGAAACTCAAACTCATAATCGAAATCGAAGTCGAACTCACAATGGAACAGAAACTCAAACTCATAATCGAAATCGAAGTCGAACTCTCAATGAAACAGAAACTCAAACTCATAATCGAAATCGAAGTCAAACTCCCAATGAAACAGAAACTCAAACTCATAGTCAAAATCGAAGTCGAACTCACAATGGAACAGAAACTCAAACTCATAATCGAAATCGAAGTCAAACTCTCAATGAAACAGAAACTCAAACTCATAGTCGAAATCGAAGTCGAACTCACAATGGAACAGAAACTCAAACTCATAATCGAAATCGAAGTCAAACTCACAATGAAACAGAAACTCAAACTCATAATCGAAATCGAAGTCGAACTCACAATGAAACAGAAACTCAAACTCATAATCGAAATCGAAGTCAAACTCTCAATGAAACAGAAACTCAAACTCATAATTGAAATCGAAGTCAAACTCTCAATGAAACAGAAACTCAATCTCATAATCGAAATCGAAGTCGAACTCACAATGAAACAGAAACTCAATCTCATAATCGAAATCGAAGTCGAACTCACAATGAAACAGAAACTCAAACTCATAGGTAATTGAAATCGAAGTCAAACTCTCAATGAAACAGAAACTCAAACTCATAATCGAAATCGAAGTCAAACTCTCAATGAAACATTAACTCCAACTCATATTCGAAATCGAAGTCGAATTCACAATGAAACAGAAACTCAAACTCATAATCGAAATCGAAGTCAAACTCTCAATGAAACAGAAACTCAAACTCATAATCGAAATCGAAGTCGAACTCTCAATGAAACAGAAACTCAAACTCATAATCGAAATCGAAGTCAAACTCCCAATGAAACAGAAACTCAAACTCATAGTCAAAATCGAAGTCGAACTCACAATGGAACAGAAACTCAAACTCATAATCGAAATCGAAGTCAAACTCTCAATGAAACAGAAACTCAAACTCATAGTCGAAATCGAAGTCGAACTCACAATGGAACAGAAACTCAAACTCATAATCGAAATCGAAGTCAAACTCACAATGAAACAGAAACTCAAACTCATAATCGAAATCGAAGTCGAACTCTCAATGAAACAGAAACTCAAACTCATAATCGAAATCGAAGTCAAACTCCCAATGAAACAGAAACTCAAACTCATAGTCAAAATCGAAGTCGAACTCACAATGGAACAGAAACTCAAACTCATAATCGAAATCGAAGTCAAACTCTCAATGAAACAGAAACTCAAACTCATAGTCGAAATCGAAGTCGAACTCACAATGGAACAGAAACTCAAACTCATAATCGAAATCGAAGTCAAACTCACAATGAAACAGAAACTCAAACTCATAATCGAAATCGAAGTCGAACTCACAATGAAACAGAAACTCAAACTCATAATTGAAATCGAAGTCAAACTCTCAATGAAACAGAAACTCAATCTCATAATCGAAATCGAAGTCAAACTCTCAATGAAACAGAAACTCAAACTCATAATTGAAATCGAAGTCAAACTCTCAATGAAACAGAAACTCAAACTCATAATTGAAATCGAAGTCAAACTCTCAATGAAACAGAAACTCAAACTCATAATCGAAATCGAAGTCAAACTCTCAATGAAACAGAAACTCAAACTCATAATCGAAATCGAAGTCGAACTCACAATGGAACAGAAACTCAAACTCATAATCGAAATCGAAGTCGAACTCTCAATGAAACAGAAACTTAAACTCATAATCGAAATCGAAGTCAAACTCCCAATGAAACAGAAACTCAAACTCATAGTCAAAATCGAAGTCGAACTCACAATGGAACAGAAACTCAAACTCATAATCGAAATCGAAGTCAAACTCACAATGAAACAGAAACTCAAACTCATAATCGAAATCGAAGTCGAACTCACAATGAAACAGAAACTCAAACTCATAATCGAAATCGAAGTCAAACTCACAATGAAACAGAAACTCAAACTCATAATTGAAATCGAAGTCAAACTCTCAATGAAACAGAAACTCAAACTCATAATTGAAATCGAAGTCAAACTCTCAATGAAACAGAAACTCAAACTCATAATTGAAATCGAAGTCAAACTCTCAATGAAACAGAAACTCAAACTCATAATCGAAATCGAAGTCAAACTCACAATGAAACAGAAACTCAAACTCATAATCGAAATCGAAGTCAAACTCTCAATGAAACAGAAACTCAAACTCATAATTGAAATCGAAGTCAAACTCTCAATGAAACAGAAACTCAAACTCATAATTGAAATCGAAGTCAAACTCTCAATGAAACATTAACTCCAACTCATATTCGAAATCGAAGTCGAATTCACAATGAAACAGAAACTCAAACTCATAATCGAAATCGAAGTCAAACTCTCAATGAAACAGAAACTCAAACTCATAATCGAAATCGAAGTCGAACTCACAATGGAACAGAAACTCAAACTCATAATCGAAATCGAAGTCGAACTCAATGAAACAGAAACTCAAACTCATAATCGAAATCGAAGTCAAACTCTCAATGAAACAGAAACTCAAACTCATAATTGAAATCGAAGTCAAACTCATGACCAAATTCAAACTCCAACTGAAAATCAAACTCATACTCATACTCGACTTCAAACTCAAAGTGAAAGTCAAACTCGAACTTAAACTGAAATTTACTCTCGAGCTTGAAATCAAACTGAAACTCATTATCAAATTCAAACTCAAACTGTAAATCAATTTCATTCTCGATTTTGACTTTCACTTTGAGTTTGAATTTGATCATGAGTTTCAGTTTGGTTTCAAGTTCGAGAGTGAATTTCGGTTTGAGTTCGCGTTTGACATTCAGTTTGAGTTTGAACTCGATTATGAGTGTGAGTTTGAGTTTTGATTGATTCAAACTGATGAGATCAGTTTGAGTTTGAGTTTGATCATGAGTTTGATTTCGGGTTCGACTTTTGACTTTCACTTTCGGTTTGAATTCGATCATAAGTTGGTTTAAGTTTGATTTTGAGTTCGAGTTTGACTTTCAGTTTGAGTTTGAATTCGATTATGACTGAGTTTGAATATCAGTTGGAGTTTGAATTGATTTGATCATGAGATTGAGTTTGATACCAATCAAGCTTCATTTTGAGTTTAAAGTCGATTATGAGTATGAGTTCGGTTTTCAGTTGGAGTTTGAATTTGATGATGAGTTTGAGTTTGATTTCAAGCTCGAGAGTAAATTCCAGTCTAAGTTCGAGTTTGACTTTCACTTTGAGTTTGAAGTCGATTATTAGTATGAGTTCGGTTTTCAGTTGGAGTTTGAATTTGATCATAAGTTTGAGTTTTATTTCAAGTTTGAGTGTAAATTTCAGTCCAAGTTCGAGTTTGACCTTCACTTTGAGTTTGAATTTGATTACCTAAGAGTATGAGTTTAATTTTAAACTGAAAAGTTGGAGTTTGAATTTGATCATTCGTTTGAATTTAATTTTGATTTCGAGTTTGACAATCAGTTTGAGTTTGAATTCGATTATAAGACTTATACATAATATGAGTTTGATTTTCAGTTTGAGTTGAATTTGATCATGAGTTGGATTTCGAGTTCGAGTCGACTTTCACTTTGTGTTTGACGTCGATTATGGTCCCAAAATGACGATTTTTCAAAAAAGGCTATTCAAGCAAATTTGAAGTTTGAATTTGAGACACTTTGCTAAAAAATCTGAAATGTCTCACTGCATCGGAACACCTACGGAAATCGGAGATTTGGACCATGTCGGGGACATGAAACAGTTTTTGTAATTTCTCTAAAGTTTCAAAATTTTCACATAGCCCCTTTAGAAAAAAAATGCGTTCAAGTATTGTGAGTTATCTACGGTTGATATTCGATCACGATTTGTGTCACATGGAGTGCTAGCTGGTAGTTAGCTTGCGCATGCGTAGTGTTCGAAACTGTCCTCTATGGAGGCATCTCACCCCACTGCCGGTCACAACACACACATTCCCACTAGATCGTATTTTATGTAGTAGGTGTTAGTGATACTTGATGATTTGTGAAAATTTCGATTCCGCCGTTGATGAATTGGTTATTTTGATGACGTTTGTGTCTTCTTGACAGTTGCCATTGTCAAGCAAACCTGTCAAGAATTAGATCGGTTGGTCAGAACTTTTTTTATAATAAAAGTGATTTTATTTGGCGCTGATACTTGAAAAATATTGGAAATTATCCTGGAAAGTCAGCCTTCCGGGAACAGGTACTTTTACACTTACCTAAAATTTTGAGATGATTTCTGCAATAATTGCATTGTTTGAATGGAAAGGTACCGAAACTCGGCGAATTTGTGGCTGACGTCAGAAATTTGACCTAATTACTGGATTATAAATTATAATCTATAATTATAATTTATAATACAATAATTATGATTCCCGTAGGTATTTAAATCGTGAATTCGTGCAAGTGATTCCGGCCTCTCCTAGAGGACCTGCTGGAAATTCGTCGAATTGACAATGAGCACTCAATTATTGAGTTGTTCGAGGAGCGTGGTTGTAGGCAAGTGTTGATGTTTTGCGCATGCGCATTGAGGTTCTGCCTGTGCTATTGCTGGGGCGTAGCCTACCAAACCTGCCTACCCAATGCCTGCACTTACACTCCTGTCCATTACACGGCCAACAACCCAAAAAACGACAGCATTCAACTTGTTGTGGTAGCACAAACTAATGCACTGGCGATTGTACTGTTATTGTGGATTTCACCAACCTTGGATTAGTGTTATTCCGAATAGTTGTAAAAATTTGTTTAAACATAAGTCAGCATATCAGAATTAACTCTAATCCGGGGTTGGTAAAATCCACCATTAACGTCATTTGACGTTAGGTAGGTATCGTAATAGAACCCAGTGCCACCATGGAGTCCTCCTGATTTTGTCACTATGGCTATGCAATACCTACTTTGGAAAGACCCTAGAACAGAGTGGCGGTAAGCGAGTCCGTGTTGCGATCAAAACCGCTCTTATCTCTTATGGAAGGTTTCACCAATTCGGATTTGGATTAATCTGGACATAGTTACGTATGTTAAAACAAAGTTACCAAGAGCAACCATGTCCAGATTAACTCTAATCGGAGGTTGGTGGGATCCAACATTACAGAATACGCCCGCAGGCTGAATCGCATGACTGTTGTTTTTGATATGACGGTGCAAGTTAGGAACTTACCCTAAGTGCATACCATTTCGAGGGACCGAGATTCAGTGCTGTGGGGAAAGATGCTGATCTGTTGAGATTATGAACTGACACTAAGGCAGAACCTTATTTAACCACTCAGGTATTTTAGAGGCCCTCAATAACCAATTTATCAGTTCCTTCCAGCGTTCCTTGGATAAGAAGATTATCTAGCATGAGGAGCCAAGCTATTTTCAAACATTCAATCCAAATGGCAAGATCGGCGAGCGCACAGGTGGCCACGATGCCTCGCTACCCAGTTGCGCCACTCAACAAGACTTTGGAACGTTACCTAAAGTAATACTGCCGTCCTAAGATAAAACGTCCTGAGTCGCCTGCAATTTGAATGGGACGTAGGACGTTTTATCTTAGGGCGGCAGAATAACACATACTACTACTCCGATTGCTAATATCCCATAGACAATTTCAAGCCGTTAATCTAACGTTACATGTTGTATAGGCTGGGTAATGTGGTTTCAGGTCTGCCAAGCCATTTCTTTCGCGCGAGGAAAGAATCGCCACTGAAGAAATCGTAAAAACGTTCGGCCGGCCTGGTGGCGTTGGTGAACTCTTGCAAGAAAAACTAAATTTGAGAGCTGAACAGCGTGAAAATTGGGTAAATAATTGTAAATTTTTGCTTCTTTATTGGCGATCCGAGCTTGGGTTGGCCCAGATGACCTTTGAAGTCGTGCTGAAATTCAATTCTCTTCAATTCTTGTGGCGCCAGAGAAAATTACCGAAACTCAAGTTGTCAAGGGAAATTCGTTCCACCTTCATCCGAAATTCTTTGAACAGTTGGAAGAATGGTGGATCAACACAGCCTATTTGGAGTATCGTGATCCGGTCGTCGTCTTTTCCAGCCCTGGTCTTCTCTTTCCCCCGAAGAAGTTCGCCAATTTGGACGACCAGCTCGATACAGCAGCCAAGCTGGCGATTGCTGCTGTCAGTTACAAAGCTCTAATCGACAAGTAGGTATTTTTATCTTTTCAAGACCACTGGTCAGGCTTCAGCGACATTTTTTGAACTAGGTTTATCGTCAACCGAGTTGGGTTACGCTTGGTCAAATTGGTATCTGCTGCTAAACGCTGTTTGAGTTTCACTTCCAGTTCTGATTTCGCTTTGAGTTTAGTTTGAGGTTAGTAGCCCAAGTTTTGTCAATTAGCTCTGCAGGACGCAACTCACGGCTGACCCTTTAGACAGCTTGGCTGAACCGGACCCCTGAAACAACAGAAAACAACAAGAAAAACAGAACACAACAAAAAACAACAGAATCTGTTTTAATTATCTGATAATGCATTTGAATGATAATTAATGTTTTCCTTATGCCTCAGTGGGAAGATCGTGCTAGAAACGTTCGGTAAAGCACCCCTGGATATGTCGCAGTATTACAAAATCTTTGGAACTAATCGCCACCCTTGTAAGCCGCGTGACGTTTTGGCGTAAGTGATCTTCACGTTTGATACTCAAAATTAGTGAATTGCTTCGTGTATCTCCTATATATTAGTATGCATGAGTACTTTATTTATCTTAAGTTGACCCATTGATCCCAATAAACTTGGCTTGAGGTGCTGAAATCAGTTAATTGTTGAGATATTGATTTTTATTTTAAAAATCAATACCCTTGGTTATTTGCCTGGAGCTAAAATTCTCTACTAACTTCTTGAAAAGTAATTTCTTGTAAAACACATTGATTTACTACTCATATTGATCTGGAATTTTGTCATCATCCCTATCTGAAATTTTTGGTCACAGGTACCACCCAAGTTCGAAGCATATAATTGTTGTTTTCAAAAACAATTATTATAAAGTGGATGTGATAAAGAATGGATCAGCTCTGAAACCTGCTGAAGTAAGGGAATTACTGGCTATTACTCAAATTCTTGTCAATTATCGGGAATGGGGTCCAAGGGAATGACTTTTGCATAGGAAGTGATGATTCAAAATTTAATTTACAACTCATTTACAGATTTTCGGAAGGTATTATCGTTGTTCAAGTATAGGTAAATGTAAAATTTGAAATCTCTGTGGTAATGCGCTAGTAGTCGACTCTGCAGTATAGTCAAGAATGCATAGGAGTCGGTACCTGGCGGGGAAAAAAGTCAAATGCTTTAAAACAAAAATGAATTGGTTTTGGTTAAACCAGGTTTATGTTTGTATGTTTGAGCGTGCTCGTGTGTCTGTATTATGCTAATCTTTACACTGTCTGCAGTGATGAGAACTTCAGAAAAATCTCGAAACTTTCCCCGCTTTTTGTTTTACTCCCCTACCGACTCCTACTCATTCCTATGTATTCTTTATATCACAGACAGACTTCAGCAGTCGACTTCTGGACCATGACCGGTGTCAACTACTTAAATGCCTCATTTTTTTTAAATAATATTTTTTTTTAATTTGTAGTTGCTTTCTGCTTTGAAAAAAATTGCCGAAGTTCAAAATGAGGGACCTAGAGTTGGTTTGCTAACTTCTGAACACAGGGATACTTGGGCTGATATTTATGCAGAATTGAGGAAAGGTAATACTTCCTTATCGAGTAAGGCCATTCTTTTAAATACCTACTCGCGTTTTTGATTTGTGCTGTGCCCTGATCTGAAAACTGCAGCACTTCAAAGGTCGATCATCTATCCTGTTGTTTTGTCATGTACATGTGTGTTGTAGATCCCAGCAACGCATGTTCCCTGAAGGAAATCGAGGAATCGCTCTTCCTCCTGTGCATTGACAGTAACCCGATCGAAGGGCATCGGACTGAAATGGAAGCGATTGCTGCCAATCTTGTCCACGGCGCTTGTGTCAATTCCTCCAACCGCTGGTACGACAAGACCATTCAGGTAATGTATATGCAGTTCTCGATGTGACACTATTTCAATCTACAGTTAAGTGGGCACTTCTAAGAGTAGGTACCTATCTAACTGCACTGCTCCACATTTAAATTGTTTTTCTCCAAGCAAAGAAGAAATTTTCCTAATGCAATCAAATGAGGTTGGATACGATTCTGTTGACTGAAAAAATTATGACGCAAAACAAGTGTCCCCCAATAATGTAGTATCCTGAAACTTGATGGTACTTGATGTATCTCCAGAAACATAGCTAATATAGGGTTTCTGATGGAAAATTCGGTTTCCTCATATCAAAATTAGTTAGAAGAGACAGTTTTCATTTGAGGCAAACTTTTTTTTGAATAAGATTTTTGTCAAGAACCCCAACTCTTCTATTTTTCTAGTTCATCGTGGGTAAAAACTGCGGATGGGGTTTGAACTATGAGCACAGTCCGGCTGAAGGGCAGGCGATCGCTCGTTTGATGGACCATATTATTGAAGAAATGTACGTTTTTCATTATGTAAGAGTCTGTTAATAAGTGATTAACTTGTAATCGTTAGATTAGACAAAAATAGGTTTGGGTCTGTGTAAAAAACCCTTTTTACAAAGGCTCAAACAACGAATTGATACGAGTGCTTGAAATCTTGCCCACTGGTTGTAGAATAACATGAGTAATTTTTTAATTTGTACTTGGAAGCCGGTTCAAATCTTTTCACTATACATGAGAAGGATAAATGAGATCATCTGAATCCTCGGATTTTTAGTCAAGTGTTTATCATAATAATAATAAAACGATTTCTCATCCGGTTTTTGAAATTTCAGGGAGAAGAATTGCAATGGAGGGAGCCAGTCTTCCTGTCAGATAGAACCTGTCAAGTTGCCTATTCGAATAAACAATTGCATTAATGATGCCATCAAATCTGCGACCAACAACCTTGTCAAGTAAGAACGGCAAATTGTGTTATTGTACAGTCACGATTACCTCAATAATCAAGTAACATGGGGATGTTTTATAGTCGTAAACGAGGAATTACGATGTCAAATTTAATATCATTTATTTGTCCTTTTCCCCAGGATCACCGATGATCTCGAATTCAACTGCATCCATTTCACCGATTTTGGGAAAAACGCCATCAAAAAGCTCAAAGTCAGCCCGGATAGTTTTCTCCAGATGGCCATGCAGTACGCATTCTACAGGTAAACCTACCGAATCATTGTTTCCCACTGCCAATGCTGCCTATGCTTGCAATTTTTCACAATTCCAATTTTCTTCAAAATGTAGAACCCATAAAACTCCTGGAGCACATTACGAGACCGGTTCGACTAGAATGTTCATGGGAGGGAGAACCGAAACGATCCGATCTTGTTCCGAAGAGTCCATCAGGTTCGCCCAGGCGATGCTCGACTGCAATGTGTCTGAAGCGGCTAAGGCTCGGGCTCTACTTCAGGCCATTAATGCCCATAAAGAGTACACATTGCTCGTAAGCTAGCAGTACTAGCAGTAGTTAGCAACAGTACTAGTATAAGTAGTTGGAGCTAACCATTGATTAGTTGGTATTCATTGGTCGATTACAGATGTCAAAAACGCCAAAAATTTTCAATTCATGCGAGGCTCTATTTCTTGTAGGCCATGTCCGCTCAGGGAGTGGATCGTCATTTGCTAGGCCTCCGTAAAATCGCTGCCGAAGAAGGTATCACCGAAGGCTTGGAGATTTTCCAAGACGTTGGCTGGACACGGAGCACTCACATGAGATTATCGACCAGCCAAGTAAGTCCTACTGTACTTTATGCCGGTTTCACTTCAGCTGCGAAGCCGGATTCAATTTTTTCAAGTTTTATCCTCACCCATCTGAAGGGCCCAATACCGATGGCACGGACATGTTCATGTACCGAAAGAAAGATTTTTGGCCAAAAATGATAATTATGTAGAAAATTTTAATCACCTAATACAAGGTGTGATTCAAAGACCCCTTGTTCCGCAAGCAGATGTCTTAACCAGTTGACTACCAGGCGACCATCTGTCGAATCGTTATTTTCCCAAGGGTTTGAATCGGAGCCATTTTTACCGATTCGACTTTCCATGTTCCCACAGTCAGTATGAAGAGTCCGCCTCGGCGAAGGGGGAACATGATGATATATCGTAAAATCTCCTTGAAAGAAGCCATAAAAAGCCAATTACTCATTTGAACAGGTTGCTGCTAAATGTGACGGTTTCATGATCTACGGCCCGCTGGTGAAGGACGGCTACGCTTGCTGCTATAACCCGCAGGACGACGCCATTTTCTTCGGAACGTCCGCCTGGAGGTCCTGCTGCGAGACGGACTTGCTGAAATTCGGCGACGCCCTGCAATTGTCTCTAAGAGAAATGAGATCGGTTTTAGAGAAGAATCCAAAAGCGAAACTGTGATGTATCATTTTTTGTTGCTATCCGCCTCCTCTTTTGTGTATTGATTTCAGAGGCAATCTAGGATGGTACAGTATTTTTTTGTTGATGGTTGGTAATTATTAAAGGGCTGGGGACCATATTCGGCCAATAGACTGAACCATGATGTAAAATTATCGAAATATTATATTTTTCAAGTTTTCATTTACTGAGGGATGATATTTTTTGTACCCACCTACAAACAACAGCCCCATATGCAGAGGAGAAAATGTCAGACAGAATCCCCTGCAGTTATCCTGGCAATGACGTCAGCCAGATAACAGCGCACAGAAACAAAAAAAAAAATTAACAATCAATAGTGCCTAACCCTTGTCATCATGTATCATACTTTCCAGCGATGATCACAATATTTCTGATAATATTTCCAAGTTAACTTTCCCAAAGCGCTGCATGCTTAGATTATTTTCTCTGAGACCTACAAGATGGCAGCACTGTCTTATTTTAAACCAACAAATTTTGAAGAAAAAAAGCTGTTATTTCTCAAGATGTAGGTACATTTATGTATTAAAATATATTCTTCAAATTGATAACAAAATCATAAATATCTTCAACTGACAAGTAAGAGCGATTTAAAATTATTACGGCAGATTTAATACAGTTTCCTTCTAAATGTACAATGTTGCCAACATATTCATCGAAAAATTTGGTATCGCCCGATATCACTTGGCCAAGGAACGGAGCTCCATTTCCAGAAAAGCTCGCATGTTCGGGTCGTGGACTTTTTCGAAAATCACTTTCTTCGCCAGATTGTCACCATTGTCGAACTGTTTGACAAGTTGTTCGGCGTACTTGATCCACACGCAGTTTGCACAACCCGACATGCAGCAGTTCGTCGGTTCTTCGAGAGGATCAGCTTCACCCGCAACAATGCGAGCCTGCAGCATAAAAAAGTTTAAAAAATATAAAACACAACGATGGCGTCATATGATAACCTCGTATCTCGAATTTTGGCCATTTTTTTAATTGCATTTTCTGAATGAAATCCTCGTATTTCATCGGCCAGTATTCGAAGATTGGCGGAAAATACATTTTTCTGCTCTGTAGCGCCCTTTTTGGAAACCTCGTATTTCGATTTTCAAGGAGGCCCTGTGTGATTACAGTTTTTTGTCTCTCCTGAAAAGTTTGGTTCACCTGACATAATATGATATAATAATATAATAAATGACTCACCCGAGGATTCTCGGTGGTTATTTTTTCTTCGCTTCTTTTAATTGATGTTGTAAGAAATCCTCTAACTAACTGCAGCTTGAGCCAATTTTGTTTCGAAATTAGTTTAGAGGGTATGCAGTCTGCAAATTGGTATGGAAAATCAAAATTTGATCATGCGGAAAAAAATGGTTTTCTATCTCATAACATAATGTCAGAATCAGCTATAGTATCTACTCACCTCTACTCAGAGCCTCGTAGAATCTTACAGCCATTCAATTTTCAACGAAAATCTGAACGTTCAATTTCACCTGCTAACGACCTGATAAAGATAAAGGAGGCTCCTTGGACTTGACCCTTGATAGGTCAGACAGAGGCTTCAGTACAAGCGAAAAGCCAAAATTCGACAATTTCCTGATCCTGGCTTGCCGAATTGAATACTACATTCTTGAATTGGGTACCTACTTCCCGAAATCACCTTTTTAGGGCGGGTTCATCCATTCTGGTTATATGTCAAATAAACATTAGTCTCCGAACAAGTAGTTTCTTGGAAATGTAGACTGAATTTCCGTCAATGTATCCGTGAAAAATTTTATTTGGAGAATTATGGATATTTGATGAATAAACTGAATTGATGAACCCACCCTTACATAAAATACGAAAAAAACACGTTTTGAACTTCGAGGGCCAGGAAAAATCGAATTTCAGAGCATTATCATTATCATTCATATCACGGGCTTCATGCTGTCGGTTGGTGTTTTGTTGACGCTGAACAGCTGGCCTTTCACTCCATTGTACCTTAGTTGGGTTAAAATTTAACCGTCGTACTTGAGTTATAGTTGTAACTTGTAAACTTAATTAAACCATATTGGCAACCATCTGGTGATGAATGCTCTGTGTTTCTGGATCACTCGACTTCAATACCGCATTGATTGAAGACTTGACACGGCAGGTAATGTGGACGATCTCATCAGCTAATAGGAACTTGATGGTTCCGCTAAATTCGAAGCTGCCACCCTCAATTTGAAGCTTGCCATGCCAAGTGCCTGCGTACTTGGAATACTAAAACGTTATTTGAAAACGTCTGCCAACTTCGTAGCCATGGCCAAGAGCAACTTCGAGTACGTGCGCGACTTCGAACATGAGACTCGATGTTTGCCCAACACCTGGATCGTCGTCCGAATCGACGGCAAGGGTTTCCACAGGTTTGCCGATCTTCACGATTTCGTCAAACCCAACGACACCCGTGGACTGACGTTGATGGCGCGCGCAGCCGCCGACGTCATGTTCGAGTTCACAGACGTGATCATCTCCTTCGGACACTCAGACGAGTTCAGTTTCGTTTTCCGGAAGAACACCGCAGTTTTCAATCGCCGGGCCGAAAAACTGTCGTCGCTTGTCACTTCCTTGTTTTCGTCATCTTACGTTTTCCATTGGAACGACCACTTTCCCGATACGAAACTCCGGTACCCGCCAGCGTTCGATTCCAGGATCGTCCTTTACCCTACGGACGAAAATATGAAGGATTACCTCAGCTGGAGACAGGCGGACGTACATGTGAACAATTTGTACAACCTCAGCTTCTGGTCGCTGGTACTCAAAGGCGGCCTGAAACCGTGTGAGGTAAAGTGCGTCATAATAAATCGGAAGAGCTCGGTCGGGCCGTACGGTTCCCATAAGTTTCAGCTTCCCAATGGTCAAAAATTATCATCAGGTCAGAGGAGAACCAACTGGAAACTCATCAGTATGGAAACCCCTTCCTTTGATCGGTCATTAGCCCCTTATGCAGTTAAGCATAAATTAGATCAAGCGAGGAATGGCAGAAATTGTCTCTCTCGAACCTGCACCTTCTGCTCTCAAGGCAGACGCCTTGACTCATGGAGGGTTCTAACAGGATCATTCAGTGACTCTCCTGATTAACCAATAATAAGTAGTACTATCAGATCAGAAAAGACAAGAAATGGCAAAGTGTTACTCAAAGGCGATGTGACACCTGAGGACACCTCCCAGGCTCTCCGTGGCAGAGTGGGCTAAGGCGTCTGCCTAGAGAGCAGGAGGTGCAGGTTCGAGTCCTACTGGAGAGGAAGTTTTTACCATTCGTGCTTTGTCAAAAAACCGTGCGACCCGGCCATACTTTATGCTTTAGGTTCTCATAATTTTTTATTGGTATCCAATTCCAGGGTATCTCCTATCCTCCTACTCTCATCCTTGGGTGCCAATTCTGTTAGGGCAAGGAAACCCATTTCTGCAGGGTCTGTTCGGACAAGCAGTCCCAGACTACTCCTGAGGCAGGACAGGACTAGTTGCCAGCGATGCTGAGCAAATCAAGCCATATGGTTGAAGTCATTGGTCCAATCACATGCCTTGGCCTCGTTAGCGACTAGTCCTTGGCCTGAGTCGCAGTGATGTCAGACATTTAGGGTCTATTAACGACGGTATCATCATTTTTTTCCATCTCAACCGTGCTGAATTATTTCGCAGGCGGAACTGAAATTGAGAGGTACTCTGGCAAGCGATAAAAACGAACTGCTCTTCCAGGAATTCGGTATCAACTACAATCAAGAGCCGCCAATGTTTCGCAAGGGAACTACTCTACTTCGGAAGAGCGTCGATTTCCTTGGGAAAGGCAAAAGAACAATCGTCATGCCGTACTACTGCGATATAATAAAAAAGGACTTTTGGGACACGCATCCTGAGCTACTGAAGCAAGGAAAAGCTGGAAGTGTCGAATTTCACGAGGGGATGGAGTTTTTCGAAATAAAAAAATGTTCTTGAAAATGACGTAGAAATTTATTTGACATTCGAGTTTAAAGCGAAGTACTCATGATTGACCATTGCAGAATAGAAAAAAATTATTTTATATTTTTACAATTGAAGCATCGCCAAAAAAATGTATGGGTTTGCAAGCGACTTACTGGAATGAATCTCGTAGGTTGAAATACAATGATCAATCATGATACTTTTTTGGAAATACAAATTCACGTCTAAGTATCACCAAGTACATACATTGATGAGGAGAGGACTAAGTGCCTATGTTATAAAATGGCATTATAATATAATGTTTAACAGATAGAGACACCCACATATGATGCAAAGGCGTACCCCAGCGGTTTGAAGGAATCAAATGCCCTACTGTAGGAGAAGAAAAATTGTTGTGATTCTCAAATTTACCAATTTTTTCCTCACTGCCCGCTAGTTTGGCCGTATGGTGCGATGGTTTGGGCGTCATGGAGCGAAATCCATCAATAGCTTACAAGACTAAACAACTTCCAGTCTTCAGCTTGACGAATCAAAATAATTTTGTCGCAAATTACTATAGGTCGATAAAAACGCATATTTTGAGACAAACACGAGCCAAAATCAAATGGGGTAAACAGGTTAGGTAGGCAACGCCCCAGCAACGACACTTATGTAAGCAAAGGAGTTTGTTCCAGGAGCGTGAGTGTGGGCATGATGTAAACAACAGTTGCTGGGCAACTCCCCAGCTACAGCACTGACACGAAACTTATGTAAGTGTTGTAGCTGGGGAGTTGCTTAACAAACCTGTTTACATCATGCCTACACTCACGCTCCTGGAACAAAACCCAATAAAACACTTGAATTGTAAGTCAAATTCTGGCTAAACACGAACATGTTTTTCGCTTAGCCGAGCATCCCAATAACGTAGGTGTGTCAACCGAAATGAAAAATCCTGCAGTCTTATCTGGACCTTTTCTTTTTCCCCTTGCTTTTCCTATTCGGAAGGTGGGTATCAGATGAACAGTCTCCGAGGGATTGTTGGTATAATTATGGCTGAGTAATAGGCGGATTGGGGAATCTGGACGAATGAGCGACTTGGGGTGGGTTGAGGTTCAAGTGGGGAGGGAAGGGAGGGAATAGGCCGATGAGGGAGGGGGGGAACTTCCCCGACGCAAGGAGAGCGGAAGCCAACTCTGCGCCAAGGTAAGGAGGCTGCATAGAAGTCGACGCCGAAGGCTGCGGCGATTGCGGGGTTTGCTGTGACGTCGACGGCGTCGGCTGCGTCTGCGCCACCTGGTGAGTGCTGGACGAAACGCTGGCCTTGGGAACGGTGATGGGGATAGAGATGGGCACCGAGATGGGCATGCCTGAGGTGGACGGTGTGCCCAGGGAAAGCGCCACTGAGTTGCTGGTGCTCGCCGATGGGCAGACCAGCTGGGACAGAAGGTTCCACAAAAGGCCGTCGCTTTGGTCGCGTGGAAATTTGGACGTCACCGAAGTCTGGAAAATCGTTCAACCGTGCGGCGACGATGAGTGAATTTAGCCAAATTTGACGCAGGTTCAAGGCATGTTTTTTGCTCATTTCACCCATAAATTTTCAGTCTGTGCCCCAAACGATTGAAAATTAAAACTAATTATTGCTTTTGAATAAAAAACATCGTGGGAGATACTTGGCCGAAGCCAAATAGAATCGAGAAATTTCTGAATCGATTTGCAGGTTACTAGAGCTAGTGTAGTAACTACTGGTTCTGCTAGTGGCGTTGTTGGTGCAAAATCTCTGATCAGCAGTAAGTATTATACTAACCTTCATCTTTTCAAGGTAGGTGACGTTCTCGCGATAGTTGTCATTGAAATTGATGAAGTCGGAATCACCTTTGTAGAATTCGGCGCATTTTTTCTGCAAGCAAAATCGACAAAAACAGTGTATTTGCTGGGTCTAAAATTTAATATTCAGATTTTGAAACGCTCCTAAAAGCTGCATAGCGAGTTCACATTTTTGGAAGAAATCAATTTCAAAGCCGTAACATTATTCATTCGAAGGCATAGCATATTGACAGCATGAGCCCGTTAGGACTAACCATTTCATTCAAGGCATCTTGGGACAGGAACTGATCTTGTACCACACTGTAGGTCATCGCCATTGGTTTACCGTATTCGTGAGGCTTGTTTTCAGGAGGAGGCATGACCCAATAAGCCAAAACGCCGGACTCCATGCAAGCATTGTCCTGCTGATAAGGAGCTGGAAAGAGGGTAAATCTACTTTAGAAAGCATTCCTGGAAAAATGGTTTTCCGTTTTCTCAACGGTTTCTGCGGGTTGGTTGCTAACTCGATTTGAAGTCTGTCACCTCAAAATGGCAGTCCTAGAATTTCGAGCTGCCAGACTTAGAAAATGGATTCAGCACCCTGAAAACCAAATTAACCCATTGGGAAGACGAGGGTGGCAAATATTGAGTTTTGATTATAGATGATCGAGCCTTATTATCATGCTGAAGTCGTGCGATCAGGGTTAGGGTAAACAGCAATACATCTTTTTTGCCGAAAGGGCACCCCACATCCAAGCTCTGAAGAAGGCAAAAAATTTGATAAAAAGGAGACGACCCCTAACCCTGATTGCACGACTTCAGGAGGGGGAAAGAAAATGCATTGCTGTGATTGGTCGAGGTGGCGTCAGCGTTGAACCCAGTAGATTTGACTGGGTTTTCCAAGACACGTTCCCATGTTCAACTGTATCGTCAAATTTCTTAAATGGGCTCCGAGACCACTAAATTGAACGCAGACTCGAATCGGTTCACTCACAGCAAATCAGGCCAATAACGGGCGTATAGGTGGCGTCAGATGTTCCCTTCATTTTAATCTCGTGGTCCAATTGAGCGTCAATGTCTCGCAATGTCGGCACAGGAGGGGCGTTGGGGTGCGAATGGTACCAACCGGCAAGCGTCAGCCTTCGGGCTTCAAGGGCCCTCATGATGTCTTCTTCGACCAATGGTCCGAGCTCTCGGTCGTTCAAACGGCTACGACACGGGAACGCGTGAGTTATAGCCAGATCTGCAATAATACAAAAATGCGGAAATTGTTGGCATAAAAAATGGTGTCGCAGGTGTGGTGGCGTCCGGGGCGAGATCCTGTCAATGTTAATTTTGTTATTGTTTTTTACACAACTTTTTAAAAATTCTGGAAGGAAAAATTCCCGTTTTCCCTGCTGTAGCGGAGCCCCCCTGGCCGTGGCGCCCGGTGCGATCGCCCAGATCGCCCCACCCACGCGGCAGCCCTGGCTACGGATACGAGGTTGGCAAACTTACTGTGAGCATTCACGTCCCAATGGCCGGCCAAATAGCCGACGACCTCGGAAGTTGTTAGGTGGCAGTGAAAATCGAGGACAAGAGCGGCATTGGTCGACAGGGACACGAGGAATGGCTGTATCTTTCCCATGGACGAAAATGGTACTGCTTCAACCAGGATGTTCCCGTCACTAGAAGTCAAAATATTCATTTCATTTTAGGAATTTGTAGATTTGAGCTCTAAAATCTTCAGAACAGGACGAACGAATAACACAGAGTTGGCGGCGCCAGGTGATACATAAGCGGAGTTTATCGTTACCGAAAGATCGCAGCTAAAATTATGGGTAAAATATTAAAAAGTTATTTTGTCCTTACTGATGTGCCAATCTTGGACCCAATGTGCCGTGCTTCACAACTGTGCGGACCGCGGGTGCTGTATTCGTCTCTGCGCTGACTTTCTGGCGTTGCTGTTCTTCTGAAGCTGTTCAATCGACAATAATTGATTAAATTGGGGTTCAGAAAACGGCAAATCGATTAATGTTGTTGCACCGGTTAATAAAATCCCGGGGGTTCCTAAACCTGACTGACACAAGGGGGTGGATTTCAAACGTCCCATCCGTTCGTAGGCAAGGGCTGGAGGAGTGGAGACTTCGGATTTTGCCTGGGCCCACGAGACTAGGGCTCAGAACTTCGAGCAGGTTTATGTCTTGTATAGTGAATAAACACAATCGAACCTGAAGAAGATGCACGTTGGATACTTTCGTTCTCCTTCTTATCCTGTTCTTGCATCTGCTTGAAATATCTATTCTTGAAATAATCCAATTTTTGACCCTGGTATTTTACCTGAAGCAACGGGAAATAAACAGAAGTATTAGCTACTTACCTAGAAAATTACAAAAGCACCAAATTACATTTTCGCCTCATTATAAGCTAATAACTGATGAGGCACGGAGCCAAAACGATGACTATCAAAGTAGGAAATCTTCACCGATGCCCATCCACATCCTGACTTCTTGTCGGGGTTGACCATACGCTTACAATGGCAGGCCCACGCACTGGGACTGGCAAAGATTATGTCGGTTTCAAGAGATTTGATTTTTCCGTCCGACAGTAAATCGCCCAGAAATCGTTGGCCCTTCAAAGAAGAAAATTACTCAAAACAATGTAAACATCAGCAATGTAACTCAAAACATGTAGGGCAAGTGCCCTTACAATAAACGATAACAACACATCATAGGATCCGCTTACCATGTACTCTATGGACATGTTGGCTTCTCCAGGGGAAAGAATATCAGCAGCCAGTAACATCTGAAGAGTGACCGTCTTACCAATAATACCACCCTTTACTCGTCGTTCTTCTCCCTCTTCGAAATCCTGTTCCTTGGAATAAAAAAAACAAAGATAAGCGATGTAATAGTTTAATCCATGGACATTACGTTGGATTAAATTTCATCATTTAACCTGGAACAATTGATTGTTCCTCATCAACAAACCTCATCTATCAGATCTTCTTCTTCACACTCTCCTTCAACTTCATCTTCGTTTCCTTTCTGCATCATTGCCTGTAACACAGAAAAATTTCGAGATGAATCAATTCGATACCTAACCTGTCAGTAATATAAAGAATACTCCGTACCACCAACAAAGGACTGGGACACTGAGAACAACTCAATTTTTGTAGTACCAATCGAGCGGATCAGTGGGTTAGTTCTAGGAGAGGGGGCGCAGACATGTTTAAGAGAGAGCCTTGCGCACGCGCCGTGCTAGGTATAGAACTATTGTTGTGGGGTCCTTGGGTCCTTACCTACCAAATCTTGCACTGCGCATGCGCGAGGCACCTACGCATGCCTAAGCTTCCTCTCCAGGAACAAAACAGGTCTCATACATGGGACTACATAGTACATAACCTTGCTGGAATGGCCAGCCAAGGGTTGAGGGAGACGATCTAAAAGAGGGGGGTGAAAGTGCAAGGGGGCGTGGCCTAGTTAAGCATTGTGCCGGTACACCCCAATAAGCATTCCCAAGCCACGCCTCCTTGAACTTTGCTTCGTCTTTCGGCCGACCTACCGTAAACAATTATTTCCAGGTACCAGAGGTTCTAATGGGGTCGGTTTGATCAGGCCAGTCCTGAGGAAGTTACGTTCTTGATAATAATTAATAAGGACCAACTAATATTGAGTAAAAATAAGTAATTACCAGTAATTTAGGAAAGACTTAGGCCTCAACTGTTCAGGACTTTTTTCGGCTATTCGTAGCCGACGCACGTCTACGTCAGGAAATATACGTCTACTTTTGACTATTTTTCTAGCAGTACTTAGTACTGATAGTAATTGAGGCCAACGAAAGGACCAAAAACTCAAAGGGCGAAATAAAACGAGAGATCAAAAAAGGACGCTCGAACTCGAAACACAAACAAACATCAACACGAACAAGCGCTAGGTTCAGCGCTACTCTAGTGCACACCTACTCTAGTGCACACCTACTCTAGTGCATTCAGAGATCATTCGCCCTACGTCAAAACGCCCCACAGCAAATTGCCCCGAGATCAGTTGATAGTGATGGCAACACTTATAGAAAAATCGATCTTTCAAAAAATCGATGTATCGAAAGATTAAAATCGATTTCAACTAAAAATCGAGACCAAAAAATCGATTTTTGAAGAAAATCGATTTTTTTTTAATTTATGAGATATACCAGTAAAATATGGTGTAAAACAATATATGGGGCCTGTAACATAAAAGTACAAGTTTGCAAATGACATGGTGAATCAGCTGATTTGAACTGATCATTGTTTTTATTCTTCTGCTGAGTGGTATGATCAGTATAATTTGTCTAAAATAGTAGTTTATAAAATTTTACCGGTGTACACCTTGTACTTGTAAGCGTGTAAGTTTATGAAATAGTCCCCTGACAACGATTCGATTCGAACGAGATCGAGTTATGTTGTGAAGGTAGTGCCGTCTATTTCGATCTGTGGTAAAATGGTGACTGTAGAAACAGTAGAACTCACATCGTTACTGAAAACTGAACGCTGGAGTAAATATGGATCGTTATATTAGATTCTCTACACGGGATAATATTTTAATGTATTATTTTTATTGTAATATAACAAAAACGCATTTTAAACAGGTAAAAATCGATTTTTTGGTAAAACAATCGATTTTGAATAAAAATCGCCTTCAATAAATCGATTTTTAAAAATCGATTATTTAAACCGTAAAAATCGATTTTTCAAAAAAATCGATTTTTTGTTGCCATCACTATCAGTTGACGATGGGGCGAATGATGTTCTCCCAATAATTTGATGGTAGGTACACTGATAATACAAACGTATTTTTTTATGCAAGTACCTACGGAAGAAATAGAAATAAGTGCCTAATCCTTGACAAAAAGTGGACTACGACCTACTTGAGGCGTTAATATTACAGGATTCTGTGACCAGCTATGAAAGCTTGGATGTTAAGATATAAATTCAGATATTCAACGAATGGTTTCGGTAGACGCCAAAATTTGAAATTGATTCGGTGAATTTTTGCGACATAGGGTAGTACGATTTGGGCACGGTCTCCATGGTCGGTGGAAAGTAGCCATACGTAAGATATGTCGTGGTCATGTACATTCGATGGTCTTTTGGCGTTTTCTGACACCCATAGCCTTGAAATCTGTCTGAAAAAATATAGACATCGTTAGCTTTACGCGTAAATTGAAGACTCAGGGCCGGTTTATCAATTCTTTAAAGCTAGATTTATCCAAGGAAACTTGCATTAACTAATTTCCAAGAAATTTTCGTTCAATATGATAAATTATTAATGAAATTGATCATAAAATGGTTTTGGGGCGGACAGATGCTGAAAAGTGGCCTGAAACGAGCTATGAGTAACGGGATCAGAGCTCGAAAGGAGCTTCGCGGAACTTAGTCAGACCAGGCCGAGGCACGGATGCGAAGCCCGTCCGAGGCACGGATGCAAAGGCCAGCTGAGGTGCGGATGCAAAACCCTGCCGAGGCACGGATGCGGAGGCGGCCGAGGCATGGATGCAAAGGCCGGCCGAGGCACAGATGGGAACTCCGGCTGAGGCACGGATGGAAGCCTGGCTGAGGCATGGATACGAAGCCCAGCGGACACGCGGTCACGTGGATGCTGTAGGCGGTTAAAACGTTGCTAAAGGCGGTTAAAACGAGCTGTGAGTGACAGGAGATTAGAACTTGACAGGAGCTTCGCTTACCCTTGTCAGACCAGACCGGCACGGATTCGAAGGTCGGCCGAGGTACGGATGCAAAGGCCGGCCGGGGCACGGATGCGAAGGCCAGCCGAGGCAAGGATGCGAAGGCCCGCCGAGGCATGGATGCGAAGGCCGGCCGAGGCACGGATGGGAAGCCTGGCTGAGGCACGGATGGGAAGCCAGGCTGAGGCACGGATGGGAAGCCCGGCCGAGGCACGGATACGAAACCCGGCCGAGGCACGGATGCGAAGCCCGGCCGACACGCGGTCACGTGGATGCTGTAGGCGGTTAAAACGTTGCTAAATGCGGTTAAAACGAGCTGTGAGTAACGGGAGATTAGAACTTGACAGGAGCTTCGAGGAGGATGCGATGGGCGGCCGAGGCACGGATGCGATGGGCGGCCGAGGCACGGATGCGATGGGCGGCCGAGGCACGGATGCGATGGGCGGCCAAGGCACGGATGCGAAGCCCTGCGGAGGCACGGATGCGAAGCCCTGCCGAGGCACGGATGCGAAGACCGGCCGAGGCACGGATGCGAAGACCGGCCGAGGCACGGATGCGAAGACCGGCCGAGGCACGGATGCGAAGACCGGCCGAGGCACGGATGGGAAGCCCGGCTGAGGCACGGATGGGAAGCCCGGCCGAGGGACGGATACGAAACCCGACCGAGGCACGGATGCGAAGACACGCGGTCACGTGGATGCTGTAGGCGGTTAAAACGTTACTAAAGGTGGTTAAAACGAGCTGTGAGTAACAGGAGATTAGAACTTGACAGGAGCTTAGCTTACCCTTGTCAGATCAGACCGGCACGGATGCGAAGCTCGGCCGAGGCACGGATGCAAAGGCCGGCCGACAAACGGTCACAAAACTCGGATACGAAACCCGGCCGACACGCGGTCTCGTGGCTGCTGTAGGCGGTTGAAACGTTGCTAAAGGTTTCATAACGGTCAATGAAAATATGTCTAGGTAAAAATGTAGTGCAGGCGTCCTTCAATGAATCTAGGTTTAAATGAATTGATAAACCGGCCTGCATAATTTGAATCAGTTTCCGGGAAAAACGAAAACAATTCCGAAAATGAAAAGTACCTAAATCAATAGTTTTCTATTAATGGTTCAGCTAAAAGGAGGATCAAACCCCGTTCAGACCCAGTAATTCTTTTTTCTCAATAAATAGGTATATGACTCTGCCCAGAATTCGTTCTGATGAAAGCTTAACTGCAAAATATTAACTCTGGTTTTAATTTGTAAAAATCTTATTATTATTATTATCACTATTATCACTACTATTACTTATTATCTTATTATTAAAATTTATTTTTTTATATTATTCAATTTAAATTTAATTTTTTTTATACCTATTAAAGTTTTTAAAACTGTTAAATAGGTAATAGGTTTATTATACTTTTTTCTAGTCCCTTACCCTTCCACAAAAACCATCAAAATCCCCCTCTGGCGGATGCCTCCACGGATGGATCCATACGGCTGCTAAAAAGTTTCAAAACTCCAACCATAAGCGCAAACTTCGGTGATTATTTAGCTAATAGTTTTCCTCGATAATGTCAAGCGTAACAGAGTCAGATTAAGTTAATAATGATTTTTTTTTTGCTAGCAAGAAACTCGCATTTCAAACCTTACCTATGTCTTACATGTTTTTGGTTAATCCGACAACAAGAAAGAAAAAAAAGCTGATTAGCAACGATAAGAATGTTTAATAAACAACGCAGTACAAAATCTAGCTTTTGGGGCAGGAATTTTTTTAAATAATTATAATTGCTTCATAAATTTGCCCCGGGCAAATTAATGCATTTTATGAAAACTTCTCGGAGGATCAATTTGTTGTTTTCATTCAGACCAAACATTAATTAAGGTGAGCCTCTGAAATAAAATTGAAACCCATAACAATACAATTCTATTACTCCAAGTTCCAATACGAGCGTATAAAATGTGTAGATTCAGATTCATTATCAATTTATTTTTGCCCCGGATACTTAATGTACGGGCGGTTAGAAAACATGGAACAGTTGGGCGATGACACCCTTAGGAACCAGTTCAAACTTCAGATAAGCAGCCTGAGAGCGCGCCAGCTTCATTGTCCCACCACAAATCATGGGCCGCAGTGGTCTCGCTCCTCTAACGAGTAGAACACCGATTGATGAAATCTTTATGCCTGTTGCCTGAATATTGACACCTAAGCTGTCAAAGAGCCTGTCAAAGGGCATATCCAGACAGATATTCACGAACATTCTCATTTTTTCAGCCAAAATGTCGTCGGACAGCGGTAGTAGTGACGAGGACCGTCGCGCCCGAGATGAATTTGCAGCCAGGCTTAGGAAACGTGACAAGGAGAAAACACGCAATATCGCGACATCCTCTGGTGAGAATAAATTGATGGTCGTGAAATTCTGTAAGATGACGGGAGTTTGAGTTAGATTTATTCCCATAGGTGGCATGAATGTCTATGAGACGACGTTTTCACTTTAACGTAACGTTGTAGCCGCGAATCGTCTACAGCTTTACAATTCATGTCCATGTCATCCCTGGTGGTAGGGGTTTCTCAAAATTATCTGAATTGGAAAACTAAACCCACTCCTTGCGATACCTTACGGTTTCCACAGTCATACCAACATATTTCTTATTTCCTAGATAAAAAAGCTTTCGAAGAAGCGGCTAAAAGACTGAAGCTCGATGCTGAGAATCAAGAAAAGCTTATACCCCGACTTCGTATCGAATCTCGGCGAAAGTATCTCGAGAAAAGGAAAGAGGATAAAGTCCAAGAACTTGAAGCGGACATACTTGATGATGAATACCTTTTCGCGGATGAAGAGTGAGTTGAACATCTTTTATGAGTAGCGAGGGTCTGTCTCAATGAGTGCCGTTGGTTTAATTTGCTGACAAAGATTTCTGAAGGGGGAATTCGATTAATTACGACATTTCCTCAAATGATATAAATTATCTGCAATAATGATATTTCGGTATACTGCAGGCTTACCGAGAGGGAAAAGAAGGAACGATCTCATAAGCGTAAGCTCCTCGAGTTGGCCAAAGAACATGAGAAAGCGAGGGAGTTGGAAAGAGTCCAGCGTTACCACATGCCTAGGGATGTCAAAGATGTATGTTGGAGTCGTAAGGAATGAAATTTCTTTATATATACAAACATTGATTACATTGACGAAATTGGCATTGGATTGATTGACAAAATTTATCCATCCAATAATCAAAGTAGCACCGAATACCAATTACAAATGAGATTTTGACATTGAAATTTGATTTTAATACCACCGCAGTGAAGTTTTTCTGAAGCTTCCTTGGATATTGGATAGATGAAATTTGTCAATAAACCGGGCCTAAGAACACTAATAAAACACTGTTCATCTAGAGCGTAAATGAATACGAAGAAGTCGACGACCGAGAGAAGAAACCGAACTACGAGCAGAAAAAATGGGAGGAGGAACAGATGAGTTCGGCTGTGTTTCGTTTTGGAGCCAAAAACAAAGAATCGCAAGATCGAGAATACGATCTCGTCCTCGATTCGCAGATCGACTTCATCCGAGCCCTTAGCATGCCCGGCACTAAAGAAAAGGTCGGTCCACCTGGAACAAATAGAGTATCCTTCCTGTTTTTGTATTGAAAATTTCAATTGAAATTTCGAAAATAAATATTCGATTGTGCATATTGTTTAGCCTGAAGAACGACCCATGACGGAAAAGCAGAAAAAGCGAATGACGATAGAAGAAACGCAGAAAAGTCTGCCGGTGTACAAATTCAAGGATGATTTGATCGCTGCGATTCAGGCCCATCAAGTAATTCAATCAATTCCCTTTTTTGTGTAAAAGTTTCGTTTTCGGGGGAAAATGTTGCTAAAATCGTCGTATTTTATGTTTTCTTCAGGCTTGCAGTCTGGCCGTTTAGCGTTTATAGGTTTTTTTCAAGTTTTTTAGAGATTATCGTGCTCAATGGTTTTTCTGATGTTCTCAGCGCCTTTTCCATGTTTTTTCACTGATCTTTTGTCAACTAAAAATCGTGCAAGTGCTGTGTTAAGTGTTCCTATTATTTTTCAAGGTATTGATCATCGAAGGTGAAACTGGATCTGGAAAAACGACGCAGATACCTCAATACTTGTACCAGGCAGGGTTTACAAAGGACAACAAGAAAATCGGATGTACGCAGCCGAGGCGAGTTGCTGCGATGTCTGTGGCTGCTCGAGTTGCTGAAGAAATGAACGTCAAACTTGGGAATGAGGTTAGGCGAAAGTATTGTTATGAATATGAAGCACCGAATAATGAAAAGTATTGTTAAATTTGCAGTAGAATACATCTATCCTTTTCTTGAACTTTTTACTTTGCCCTACTGAAAAACTAATTTCTCCTAAAAAGTTATAGCTTTTCGGGATTCAATCGCCTCGATCTCTTGCAGGTTGGCTATAGCATTCGTTTCGAAGATTGCACATCCGAACGGACTGTCATCAAGTACATGACTGACGGTACTTTACATCGAGAGTTCCTGTCCGAGCCCGACCTCCTGTCCTATAGGTGAGTACACATCGATGGCCAATGCTAACCAGTGTTGCCAACGTGCGGACGTCAAAAACCCCTGAAGCAATGTCAAACAGCCCCCAAATGAGAAAAAAAAAACCAAAAATTAAGGACGAATTAAAAATGAAGCATTTCACATACAACATGACCTAACTCCATATCATACAAATACAATTTTAAATAGTACCTAAAGTTATAGACTATTAAATAGTATATCAGTTCATTTTCTTGATTCGAGAAAATGCGCAAGGAGCTGTTTTACCAGTAGAGCTCAAAACATCATTTTCTCAAAAAACTCGAATTTACTAGGTTTTGCAGGTTCACTATCGATATTACCTATTCAAATCCGTTTTTCTCCCGTTTGTTCTACATTATAATCCCGCGAAATCTCATATTTCCCGATTTTTTCCCCTATTCATGTTTATATTTCCCTTTTCCAGTGTAATGATGATCGACGAAGCGCACGAACGTACCCTCCACACTGACATATTGTTTGGCCTCGTCAAAGACATCGCCAGATTTCGTCCCGATCTCAAACTTCTCATCTCTTCCGCGACATTGGATGCTGAAAAATTTTCATCTTTCTTCGACGACGCTCCAATATTCCGAATTCCAGGTATCGTTCGTCGGAAAATAAATTAATTTCCGGGCAATAAAAGGGCGAAATTCTTTCAAAAATATCGTACCTTCCTTTTTATAAAATTTATTACTGTAATATCAAAAAAATTTTTTGACGTTTGGAAGTTTACGATTATCACTTTTTTTTTTTTTTTGAAAAATATGATGACAAACTTCTCATTTTTATGCAGGCAGGAGATTCCCGGTGGATATTTACTATACGAAAGCCCCCGAAGCCGATTATATCGATGCTTGTGTCGTGTCCATCCTCCAAATCCACGCGACACAACCTTTGGGCGATATCCTTGTTTTCCTCACTGGCCAAGAAGAGATAGAAACCTGTCAAGAGATTCTCAGCGATCGCGTTCGTCGGCTCGGAACAAGAGTCAAGGAACTTTTGATTCTGCCGGTTTACGCCAACTTGCCATCGGATCTGCAAGCCAAAATTTTCGAACCGACTCCCCCCGGTGCGAGGAAGGTTAGTGGTTTTTTCTTCCTTTCTTTTCATTAAAGGTGGAATTCCCCTACAGACTGTAAAAGTGATGACGTCACTAGTCGCAATGTTGCCAACCACTGCTAAGTTGCATAAACGCTTAGGGTACACTAGGTTGCTTGGGATAGGGAATCCCTTATCAAAACTGGAAATAATGTACCAAAATTTGAAAATATTTAGGGCTGGTTTATCGATTGCCATAATTCTAGAGTCGAAGTACCTGCAACCACTTTTGACAACATTTGCGTGGATGCGCATACAAAAAAATGCTAGGTGAAAATAAATCTACTGTGAAAGTAGCTCCAAGTGCATCTATGAACCCGCCCTTCATATCACTTTGCACGATTAAAACCATTTTACACAACACAAAGTCACTCAATTCGACTAATTCACGCCAGTTCTATCCAAATCGGTAAAAAGAAGTAGAAAATGAAGCTCAAAATTCACTAGTTTTGTGAGCTTGGTTTGCGCTACGGTCCATCTTATCTTGGGTGATCTTCAGTGACTACTAAATCGCAGTGATGGCAGACTTTAGGGTCAATTCTTCATTACTTAACCCAATTAATTACTTACTTTTCAGGTCGTACTTGCCACAAACATTGCGGAAACGTCTTTAACAATAGACAACATTATATACGTCATAGACCCCGGGTTTTGCAAGCAGAATAACTTCAATTCCAGAACAGGAATGGAATCGCTGGTTGTAGTTCCTGTATCAAAGGTTGGTGTCGAAAATATAATAATTGATTAACTGTAAGAATGGTTTTTGGTTTAAGTCTTATATCACACCTTTTCTAGAACTCAAGTGTTACAACTCAAAAATGGTCAATTTTGAGTTTTTTTTTTACTTGATGCATATTGTCCGGGGAATCCGATCGGAAAAGGTTAGGGGGTCTAAATCTGCGTTAGCATGGTCCATTTTCGAAATAACACGAAAACTCAATTTCGAAGGTGATGCCGTGGGTTCAGAATTTTTTGAGTATTTTTCCCGGGTTTCTCGCTTAATTTAACATAGGATAGAGGGTTTTTCTGAGAAATTTTGAAAATTTTGTTTTTTTATCGGTTTGGCTCGAAATTTATTGACGCAATTTCTCTTTTTTCGCGTTTTTGGCAATTTGAGGGAGTCGTACTTAACCGATTTTGAATTTTTTGAGCTCGTTGGATCCCTTGAATGTTTTCACACCTTTTTCACTCCCTATAAGTCAAAATTAGTTGGGTTTTAGGGATCGAAAACTGGTTTTAAGACTAATTTTTGACCTAAAAAAAACAAATATTTTTCAACCCTTCAAAAAAAATTTTAAAATTCCAAAAAAACTATTTGTGAGTAGGTTTTGGGTAGTTACATGACACAAAAAATTTGCAGTTTTCTACGACTCTCCAGGACTGAAAAATATGCGAAAAACCAATTCCACATGTAAATCTCAAGCTATGAGCCTGGGAAAAAATTTCAAAAAATGATGGATTTGGCTTCGGGATTTTGGCGCGAATCTTTAGATTTTGCCTTAAAAAATTGGCGTTTTTTCAAGATTTTGGTCTACAGGGTCAATCTCGGGGGAGTGATATGGCCATAATCTTTGGAGGAGAAAGTCGCAATTTGGGACGCTGGCTTATGGTCCAAATGTACCCCCTGGGTTAGAGACAGGAGCCGCCATTGATAGCTGAAGTGTTTTTCCAGGCATCCGCCAATCAGAGAGCGGGCAGAGCAGGGCGTGTGGCCGCCGGGAAATGTTTCCGCTTGTACACGGCTTGGGCCTACAAACACGAGCTCGAGGACAACACTGTGCCGGAAATTCAGCGAGTCAACTTGGGCAACGTCGTTCTCATGCTCAAGGCTTTGGGAATCAACGATCTCGTCCATTTCGATTTCCTGGACCCTCCGCCGCACGAAACGCTGGTAAGCAGTTGACCGTTTACAACAATTGCTAGGCCGATGTTCGATGAACTTCATGAATGCGTTAAATTGACCATGACATTTTGAAATTTGATAAAAAGTAGTGCGATTTAGTATCTTTTTTGGAACTGTTCAATTTTTGTTCCTCGCAGGTTTTAGCGTTGGAACAGCTGTATGCTCTTGGCGCCTTGAACCACCATGGCGAACTCACCAAACTCGGCCGTCGAATGGCGGAATTTCCTTTGGACCCAATGATGGGCAAAATGCTGCTGGCCTCCGAAAAGTAAGTGGTTATTTGTTTATACCAGCCCAACTTTCCAGCAGTAAAGCCAATCAAATCAAATTTGAACTACCTATGTTAATGTATCAACTCAAATTTTGCTTTTATGGCATGAGCCTGACATGACGAGGGGGCTTCTCAGATAGCGTAGTACGGCCCCAAGATTTATGTATCGAATAGTTTAGAAGAGTGCCAGTGATCAGGCGGAGTTTTTTGTATGGGGTTTTTAGATGGCGTTTCATAAGTATGTCCGAAATAAATTATCACGTGCATGATGAAGTGCATAATGTAGTTACACTTTTGATTGCGTTCTTAACCTAGAACGAATGTTAGAAATTGGAAGTTTTACCCATTTAGGCTCTTTTGCCCAGTTGGGGGGGGGTATAGTATAAAAAAGCTTCGCCCAAATCGGCTACGGTTGCATCTGCCCAGAACAGCTTTCTCCATCTTCAGTATAACTGAGCACAAAATCTGGGTTTCTCTCGGTAAACCTGTCCCGTGACATCCCAGTAACCCGCAGTACTTCCACGCTTATCGCAAAATAAAAGAAAAAATTTAGCCGGACAAAATGTCATCTTTCATTACTTATATTCACTAGGTCCACATCGATGAGAGGCAGCTACACTTATTATTACCATTTATACTCTTGCTGGTTTACATCGTATCTCTCAGAAGTCCCACTGGTTTTCACGTTCATATCCTCTGCATCAGCCGACAGTAAACGCTAATGTGAATAACAAACTCCCGATCAGTTATAATGGCGTGTATTTCAGACGTCTTCCACACCAATAGTCCTATAATAAATGCTCAATATTCTTCAGCAAATCAACAAAATTGAATTCGATAAATTGAAAAATAGGACTGATAAGGTAACGAAAATCTACTACCAACGTCATACTTACGACTAATGATTCACGTAGGCGTGTCATCAAATCAATGTTCCCAATCGCCTTCGAAACAATCTCATTAACACTATTCCATAACAATATTCTTAATGTTCGGTTGGTTATTCATGCGTTTGATATTCACGAGTGTAGTTCGTAGATGATTCTGACAAGTTCTTGGGTCACGATCGATGTTGCGAAGAATCCTTCCCAACGCGCTGCGTTCCCCGTGTCTGCCTCTTCTGGGGGTTGCTGTATTACTTCTATCAACATGGCACAGATCCATGCGTGGTGTAGTTTGCTGTTCATGTTCCAGCAAGCGAGGAACCGGGCAAATGGTAATCCTATTATATGGCTGGCGGGTAGCCGCTGTCATCAGCGCACCAATCCGCCAAGTCTTCGGACGCCTCCGTTCTGGCTGGAGACGTCACGCAAGGCCAATTGATTATGTCAGTTTCAACGTTGTCGGCGATTCGCACTTCTCTAGACTTCGGCGGGATGGGACTTTTCAATTCGACGATCCTCAACGACTTGGTTGTCTCATCTTGCGATTCGTCGTTCCCCAGGTCGGCGCCAGGTTCTTCAAAAGCCGTCGTATCTCCCCATCTTTCTTTGTGCTCGTTGAGCAGAGTGACTCTCCGTTTTCTCGGTTCACTATTCTCAATTATTGAACTCATGAGTTCTTTACGTACCATCGTGACGCATTCGAATGAATGAGATGACGAATTGCTTGACACGGCTGCCATCAAATCGTCGTGTTGGGACTCTTTTGACTCGTCTGACGATCTTCGACTGCGTTTCTTCGGCTTTTGACTCGCGTCAGTATAGTCAATAGCCACTGTCCGCACTATTCGTTGGTTTGCTGTACTTTCTGCTAGATCGTCCTCTTCATCCCGCTGGTGAGATCGTTTCCTTTCCGGACTCCGTTCCTCATAACGGTACTGTTTGTACTTGCTCCGAAACTTGTCCGACCTCCTTTCGTCTGATGGCCGACGTTTTTCTCTCTCTGGATCGCCCCTTTCTCGGCTCCTGTAATCCTTTCTTCTATCGAAATCGTCATCTGAATGGCCTTCCTCAGCTGAATGTTCATCGTCACTTGGATCTTTATCTTTAGCCGGTTCATCCAGATCCCAAACTATAGGACTTGGTTGTTTCCCGTCAGGTCTAGGCTTCGGTTTACTGTCAGTGGCCTTGGGTACGACTTCATTCGTCGTCCTCTTTGGCGAATCACTTCTCAATTTTTCCCGTTTCGAAGATTTCAGTTGTTCGGTTTCCAAGGATGATCTGCTGTCGTTGATCGCCCTTCTAGATGAACGGTGCCTGTCTTCATCCGTCGACTTTCGATCCGATTTGTATCGATCGTCCTCGTGCGATCTTCTGCTTCCGTACGCTCTTGGTTGGCTCCTGGTTGAAGATTGATGCCGCCCGGTTTTATCGTCGTAATGCGGTTTTCTCTTCCACTCGCCGCCTCTTCGATCTTTTGCGCTGTCGCGTCCTCGACCTTCTTCCTCGCTTCTCTTCGAAGTTGTCCTCTTGTCTCCGCCGTCTTTTTCATATGGAGGCTCTTGTTTAATGCTCTTGGCAATCACTCTTTTCTGATGGTCGAGCTGGGGGAATAGTGTTTTCGAGTTTTCCAAGGCTACTTTTGCTGCATTCATTTCAGCTTGTTGGATACTGTGGCCGTTAGCTTGGGCCAATCGTTTACCTTTGAAGTAAACAGCTACCGTGTACAATCTGGTGTTTGTCGGTCCCATGCACTCAATCACTTTATACGTGGGGATATCTGGTTCTCCTCCTTCCATGGTCCTCAGTGTCAAGCAGCACTGTTGAAGCTTTGACTTGGGATCGTTCCAGTCTTGATGCATGATGAAATCTTGCAGCCTCGGGAAGAAGCAGACGTTGCAGAACGTTTCGCAGTACAGAAGACCCTTGTCGACGTACAGTGCCCCTAAGAATGCTTCAAGCAAATCAGCTCTATCCTTCGTTTTGAGCTCTCCTTTTGGATTGGCGTAGATTGCGTAAGCTGCGATCCCAAGATCATCACAGACGACTGCTTGCGTTTTGTTGTTGACCAAAGAGCTTCGCAGCAGAGACAAATGACCTTCGTGGTGCTCAGGGAAATACTTGTACAGGTAGTCGGAAGCGATCAGCTGTAGAACAGTGTCGCCAAGGAACTCGAGTCTCTGATTTGAGCCTAGGGTCAAGTTGGTGAAGCCTATGCTTCTGTCAGTGAATGCTCGCGCCAGAAGCCTGATGTGGGTGAACTGGACTCCGATCGAGTCTTCAAATTTGGTCAGTTCTTGGAGAATTTTGAACGATTTGATCCATTGACGGTCCCCGTTCGGTTCTTGTTCCTGAAGCGGATGCGGCGGGTAATCTACCCAAACCTTCAGATGTACCTCTGATTCCTTGAACAGAGTTTCACCAAAGACCTTGTCAGCGGCTTCAATGCCTCCGTCCAAGAACAGGGCGCCCATCAGGGCTTCGAAGCAATTGGCCATGGCGTGTCTCAGCTCCAGATCATGGCAAAGGTCGGACCCGTGAGCGTAGAGCATGTAACCTTCGAGCCCTAGTTTTTTGGCAAGAACAGCCAAGTGTTGATTTTGGACGATTGCTGCTCGGTACGTAGCCAATCCTCCTTCCTCCAGGCGCGGGAAGAGATGGAACAAATGAATAGATGTGACAAACTCGACTACCGCATCTCCCAAAAATTCAAGGCGCTCGTTATGAGTGATATTTGATTCAGTTTCGTACTTCTTGCCAAAGCGGGACATGATGTTTATCAGCGTGTTGATACCTCTTTTTCTGGTGTTCAAGTAATGAATTTTTCTATCCCCGTACAGAGGCTGCCGTATGCTGCAATTGGTCAGGGAGTTCCTCGCGTGATCAGGATTCGTCCCGAAGTTCTCCCGATACGAAGGATGGGTCAGTGCAAGTTGAAGCAAACTGCGATTTATGAAAATGTATTCGATATCCCTTTCCAAAATGTCCAAGGATCGGTGAAATCTGAGATGCGACACCAGGACCGGGATGAGCATAGCGTGTTGGACGATGTCGCACATGATACCCGTTCTGTAGAATCCTTCGGCAGAAATCGCTATGGTAACGTCCCTTTTCATTTTGCTCTGCGTTCGCATCTCTTGGAGTTTATTTTCTTTGGACTCAAGCTTCCGCTTATCTTCGTACGAAGCCTTGGGCATGTTGGCAAGTAAATGGCGAAATTTGACGTATTCCCGCCAGGCCTTTTGGTACTCTGGATTTCCAGCATAACTCAGCTGCGGCGGTCGAATGCCGAAGTGAACTATTTCTGGAACTTTGGTTTCTCCTGGCTTGGCTTCTCTTTGATCGCGATCTAGCTGATCGACCCTGAGCGAGCAAGGTTTTTTACCAGGATACGTGACCACCATTCCTTTGACTTCGTCCACGTAGTTTTGCCACTTGTAGTTGGACAAGTTGATGACTTCTTTCAGATTGTCCATTGGAATGAGCGGTTTGGCGCTGGACAGAAGATGTTGCAACACTTCGTTCATTGACAGGAGCTCTTTGCCGTTTTCAGGCAGCTCCCTTACGAATCGCGGCATGAAATGAAACTGTGAGCAGCCGTCCGAATCCCCCGCTGCTTTGAAGTCCAAGTCGACCAACTCTAGAATCTCTTTGAACAAATAGTCGTAGAACAGGTCCAGCTCTTTGATGATGAAGTGCTCCGGAAGTTTTTCTTCTATGTACAGAATAGTGTATTCTATGTTGAACCGAATGACTTTGCAGACGGGGAGGTTTTCCAACGGCTTGTGAGAGAACATGGAAAACCCCTCGAATATGTATTCGTGATTGTCGTGCTCGATGATAGTGGGTGTTTTAATGAGGAAATTCGTCGGAGGAGAGACGGTGATTCTGTAATGGAAGAGTCGGTCGGCGTTGTTCGTAAGAACATCGCATTTTTCCAAATTCAACTCACCTGCATAAATATTGTGACGAATGCCGGATCGTTTAGCCCGATTACTACACCTGCAGAGCGGACCATCGTTCATTTCCCCCGGATCGTTGTACCACAGCTCAGGATGGAGTCGGTGCGGATGGGATTTCTTCCTTTCCAGCTCCTCCATCAGTCCATCCTCTTCATTGCCTTCCCCACCTGAGCCCGATCCGTTTTCAAGGCCAGAGTCGCTACTGTCAGAATCGTTCCCAGTCCTGCAGCACTTGTGATGACGGATCTTGCCCTTCCGCGGTGGCATCACGTATTCTGGATTCGCTTCCTTGGCTCGAGCTGCTCTTTTCACAAGTTCGTTTTGGAATTTGTCGCACAAATTCAGAAGTTTTTCAGTTCCTTTTTGCACTTTGGGATTATCTTCACTTCTCACATAGTACAGGTCAGCTGGCGCAGTCCTAGTCCAGAAGTGTTTCTCTTTCTCGATAATGTCTTCAGGAGTCATCTTGCTCAGCTCTTCTAGTTGATCGCTGGCCTCAGTGCTCGACGCGCAGTTATTCATCCGCCATCTATCGAGGAATTCTTCTCGTTTGCTCCGAGACTGCACGCCGCTGGACGATTCGACGGAAGAAACTGATGAAGAGCGAGAATTGGTTTTTCGTGGTCGTCGACTGTCTCTACTTCTACTTCGACTTCTGGTGCTGCGATAGTAGCGGCGCTTTTGAGAAGGAGACGCCATTTTCACTTCTTTCTCATCTCGGGTCCTTGAAGCCCGGCTTCCTCTGCTGTCTCTGCTTTCTCGGCTCAGGGATCTGCAAAAAAATTAAACATTAGGATTAGGTGAAAAAGCCTAACCAGCCCTAAAAAGAAGTATTGTGAGCACCAATATTCTGGTAATTCTGAGCATTTCTTTGGCCAAAGAGTTTACCTTTTGCGTCGGTTGACGGATGGGCTAGCTCGATGATAGTTAGAAGTCGATACTGTTCTGGAAGTATGCAATGGAGCCGCGCCATCAGGCTGTTTATTGCATTTCCTGATAAATTCTTCCATAAGACGCGCAGTTGGATCTCCAGCCTCGTCTCTGCCGTGGTCTGGTCGTGTACGAACTGATTCAACCGAAGACGTACCACCCGAGTAGTCGTAGTTAGGGGAGGCGACTGGATAATAGGGTCCGAATCCTCCCGACGCTGTAGCCGGATGCCCCGAATAGTGCGTAGGGGGGTGAGAGCTCTCATAATACGGCGAATAACCAGCTCCCGAGGACGGAGGCGGCACTTGGTAGCGGTAGTTGTCCCCAGATGGCGCAGGCAGGCCCACGGGCGGAGGATAATGCGGGGTAGGGTAGTTGGCGTTAGGCACCTCCTTGTCTGGGTAAGGATAGTTTCTTGAAGGCTGATTGTACATCTTGATTCAAACCGGCTATATCACGCTCAGAACACCTGAACAAAAAAATCCCTCGTTAGCAGAATTATACCTTAGCACGGCATTGAATACAAGTGCATTAAATTGCATGCAACACTGATTAACTCGATTTTTGGCAAAAATGAGTTATTGGTATCACTGGATTGGTTTTTCCATGGGGAATCCGGTGGTACCACTGGTTCGCTCGAATTCGGGAGAAAAAGCTGTCGGAAACCGTTTTGAGAAACACCGCGTATATTTTCTTAGGCCTGTAAAAGTTGTAATCTTTTGCTGCGATTCACAATACCAGTTTTTTTTTGGATTTTCCGAAAATTTGAAAAAATCGAGTTAATCGCTGTTGCATGCCGAACGACATGTTAAATTTTAACTGTAGACAACATTGATTTCAAGCAAAAATATTCGGTCAAATGTAATAAAGCCAGGTCTGACCTTGGGTACATACATAGGGCTTGCCAGTCGTCACACTCCCTTGTACCATTCGTACATTAGGTACTTTTATAATGATCCTTGTAAATAGATTCAAATCACCCCCCCCCCCCCCGACCTTCCCTTATACCTTGTATTTGTTATTACGAATTTCGAGCTCGAGCCTGAGTATGGCTCCCCCGCTGTGTTGCTGAGAGTGAAGACGTTACGTTGCATAAAAACACCCAGGAATTCACATTCAGACATTCACAATCATACAACGTTTTGTCCAAAAAAAAAAAACAGCCCTTATTATTCCTTTTGCTTGAATACGTACCTGGTTTGAGTTTGAGTGCTTCACTTCCAATGTGCGCGTGAACCCAACCTTTACGGGTACCAGACCATTTTCCCTGCCACCTCTCCACAATTGGGTGGAACAGAACTCATTTTCAAAGCTTGGATTGTACACCCGCATTGGCACCAAATAGGTGGCTGATTCCTAGCATAAGAGCCTCCCTCACTATTTTTGAGAAAATGGTTTGTACACGTTTCGCTAAATCACAGCGTACTTGTGGCTGAGTTGGTTTGCGAAATCGGAATGATAAAAATATAAACAAGGAGACCTTAGGCATTGCCAGTGATACGATAGGATGGAAATCAAATTATCGTACAACCTGTGTGAAATTATCGTATGTGTGATCCGCTGGGTTCGTCACCCTTCACCACTAGCCGCTATGTAAACATGTTCTGTAGAAAAGCACAATCTTGGCTTCTCTTATCTAATGGTACGAACTAAAAGGATCGAAATTCCAAAAATCGAGTTCATTAACTTAATGATCGTTTTGTGCCTGATAGCATCAAAAATTAATTTGAAGGCGATATCGTACTCGGGTTAAAATTATCGTATGAATATGATTGGAATCGTACGCCTCTCCTTCTTGCCCGAGCGTCTTGAAAGGTTGGCAGCACCAAATGGCTTTTTTGAAACATTTTTATAAAATAATCAAATTTAGCTTATTTCAAATTTTATTCTGATTTCTTTAGTTTTTCAGGCTACAGACATGAAGAGGATCGATTTTAATGGAATAGCCTTGAAATGAAATCAGAATCGGTTCATTTCTCCAATTTCCAAAAGAGCCAAAAAACCAAAGAATTCATTTGAAATTTCTCTTGAAATTTGGATTCATAGCTTTACCTACTTTTGTGGTAATAAACGTTCGAAACCTTTAAACTAGAAACTTCCCCCTTCCCTCTCAGCCTGTAGCTCCCAATGCATAGGTTGAATCTCAGATAAAACTTGGTTTTATTCTATTATGTAAGTATAGGTTCTCTTGATTGGGAATGCGTTGAAAATCTGTCACAAAAATTGCTAACCAAAGTTTGGTAATAAAACTTCGCCGATTCCCCTGCGTTCGGCGGTGAAAAATCCGTTCCAATTCTTTTTTTTCTTTACCCAGATACAAATGCAGCGAAGAGATCGTCAGCATAGCGGCCATGCTTTCAGTCAACAGCGCAATTTTCTACCGCCCGAAGGACAAACTCGTCCATGCCGACACGGCCAGGAAGAATTTCTTCCTACCAGGAGGTGACCATTTGGTCCTGTGCAACATATACAAGCAATGGGCCGACAGCGACTATTCCACTCAGTGGTGCTACGAAAATTACATCCAATACAGGTTATTTTTTTCGAAATTTTGCGTGAAATGTAAACTTATTTAGATTACGTGAGCCTTAAGTTGCAGTAACGGACTAAATATGTTGCTTAAAAAAAAGAATTACCTAGCAGATTCAATTTTTTCGTAGTCTACCTACCTACCTGCGTTTAATTAGGTCGGTATTTTTGCTAGGTAATAGGTTCTAATCTGCCCAATTGGCCAGTTCGGTTTGAAACCTGACGTCAGGGCCGTCGCGTGGGTGGGGCGACCGGAGCAAGGCCCGGGAATTTTTACTACCAGAATTTAAAAAAAAGTTGTTTTTACAATAACAAAATCAACATTCTGCGCAACAACTATAATATTTCGACGATGAAACTGCAATACTGCCCAATTCAAAGCATCGTGTCTTTTGGGGGCGGCTGGGTTGCCTACTTCTCAAAACTTGGATTGGTGGTAACTTGGCAAATCACGCGTCCATAGATTGCATGGCAAACGAATTGGGCAGTATTGATTCTACACCGTCGATTTGCTATCTTAAGTAATTATCTTTTCTAAATTTCGTAATTGAACATGCGTGTTTTCGTTATGTTTTGTAAAGGGGCGAACAGGAGCAAATGTGCGCCCCTAACCGTAGCAGTAGTTGTGAATTGAGGGAGTAGACGAGGTGTTTGATTTTGAGTGTAAGTTGAACCTTGCCCCGGGCACCTCCACACCATGCGCCGGCCCTGACGTATCAAAATGTGGAAGTACTGTGTGTTATTTGCCCACTGCGTTTTCGCATCCAGGTCGATGAAGAGGGCGCGCGACGTTCGGGAACAACTGGTTGGCCTGATGGAGCGAGTCGAAATGGAGATCGTCTCCAACCATGGCGATACTGTGGCCATCCGGAAGGCGATAACCGCTGGATACTTCTACCACATAGCGCGACTCAGCAAGGCTGGATCTTATAAAACGGTAAATTTCACCTCAATACTCCTCTACCGTATTAAATATGGTATTTTTGGAACAAATTTTGTTCTTTGACTTCATAATTAACAGCATTAAATGCCCATGATTCGCCTGCAGGTCAAACACAATCAAACTGTCATGATCCATCCGAACTCGTCGCTGTTCGAAGAGCTGCCTCGGTGGGTGGTTTACTACGAGCTCGTCTTCACGACCAAGGAATACATGAGACAGGTAAAGGACAATTCATATTTTATAGTCAATTGAAATTTGTCGAGAAAAGTTAATTTGGTCCAAGATTAAAATTTTTTTTTTTTAAATTCGGGCATTGATTGATCTAAAAATAAAATAATGGCCAAAATTAGTGTTCGGGCGTCTCAACATGGTAGCTCTATCTAATAAAATTCCCAAATTCAATTTTCAATAACTCGAAAATTCTTCCTTCCTCCGCAGGCGTCAGAAATCGAAAGCAAATGGCTCCTCGAGGTGGCACCCCACTACTACAAGCCGAAAGAACTCGAAGACTCAACGAATATGAAATTTTCCAAGAACATTGGCAAAACTAGGGAAGAGCTGAGAACTTGAATTGGCCGTATTATATTATTGGCCGTGTAAATAAAGGTTTTTGTAAAAATTGTCAGCGTTACGCATTTATTTCGCATTCGGAAAATTCTAGAAAATCACGAAGCTCCCACAATTGTGGGTCCACGCCGAGTTCGCAAGATATTTGTCGTTAGTTTTCGAGTGTAGTATATTACACCCACCCACCAACTTGGATAAAATGCTCACTTCCATGGACAAAAAAAAGGTTTTTATTGAGGCCCAAATTACCCCCACCAAAAATCGAATGAGATTTTAGACTCGTAGGTACCTACTTGGACCTTGAATGATGGATAAACATCACTGTGGGCTCCCAAACTAAACAAACTGCTAATATCTCCTTTAATATGTATCGTGGTCATTCTTTGTCTTATGAAGTATATGATTATGAACTATTTCTTTTTCTTCAAAGGGAAGAGTATAGGAGGCAAAAAGAAAGAGTACATAGATATAATAGAGTACCCATATGTACAAACTTTGTATTTTTACATTTATGTACACAAGGATGATGTTTTCTTTTTTAATTCGAGAAAATAGAAATAGTCTAAAATGGAACATGAACACTGATGACAAAAAGTAAAAACTTCCTTTGCAGAACGACTGACATTTTTCCGCGCCAAATTCACGGACTATCGGGGCTTCGGGGAATTCGTCGGGCTTCGGATAGCGAAGTTCTCGATAAGATTGTGGATCGAATACGGATTCGTCGGGTCGTTGAATTTGAAACCGAAATCCGCGACCAAATTGTCATCTTGCACCTCTTGGTTCCGAATTCGGCCATTTTCCTCCGGCACGAGGCAGCCGTCCTCGTCGACGACAAATACGCGATGGTATCCCGAATAAGTCTGTCGAGCCGGCCCTTATAAAGTCACAGATTCAAGCGAGTGAGAAAAAATGGTACATGTCACCGCCGAAAGGCGCATGCGCAGTGGGATGTTGAACGTTGCGCATGCGCCAGTCGAGCGATTCCGATCCGGGTTCGAATCGCTGGAACGAACCTGAATTCGCGTATACCGACTGGTTAGTTTGAACAAAATACAAGAATCAGAAAACCGTCAATGTGAAGACGTTTTTCGGAGAACAAATGTCCATGGCGAGCCTGCATGTTCCTCGAGCTGATTAACCGAATGGATCAGGGAGGAAACAATAATTATTGTTAAATCATAATTTCCCCTAAACCGTGAAATAGGTATGATATACCTATATAATATGGCGTCATACAATAGCCTCGTATCTCGAATTTTGGCCATTTTCTTTTTTTTTAATTAATTGCATTTTTTTTTTGAACTTGTATCTCATCGGCCAGTGTTCGAATTTTGGAGGAAAATAAACTTTTCTGCTCTCTAGCGCCCTTTTTGAGAACCTCGTATTTCGATTTTCACATAGACCCTGTCTCACTGGTAACAGTATTTTGTCTCTACCGAAAAGTTTGGTTTTTCTGACATACGAGGTTATCATATGACGCCATCAATATGGACTTATTCAATGTGAAAAGGAAGAATCCAGTTCACTACATTGAATACTGAGATTGCATGTTAACTAGGTACATACCTATATATAGATTCAGAAACGTTTCGAGGTCTCCGCTCACAAAGAGTAAAAAACAATTACAAAATTCTCGTATTTTCTTTTCAGTTGGATTATTTAGTAAACATTTTTAAGGCAGCGATTTATCCATGCAAGCTCCCCAATCACAAGTACCAAGCGTTTCATTTTCATTTAGGTACAAATAACTTAGAGAAGTATAATAAATATTAGTGTTACTTATAAGTAGATAATTCAACATTATTGTGTTCCAAAGGCCACTTTCACATGGCGATTCGTTCCATTTAGGTAGCCGATATTGTAATTGAGATTTTTCCTAGGTTAGGGCCAATAACACCCAACGTTTACCAACTTGCTAAATTTACCAGCTTGTTGTTAACACATCTATTGGGAAGTCTACGAAGAGAATTTTTCCAACAAGTTGGTAAAATGTAACGAGTCGGTAAATAATGTTCGGTGAAGTGGCCTTAAGTCCTTTTCACTACAGTTGGCTTGAATCGATAGTTCACGCTATCGATATTTCCGATGCTATCGATTCTAAATCAATTTAAAAATGCATGAATTGTGGTACGCAGTAGCTGCTAACGCAGGACTGGTTCAATGTGAAAAGGAAGAATCCAGTTTACTACGATGAATCCTGAGATTTCATGTTTACTAGGTACATACCTATTTATGGCGGTATTAGATTGGGAAGCAAAAACCAAAACAATCGATAGTTTTGACAATCGATACCAAGCCATCAAGTACGGTGGGAAAAGTAAAATTCGGCTAGTCAAGTGTCCGTTGATGAGTATCAGTAACAGTAGGTCTAAATTATTGTCCAAGCGTTGATTTTGCTCTAGCGATATCAAGACCGGGGATATTGAAAAAATAGGTGGACATTCGATCTTTCAAAAATGTATTCAACATTGGAGGCGATGTATCGTGCGTAAGTATCGATTCACTGGTAAAAATTGGTAACTAACTCATGCGTCATCAGAGTTTTTTCCGTTCATTTTTTAATATTTTTAACCATGAAAGCTATTGGGTTAATTATCCGCAGAAAATAAATTAAAATATCTTAATAAAAATATCGCCTGTATTGGAGCAAAAATATCGATATTTTCAACATCCCCAATCAAGACTAGCCGCGGATCCTGTGGTACTCGGAAGATCGTAACAGTTTTTCTCCGATTTTTTCACTTCACCAAATTAGGATGGCAGCCAGAGGGGCTGATAAATTTTCACGCTGCATCTCACAGGTCACAGCAACAACAAATCTGAAGCAACAGCAGCAGAGCAGTGGATATTGAGGGTTGTGCGAAAATCCGTTATTTTATCTTGCACTCTTCCCTCAATCAAGACCAGCGATTCAGTGAAGAATGTAACAACCAATGACGAGGCAACAACAACAAAACCAATTATTTGACTGAATCGTTGCTTGTGCAGCCCAAAGTATGAGAGACGGCAGAAGTGAATTCATGTAAATGGTCTCAACGGCGAAAATTTACCAACTGTTCTTTTTTTAATGTCTCTGATGATTGGCCGATCTATGAACGATGTGTGCACATAAGACTCAACAACAACTGAGCTACCTACTACAACAACTCTCAGTTACCGTCAGATGATACGACTCAGGGCCTTATACCATTGAAAATGTTTCAACCCATTATAAATATAATGCCAGCTCGTAAGCTGCTGCTCGCAGATTTGCTGATAGATGCGTGACGAACAGTAACTTACAAGTCGGTAAATTAACGAGTCGGTAAATGTTAGGTGCAGCCATCGGATGCTCAAGCGGTTGTACAGCAAATTACAACTAAAACTTAATTGTCATCAGTTGATGGTGGAGGTTAAGTGTGGAGGTGATCATCGCTTTCGCCCCGCTGGGCCTCTTCAGGGATTGGCATTGGGTTTTTCACACACGAGGGGCAAGTTCGTCGATAGGTTTCACTCTGGAGGGTGGAGGGGGGTGAAAAACTGACGAACCCCCCTCAGGGTGAGAAATCTACATACCTTGTGTGCGAAACGTAAGGAAATCCCTGAAGAGGCCCCAGCGGGGCAAAAGGGCGAGAACAAATAAAGAAAATCACCTCCACACTAAAAATATGGTCTCTTGGCTTGAAGCTAAGGCCGTTTTCGTGGTACTGGTGACTGAACCATGGTGTGCCTGCTCAAACAAGGCACAGCTAAAACTAGTGGGAGGGAGGCAGCAACAAACTAGCGAAATTGTACCTCCGAGAACGCCTTAATAAAAATATAATACATTTCTTTGGATATGCCTTCTTTAAGACATTGTAAAAACAATAAGCATGGTACGTCGGCACTTTTTTCATCAGGCAAGAGACTTTCATGCACCAATGCTGCTCTGCTTCGGCAAAACGACCCATCTTCATTTTGGCAATTTTCGGGATGAGGACGCCAACTTACAGCTGATGATTAGGCGTGTCTTTTACGCCTTGACAAACCATCAACGGAAAGAAAACGAAAAAATCAATTTTTGCGAATAACTCTAACTAAAATGAGTTATTCTTGAAACTTGAAAAGAGGTAGGACGTTTTGCAGGGCAGCACGGTAGTTAAGTAGAAATTCACAAATTATGGACGATCTTATGGGGAAAATGTATACGCTTGGCACAAGTGGTAGACATAAAATTCGCTTATAGAGATCGTACTCCACTTCGTGATATTGCGTTTCAACATCCACAAAACCGCCGCGATACCAACAATTTCCTCAATTCCTCAAAACGCAGTCGTGATGGCGGATCCGTTTGCCTTGTCACCCCCCTTGCCAAGTAGGTACATTTTCAAAAAAAGAGGTGTACTTATCTGTCGTCTTTAGGGAGTTTCGAGGAAGAAGCCGAATTTTGGACCTTGCAAGCGTACATTGACTTTGCTGAAATAGGTACCTGAGATAGAGAGAAGTGAAGATTTTTTTTTCAAATAAATTGATGGCAGGTAGTTACGTTGACTTTTCAGGGGCTGATCTGGTAAAAGGGTCATGATCGGTTCAGTTTCTCGAACCTCATTAGACTAAAACCAAAATAATAGGCCTATTTACATCCCCTCGTCCGTACGCTGGGGCTTAGGCAGTACAGGTTTGCCCTGAAGAAATCAATTATACTTCAGCATTCAATCCTCGATACCAAGTTATTTACCAAGTAGTAGGTGATTTCCGCGCACAGAGTTCCAAGATAAAGTTTCCCTTTTTTGGGGAAAAAAAGGGAAACTTCGCCTATGGCTTTCCTGCTTTGGGGTTCCGGACCCCGCTCGTTTCTGGTCTTCCTCATTCGTGATTTCTGTGCAGCTCGAGTTCTGGTAAGTGCTTTCGGTTTGTTGATTTAACTTTGAGTAATTAAACCTTTTTCGTTTTTGAGTTAGCCAAGTGCTTGCTCGCGGAGTTTTCAGCTCAGCGTACTAGTGAGTACGTTTTTTCGTACTTTACTTTTCAGGTATATCGCTTCTCACAGCCAAAAATGGGTCGAGAAGCGAGTCGCAAGTCAACAACCAAGCGTCGACACGGTCGTAAGTCTCGCCGTTCTAGATCTCGAAGTTCGAGATCTAGATCTCGAAGGTCGAGATCTCGATCAATTTCAAAATATGAATTATACCAGCAAATCAAAAATTTGCAGTCCTTGATAACTAAACGCTCAAGTCGCAGCCACGCGCGTTCACCGTCTCCTGCAACCTCGCAAAAACGAGTCCACCACTCTGTTGAGAGAATCCCCAAACGTCCTAGGGCAGATCGTTCCCCGTGCGGGTCGGCACTAGCCTCGGAGGGACCTTTGGCGCATTATGATTCTCTGCTCCCTGAATCGGTTCAGCAAAAACGTTCCAGGGCAGATCGATCTCCTTGCGAGTCGGCGAACGCCTCGAAGGAACCAACCGATCCCAGCTGTTGTTCGAACTATCAGGAACGCTCAAGTGGATCTCAATCCTCGGAATCGGACATGGTCGAGGTCGACAACTATATCGATCTTTATGACGTGCCCCCAATCGTGGATATTCCGATCGATATTCGACCGATCCTTGGTGAAAATCCCGACTATAAAAAGACGATCGATTTTTCTCTCCATGAGTCGATCGCTTCAAGATGGGCAGATATCTTTAAAAATGGGATCCAAACAGAGACCTTTTCCGAGATCTTGGGTCAATACGTCGTACCTACCAACCTAAAGAGCTTGTCACCGCCTAGGGTTGACCCTGAAGTAGTGCCTATCCTACCTCGCCATCATGTGACAAGGGACAACGCTTATATGGAGCTGCAAAAAACCATCGGAATCGGGCTGGTTGCACTGGGAAGTGCACTTAATCACTTTTTGGATGACAAAATCGATTTGACGGCCAAAAAAGAAAAAATTGTTTCTGATCTTTGGAACTCGGGGCGAGTTTTCTCCCAGACCTTCCGGTCAATAACAACGTCTCGTCGAAATCTGATTCTTCCGAATCTCAAAATTTCAGAAAATCTGAAGCACGAAGTGGCAAAAATGGATTCCACTGATTTTCTTTTCGGAGGAAAACTGGTTGAGCTCTTTAAATCAGAAAAACAGCTCGAAAGTGTCGCTCAAGAGCTAAAGGCAGCCCCTGCTTCTCAGGCACCGTTTAAGGGTCGACAACCGAACCATAGAGGGGGTGGATGGAGACGTTCCGAGGCATATCCTTTAAACCAGAAACGCCCGGCACGCTCTGCAGGGGGAGCAAGACCTTACAAGGGCCAACCCTACAAGTACCCCACCTACCGCAAGGAACAACAAGTGAGGCCGAAGGCGCGGGTTCAGACGCACTCGAAAGGATATCAGAACCGCCAGCCTCCCAAATAATCAAGGTTGGTAACTCATCTTATGCGGGGCGTCTAAGATTTTTTGAACAGCAGTGGCGAAAAATAACTAATAATACTAAGGTATTGTCCTGGATACGAGGTTACCCTTTACCATTCACCTCGATTCCTAAACAAAACCACATTCCAAAACCTAGACGTTCATTCTGCCAGGACTCAGTTGAAATGCAGGGGGCAATCAATGATTTGACAAGAATTGGCGCTGTTGAACTGTGCACCCCAGTACCCAACCAATTTTTATCACCATTTTTTCTGATTGCGAAGCCCAACGGCAAAAAACGGTTTATTTTAAACCTAAAAAATCTCAACAAATTTATTGATGCCCCCCATTTCAAACTGGAGGATCATAGGTCCTTATGTCGCCTTCTTTGGAAGGACTGTGAGGCCTGCACTGTAGACCTGTGTGACGCATACTATTTTGTGAGCATTCTCCCTGAGCACAGGAAGTATTTACGATTTTCTTATGGAAGTAAATTATATCAATTTACATGCTTACCATTCGGTCTGGCTTCAGCCCCTTACGCGTTCACAAAACTAATTAAGCCAATTTTGGAATATCTGCGTTCCAATGGGATTCCTTGTCTTAATTATCTCGACGATTTTTGTGTTTTGGGAGCCACCAGCAGAGAATGCCGAATGAACACATCTTCCTTGGTCAACTTGCTCGAATCATTAGGTTTCATGATAAATTACGAAAAAAGCATTCTGGCCCCTTCCACGAGGTTCAAATTTTTGGGCTTCATGTTTTCAAGCTCTGACATGAGAATGGAACTCCCCCCTGAAAAGAGACTAAAGATTTCTAATTCAACACGGGCTATTTCTGAACTTGATAGTTGTACTATTAGATACTTTGCCCAATTCATAGGTCTTCTGGTTTCGGCCTGTCCGGCTGTAAAGTATGGATGGGTGTATGTTAAAAAATTTGAAAGGGCAAGGTTCCTAGCGTTGAAAAACAGTGGTAACAACTTTGACTCAATCATGAAGATTGAAAAACATCTGATTTCGGATTTTCGTTGGTGGCTTTACAGCCTCGACACTGCCTACAACGAAATTCGGGCTGATAGCTTTAGGCTTGAAATTTTCTCAGACGCCTGTCTGTCTGGATGGGGTGCCTATTGCAATGGCAGAAAAGCCAATGGCTGGTGGTCTCCATCGGAAATTCGTTTCCATATAAATTTTTTAGAATTGAAGGCAATCCATCATGGACTTATCAATTTTGCTGAAGATTTCAAGAACTGTTCCATTCTCATCAGAACTGACAACACCACTGCCCTTTCATATATTAACCGAATGGGCAGCATTCAACATGAAAATCTGAACTCTCTCGCTAGAGAGATATGGCACAAGGTGTGAGAAAAGAAATTTGTGGTTGACAGCATCCTACATCGCTTCAGAAGAAAACACTGAAGCAGACAAGGCATCTCGTATCCTACCGCCTGAGACTGAATGGACCTTGCGTTCGGATGCTTACCAGAAAATTGTACAAAAATTTGGGTCGCCCGAGATTGATTTATTTGCATCTAGGGACAACAAAAAGTGTAACAAATACATTTCATGGCAAAAGGACGGTGAGGCGTATGCTATTGATGCTTACACAGTGGAATGGAGCCGTTTAAGTTTTATGCCTTCCCACCTTTCTCACTCATACTAAGGACCCTACAAAAAATAATAAATGACAAGGCTGAGGGAATTGTAGTTGTCCCTTTATGGAAAACGCAACCCTGGTACCCTCTTTTCCAAGCCCTAGTTGTGGATGCTCCATTAATAATGAATCCATCTAATGATCTCGTATTTTGTCCTCACAGCCCAGCAAGACATCCGTTGGCGAACAACCTCACCCTGATGGCCGCCAAATTATCAGGGAAGCGTTTCGACGCAGAAAAATTCCAGAATGTGCCATTCCAACATGCGTCAACTCGTTATCAAAAAATACAGTAAAACAGTACTCTGTCACCTACAAGCTTTGGTGGGATTTTTGCCAGCAAAGATCAATCGATCCTTTTGATTCTTCAATTCAAACGGTCATAACATTTTTTCAACATTTATTTGACGCCTCCAACATTGGGTTCAATTCGTTCAATTCACATCGGGCGGCTCTATGTTTAATTTTACCAGAATCAGTTTCTTCAGACCCTTCGTTGAAGAGATTCATGAGAGGAATCTACAAGTCACGACCTCCCAAGCCTAAGTACGACGTCACTTGGGATCCACAAGTCGTGTTGAATTGTCTGGAGGCTTCGGAAACTTCTGATTTAAAGTCATTGTCCGAACGGTTGGTGACGTTACTCGCGTTGGCGACTGGTCAGAGGCTCCAGACGTTATCCCTCATCAGGGTGTCCAATATTCAACAAAGAACTGAAGGCATCCGCATCCCCATTCCTGACCTTATCAAGACTTCTGGGCCAAATAGGTCTCAACCCGTTGTGGAGCTGGCTTTCCAAGTACAAAATCCTAAGCTTTGCCCAGCTTCGCTGCTTATTGAATACCTCAATCGGACTGAAGCCCTCAGAAGACCAGAAGACGACTTCCTTTTCTTATGTCATAGAAAACCCTTTCGGCCAGCTTCAAAACAAACCTTGAGCCGCTGGGTTATGAACGTTCTAGCTCGTGCAGGAGTTGACACAGACATCTTCAAGTCTCATTCTACCCGACATGCATCAACTTCAGCGGCAGTTCGAAGAGGGGTTTCATGGGACTGCATTCGGAAGGCTGCAGGATGGAGTGATCGCTCTTCAGTGTTCGCTAAGTTTTATAATCGCCCGCTTTTGGAAGGGGGCTCCTTTCAGTGAGTCTTGTGACGTCCAAGCGTGAAAGACGCTTCTCACCAAGTGTAACTGTTTACCTACCCTTTTTCTATAATTATTCGAACTGACCAAATGTTGGGTCCCGAAATTCTTTCCTTTTCTTCAGAAACTCAATACAAAATTAGTCTTGATGTTTCACTCTCTCTTTGTCTTAACGTTGCTAGTACCCCCACTTAGAATTTAAATCTTGGCTCGAATCTTTAAACATCTACTTGGTAAATAACTTGGTATCGAGGATTGAATGCTGAAGTATAATCATAGATCAAACGAGCTTACCTGGGTAAGTGAAGTTCGATCTTGATTATATGAAGCATTCAATCCGAAGATACCAACCCATCCCGCCCTCCCTGAGCCAAGATTTAATTCTTCAACATTCTTTAAACGAAATGAGGAAGACCAGAAACGAGCGGGGTCCGGAACCCCAAAGCAGGAAAGCCATAGGCGAAGTTTCCCTTTTTTTTTTCCCAAAAAAGGGAAACTTTATCTTGGAACTCTGTGCGCGGAAATCACCTACTACTTGGTAAATAACTTGGTATCTTCGGATTGAATGCTTCATATAATCAAGATCGAACTTCACTTACCCAGGTAAGCTCGTTTGATCTATGATTAATCGCACGTAAATAATTTCTAGTTGAAAGATAATTTATGTTGAATCGCAATGGGCAAAAGTGATGAAATTGTTGGTAACGCAGGCCTCTTCAGAAACTTCGTTATCGTACGAAAATAATCCAACTTAGATCATTCAACAGAGTGAAACTACTGGGGGAACACGAGAAAAATAATCAAACATTAGACTTGAACGAGTTTGTGCACTGTTTGGAAAAGGAGTCGACTTTTGGAGGACAATATTGAATGATCTCAGTGGTTTTTGTGTGTGTGGGTGATATCACAATGCCAAGATACATGGAAACTAGACAAACGTAAAATAACCTATCGTTAGATTAATCATTCAAGAGGTAAACAGCATACCTTCATCCTCTTCGACAAAAGCTTGAGAGTCAGGCTGAAGTACTATAACATTTTTGTCGTCGGTAATAGTTTGATAAACGATCTCCTTGTGCTGGTAACCGGCGGCGGCTGCCTCTTCCGCGGTGACGTCCTTCTGCTCGACGACGTTGGACATGAGCAGCGTGTTGAGCTGTTCTTCGTCGATATCGTTTATGACGACGGCCGTCATGTTGTTCATGTCTTCGTGGAGGGTGATCTCGCCCGGCACGGAGCCCTGGGTGGCAGCGAAGGCTATCTGGGCGTAGTGTTCGCCGGGAGTCACTCCGCCGTCCGCCTCCGACACGACTGGGACGTGATGGGTGGCGAACGTGATCTGCTGCTGCTCCTCGGAAGTGGCCATGTGCACCAGCTGTTCCAGGCCTGAGGCCCCGAATGTCTGCTGGCCCATGGCGTCCTGCCGCCGGATCTGGTGCTGCTCGAACTGCCCGTCCTCTTTCATGATCGTTATCGTCTCCAGATCGCCCGATTGGATCAGCTGCTCGGCGCTTATCATCTCGTGGTCGACGCCGCCCTCGACGTCCACGCTCTCGACGATCGTCTCGCCCTGAGTCGCCGCAAGATCCGACAATGTGAATATCTGCTTGTGACTTTCTTCAATCGATTGATGCGTCAGCACTTCGCTCGTCTGGCTCATCACATCTTCAGGCTTGACGATGGTTTCCATCGCGGCCATTTCGTTGACGTCGACCATGTCCGTCGAGTGCTGCTCGTGGGGCATTGTACTTTGCAGCAGGTACTCGTTTTGCAGGTTCATGGAATCGTCCGGTTCGGTCTTGACCACCTGAATCCGGGGCGGTTTGGACAGGAACGGCTCCTGCCTCACTTTGGGTAACCGGTTGAAAGACAGTTTCTCCTTTTCTTTCGTGTTCTTAGTCACCACGTATCTCACCCTCTTTGGCTGTGATGATGGACTAGCGCCGGCTGACCCTCCCATCGAGATGGTCTTGGCTCGAGGGAGCATTTTGTAGATTTCGTTCTTACTCCCAGTCCCAGCGATGTTGTTAACGTTAACGTCATTCTCGCTGGCGCTTATCTGCAACATGCTCTTGGCCTTGTTTTCCCCGCCGACGTTGAGGACTTTTTTGACGATGACGACTTTACGCGTTCCTTGACCGGAACTGTCGTTTTCGTAAACGATTTGGAACGGCGAGGACGACTGGGTCGGGCAAATGAGGTCGTCCGTCATTGTTGTCGCCACTTTGGGGGTGTAAACGTCATCTTTATTCGATTGGATTGACGATGCGTTGATCTCTTCCAGGGTGCCGGTAATTTCATTCATGACGCCCGTCTCGTCTCTCTGCTGTACAGCCTCGGCGGATTCATCTTTGTCAAGCGCGTCATCGTCAGCTATGTTGTCCTCGTCGTCCCCTCCCTTGTCCTTGTGCAGCATTCCCATCCACCTTTGCAACGAAGATATCCCAGGCAAAGGATAGTTGAGCTTGTGCCGCAAGAACAGGTAGCAAGCTTTACTCAGGTGCTTGATCGTGAAGGCCATCAGCATCTCTTCGGGGGTCCAGGCGACTTTTTTCGTCTCTTGAAGAGCCAACTTGATCTGATTGGGGGTGAGGAAATGCTCCAAAGAGGAGACGATTTTGTTCAGCCTCGTCTGGGAAACGGACACTTTTTTCTTGACGAGCTCCAGCTCCTTCTCCTTTTCCTCCAACTTGGTCTCCAGGGTGCGCTGAGATTCTTTCGCCTCCATGAACTTCCTCGACACCAAGCTTTTGTCTGCCACTGCGTTGAGGTACTTCCTCATCAGGTTGTCATAATCGCGTATCTTCTCCAACGGGGAACAAGGCTTGACTGAGCCAGGAGTTTCATCGCTGGGCACTTCACTTTTGGTGGGGCTGGATTTGAAAATGCTCGCGTTTGGAGACATTTTCGAAGATTCCCCTCTCTTGGAAATGGGTGGCTTCAAGCCCAACTTTCCCGGGTCAGACACCTTCTTCAGCACTATAGTACGGCCCGGGGTGACGCTCGTGTTGTCGGGAACGTTCAACGGGATGATTTGAGAGGCAGGCAGCGTTTTTCCCGTCTTCTCCGCCAACTTTTTCAGAACCAAGGCACTCCCTTGAAGGATCTTGTTGTGGTCGACCAGCTGCTGCGGCCCAGCAGGACGCTGGTCGATGATTTTCGTATGCTCCAATATTCGCTGGTCGACCAATTTTGCGATTTTCTGATGCTCGGAGACGTCGCTACTCAAGATTGAATTGACATCTTCGCCGGCATCGTCGGTAAGCTTTCTTTTCAGAGAGCCCTTTCCAGACTTCTTATCGACCAGGAATTTGGGTAATTCAGCCGGCTTCACTTTGACTATACTTGACGATTTGGACGAAGGTGAGTCTGCACCTTCCTCGTCCCCAGGTGACATGGGCGCAGGGTCATCAGCATCCTCCTCCTCCTCGTCGTCGTCACTGGTTTTCAATACCTTCCTCGACTTGAGTAGTGACGTCCCCGTAGCTCTACCGGCCTGAGCCTTGTGTTTCTCTTGGGATTCCAATTTTTCCAACAACTTCCTCTTCTTCGACAAGGGGCCAGGTTTTTTGATCTTCTTCAGCTTTTCCGCTTCGGCCGAAGAAATAGATTGTTTCGGGTCGTCGTCCGAAGACTCTTCAGACTCGATCGGTCGCTTTTTCTTGGATTTTGGGCAGGGTTTCTGATGAGGAATCGCTTTGGAAGCCGGCGACTCTTTGATTCGAACTCTCAAAGATCCTGATTCGGCGGCTTTGATAACGCGAAGACTCAATTTCTCAAGCGTTATCTTTGGGCCTTCCAAAGATGACAATGTGACAGTTTTGATTTTTGGGGTTTCCAGCTTATCAGCTTTCACATGTGACACGTCCAACAATTTCCTCGGACGGCCCCTCCAACGTTTTGAACTTGGGGTTTCAGCGTTTTCCTGTTTGGCGGCGGATCTCGTATTCCGACTTTTCTGTTCCGCCGCTTCAATCTCCTTCAGCAGATCGTCATCCGCTGTTGTATCTTCGGCGACGTATTCCTGGCCAACGTCCTCTTCGTCCGATGGCGGTTCACTTTTGATTTCTGGCTCAGGAATCATCGGTAAAGGCATGACGATAGCGCTTGTGTCCATTTTCTTCGAACCCTTCCTCCTCTTTCGATCGACCTTTCGTCTATCGCTCTCGTCGTCACTGTCTTCATTATCTGAATCACCTTTCCTCGGTTTCCTTTCGGTCAGATACAAAGACGGCACGGCTGGAAAGAATTTAATCAATCGTCATAAAGGATTATCATACCAATCATATCAATTATCATACCAATATTAGCCCCGCCAACTAGACCGAAAAAGACTGAGACTGTAATTTTTTTATGAACGCATCATTTTATAATTTATCCCTCGTTTGTTACACTTGTGAACTCTTTTTCTGTAACAATTGGCAAATTTTGAAGTACCTATCAGTCGGAGCAAGTAATGCAAAAATATTTTTCACCGATTATAATAAAACAAACACCTTTGGGCTTTAAATTCTTCTTTCCCCCAGTCGAGCCTTCGAAATCCTTTTCGGAGAAATGGTCCGAACAAATCCTGGCTGTCCTACAGTTGAGGTCGGGATCGCCCATTTTTTTAATCCATTTTTGAGCCAGTTCTTCATTGAATGGAAACCTGCAATCGTACATTTACCCGTCGTAACTGAAATTAATTAGGTTAAAGCAAGACGCTTACACGTTGCACTTATCCGGGATAAATTGGTTCTCAATTTAATTTATGTAAATAAGAGAAATTTGACCTGTAATAAGAAATGTTGAGACCGTCGGCTCGAGTTTTAAACAGATTGTTCCCGCAGCTCGGCACAGAGCAGTTTGTCCCAGGAGCGCGAGGCTGGAAATAAATAATACGATAAATAATTATACAACAATATATTTATTTTATAAAATACTAAATCCAGGTAGCATTTTTCTGTTGCATCTTGATCTACCAAGCCAGATAGATATGTGTCATGCGGATCATTTCCATTGTACCATGCACCATGCATCTACGATTTTTAAAATCTACTTTCAATTGTGAAAAATTGTTAGACAAAAAAAAAACTGCTGACCCACAAGTACCTTAATGTCACTCTCAAGACGTTTCTTAATGGTAGCAGCTTTTGGCGTAGGCTGAAAATGACGATCATAGTTACTGAGTATGTGCCCATTATCTAGGGGGGAGGGGGGACTGCTGATCACAGCATCAGCAATATTTCAACAGAAGATCCAGAACAACAAAAGGAACCCTCAATTAAAAGGAGCAACTCGATTTGCCATTGTCATTTTTGGATTGTTCTCATCATCTTGAATCTCTTGATTATTTTCAAGTTGAAGAAATTACCTGACTTGATGAAGGGGTAGCCGTGTTATCGTCCTTAACCTCCTCTTCAGCCGCTTTCGACGTCTTACCAGTGACAGGAGTGGAAGTTGAAGCCGACCGAAGCGATCGAGGCTGTTGATCTTCATTATCTTCTTTATCAACCTCCTTCCCCTTGTTCCCAGGGGTCTTTTTATTGGATTCTTTTTCGGCAGCTTTCTTCCTGCTAAAAAGGAAAGATTTCTCAAGTTAAAGTACCACAAAAAACGGCTGAAGGGCTGTAATCGAAATGAAGGGCTAAAAATTCGACATTAAACAAAATGGGCTAACCGAGCTTCCAAAATTTGTTCAGCGGTGTGAAACTTCCTTTTGATTTCTTCGACCACACGATAACTGACAGCCAGGTTGACCGTAGGGAAAGCTTTAGGCTTCAGCTTCCGCCACGACATATGAGACGGATCTGGAGATTTCTCCTCTGAATCGAAGAAAAGGGTTAACATGAATTAGGTTTAGCTCAAAACTGACAATTTGAAGTGTACCAGGAATAAAAATAGCAGGGTGTTCCAGAATGTGGGATCTCTGCATATGTTAACAAAAAAATAAATAAAAAGTAAAACTATTCGCACCCTAGAGCCCGTATCACAAGGCAGACCGACACGACGTACAGACTACAGACCATCTGGGCAGGCCGATTCTTTGGCGATTTTTACATGCACATTCATAGATAATTTTCCTTAGAAATAAGGTTCCATAGATGAATAATAACGAACATTGATGCAGGAGCGCGAAAGTGAACATATCCATAGCTACAGCCATTCAGAGAATATGGTCTGCACGTCATGTCAGTCTGTCGTGTGATACGGGCCCAATACGGAAAATTACAACTCACTATCATTGTAGTAATCGTCGTTGGTGAAGTGTTTGCTGCAAATGTACGCTGTGATAGGTCCAGGTGGCCTTTGCTCGACTAGTTTCAACCAGATATTCCTCATTGGGTTGTTGGCGAATGGAAACCGGTGCAAGGAAATTCCAAGCTGGGGATAGCACCGCTGGCGGCAATGGGGAAGTATGCAAACCTTATTGCTCTTCGATATGAGATCTGGATCGAGCTTTTTAGCGTTGCCCTTCGACGCCTTTCCTGCAGCGCTTTTCAGCTTGGACCGGCTTCGGCTACTTCTGTTGCCAGGTTGACTGTCATCCTCGTCTTCGCTGTCATCTTTTTCTCTCTTGATCTTCGATCTGAGTTCTTTCTCTGTCGTTTCGTCGTCCGACTCGTCGCTCGACGCCTGTTCAATTGATTGACTCCTTGTATTTCGAAGTACTCTCTTTGAAGTGCTAGCCGCTGATAGTTTTTTCTTCGGCTGCTCAGACGAGCTGTTGTTAGCATCGGAATCGTGAGATTGGTCGCTGGATTTCTTCGTCTTGCCGGCGGCCTTTTTGGAGTTCTTCGTTTTCGAATCGGACGAATGCTGAACACTTTCGTCCGCATCATGGTCTCCGGTCAATGCTTGGAGAACGTCTTTCAGTTCCATTCCAGGTGTATCAGACTGCTTCAGGACGCTCGGCTCGGTCGCCGATAATTTGTCAGCATGCAATGCTTCCATCATGAACTCTAAATTGGATTCATCTGGAGTTTGATTGAGCTTGGATTTTTCGTCCTTTTCACCTTCCATTTCATCATCCTCGTGTTTGCTACGGTCTTCGCCCTCGTCAGGTTGCGAGTCGTCAACAATTGCTTCAGCAGTCTTGGACTGTTTCGAAGAGTCGACCTCTTTCAACTCATCAGCTGATGGTTTGTCAGCAGTTTTCACATCGTCAGATGAGCTCTCATCTCCGAACATCGCCTCCATCTTGTGTTCCAAACCAGCACCTGCCACATCGTCGTCGGTTCGTTTCACGGATGTAGCTTCAATTTCTCCTTCCCGAGTATCATCTGCCTCTGGTGACTTGGACATGCTTCCCTCAACATCTTCCAATAAATTGCCAGCTCCTGAAGTTGGGACAGGTGAGGACGTGTCTTCAGCCACAGATTCGATTTGACCAGCAGGAACAGACGCTTCGGGAGATGATTCCGTTCCGTCATCTGCTCCTTCCTGGAGGTTCCCATTGTCTCCAGCTTCGAGACTTTCCTCCCCACGCTCGAGTTCAGCAGTATCTGACGCAAGATGCGTCCATTCTGAAGTTACGTCCATTGGTGCAGTCGAATCCGACTCGCCTTTGGCCCCAACTGAACCGTCATCAACTTCTTCAAAATCGCCCTCTGACGTAGTTCTGACGGTTGAAGAAGCATCGTGGCGTTCCGCCATGCCCTGATTCTCCGGATTGCTAGACTCCATGGCACCTGAGCGTAGTTACCTGCAAAAAATACACCAGAATACCCGCACAGGTTGTATACGCAGAATCGATGATACATACATATTAAACAAGATTGAAAGGTTGAGGGCCAATTTCCCTCGAGGTAGAACCAGCTTTCCTCCATCGGCGTTCTTAAGCCACATTCCCTGAGTCATTCCCACCCTAACAGCTATGACAGGAACCCCAGCTCCACCTCGACTCATCGTGTAAGGTATTATTTTGTACAGATTATTTTCTGCTGATTCGATTAGGGTTTCACGCGAGACGGTAACTAGCTTTAACAGAGAGGGATTGACCCGAATAAAATCTCAAAAAATGAGAGAAAAGAATTCCACTATTAACATACCTAACACTATTACTTAATAGTGGAATAGAATATTTCTTTTTTCTAATTTTTTGAGATTTTATTCGAAGTATGGGATTCTAAGGGATTGGCGCCGTTTTTAAAAATAGCCTGACACCAGCGATGAAATTATAAATGGCCAATAAACCCTCGTTCGATACTTTTTCTTTTCCTTCATTATTATTATTTGCCGTTCATTATTATTTGTCTGAAAAAACTTCTGTACTTATGAAGGTAGATATTTGGTGATCATGCTACAGGCAGATAGGCAGGTACCTACCTCCTACCAAGCTCAAACGAGTCAACGAATTCCGAGTTCGACTGTAACGAACAGTCAAATTGGAAATTGCTTCCCATCATCTCAACGGGGAAAGCTTCGTATACGTCAAGAAAAATCGAGATTATTGTTGAAACCGAGAAAAATACGCGAATCCAGGCGGACCGATACCTTCCCCGTGCCAGAGCTGCCGGGAGGCAAGGCAGAGGGCGCTTTGGCGCTCACTTCTAACTGACGCGTCCCCGTTCCGAGCAAACCCGCGATAGCAGACATAGGTAGATTTCGGAAGTGGCAATGATGTCTACGTATTTTTAATGCCTACGATCACCTTGTCTCTTATATAAAATAAGTGAAGTACCAAAACGTAAATCAGCGACCATGGATACGCTAGTAAGTGAAATTCACTCTCCTACCTACCTACTGACTCGGTCGGGGAACGCAACTCAGTGCGTATCAATCGTTATAACGTTGAAACTCGATTTTTCGGTTACCTTCATGAAGAACAGAGGTCCGGGCTGAGCAGGAGAGAATTTTGAATCAACTCCTTATTTTTAATTCACAAATCGCGATGTTTCACTTTTATGACGAGTAGGTACTTATCTAAAAGCACTGGAGGAACACTCACGACTCGCTGTTAGAATCAAAGGAGAAGAAGTGGGCTAGATGGAAAATGGTGGCTATGCGTTGTTAGGTCAACAATTAGTATAGGGGCAACACGAAGATGCTAACGTCCTCGACGTCAGAAATTCAATTTTTGATTGAAAAACACTCTAGTCCTTGTCTACATTCAATTTTTAAAATATTTCGAGAATTATATACCTTCGCAATATTTACTATGCCTTATTTTTTCCGTATTTGCAAAACCTAAACGTTTGTTTGCCGAAGACGACTTCCCAACCACTCTTTCGATTTATTGAATCGTAATACCAATCGATACCTTCAACGATCAATAATTCTCAAGGCCAAGTAGCAAGGCGGCTCGAATGAGGTACTTACGGGGCGATTCGCAATTCGAAATTCGGGGTCGAAAAATCTAAAGTAAAACCTAAATTTTGGGCAAAATAGAGCAATACAATTGGATTGCCACAAATCGTAGTAGGACTCGCGCTTTAGCTGGCACGACCGACGTACATAATGGCAAATATAATTTTACCTTCCTGGAAATAATGGAAAATTCATCGATTTCAACAATCATAACGAAATATTTTTCGTTTTTACCAACTAAGTACCGCTGGAAGTAAAACCGTGGCTAGCAAAATTGGCATGAGGCGAAATTGGCTGTTGTCCATTCAAGGAACGAAAAAGTCGATTTCGACTGACATCGAACCGAGTTTAGGAATATGGCCGCCCAATGCTTCGGTGCTAGAGAGAAAATTTTGATTCCACCCAACGACGAATCTTCCATTTACAGGGTTTGGCCGCAACCCCACGATTAATTCGAAAATCGCAGAATAATTGAGCGAGGAAAAATAGGAAATCGTCGTTTTCAAAGTTAAGGTTACTAATTTCGACCTACCTACTTCCTCATTAGTCGAAAGGCTTTGAGGTTCAATTTTGTTGGTTCCTTTTTGATATACCTACCTACTGTTTCGCTCTCCACTGTTCCGACTTCGCGCGTTTTGACTGATCGAAGACAGTGTTGCTCCCAGTACGAGAATTACTGTTTTTACGATAAATGAACCGATCGGGTTTCAACGAATTATTATTATTTTTACCATTCCGCGGCGCTGCTGAGTAGAAATTCTAAAAGGTATCATAGAACCAACATTCACGATGAAAATGGAGAAACCCATGTACCTGTATGAAAGCTTTCTTCTGTTTGGAAGAATGTTTTATGCACGTACGGTATTTTTCAACATTATACGTTCAAGTACGTTACGTATTTTTTTCGCGAATTATCCCGCCGATTGTCTCTTGGATCGAGAATGTTGAATGAAAAAATAGTGGAACAATTTTTACAAAACTGAAACGTGCCCTCGGTCCAGCAATAAATCATTAAGCAATTCATTATTCATATTATGAAAAGGTACAAACTCTTAATATCCCCTCAATTTATAATAATTATAATAATAATGGTAGTTATGATAAAATAATTTCTCAAATTGGCGTTACGAACGTGTTGGAGCTTGCAGCATTTCTCATCTCACCGCCTATCTATTTGTTACCGACCTCATTTCCTTTAACGAACTTGTAGCGTAGATTAGGGTCGTTAATTGTTCTCCGAATAATTTTGGCAAAATGCAGGATTGTGCAAAATATTGAACGTTTAAGAAATTCAAGACCCCCGTTCACCCCTCCGCCCCACGGTTGAGCTGGTAGACAAGCCCCCCCCCCAGGAGCGGACTGAGATATAGCAGTACATAATTGAATTATAGAAAAATTTACTACCTATCTTTCCAACGGTGCGAACTCAGATTTGAGCTTACACGAAAATGAAATGGAAAGGAAGATAACACTAAACCATCTCAAATCAGGGGGTAAAGTAAGATTAAGTGAAGTAAGATCAAGAAAGTGAGATTTTTTGTTGGAAATAAGATGTAGTATATTTTTCTAGATTATTGACCATTGAAGACGTAGCTCCCCCTCCCCCCGTCATACAATATGAGTTGATCTACCTTGATTTGTGCAGGTCCAGCAGACGAATTCTTCAAGCATAGTTTCGAAACGCTCAATGATTAGTAATGGATACTTCAAGGACGATTTTATCCATCATTTTGTACCCAAACATTCCAGGCGATCGCCCTTAATACATTTGGGTTATTTCGTTCGCGCACTATCCGTCGACAATTGCATTCGAACTTTTTTGGACGGCCTTCCAACGAATTGTTCATCGCAGGTAATGAATAGATGTGGGAATCACAAAAATGCCAAAATAGGCAACCAAAAAACCAAGTATTCGAGATTTGTAAACGAATTGTAGAAAATGTCTCTTGATGACCTACAAAAACGTATAATTATTCAATAAAATATTCAAAAAAACTAATAATAAGTTTATCTCTTCTTCAGATTTTATCCCTTGGAGCAGGCTATGATACGACTTTCTTCAGACTATGCAGTGAACGCTTGAATTTGGTGTATTTCGAGGTTGATCTTTCCGACGTTGTAGCCAATAAAATTAAAACCATAAAGGAGTCGATAGAACTTAAATCTTTACTCGTTGGCTGCACAGGTAATTTTCCCGGCAGGCTTATCAGTAACTAGACCATCGAGTACGAAAAGCCGCAATTCAAATTTTTCTGGTTTCAGACATCGATTCAAGTTCGACTGGAATGAGTTTGTCCAGCAAGAATTACAATATTTTTTCGCATGATCTCAGCGACGTAACTGGACTTGAAACTAAATTGAAGGCTCTCGGCTTCGACAACAATCGGCACACATTGGTGTTTTCAGAGTGCGCAATCACGTACATGGATGAAGATAGGTAAACGGAATAAACGCGCATATTATACTCGTTCATTTCAGCCAGTCTTTCCAGAATGTTCGGAAAATTTTCACTTTCCAGATCGACGGATTTGATTCGATGGGCAGCGACGACGTTGCCCTACGGTAGCTTCATGAACTATGAACAAGTGAATCCCGACGATGGTTTCGGACACGTTATGCTCGAACATTTCAGCAAGATTCAAAACCCTTTGAAATCGGTCGCCAAATATAAGACATTGGAAGAGCAGCGTGGACGATACTTAAACGCTGTGAGAGCCATTCAGATTTCATAATATGAAATTCATATTATAGAGATATATTATGAGATTTATATTATAAAAAACCAGCCATTTGAGCCAAATTAGTGGACAAAATTTAAACATTCGCGGGCCGCCATGTCCGAAAAAATGCGAAGCCCGCAGGAGGGGGGGCACCCCTTGTATAAATCAGATGCCGACTGTCAGATTTAGGCATTCCCATCAAAATTTGCTCTCCAGCAATTTCTTGATATATAAACAAAATTTAATTATTCCAACGGAACATTTCCAGGGATGGACTGAATGTAAGGTCGTATCAGTCGCGCGTTACGTAAGAGAACTGTTGGCTTCTGAAGAATACGTAAACATGTTCAAACATGAACCGTTCGACGAATGGGAGGAATTCCATCTGAAATGCTGCCATTACAGTGTCGCATATGCTGACCATTGTTCCAGCCATTCGTCAGTAGGTGATGGTGGGTGAATTTTCGAAATGAATTACAAATTTTGGTCGATTAACGTTAGAGAACGCCTTTTTTGCCCAAAAAAGCGGGCAAAAGAAGCGTTTTGTTCCGTTTGACCACAACCCCGATCACCTGAAACCCACTACTTTTCACCCTGTTCCTGGAACCATGCCCCATCATGGGATAAAATCAATTTTGGCAAAAAAGCAACAATTTCAAACGGTTTTTTCCAGGGAATCGATTTCAACCCAAGAAAATTGAATGGCCACTCTGTCAGTCAACGAGATTCGAGAGATTTGGCCATGCTAGTGTACCACTGAGCGATGGCGGCATATTGTCTTTTGGTGGCTTTGGAATTGAGCCGGGCACGAATCGTCATACGAGGTGTAACGAGCTCTCCTACACGGGAATCGCAGCTAAAAACGTGAATATGCTGTTCAACCGTGGCGTAAGCGTAACGTTGGATTGCTTGTATGCCACGGTCACCAGTATCGGCAATAACGACTTCATCCTCTTCGGAGGAAGGACTTCACCAACCAAGTATGGAGACGGGCACCAATTCTTGCATGGTCTATTCCCTATTGTCCAGGTACCTCCTTTTCTCATCCTTCTATTCCTCTTTCAGGGAAGTGAACTGTGAACCAGTTTTAGTCCACGTCAAAGTGAACCAAACCTCGATAGACGTAACGTTCGAAAAAATAACTTTCCCATCAGAGACTCCTACGCCCCCCAACAGATGGAGGCATACAGCAAGTGATCTGCACGGCTCCACATTTGTCTTCGGAGGGCGGAACAAGGACCTGAAGGTGGGATTCAAAATGGGGGATTAACGCTGGTTCCCCGTGATTCCAACGGCAGATCTTGAGATAATTCTTTGATTTTTAGCATGCCCGACTTACGGAGAATTTCAAATTAGTATCCATCAGGCCAAAAAAGGATTTCTCATTTGACTCGCAGATTTTCAACGATTTGTGGGAGCTGAAACGCGGCGAGAACACATGGCAATGGGTACAACGTTTCCAAAAGAGCGGCTCCTGGCCAGAGGGACGATTCTCACATGCGGCAACAACCGGGCAAGGGAAAATTTACGTGAGCGGAGGTTTAAATGCGGATCTCACGCCTATGGACGACCTGTGGGAACTTGAATTGAAGGTGAGCCATAGTCTGGAATCCCAGGTGTTGCTTTGACAATATTCCGGAGTAAATGTAAATTAATTCCGATGAATTCTTAAGGTTGAACGCTTGTAATATTTATTTTCAGGATGATGACGTCCGATGGTCCAAACTTGAAACAGTTGGGCTGTTGCCGGCTTCCTACAACCACACGATCCATTTTTACTCGGGGAGACTAATTTCTATCGGTGGGGTAAACGAATCGGATTGGATTCAACCTGGCCTGACAATAATTGATCTTGCAAGTCTTCATGTCCAACATTACACTTATCAGGTAATAGAGACTTTGGTCATTTGGAACTTTCAGGTCTTTGGAAAATCGTTCCAGGCTCTTCATATGATCAAATCTGAGTGGGTTTGAGGTTAGAATAGTATTGCCATAGTATCAAATGCAACAAAGAGCTGTGTCGATTTGACATTTGATACTGCTGTGATACCTTATAAGTTGGATTAGATCTCCATCCCTGTCAGGTTATGTCTAGTAAGGGTTATTTGATGTTATCAAGTTGTTTTGCTCTTGTTTTCCATATAATTGCAGTCAGATTACAAAAGCAAACACAGTATCACACGTCAGACCGTTCCCCTCTTCCATCCCACGTACAGATACACAGACTCTGTACGTCCAAACAACAACAGTACAATCGTACAGACCAAAAAAACCAAACATTCTTATCCCATAAAACCCGCATGGTATGAAGAAAATCGCAACTTAAGACTGCCAATCGCAACCATGATTTTCAAGGTCCCAATGTCAAGGTTGCTCGTTTTTAAAATTGACCAATAATATGTGCAAAATTTATTTTGGCGCATCAAACAGCTTCTACGCAAAGGAACCGCTGTGAATCCTTAACGCTAACTTAATGCTAGAATTACCAAAGAATCGGTCTGTACAGACGGTCTGTGGGGTGGGTAGGGTATCGGTCTGACGTGTAATACGGCCTTTACTTAGGATCTCCTGTGCTATAGGGCCGTATTCAGAAACAAGAATCGTTGACCAATAATTGACCAATAAAATGAGCAAAATTTAAGTGGCGCATCGGACGGCTCCTATGTAAAGAATCGTTTCTGAATACGGCCCATAGAATTGAAGGAGTTAAGCCACGATTAGTCAATTGACTCTCTTGATTTTCTCAAAGCGACAACAATTTTTTATAGTTTATGTTGTGTCCTGTTATACAGATCCCGCCTGTTGACCCTGGATTGATGCTTCATGGACATTCGAGTGTCCTGAATGAGGAAGAAGGCGCGATATACGTTCAAGGAGGAGGAGGCAACTGTTTCTCTTTTGGAACCCACCTGAACAAATACGTCGCGAAATTGGAATTGTTCGCCTCGTTTTCAGCCATTTGTACAACATAGTAAAGGTTAACTTTCCCATGCAACGAGGTACATTATTCAATCCCTCTTTGTTCTCAGTGGGAGGGGTAATTGACAATAATTGTCAATACATTCTACAATAATTTGTCAATTATTGCACCAGAGGTCCCCATAGAAAATGTATGTCAAGCACGTCCTGACATTCAACTTAAATAAAGTAAAGTCAATACATAACTAAGTTTTACGCTGGAGGGGATATCCTGCATATTGCTGGTGGAGGGGAAAGGAAATCCATTGCTGCGATTGGTCGAGGTGGCGTCGGCGTTAAACCCAATAATTCTAGAGGGTCGGAAATGACATTAACGGTATTTATTTTCGAATAACTTGTATTTTTCTTCCAACTTCCAACATTATCAAAACATGAGCGATTACAGTGTACTAAAACATCGGTTAGTGACATAATTAGGTACTTACTAAACGAATTCTTCAAGTTATAAAAATTCATTCGTTAAAATAAAATCACGACTTGGTTCCTAAAGGAGTTCACGCTAAATTTTAGTTTTCTACACGAGCGATTTTTATTCAGTTCTTTAATCTCGTCCGTTCTACGAATTTTTGACGCAATAGCGAGTTATTGTGGTACCCTAATCCAAGAAGTTAACTACTTGAAATAACCACTTTGAAAGTAAGGAATTCTACAAGACTGAATACTTTGAAAGAAAAATTTAATGTTGAATGATATTAGTTCTTCTCTTAAATAGGTATTCTTATATGCAATTTAATGCATCATATCCGACTGATAAAATTGGGCTCATTCAGACATGTCAATTCGGAATAAAAGCTTTACCATGAAATGAGATTCAAGTTTACGAGAGTTTTGTACCCGAAAATGTGCCGGATGTAGGCAATTTGGTATCAAGTAACAACAACTGGATTGTATGGTAGTTCGGAAGGCTATAGTGGTTGTCAATAATTGAAAGGTTGAAGGCATGGCTAGAAAAAAGAGCATGAACATTAAAGTCGCTGGGCAAAGAGACGCCAGAATTCCTCTTCATTTTTTTATTGTTTTACAATAAATGTTGAGTCTTGTTTGAAATAATAACATTAAACATGTTACCATTTCTGGGATCTTGTAGAGCAATAAATTGCTGGCAATTAGACCAAGCCAAGAAGCTGGGGGCTGATTTGCAAACTCAAAGCGATACGTCTTTGAAAATTGATATCGAATTGCCATGCCAAATCCGATAGAATTTGGATGATGAGTCGATATCGACTACTAAGACATATTGCTCCAAATTTACCTACCAATCCAGCTCAATCCGATAGAAAAACGCTTCCAAAACAGTGGTTTCGCTTCAATAACACGCTTTTTGTTGAAATATTTTAAAAAATTAAAAAAAAAATGAAAAAATATTTGAAAAAAATTTCTAAAATATTTTAAGAACAATTTCAAAAAAAATTAAAAAAACGCTGCTAAGTAGATCAGTGGCATGTGCGCATCAGTTTTCGGTATATCCGAAGAACTCTGCAAATTTTGCACAGGGGTTCATTTTTCGATTGCAAAGACAAATCTTACGATATATAGGTTCTCCTTAAACACGGAATTTAGTTGTTATTATTCTAGAATTTCAGTATAAATTGGTAGATATTTTAGATGGGGATTTAGAAAAACGTCGCCTCAGAATGCCTCTGAGAATGCCTCAGAACCTTTGTTAAAGCCTGTCTCGTTCTTATGTTGCCAAGCGCAACTGGTCGTAGTGTGAGTGCTTGTTGTTGTAATAGGCTAGTGGTCGTAAGTAGATCAATCAACCGTATCTAAGAGCCGAGGCCAAATTCTCAACTTTTTCCAATTTTTGTTTTGCTGATTTGTATAATGCGACCAAATTCTTTAAATTGAAGATATCGGGAGGACAGAAGTTTTTGTGGGGATTCCAACGAGTGGAAAACGATTTTTGTGGCTCTAGTCGTTTTCGAGTTATTAAGAATTGTAGAAATTTTTAAAAACTCAAAAATGTCTCACTAAAACTGCAATAACTCCTAAACGGTTGAAGCTACCGGCGTGGCGATGGTCTCATTCGATTCAGCATAGAAAAATCTATAGAAAATGATGCGTCACATGCCTATGTTTTAAATTTCCAGAAAAACACGAATTTTTTCCCACTTCAACAGCTGTTTTACTGGCCTTAAAATTAAGGTAGGGTTCTGCCGAGACGTTAGGACCAACTAGATACGGAACTTGATTTTTGGTAAAAATTTCAAAATTTTTCGATAACTCCTTCCCCCTGAAAAACCCCGGACGGCGGACGGCGTACGGCGTACGGCGTACGGCGTACGGCGGACGGCGGACGGACAAAAAATTTTTATTGCAGATTCGGATTCTACACCCCTTGAAACGTAAACCAACAAATTTTCAGGGGGTGTTAAAAAATTTTTTTTCCTGACCGATTACAAAGGTTCATTTCTATAGAAAAATGAACCAAAAAAATTCAAAAGTTTTCTAAATTTTTTTTAAAAATCTTAAAAAAATTGCAAAAAAATCTTGAAAAAAATTGCAAAAATTTTTGAAAAAATTTCAAAAAAGTTTTTGAAAAAATTTGAATTATTTTTTAATTTGATATTTTTTGCAACTAGGTGGTTCTAGTAGTTTCCCCGCAACAACTCAGAATTTTGGTAGGAATGGGTAAATTTATTTCTTAATTTTCCTATTCGCGTGAACCCATTGCGCTAACGCTAGACGCCTGAAACGCGGTATTTGCCTCTGGTGAGCCAAGATTCAGCTCAAGTCATCGAACGGTAAATTTAAAACAAAGTACAACACCACAATTGTATGGCAATATTACTAATAGAATCGACTCACCTGCACTTCAATACCAAAACTGACAACACCCTGAAATCTCTGAAGAGGCGTTTCAGCTTATCCAATGCTTTCTGCTTGCGAACTGATAATGAAGCTTTGTATCACTTTTCATTCATACCTACTAGCTAATTTGGTGATGCAATGATTACTAGTAGAAGGGGCAAGTTACCATTAAATGGAATCAAATTTTGATATCTGACCAACCATAAGGAACAAAGAGACATTATCTCCACAAGACGGTTTCCTCCACTCTAACGTGTAAGCAGTCTTGGGCCGTGGAGAATTATAACAAATTATAACAAAAATTATTTCAAACGACTGTGTTGTCCAACAGTATCCCAATCGACAACAAATTTTACCGTAGAGAGTCAGGAGACCAATTCGTTAACACACAGGAGGATTACAAGCAGAAGGCTACAGTCAGAAGGTTCTTGGAAGGTTATCTTGTCCCATGGTAAGTCAACTTGTAGGTTACCTATGATTGGACATAGCAAAATTTGCAAAGTTGTTGAGGGTCCTGATGGAAACTGATGATGGCTGGCGGTCGTTTAATACAACCATAACCTATGCGGTCAGCGTACAAAACATAATGATGCTGCAGGCGCAACAACTTTGCAACAGCCTTGTAATCGCTAGGTAACCACAAGAAAACGACAGTTAGCAGAAAACGAAGATGCACAGGGCACAGAAAACAAAAGATTCTGCTACAGCAATAGTTGTTGTCGGCCTGCCTAAGGGTCGCCAATACTAATTTTCTACCCTAGGGAGTTTTGAAGGCAGAAGTAGAATAATAGTATGGAACGACTGAACACAACAGCCATCAATTCTTAAAGCCTTCAGTATTTGCAGACGTCAATTTCTTATTTGATCAGCCTTCGCCGTTTCTATTAAAAAAAAAAAAAAAACAGTCCTTTTTTTTGTTCATTTCTGACTACTATGAACCAGCGCACGAGTGGCATTCTTAGATTGTCTGCTACTGATTTGCTACATCAACAGCAAATCCGCATCGAACAATCTTAACAATTCACAACCGGGAATTTCCTATTCCCAAAATAATTTCATAGCTCTCGATTAATGAATTAACTAGATTAATGTGCCAAATGCACATGAAAAAAGGAACATAGCTCCTACCAGTAGTAGGCTTTACATAATTAAACATAATCCTCCAGACTGTGGACTCTCATTCTCCTAATGTCTAAACAACCTATGCCGGATTGATGTGCATGCAACATCATTATTCCAGTATATCACATCATCATCATGTCCGCTGGAAGGTTAAATATAATATAATAAAAGTAAAAAATTCTCTACCCGAACAGTAAAGGCTGTATAAAGCCTGCATCAGACGACAGACCATTCCCCTCCCCACGTACAGACCCACAGACCCAATTCTCTGATTGGCTGATCCTATGGATCACTTTGACGCGCCTGCATCAATGTTTGTTGTTATTTATCAATAGAACCTTGTTTCTATAATTATCAATAAACTTGAACGTTGAAATTACTGAAGAATTCGGTCTGCCCAGAGGTCTGTGAGATGGGGAAGGGGAAAAGTCTGACGTGCGATAAGGGGCTTTGAGATAAATCCGTTCCAGTATTCAGTAAGTAACAGAAACAAGGGAAAGGAGTCATTATCGAGGTTGGCCCACTCTTTTTGTTACTTTGGAACATCGTTAACACGTGGGGAAGACCCGTCGCAATTACAAGTGTCGCACATTCACAGAGTGGGTCAAGGATCCCCGCGGGTCAAACATACCCCAGTTTCCCCGAGCGACGAACTGTTGCGTCGACATTAAAAATAACGCGAAACATAGCATTTTGAAAAGAGTAAAACGAAACAAACCAGTGGTGCGTAGATAACACACAATACTTCCATATTTTGAAACGTAAAATTGTGACACAATTTGATCATATTTTGACTGCTTTTGTAAGTGTTTAGGTCAAGAATATCAAAAAATTCACTATGCAAATTTTAAAATTCGCCCAAAATGAAAAAAAGCCACATTTTCGGAATGTAAAAAATATCCACATATTCTGCAAGGTAAAACAAAGATTTTAAGACCAAGAACGCTCAAATCGGTTCATTTTTGCGGCCGGAAAAAAATAAAATAGAAAACACTAAAAATGCAAATATCTCGGAAGTACTGTGCGTTATCCAAATTCCGATTAAACAGGGTGTTAGGTCTTGCCGAGACAAACATTTCAGTTCAAGAAATTTGAAAAAAGGTTGAGAAATGAGGGAGTTGTGGCCATTTTTGTAAATGACCACAGACGGACAGACGGACACACGGACAGACGGACAGACGGACACACGGACACACGGACACACAGACACTTGTTCGGGAAGTGATTCTGAGTAAATGTGTATAAGAAAAAGTTTTTTCTGAAGCTCCGTTCCGATTCTCGATTTTAGGACGATCACAATACTTCCATTTACTCTGTAAATATGGAAGTAAAAAGGCAGCATATTGTGGAGGACATCATCACAAATGGCCGATTTCACCAACCTCGAAGTTAATCCGAACATGATTGGCACAACCAAGTTACCAAGAGCAACCATGTCCAGATTAACTCTAATCCACCATAAGCGACGGCTCATGGGATTTCAACGCAGTTGAACATCATCATCAAGATCATACACTATACAGAAATTGAAGATTTGACATGACGGTCATGGAAGTTTGTATAATCATCCTCGCAATCTCATCCTCAAGACCATTGCGGGGCTATTCTGTAAACTCTGTAAAGCTATTCTGCAAAGCAATATGTCTACTGAAATCGATAATCGATAGCCAAATATGACAAATCCGATGACAACCTATTGCAATTGAATAATTAACGAGTGGATAGCGGCTACCAAGACATATTGCTTCAAATTTACAGAATAGGGACTAGCGGTTAACGACGCCAAACCAATTCAAGCAGCTTGATTTTGTAGTTTTTTGTTTTGAGGTTTTGTCAGTAGCGTTGCCAAGTCGGGGGTTTCAAATTTGGGGGTTTCTAGGCCAGCAGGGCATTTCGGGAGAGAAATGGTTTGGGGGTTTTCCTAGAGGGTTTTTACAGACTGGGGAAAATTGACAAATGAAGAAATAACAGCTCAGTACAGCAGATAAACAACTGCTAAGAGTACCACTCCACAGTTGTCAAAATATTTTGTCATGTATAAAGTCCGTATTGTATGTATAAATTGGAAGATAGGTAGTCGGAATGAATCAGTATTAATTAGCCTATAGTTTTAGGTAATATTTAAAATTGGTGGTATTTTACGTGAAATGGTAGGTATAATTTAATACGTCCTTCAACTTTTGGCTCTTTTCTCCTCAGTTGGGAGATTTGGGGGTTTTTGACGGGGTCTCAGGGGTTTTTGACTTGGCAACACTGTTCAAGCCGCGAGATTAGATATCATTTTGAACAATGTTGGAAGAGCCAATTGCGGCATAACGACTTTTTAACTGTTTCCAAAAACCAAACTCGGGTTTTCGAATATCTGGCTCGGGGGGCCTATTCTGTAAGAAATTCGTGTCGAATAGTTACGTCATTAACATAGTGATGCCGTAGACACAGCATCGCCATAGTAACGAGTCAAAACAACTTTTGTTGTCTGTTCTGTTGGTGTTTTGATGATTGCATGGCGGCGCGCCGTGAGTGTGTGTTGGCGCACAACAACAACAATTTCGACATGATGGAACAAACTAATACTTTGGCAATAGTACTGAAACGTCTTTCAACAACTTATGCAGAAAAAGTACCTTGCGCAACCATGGAGTTTTCTCGATTTCAAAATGGTAACTGCGCGGAACCATGGAAACAGGTACGCGATACGATGTCAAGTTCGTCTTTCGTTTCTTACAGAATCGGCCCCAGGAAAGCAAATATTTGCGCACACGGTATCAACTCGTATTTAGTACAATCGGAGCGCAAAAACGCCTTTTTCCCTTCTCTTCGAATGACGGTTTAAAAACAAAGTACGTACACGATTCAAACGACGATTGCTTCGAACGATAGCATTTTTGTACAAAAACAGTTAACTACTCGGGGCAAATTACTCAGTACGTAGATAGCGAACAAAAAGAAAATGCGTTGACCGCCGGTTGGAAAATAATGTCAAGCGAACGTAATGATTTGGAATTGCACGAATTTTAAAAACGGACAAAAGGAACATTGTCGAATCGTTGTTATTTACGGTTTGGGAGGTCTCCTTGATGCTGAACGAAGAACTCTTTTGGGCGGTTGCCTGGCAGCGATGACTTCTTCCATAGCGTAAGTTAAGGTCTGGTTAGGGTAACTGCAACACAACAAGAACCGGAGTATTAAAGACTCACTGATGGACCCAGGGCATTGGGATTATGATTCTGATTTGGCCCAAAGGACCAATCTTACTGTCACCTTCATCCATTTCTTCCTCTTATCACTTCTTATTTGGTAATGAGTTCAATAATATAATGCAACTTTCTTTCCTTGAGATCGACGCAAAACTTGAATTTTATATAAATGGTAATTTTGTTTCTTAGAATCAAATAAATAAAATTGAAAATAATCATGTGGCATAGCCACACCAAGCTATCCGTACAGTTGAGAAAATACATTATCGAACGGTTACCTATCGTTGCCTCTAGAACTCCTTCGCTGGTTGTCCACAACCGACCGCCGCTGTACGACCATCAGCATTGCAGGTGTCGGGTTAGTCAGCTTGTTCTTCTTGGAATGAATGCTGCACACAATTACAGCACGAATTAGAATGGCAAAAAGATTCAACATCATTTATCTACCTGCTGAGTGGAGCTGCAGCGAGACGGTTGCACCCACTTGCAAGCAAATGTGCACATAAAATGAAAATACATAAATGTCAATGGGCAGGAAGAATTTTGCTGCTCCAAAAAATTTGTATCAAGAAATCATAGTATTTTTTCGCGGTTATTCATGGCAATACCCAAACACAAACGTCCTGGATTGATTTCAAGTAAATAAGTAGCAAACAGCCCTTTCCAGGCGTTGGCTTTTCATGCGATAGCGGAAGTAGTCCAGGGTGTGCCCTGCTGCCCTCTAGAAAAGGGTTTGGCCCTCCAGCCTCAAAGAACCAAAATAGTTACAAAAAAATATCCACCTTGAATAATTTATTATAAGAAAACTTCTTACTGTGCAGAGCTCTTCTGAACCGACCTGCTTCTCTTTTCCCTTGTGCAGGCTTGTCGCAGAATTTTTTCCGGGTCACCAGCCAAAATTTTAGCCCAATTGAAGTTTTCAAACTCGCCATTACCGTTGCGGTCTAAATTTCTCGTCACTCGGTTGTTCAATCTGAAAAATCCGCACGAATTACGATATTGCATTCTGTAAAAAGGAATAAAGCGGTTGCATTTTCGATGAATTGCAAGCGGAAAATCAAAATGTCCTAAACTCACGAAAAGAAGAAGAAAATATTTATCTCAGGTTGGGGAGGTACTCACTCATTTTCTTCCTCGCTAGATTTACTCGAGTCAGCAGTCAGTTTCTTCTTCTTAAAAGGAGGCGCAACGTTTTCCCTTTCAGCGATTCGCTGGAAAATCAGCAGGGGATCGATCAGGTATATTCATAAATCTGTCATCATCATAGGAATCGCAGGAGTTGAAAAGGTTTCAAAAAGACACTCAACAGGATAACTTCTAGTTTTCCACCCCCTCAACGACACTATCCAGAATCAGAAAAATTGAAAAGTACCTTTAATGATTTCCGATCAAGTTTAGCGTGGGAGTCGAAGGTAACTTTCCGGTCGCAACGGAAACCGGCTCTGATAATGCCAGACTGGAGCAATTCCTTTATGTATTTGTAATTGGGCTTTGAATCAAAATCCATCGAGACGACGTAGGCGAAGTAGTCGTAAAGGACGCCTGCGAAGGGAAATGAGGGAAAATTGGGAGAAAGAGCACACACTACCACATTCACTATCATCATATGCCATTGAATGGTAAATTCTTGAACAAATTATGCCCCTGGAGCCATCAATACTCAAGCCCGTATCACACTTCAGACCGTTCTCCTCCCCATCCCTCAGACCCTCTGTACAGACCGATTCTTTGGTAATTTTTCCAAGAAACAAGGTTGTTGCTTTGCTTTTATTAGTTTGCTTAAGCATAAACATTTGTGCCTGATCGTGCAAAATGGTAGACAACTTACTCGACGGCGGTCTGCTGGAGAATGCACGAGCAAGGAAGCCTCGAATGTCTGCCATTGCGTCATCTTTCTGTTGTTCGACAAGAGGAAGAGAGGCGAGAGAGTCTTCCCAGGGCAATGTTCCACCAAGCCACGACACGAGGCAGTAACCGAGGGATTCAAGATCGCTCCTTCGACAGATCACTGCAATCAAGGAAAAGAATTAAGGTATGTGTCACCTGAGTCCACATCCCAAACAGTCTTGACACAAGCTGTATCGAAGGGTCAAGGCGTCTGCCAAGAGAGCAAGTGGTCTCAGCTTGACAGCATTAGGGTGCTAGTTTGCAGTCCAAAGGAAGAAGTTCAAACTGGTGATAAGTAAATAACACACAGTACTTCCATATTGATTGGCCAAGACTATTGGCGTTCACAAAATAGAATTGTGACCCTAAAAACTGAAGATACTCCTCATCTTGGAAAATGCAGTAATGGCTGAACAGGACGCAACCAAAATACCTGCGAGGATGATAATACTCAACTTCTTCTTCTTCTTCTTCTATTCCTTTGTGCTGGCGAATTCTCAATATAACAGGCAATCATAAAAATGGTAATATTCCTTCTACCACTGACTCACCTCCTTTATGGGAGTCACGAGACGAAAATGCTGCCGTACCAGCGTTGGCAACGCGTGGATCCTGTCGGAACTCTTCGTGGGATCCGTTTTTATTTCTATAGCGAGACACTAGTCCATAGTCTATCAGGTAGACCGGTGCTGAAGTAGGAGAATCCGACCCGAGAACCATATTGGCAGCTTTAATATCCGCATGGATATATCCCTGTTCGTGAACAAACTGCAGAGCATCCACCTGAAATTGTTAGCGTTAAAATAGTGCCGATGTATCCCTGGAAACTAGGGTTGGAGCGTTTATACCAAAAAATCTGATGGCGTTCATAATTAAATGAAAATTCATTGCCTCGAATCAACACTGGGGCATGAAGAAATAAATGACTTACGACGTGTAAACCTATGGTGAAGGCAGTCTTGATGTGGAATTTGTTGTTGTACTTGGCGAGCATAGTCTGGATGCTGAATCCGAATTTGGGTATCACAATGAATCGAACTCGCTCTCCTTCGTGGATACAAGAGCCGAAGGAGTAAATGTGTGGCACTCCTAGGCATTTGAGCCGTTTTTCAGACATCCATTTCTCAACTGCAGAAAACAATCAGCGTTTGAGGATTTGGGAGGCCAAAATTTTTCTCTTTCACATCAGCAATGCCTCAAGAATTGAAAGATAAGTCCTAACGGGTGAACCGAGTGTAACTCGCTCAAGTGGCGCATACGCAAATAAAATGTTGAATATTATACGAGCAAAAACAAGTCGACGCGCATGCACCAACTAAACAAAACCAATGGAGAATCCACTAGCTGGAACAAATCTGAAGGCTTACGACAAACAGATAGAAGGTAAACAAAACAGGAATAGTTAACAACTGAACGGTACTCACTGTTTTCATATTTGGCAAACCGTAAGTAGAAATTTCTTTCAACGAAAAGTGGCCCGCTGGAGTGCGGTTCCTGTAAGTGAAGAACAGTTTATGAAAGCTTTATCAGCTGAAGAATCATCGTGCGCATGCTGATATAGTAATAACACTTACCATTTTGATGATGAAGTTTGTATTGGGTGAAACGGGCTTCAAGACTTCGTCTGATGCTGAAAAAGTAGGCGCATTCGATTGCAACACGATAAACTTCGGCAAACCGGAGCTATTGCTAATTAAAAAACTTTTTTTCAAATATAACTTCAATTGAATACATTTTAGTTAGGCACGTTAGTAGATTTTTAACAAAAACACATGGGTGGGAGTTAGAATGATGTTTTACTAACCTAGGTAGATCTGTCCGAAAGCGCCCACTCCAATTGACTTTCCTAAACGCCATCGTTTTCCTGTTACGTCGCAGATGATCTCAGCATTTTTCAGGTCGGGGCATTTGAAGTTCGTTACTGAAGCTTTACGCCTGGGAATGATCATGTTTTCGCACTGTCTAGGCGCCATGTTTGGGGCTCATCACTTCAGAAGGACTGAAAATTAATAGAAAAGAGATGATGGGTCAGGGGCAGATGGGTTCGATTGGAACATGGGAGGTTTTACTCTACGGGCCATATTCACAGCACTTCCTAGGCAGAGGAGCCGTTCGATGCCCCAGCACTTCCTTTGCATATTTTTTGGGTCTGTTCGATAGAACTACCAAGATCGAGGAATCCGCCAAACTGCAGCTTCATGTTTCAGGATCCTGAGAGTTTGAAATCGTCGTTCCTGTTCCTAGTAAAACCTGTATGATCTCAAACTCGGCATACAAGGGCAACCCGAGAAAAGTGGCGGTTTTTCAAGGCTTTAATCGGTAAATCTGGTTGTACATCCCACTATCCGTGACTACAGCCACTCGCGAGATACACGCAAAACATTCCATTAATTCCTTGAAAATCGTCATTTTCAAAGCGTTTCTATAACTTTGCTGACTTCAAGCTTTGTCACGTGTGGTAGAGTTGGCAACAATTTGGCAACGCACTTCTTTGTGCTGGTCAGCACAGCTTGGCAAGATAGAAAAAAGTCGCACGTCACCGTTGCTGAGTGCAAGTCGTTGCATTGACTCGGTGCATTCAACCCATTTCAGAACGCAAGGTTCTTTGGTTGTCATGTAATACGACTTGAGTCAGTTTTGAGAATACAACTTAAAGACGTTTGTACTAATTATCCAGCGATGACTTCAACGCAAGAGACTATTAGAAAGGACGAAATCGCGACACCGTTTGCAAAAACCACTGACCATATGAATATGCACATTCGTCTTTCAAGAATTGATTTTATTATTCAAAGAAATCAAAATAATAATCAATCTGGAAAAATGCAGTCTACCCTACCCGCCAGCGTTCGAAAGCTTGTAAGTTGTATCAATCAGTCGAAGGGTCAATTCTTGAAAACCGGGGAAGGTATCTCCCGACGCGATGAACCGCAACTTACAGAAATTCACATAAACCAATTTATGACACATATGACGGATAAAGATCAATCGAATTCACCAATTAAATTACATAGGATCGTCGCGAATCAGACACGATTTACGTATTTACCTATTCCCTGATACAACTACAAATTAGGTAGGCACAGTTCCTACGCTTCAAAACAAAACTAACTTTTCTCTTCAGCTGCGCTCGACTGCCATCTGCCAGACGACCAATCGACCAAACTGTAATACACGTATCACTGTGCTGTATCGTACGCCGTATGCAAAGAAAGTAGGTCCCTTAGGTTCTAAAAAGCAATTTGGGAAAAACTCACGAAATGAACGCATGAGGGTAAGCTATTTCATCAAAAAAATATTTATTTTCTCGTTTGTTAAAATCCGTCGACAACTCTGTACTATGTAGGAAAGCTTCTTGAAAGGGCCGTCTGGCCTCTGTCGGAAGCGAGGTGGTAGCCGAACCAATTCTTGGGACCTTTTCGAAGGGTGTATTTTTCAAATTCGCAATTCAAATTGTTGCTGTTCAAATTAAATTTGAAAAAGGTGAGCTGATTAGCGTTGGCCCCATGATCATGCAGAATTGGACTGATGAAGAAGGTGGTCAATCACAAAATGCGAGCGCATTGGACAATTAAAGAATAATGTTCAAAAATCGGTTGAAAAAAAATCGCGTCTATCCCTCTTCTCCTACAAAACTTTAAAAAAAAGGTGAAAAAAATGTTCGGATTTTATCGGTTCGGCTACCCCTGCACTACTGCCAGACGCTACTCTTCTTGAATTCGTATTCGAGTCATCGCTCCCTCTCCCTTCGCCTTAGTTTATCTGTATCCTGTTCCTCGTCCCGTTACGTCGCTTGCTTTTCATTTCACATGTCACATTCAGTTCTAGATTCCGGGCGTAATTATTAACGGTAAATATTGTGTACCTATCACCAGAAAATGTATTTTGGCCTTCAATTTTTTGAATCCACGAGTATGTCTTGCGGTTAATGAAGAAGAGCCAGTGCGACGCCTGAATGTGCATTTAAACAATGATAAGTATCAGCATGAACCGTTGAGATTGAAATATCAATGCAATTTACTGTAAAATCACCGTTCATGAATTGAGAAGACAAACTACTCATCTACGCTGGAATAATATTCTTACCCATGGTCGTTAGTTGACGAAAATTTCCTTAGCGAATATGAATGTCGACTAATGAAGGGCAATGGGCTGAAATTACACTCAAGTCGACGATAGATCAGAGGTCTCATGTCGACTGATGATGCCATGTACATGACCCTGCTATGTTCAACTTTTTATGTGAACTCCATTTTTGGACGAAAAAAGATGGAATTATCGTTGAGAACTCGGATTTCGGAGCTTTTGTTTATCATGACCGTGGAGATGCCAGCGGCAGCAATGTCAGCTACAGCAAGTCATCCGGTCCTTGTCCCATTCTTGAAGGTAAGAAGATCTACAGTGAGGGCCGAGGGGTCGCCTTTTCCCTCACGAACAAACGAAAAAAGCGGCTCAAAGACTCGCTGGCTGATCTCGAAGACATGCTACAGGAGCTCAGGGTCGTCTGCTTTGAATGGTCGAATTCCAGTACAATCAGAATGGTTTTCGAAAATGGGCACCGGACCTGCATCAAAATCAGCCCTCAAGGTGACGTTGAAAACTTCGTTCATGATAAATTCATGGTCGGAAAGCTGGCCAGCGGAAGTTATTTGTCGGACGTCGCAATCCGTACTCAACACGCCGTCTTTGCCTTTACCGACAATCTTGTAACTCACGTCCACATACCTCGGCCCTCGTTGGAGACTCCCACCCGCAAGTGGAGCACTTCCGATGTCAAGTTACTGAACGTGCGGTTAGCTGGACCGAGTGGACGTCGGTTGGACAAGACACTTTCATTCACAGCAGCTGGGGATTCTCTGCTCGTTTGGTGGAAGGCCACCCGAGATGAGGTCTACCCGTGGAGCCCGCAGGTTCACGCTCAAGACAGGGCCAACGTCCACATATATTCACTCAATGGGGCTAAATTTGATCTCCTATGCTACTACAAGACCAAATTTGAACCTATCCAAGTCATGTTCAGTCAAATACGACCAAGCACCGTCTACACTCTGCAGCAGAAGGTCTCCGATGATGGTGAGGTATCACTGGAATGGGAAGTAGCATCATTGGACTGTCGAACGCTCCGTACAAATTTTATCTTATCGCTTCCACTGCCAACTCACGTATCCGCTCTTGCTCTAAGCCCAAAAGAAGATAAGCTGCTCGCTACTTGCATAGACGGCTCTCTCCTTGTTGCTGACAGCTATGGTAACATTACCAACAAAATTCGAACGAATCTAATACCCAGCATGGCGCTTTGGCATCCTGACGGTGCATTAATTGTGGTTGCTAACGGCAAGGGCCAACTTCAATGGTTCGATAGTGCATTAGCCCCGGTGAGCTGCCAACTGGTTTCCACCAGCGTGCTTACAAGCGTTTTGGACGTCGGTTCCTATTTCAAGTACCAGCCCAATCTGGTCGGCATCCACTGGAACCCTCGAGCTAACAACTCACCTCATGAAGCATTTCAAGATTTTCTGCTCTTCCAGTTCGAAAAAGGTCCACTCGTAGTTCTAAAAGTCATGCGTCCCCTCGAAAAGAAATTATCACCGGACACTCTGATTTACCAATATCTCAGCTCTGGAGCATTCAGCTGTGCACTGAATCTCTTGCACACCATTGATTGGGAAGTGGATTCTGAGCTTGCCATGTCCTCGCTGCACTCCTTGATGTCGTTTCTCTTAAGAAAGCCCCTGTCTCTTTCTACAGAGTCGGCCATCGAGAAATCGTTGGGCTACTTTCTCAACCCTATTCGCCCAATTCCTGAAGAAATCATCACCGAAGTCGAAGACGGTGTCCTAGATCTAGCTCGGAAGTTTTTCCATCAATTATTGAGGTACCAGCGATTCGACAAGGCATTCATGCTTGCTATCGATTTAGGAAAGTACGATCTTTTCATGGACCTTTATCATTACAGCAAAGATACTAATAACAAAGCTATGGCTGCAGCAGCGTGGGAAAGAGCAGATGAGTTGGCCTGTTCAAGCTGTGAAGATGGCTCTGGATCAAGTTGTGATTGTTCGGAGTCGCATTCTTCTAGCGATCAATCCGGTCCGAGCGACAATGAGTCGGAGTCAACTCAGGATCTTCAAGAAAAGATTGTACCTCCGTTAGAAATAAGAAGCCCACTGGAGTCCAGCAGGCACCGGGTGTGCTACTCGACGATTCTTCAGCAACATAACTTTAGGCGAAATCCACCCACCAATGCACGCACATCCGCTCAAGATACGCCCAATCCTGTCGGCTCCGCGTCGGATCTGAGCTCAAGAACAAGCAACTTCGTGACTCAGCCAAGGTTCGTGCACGATTACTTTCGACAGGATTCAAAAGGCATCTATCTTCCAATAGCGTTAAATGACGACACCATGTTTACCGGGGGGAATTGTGTCGTGCACCACCCGAACGTGCCATCAAGTCGAGCACCTCTGCAGTTCCTTCCAGATGATAAGTGCTCGAGTTTAGAGTACAACGATGACGGCAACTATGTCTTGTCTAGCCTCTCATCTGATAACCATGTTACTCAGTCATTGAAGGTGGCGAATGCAAGGAGAAGCAATGGCCATCCATCGTCGAACTCCAACTCCGACCCTAGATCAACACATGCCATCAACCCGTACCCTGCGTTCAAACCTCAAAATTGTCACTCGATCGATTTTCAAGGTAGGTCTCAGCCAGACGGGTACTCGTACTCCAGGAATGTTTCGGAGACACAATTGCGAGGTGTAAGAACCTTCGAGAAACTCCCCAAGCTGCTGACTGGGCAAGGCGAAACATGCCAGGCACATTCTCCTATGGCCGATGGCCACGTTCCATCAGAAAATGGCGGGCCTTCATCCGATACTACAGACGGTAAGAAACAATTGACGAATTCGGTGCCATCCCATACTTTGAAATTATCCGAGGTAGCGGACAAATCTTACGGTCCTATCATAGCCAAAGCTGAAACTGAAGATGGGAAAATCAAGGTTGTTCATTTTGGACTTGTTTAACGACATGATTTGTTCGGAAGAAATTATTTATTCGACTAAAGTGTAGGATTAATTTGTGCATGGAGAATGTCTCTTCAATCAGTGCACAGCTAATGATGGTGCCTCTAAATTAATTTATTGAGTCAGGATTTGATAAATTATCGACATCGAGTATTTCTGCCGGAATTTACCAAGTTTGTATTGTTTTTCTTATAAATTAGTGCAATTCAAGTTATCGATTTTCGAGGACAGAATTTTGTACACAATTAGGAAAATGAGTTGGTACATTGAGGTATCTTGTTCGGTTTCAAATGTCGAATCAAGTAAACTTATTCAGATGGATTAGTATCGAACATTTTTTCAGTGTTCCGTTCATCTATGCACAAATGGTACATTTATGCGGGCAATGGATTTAGACTACCTTCCTAACCGTCCAAAGATATTCGTTTTTTTTAAGAATCGTGAACCGTCCCTTAGACATAAGTCCCTTCCTTTGAAAAAGGTGAGAAATGCGTACAAAGAATTTCCTAATCATGTTACTGCTGTATTTCATTGCTAGGAATGAATTTATATTTTTATGTCAGAATAAAAAATGTTTATTTAAAATTGGATTGTGTTTCTTTTTTACCCAAAATCTTGAGTTTTGCAACAAAAAAAAAGAAAACTCATTGTTATTTCAGCATGCTTATAAACTGGCTCGAAAAAATACAAGGACTATTTTCAGTATGTACCTAACCTTCACTGGCTGCAAAAACGCGATTTGAGCTTTGAGCTTAGCCTCCAAAATAAAGTTTATTTGCCTCAGAATTGCTCTTTTTGCATCACTGGTTTGAGGTCATATCTTCAAGAGCCACACACCATTGCTCTAAAGTAATTTGTAGGATTGGGTAATTTCTAGGAAAATAGAACTCCAACGCTTATATTACATAACAAAACATAAAGGGCATTACTGCACAAATTAAAAATGCAAATTATGCTGTCACATTGAAGGTTAGACGAATTCGCACTAACTCAAAATAATTTGTTCAGGTACTTCTGGGACTGGTACTTACACTGGTGCATTGATACGTCATGACACCAGCAGGTGACTGCACGAGCAGCTAGCAATTCCTTGATTGTAAAGTAAACCGCCGTTCCAGGCGTTGGTTGTTCGCCCAATAACCGAAGTTGTCCCGGGCGTGCCCTGCCGCCCTCAAGCAGAGGGCCGGAACTATTCAGGACACGTCGCTCTAGTCTAACAGCGCTGATGTATTGTGATACACGGCTACAAATTGCCTCAACCCCATGGGTAGAGAGGGACGGGATCCAACACGTTGAGGCTATTAGGTTGGGATGAGCCAGAAATTGTCAGCTCATGACGAGGATTTTTTGCCTAAACAGTGGAGCTGGGCCTTGAAAATTGAACTAAAGATTGTAACAAAACGAAAAGTAACAACAAAACAAAAATAACAAATTAACAAAAATTGGACACACAACAAACTGAAAGGTTGTTTTCACTCTGCCCTGCTTAGGCAAAACGTCTTTATCCTTTTTCTCATTTTTTGGGACGGGAACGCCTACTTGTGAACCGATGTTTACATTCTAGGGCAGCACTATCTTCAGCAGGTGACACAAAATAGACAATTTCTGAAAAACAATAGAAAAACAGAAAATGCTGATCCTCAAGGGAGACTACCTGCTTGAAGACTTAGTTCCTCACATCACAACCGCAGACTTGAAAGATCATTTCAAATAGGTACATTTATTTGGTTCGTTTGTCCGTATAATCTTAAACAAATATTGGGATAAGTAGCCATTCATGTCTTGCCCTAAACCGCCATAATAAACATTTGAGATCGAAGGAATTATTCGACTTCCAACTAATGAAAAGTTTTTGAATTTCATACCCCTGTCTCAGCACCGTTTTGGAATCCTGTATCCAAAGTTCGAGCTCAAAATTACATTTGGTTGGGCTGTACTGTCTTGACTACGTTCATTATATCAGTCTTCTACTCATCTAACTATAATTTTCCAAAGAAAAATCCACACTGCACAACCTTCACTACTCCCACACTAGGCCCATTGACCAAATCAATTCGGCATCCGTCCGAAGTTTGACCAAATTGGATTTGTCATCCTTGTCGTACGTGTTTGAACTGCTTATCAGACCTCCAAATTTAATAGTTCCACCGTCCAAGTCCCACTTGAGGCCCGTTGTTGTTACGGAATTGTCAGCTTTCGGCTCGAACGGAAGAATAGCGCACCATTCTTGTCGCTCTTTCAGGTAACGTGGGATGGTGATTTCATGGCTGCCCCTGCTCAGCCACCAAGTCATACATGACCTTGATTATTGAACAGAAGAATGGGAATACAACCAAATTAACGTACAACCAGGGCACCGTATAGTAAGGTTATTTTTCGAGCGATTTTCATTGCAAAAATGGGAAACCACCCTCACCTGGACAACAGATAAATGCGTGGAGATCCCGGCAGCTCCACTCCGATTCGGAGAGTGTTGAGACAGGAGATTGTTTGGTCGATGCGGCCACCAAGTTCTGCGATAACAACTATTGAATCTAGCCGCAAGTTGCAGCGGGCGGTCAACGCTCTCAGTCCTTTTTCAAAATCGGTAAAATCTTGATCTGGCGTAGGGACGACTTCAGAACCATTTTCTTTGCATAACGCAAGAGTCGATTGTTGAATTGAATCGAAATCGCCAGATACTATGTCGGGAAACTTTGGCGACGCATCGATTGCTTCTGTTTTAACGAATTCGAGCCATCGGTCAGTGCCTCCATCGATGGTACTCCGAATGCTAGCGCCATTCCACAATCTGAAAGACAATAATAATTATAATAATAATAATTATTGTCAATTATTGACAATAAAAGACAATTATTGTGTCAGTTGTAAGCAAAACATTGGCCAAACCGAAGATGTATTCCATGCAGGGCATTTAACCAAGTACAGATTGGAGGCATGGGAATATCTAGGGTCAGTTAAAACATTTGAAAATTATTGAATTATTCGAAGGAATGGTTATAGACCAAAAATTGATGAAAGAGCGTTCGGAGAGCCACAAGTGCAGGTGCGGACAAGAGCGCCCAAGTGCAACCCGTGGTAGGGCTACCCTGCTCTATGACGTCACAAGCCCCGGGCTGATCTGGGTTTGCCTTATCGAACGAACCTATAATATCGATACGGAGTCGAGATAGAAACCGCTCCTGTCTCCTTGATACAGAATGTACTGGGCTGACATTTCCTTCCAATTTTGAGCCCCAAGTTCTGGCTGGTCATCTACGCAAGGCCAAGCTTCACAGCCTACGGTCACCCAGGTAGAGCGAACCATGAGTTAATAAAAAATACCTGCCTTGTAAGAACTGGTGGAGGAATTCGTATCGGAGTATTCAACACGGCAATTGCGTAGTTTCCATAGGAAAAATGGGCAATTTTGTCAGCGTCGATTGGCCTCCACTTCCAGGCACTAGAAGTCGACATCGCGTTCTGTCGATTGGTAAACGTTTTTAGCTTGCCAGCAGGAACACTCACTGTCCAGTGAAAAAATCCTACGATTACCAAGAGCGGCTTTTCATAACATGAAAGAAAAATGTTATTATGCTTTTGATTTGACAAACGGCCGGGCAGCCGCACACGGCTGAAGTTGTTCTTGTTGATTCTCATCGTGGTGATATGAGCAACATTTCAACGAAAGCAGTTATCACAGCCGAAGAGTGATAAAGATGTACGATGGTTTGCCTCCTAGTGACAGCATCTCGAAGTTGACTTTGAACTCGAAATTGACTTTGATCTCGAAGTTGAGCTTGATCTCGAAGTTGAGTTTGATCTCGAAATTGACTTTGATCTCGAAGTTGAATTTGTTCTCGACGTTGAGTTTGAACTCGAAGTTGACTTTGATCTCGAAGTTGAGTTTGGTCTCAAAATTGACTTTGATCTTGAAGTTGACTTTGATCTCGAAGTTGAGTTTGATCTCGAAATTTACTTTGATCTCGAAGTTGACTTTGATCTCTAAGTTGACTTTGATCTCGAGGTTGAGTTTGAACTCGAAGTTGTGTTTGATCTCGAAGTTGACTTTGATCTCGAAGTTGAGTTGGTTCTCGAAGTTGACTTTGATCTTGAAGTTGACTTTGATCTCGAAGTTGATTTTGATCTCGAAGTTGAGTGTGTTCTCGAAGTTGAGTTTGAACTCGATGTTGAGTTTGAACTCGAAGTTGAGTTTGTTCTCAAAGTTGACTTTGATCTCGAAGCTGACTTTGATCTCGAACTTGAGTTTGTTCTCGAAGTTGATTTTGATCTTGATGTTGACTTTGATCACGAAGTTGAGTTTGATCTCGAAATTTACTTTGATCTCGAAGTTGAGTTTGATCTCGAAGTTGAGTTTGATCTCGAAGTTGACTTTGATCTCGAAGTTGACTTTGATCTCGAAGTTGAGTTTGATCTCGAAGTTGAGTTTGATCTCGAAGTTGACTTTGATCTCGAAATTGACTTTGATCTCTAAGTTGACTTTGATCTCGAGGTTGAGTTTGAACTCGAAGTCGAGTTGGTTCTCGAAGTTGGCTTTGATCTCGAAGTTGACTTTGATCTCGAAGTTGAGTTGTTTCTCGGAGTTGACTTTGATCTTGAAGTTGACTTTGATCTCGAAGTTGATTTTGATCTCGAAGTTGAGTGTATTGTCGAAGTTGAGTTTGAACTCGATGTTGAGTTTGAACTCGAAGTTGAGTTTGAACTCGAAGTTGACTTTGATCTCGAAGTTGACTTTGATCTCGAAGTTGAGTTTGATCTCGAAGTTGACTTTGATCTCGAAGTTGACTTTGATCTAGAAGTTGATTTTGATCTCGAAATTGACTTTGATCTCGAAGTTGAGTTTGTTCTCGAAGTTGACTTTGATCTCAAAGTTGATTTTGATCTCGAAGTTGACTTTGATCTCGAAGTTGATTTTGATCTCGAAGTTGAGTTTGATCTCGAAGTTGACTTTGATCTCGAAGCTGACTTTGATCTCGAACTTGAGTTTGTTCTCGAAGTTGATTTTGATCTTGATATTGACTTTGATCTCGAAGTTGATTTTGATCTCGAAGTTGAGTTTGTTCTCAAAGTTGACTTTGATCTCGAAGTTGACTTTGATCTCGAAGTTGAGTTTGAACTCGAAGATGACTTTGATCTCAAAGTTGATTTTGATCTCGAAATTGACTTTGATCTCGAAGTTGAGTTTGAACTCGAAGTTGACTTTGATCTCGAAGTTGACTTTGATCTCGAAGTTGAGTTTGATCTCGAAGTTGAGTTTGATCTCGAAGTTGAGTTTGATCTCGAAGTTGACTTTGATCTCGAAATTGACTTTGATCTCTAAGTTGACTTTGATCTCGAGCTTGAGTTTGAACTCGAAGTTGTCTTTGATCTCGAAGTTGACTTTGATCTCGAAGTTGACTTTGATCTCGAAGTTGACTTTGATCTCGAAGTTGAGTTGGTTCTCGAAGTTGACTTTGATCTTGAAGTTGACTTTGATCTCGAAGTTGATTTTGATCTCGAAGTTGAGTGTGTTCTCGAAGTTGAGTTTGAACTCGATGTTGAGTTTGAACTCGAAGTTGAGTTTGAACTCGAAGTTGACTTTGATCTCGAAGTTGAGTTTGATCTCGAAGTTGACTTTGATCTAGAAGTTGATTTTGATCTCGAAATTGACTTTGATCTCGAAGTTGAGTTTGTTCTCGCAGTTGACTTTGATCTCAAAGTTGATTTTGATCTCGAAGTTGACTTTGATCTCGAAGTTGAGTTTGATCTCGAAGTTGAGTTTGATCTCGAAGCTGACTTTGATCTCAAATTCGACTTTGATCTCGAAGTTGAATTTGTTCTCGAAGTTGAGTTTGAACTCGAAGTTTACTTGGATGTCAAAGTTGAGTTTGATCTCGAAGTTGAGTTTGATCTCGAAATTGACTTTGATCTCTAAGTTGACTTTGATCTCGAAGTTGACTTTGATCTCAAAGTTGACTTTGATCTCGAAGTTGAATTTGTTCTCGAAGTTGAGTTTGAACTCGAAGTTGACTTAGATCTTCAAGTTGAGTTTGATCTCGAAGTTGACTTTGATCTCGAAGTTGACTTTGATCTCGAAGTTGATTTTGATCTCGAAATTGACTTTGATCTCGAAGTTGAGTGCGTTCTCGAAGTTGATTTTGATCTTGATGTTGACTTTGATCTCGAACTTGAGTTTGTTCTCGAAGTTGATTTTGATCTTGATGTTGACTTTGATATCGAAGTTGATTTTGATCTCGAAGTTGAGTTTGTTCTCAAAGTTGACTTTGATCTCGAAGTTGACTTTGATCTCGAAGCTGACTTTGATCTCGAACTTGAGTTTGTTCTCGAAGTTGATTTTGATCTTGATGTTGACTTTGATATCGAAGTTGATTTTGATCTCGAAGTTGAGTTTGTTCTCAAAGTTGACTTTGATCTCGAAGTTTATTTTGATCTCGAAGTTGAGTTTGAACTCGAAGTTGACTTTGATCTCGAAGTTGAGTTTGATCTCGAAGTTGAGTTTGATCTCGAAATTGACTTCGATCTCGAAGTTGAGTTTGAACTCGAAGATGACTTTGATCTCAAAGTTGATTTTGATCTCGAAATTGACTTTGAGCTCGATGTTGAGTTTGAACTCGAAGTTGACTTTGATCTCGAAGTTGAGTTTGATCTCGAAGTTGAGTTTGATCTCGAAGCTGACTTTGATCTCAAATTCGACTTTGATCTCGAAGTTGAATTTGTTCTCGAAGCTGAGTTTGAACTCGAAGTTTACTTGGATGTCAAAGTTGACTTTGATCTAGAAGTTGATTTTGATCTCGAAATTGACTTTGATCTCTAAGTTGACTTTGATCTCGAAGTTGACTTTGATCTCCAAGTTGACTTTGATCTCGAAGTTGAATTTGTTCTCGAAGTTGAGTTTGAACTCGAAGTTGACTTTGATCTTTAAGTTGAGTTTGATCTCGAAATTGACTTTGATCTCGAAGTTGAGTGCGTTCTCGAAGTTGACTTTGATCGCAAAGTTGATTATGATCTCGAAGTTGATTTTGATCTCGAAATTGACTTTGATCTAGAGGTTGACTTTGATCTCGAAGTTGACTTTGATCTCGAAGTTGACTTTGATCTCGAAGTTGACTTTGATCTCGAAGTTGATTTTGAACTTGAAGTTGGCTTTGATCTCGAAGTTGATTTTGATCTCGAAATTGACTCTGATCTCGAAGTTGAGTTTGTTCTCGAAGTTGACTTTGATCTCAAATTTGAGTTTGATATCGAAGTTGAGTTTGATCTCGAACTTGACTTTGATCTCGAAGCTGACGTTGATATCGAAGTTTACTTTGATCTCGAAGTTGATTTTGATCTCGAAGTTGGCTTTGATCTCAAACTTGAGTTTGTTCTCGAAGTTGAGTTTGAACTCGAAGTTGACTCTGATCTCGAAGTTGAGTTTGAACTCGAAGATGAGTTTGAACTCAAATTTGAGTCTGAACTCGAAAGTGAGTTCAACTCGAAGTCCTTGGTCTTAAAATCTCTGTTTTACCTTGCAGAATATGTGGATATTTTTATAAGCTTTGGCGTATTTTTATTTTAGGCGAGTTTTAAAATTGGCACAGTGAGCGTTTTATTTTTCTGACCTAAAAACCCTCAAAATTGGCCAAAACGTAATCAAATTGTGTCAAAAATGTACGTATCAGAATATGGAAGTATTGTGTGTTATCTACGCACCTCTGGTTTCTGACTGCCTTTCAAAAAAGCAGCTATTATTAGCCTAGATCTATGGGTTGGGGTCCGCGTGGAAGGGACTCTCACTCCAGAGTTGGGGAGCACCTGTGACCGGAGGTGGTGGGTGACGTTGACTTCCGAAGACGCTCCGAGCCGGCGAGCCCGCAGAAAGAGCCTTCCCGGCTACCTGTGCACTGTGCGTGATCACTCCATCCGCCCGCGTCCGCGCGTGCTTTTCGATCTTAAAAATATTGAAAAAAAAAAATTAAAAAATATTAAAGGAAAAAAAATTGAAAAACAAAAACGTGCTTTGAAGCAACAAGTGATCAACGCTAAAAGTGGTTGAATATTAAATTGGACTTTGAGTCATCCTGTAACAAAATCTCGTCAGCATGTCCTCCGGTTCTTACTCTTCCGAGAGACGCTACATCGATCCGTGGGACGTGGAAAATTATATTTACCTGAGGAAAGGACCTTCCAATCCGAGGCGTCGAAGCGTCTGTTTCGATCAGGCAGTCAAATATGCATCGTACGAAGGTATGAATTCGTTAAAAAAATATAAAAATCGACATCTAATTTAAATACGTCCTGTATCAAAATCCTAATATGCAGCCCAACGCCAAACCAAGTATGGAAAGCATTTAGCCCAAATACAATGGAAGAAGGATGTGTGGAGAGGGTTGAGAAATATTTGCGTATTCTGTAAAACGATGACTAGACTTCCAAATTGTTCATTCCCATGGCCAGAAACAAAATGCAAAATAAATAAAATAAAAGGGCAACAAGCCTTATTCTTACCTATAAGAGTTCGGCATGCGCTCGGAATTAGGATTTATTTAGGTTTTTTTTTTAGGAATGATGATAAAAGAATAAAACACAAACGTTTCTGTGCAAGCATTTTGGAAGCTGTCTAAAAATATTCTTAACTGACTTTTGAGTCAAAAAGAAAACCTATAGGTTCCTAAGATTTTGAAAAGACCTCATAATGGAAATTCTAAGGAAGAACATGGAGCATTTTGGAAAGTTTCCTCTTAAAGGGCATAAAATATTCTTGGAAAATCTTATACATTTAATTGGTACCCATTGTACCTGACAGGGTTAATAGAAAGGCTGCTAGTTAATAGAAACTGTGGAGGGCCAAAGGTCTTGAGTAACCATAAGAACATAGAATTAAAATAATTGAGGGGCAAATGACCTGGATCCTTCTTTTCACAGCTTTGGGTCTTTTTATTAAAAGTGCTAATTAAAAGTAACTGTTAAAAATTGCCATTAAAACACTCATTTATTGTCTTTGGATTCTGATGGGATTTTTTTATTCCATCAACTGGTCAGGTGTTGTACACTGCAACTGTAATAGTTACCAGTAAGGTACACTTTTGGTAAGGAGTTTGAGTTCAAGTTTGAGATTCGGTACAAGCTTTCGTTTCAATTTTCTGTTCAAGTTTGTTTTCAAGTTTCAGTTTGGGTTTTACAAAACGTGCAATATCTTCCTTAATTCCCAACCTTTTTTCAAATTTCTTGAACTAGTTGTTCAATGTTCTCACCCTGTTTAACCAGAATCCGAATAACTCACCTTATTGCCGATATATTGGTGTTCTGTATGTTTTTCTTGTCACATAAATGATCCGCTTCGAGCGTTCTTGGGCTCAAAATCTTCATTTTACCTTGCAGAATTCATAGATATTTTTGATATTTCGGGGACTAGACGAATTTTGATTACCTACAGGCGGGGTTTCAAAATTTGCATAATAAATTTAAACCAATGACCTGCCCAATTGACGTTTTTGATCCACACACCCTCCAAAGTAGATAGGTAATCAAAATTTGATCAATTTGTGAAAGAAGATTCGAGATGACGGGTTTTCCTTCGATCTCATTAAGAAATCTCGCGGTCAGTGAAGGCGAGTGGATTACCACAAGTGGCCGGCTGAGGCAAGAAAACCTTGGATCAGGCCAAGCGTGGGGCGATCGCATACACCACGTATTGAGAATATGAGTTGCAATTACCGAAGCTCCTTCGGGTTTCTTTTCAAGAAATGAAAAAAGAGCGCATGTCCCTTAGAAAAAACTCATTTTGAAGCGCTGCAAGAGTAGAAAATGATTCAAGTATAGTCTGGTAGATTAGACGCTCAGAAGTCATTGTGCGCAGTCTAATCGCGGAATCGTGATGAGCGGTTAATGGAGAATTCTGAATGGAAGGTGAATCTGTGGCTTCAGGCGATTAGGGAAACGCGACTTTTGTATTCGGTCGTCTCACCATGCTTGGAGAAATTTTGAGATTTCCATTTTGAGGAAAAGTTGGCCTTGAGATTCTAGGTATAGTTCGCGTAAAGTGAAATTCAGTCGAGTTTTAAATTTTGTCAATAATTTATGACGTACCTATACTATAGCCATTACTAATGAATACTATAGGAACCTTATTAATGAATGTACCTATTAATGAACACTATAGGTATAAAGTACAGTATTACTAATGAATTAAGTGAACTGATAAACAAACCTGTAGATGGCTTTGCTCTTGGCCGATTATTTAAAGACGCACAGACGCATGTTACGGTATAACATATTTTCTGGATGTTTTCTATTACCAATTCATAGGTTTTCCCCATGCTATGAGTGGTAATCAGACCGGGTTCATGCACCCTTGAATATTTTTTTATATCGACGGCGAAGTGGTGAGACCTCGTATCTCCATTTTGTTAAGACCGCCACTGTTCCTATGGCACCCTATGTAACCTCATTGAATTTCCATGACATCTCTGATGTGCACGTGCAGGTTCGAAAATGGAGATACGAGGTCTCACCACTTCGCCGTCGATATTTCGAATATGTGGATAATTTTTATATTCCGAGAATGTGGCGTATTTTTATTGTGGGCGAATTATATAATTTGAATAGTGAATTTTTTTATATTTTTGACCTAAACACCCTTAAAAGCAGTCAAAATATGATAAAATTTTGTCAAAAATGTACGTTTCAAAATATGGAAGTATTGTGTGTTATCTACTCACCACTGGTTTTAATAATTTGTAAAAGATTCATTAATTGAATCAGTTGATTTTCTGGTTAAGTAAATTTTACTGGTTTTATGAGTCCTTAGACCTATGGGATTGAATAATTTTCTTACTTAAAAAAATTCTATTTATACACGTATAACTCGTTTGCCAATTCCGAAAGTGCGATAGGTGCATTCACTCAGTGCATTCAGAAATGCGTTGACGATGTTCTAGTTTCGCATCTAATTGTCGCCTTGTACAGTCCGTAGTTACATGTCGCGTTAGCCTCTAATTAAACGGTCAAGGAAGTACGGATTTCGGCTCATAACCCAAAAGGTTCGTATTACGAGCGGGAAAAATTACGTGACGAAACGAATTATCGTGCGCGGTGACCAATTCGTCGACTGTTCGCGAAACGAACGGCGACCTGCGAGAACATCGCTGGATCGGTTCCTCGTTTGGCTTTCCCTAGCGGTACCATCAGAGCATGACACTTTCCTTAGGTAGGAGATAACATTTTTAATAATACCAGAAAAAGATTACTTCATATTAGTCATCTTTGATAACGCTTCCATCCTGATGCCTGATATTCACATTTTTCGAGCGCTTTTGCTAATAATATACAATCCCGACAAATTTAGAAAGAAAAAATTCAACCACGCCCAAAAATGTTACAGAAATACGAGTCAAAATTCCTAGAAAATTCCTAGGTAGTGACCCTAATCGAATCCTGCTCTATTCACATCCTGCGCGTACATCTCGTTCAATTTTATCAATTGAAGGTCATTTTGAGTCCGTGAAACCCAACTATCGTAACAATACGGGCTCTCTTCATTCATTTCTGTTATATTTCCCGTAATAGAAGAAAGTCGACCGCGGGGATAAGAGCGATGGGAAAAAAGCTGCTTACTTACCAGCAGCATTGGCCATGAGAATCGGACAATTTCTATTTCGTGGGTAGTGTACGATATTCGCTTTGCGAAAAATCCGGCCTTGAATCTTTAGATGGGTTCATTTTTGTGAGAAATTTATGGTTTTAAAAATGCTTGAAAAGGTTCAGAATCTGCGTAAGAAACCGTCTAATGATAGCTCCTTACTTCTGATTTTAGACTACAATACGCTCTGATTCTCAAATTTTCATTTTCTTTTAGCTCAAGTATACCTTTGTACGGAACGCAACAATAGGCATAGGGTAGGGTCTAATGTCTAATGTCCAAAAACTAAGGTCTAATGTCCAAGAACTAAGGCAGATCAAAACGTGGGGACTGGGAAGCCATGGTGTAATAGTGTTGCCTCCACTTACTATTGCAAAATTTTCCTTTTTATGGTTTTGGCGGAAGATTAAAAAAAAAAAACTGTAGGGCGTGAGGACAAACCTAAGTGACACGTAAAAAACCGTCTGAATCTATGATCTGGAGCCGGATTTTGCGTTTTTCCTTAAATTACTAGGTATTAAAAAAGAGAGTCGCCTGAGTCTAAATTTTTTTTTCTTATATTTTTAATGCTTGGTGTAAGGGTGTAAATAATATGAAAAGTTGGCACATACGCTTGTAGGTAGTGAGAATGTAGGTATTTGGCCTATTCTAATTAGGTCATGTAATCACCTATTAGGCTAATCATGAAAAAATCAAATCATCTAAATCATCACCTATTATGAAATCATGTAGGACTAGTGGTGCTCTACCTTGTAGAAAAAAAAGAAAATTCTACCTATAATGGTTGACGTGTGAAGACTTGGTGACATGAATAGTCCCTCCCATAATTTTAGAATGACCCGTTTACTGACCCCGAATATCATTTTACGCGGTTAGTCATGACCGGTTACTGTTACAACATGAATTTGAATCGGCGTACCCGTGGGAAATAGTTTTTCTGACCCCCATCTCAAAACACATACCATCATAATCTACAATATCAATTACAAATCGCATCCAATGGTTATCCTGTTGATAATCCTGTTTGAGATTAAAGTTGCGCTGCGGACTCGGACTATTGCGTACAGGGTCGGCCAGAAAGCCAATTGCGGTCAACGATGCGTTGATTTGACCGCGAGCGGCGGCTGGGATAATTTAAGTCAGCCTTCAAGTTACCGTACGAGTACAGAACTTCTCCATTCTCTCCAAATTTATAGCCTCGATTCGGATGAAATATTTGACTTCTTGGCCTTAAAGTTAGCCTAACACTATCCGATTGCTGGGACGCCACCTCGACCAATCACAAGGTCCAACGAGCCTCAAAGAAAATTCGAATTCAGTCAGGGGAACCCTCCGAAAATCAGCACCCATGAAGAAGGATGATATCGATACCTTGAAGGACAAAGGGCATATGTCCAAAAATGCCATAATGAGAAAAATGCAAAATAAGTTTTTGATCAATTTACAAAAATAAAGATTTCTCCACTAGTTTTCAATTCCATAAAAAAATTCGCAAAATAAAAAATGTTTATCTGGCCAAGATCTACAACCTCGTTTAATCAGAACTTTGGTAGCACTTTACACTTCCAAGATAAACGCTCTTTAAATACTTTTCGTGTTTCTATTATATCGTTTTTTGGCTCCAAAAATAGATAAAAGGAACATGATTCTTGGAGCGATCGATAGGTTCTGATGAGTAGATTCTTTCGGTACCGAAATCTCAAAATCGATATTTTGGGACATATGCCCTTTGTGCTTTAAGGTATCGATATGAATTGGTAGCACAACACTCATAATCAGTAATTCGGTTGAAACTCATGCGAGCAGTAGCCGAATAAGGCCAATTTTCCGATCACTATGACCTATATTGCCGCTGATTGCTCGCGTTGGGTAACAATATTAGCGAAGCCGATCTGATACTTTTGCAGCTCATTTCGCGATTATCCATTCACGGTCCAACGAACTCGTCTATGCTCACGTCGCTGGCTAGACATGAATGGTCGGCTGTGTACCTGTTGATAGCCCTTGTGGCTCAATCTGCTGTCATCACTGCCATTTGCAGGACCATCTCGGCTTCCTGGGAAAGTAGGGCATCTCGGTGATTGATGATCTGTCTCCAACATTTAAAACCGACGTCCCGAACGTCTAAATGATTTTCCGTTTTTGGATGGACGCATGCACGTTTATTTTGTCGACATTCGGGCATGCCAAGTGACATTTTGGGACAGTTTTTAATCGTGTGCCGGATTTTAAAATTCTTTTCTGGTACTAAACGCGCATTGGGAAAACGGCCATTCTAAAGAAATGTAAAATTAGGATTTCTTTTATTGCAGATTCAGATTCGACCCACTTTGAAACGTAAACCATGACATTGTCAGAGATGGTTTTGAAAAAAATTCCTTAGACGATCACAATGGTTCATTATTGAATAATAAACCAAAAGGTTGGAGGGGTAGTAGATGAGTAGTAGTAGATAGTAATCTCTCCTTTCATGACACCAATAATATGGAAGTAAAACTGCTCATCGCTACCGGTGAGGCAGGTGCCTTGACTAATCAACGTGCAAAAGTCTCCACTTTCACGTATTGTCTCAGCAGGAGTCTCACACGAATCAGTTTCGTCCTTCTGCCGTGATGATCCTAAACAGGGGAAACCTCCGTGGGTTCCCAGTAGCATAAGTGTAAAGTACTGGTGTAATAGGTTTCACAATTTAAGTCTTTTGGTGTAATAGTTCTTTTATTTTTTAAGTAGGTACTTTCTTAAGTTTTTACATTTGGACCACGAGACTGTCCCTCTTCTTTTCTCGCGTTACTCCTGTCCTCAAACACAACAAAACAAACAACAGCTTCTTCTTCTTCTTTAGTACCTAAAGTCCCCCCGTCCTGATCAACGTCAGACATCAACAAATTAACATATGTTACATCTTCTCCATTCTCCTTTTTTTTTTTTTTTTTTTTTTTTTTTTTTTAAAAATTACTTTTGGCCGAGAATAATACACAATGTATTTTACAAATGAAATAAAACAAAATAATGCTTAATGAGTAACATTTCAGTAGGCAAATTAAAATCAATTGGATCCTTAGAAGAAATTAAATACGTCTGAACTAGTACACATCATTGTATCCGTAGCGCTTAATTCTAGGAATAGCATTTCGATTCCTTAAATTGTATTGAGACTCCCCCTTGGGTCCATTGGAGACTCTGATCTTTGGTTTGACGACTTCAGATTGAATTTTTATTAAGTCTCGGCGGTTCCGGCGTAGTTTTCCACCTGAATCAGTTACAATCCACCAAGACCTTGGTGTTGATGCTTTTGACTGAACTTTACCTTGTTTCCACTTGTTATTTGCTCGATACAGGACCGGATTGTTGAGGCTTAAGTAGGGCAAAGATTTGGCTGACCTATCGTAATAAAATTTCTGAGCTCCCTGAGACTTCAGAACATTTTTGTAAATTAAAGCCTTATCAGGTGGTTTGATCACCATGTCTGCTTCCGGCCTCACGAGCTTATCCCTCAACCATCTACCCATCATAAGTTGGCTTGGCGAGAACCCAAGGCTAGGAATGATCGAATTTCGATAATGCAGCAATAAAATTTGCGGGTTTTGTCCAGTAGTCTCACATTTTCGTAAGATATTTTCAGTGATCTTAACCCCAGTTTCTGCCAATCCATGCCCTTGGCTGTAATGAGGGCTACTTGTAATCAAGGAAATGTCATTTTCAGACAAATATGAGCGAAATTCTGTGCTGTTAAAAGGATTATTATCTGATACTATCACATTCGGGAATCCAAACGTGGCGAATATTTTCTCACACCATTTAATGATGTCTTTTGTGCTTTTTTTATTAATTCTATCGAATTCAATCCACTTGGAAAAATAGTCTATAGCCACAGCGTAATACTTGTTTTGGAATTCCAAGATATCGATCCCAATTTTCTCCCATTGCCTGGACGGAAACTCAGATGGTATCATCGGCTCCTTTTGATTGATGGGACGAGATTCAAGGCATACCCGGCAAGATGCAACAAATTTTTCTATCTCGCTAGACATGCCTGGCCAATAGAATAAACGCCGAGCCGCACTCCTTGTTTTTGCAACACCTAAGTGTCCTTCATGAAGGCGTGATAAAATGATTTTTCGGAATTTTTGAGGGACGACGACTCTATCTTCAAAAAATAATAAGTCGTCATGGTAAGACAACTGGTCCTTGATTGCCTGAAATTTTCTTAGCTCCCCGGGAATTTTATTTGGCCAGTCTGACTGAATAAATGTGATCAACTGGGATAGCAGTGCGTCGTGCTTTGTTGCTTCGGCCAAAGCTTTGTGCTTTTCCTCAGACATCGACAATCTCGTCAAGGAATGAACCATCAAATCCAGCTCTTCCTCCGTTGGGGCTGTTTCAGTAAGATATGCTCGTGACAATGCATCCGCAATTATCATTTGCCTCCCTGGTATGTACGAGATTTTAAACGAATATTTCATTAATTTAAGGCGCATGATTTGCAGTCGTTTTGGCACTTTTTCAAACTTTTGTTTTAGTATGTTGAGCAGTGGTTTGTGATCAGTGACAATTTCTACGTGTCGTCCGTACACAAAATAGTGAAATTTTTCAAGAGCGAATAGGCAGCCCAATAATTCCTTTTCAATGATTGCCCAATTCTTTTCGTTTTTTCGAATTGCGCGCGAAGCATAGGCCAGAGGACGATCGTTTTGCATCAGTACACAGCCTAAGCCCTCACTACTCGCATCAGTTTGGATTGTCAGCGGTAAATTCTCGTTGTAATGGGCTAAGGTAGGGCTGTCAGTTATGCATTGTTTCAAATCGTTGACACATTTTGAGTGAACAGACGACCAGCTCCAAGGAACCTGATCTTTAGTTAATTCTCTTAGAGGAGCGGTGAGAGCAGATAGGTTAGGGATGAATTTTGCAAGGTATTTAATTATGCCAAGAAACCTCATCAAGGATTTCTTGTCAGAAGGCTCTGGCATTTCGCCGATTGCCTGAATTCTACCAGGATCAATCGCGATTCCCTTTTCAGAGATAATGTGTCCCAATATCTTAATTTCTCTTTGACAGAACTTGAACTTAGTTGAATTGAATGTCACTTGAAATTGTTTAGCCCTCTTCAGCACTTCTTTCAAGGCTTGATCGTGTTCAACTTTAGTTGATCCTGAGATTATTAGGTCATCAATATACACTTTAACGCCCTTAATCGTGCCAAATACTTCACTGTTCTTTTTTTGAAAAACCTCAGCAGCAATTTTTACACCGAACGGGAGTCGTTCAAATTTATAGCTACCGAAAGGGGTACCAAAACAGCACAATTTTGATGAGTCCGTGTCAATGGGAATTTGATAAAAACCCTCTTTTAGATCGAGAACCGAAAAGAATTTTTTGTTTGCTAAATCATCAAAAATTTGGTCGTTTGTGGGAATCTGAAATTTATCGTCCAGAATTTGATCATTCAAGTCTTTCGGGTCGAGACATAGTCTTAATGAGTGATCAGCTTTCTCCACTATCACAAGTGGGTGTTGCCATTCCGGAGGAAAATCACAGCGCGAGATGATTTTAGCTTTTTCTAGTCTGTCCAATGTGAGTTTCAACCTTTCTTGAAGATGTTTTGGCACTCTGCGGGGAGGATGAGTTACTGGTACGGCATTCGGTTTTAGATATATCCTATAAGGGTTGCCTAAAAATTTTCCAACTCCCGTGAAAATTTCCTTATATTTACTCAATACAGCTTCTTTTTCGGTGAAAAGTGTTGGTTGAGTTTGTATATTATGCAATTTAGAGATTAGTTGTAGTTCGTCACATGTCGGTAGACCAAGTATGGGTTTGTCAGCCGTATCAATAACCACAAAATCAATCTTGGCAACTTTATGTTCAAAAACGGCGTTTAACGCCACAATACCACAAACTTTTAACCGGTTATTGTTGTACGCTGACAATCTCATACTGCTTGTCCTCATCACATTTGTAGGTGACTTTATGGTTGAAAATATGCGAAGAGGAAGAACATTGACATCACTGCCTGAATCAATTTTAAATCTGACCGTAAAATCGTTAATTTTGGCTTTAGTAAACCATGCTCTTGCTTGTGATTTCGAATCGTTAATTTCTGAAGTGACTGCATCTAGAAAGAAGTCGTCGCTGTCTGATTGTTCCCAATCAACCTGATTAACCTGGCGTTTTGGCGGGCCAATATCTATTTTTTTCGACTGTTTACCCCTATTTGGGCACCCTATAGCCCAGTGATTATATTTATTGCACAGTTTGCAAATTTGGCCATAAGCTGGGCATTGGGCGAAAGAGTGTTCCAAGTTACATTTTTTACAAAGGTAAACCATTTTGTTACCGGACAATTCCCTTTCTCGCCGAGGACGACGTTCCTTGTTTGCGAACCCTCTTCGTTTAATTGCGTCGAGCTGGGTTTCTTGTTCGGCACGAAAATCCTGAAGTTCGACTCGTCTTGCCTCATGTCGTTGGCACAGATGTACTGTTCGCTCCAGGGTGAGTTCGTCGCCTTCGTCCAGGAGTTGATTAAGTAGAGATGAATCTTCGGTTTCGGCGATTATTTTATCACGTATAAGAGCGTTCCGTTCTAGGAATTCACACGATGACGCAGCCGTTTTTAGTTCCGTAATGAACGCTAGGATAGATTGGCCCGGTTTCAACGTCATTTTATTGAATTTATGACGGTCATGCAACACATTTTTCTTTGGTGTGAAGTAATTAGAAAAGGCGGTTACGACTTCGTCGAATGTATTTAGAACCTCTTCCGGTTTAGTTTCCGGCGATTTTTTTATCAGAGCATCACTCACAAATGTATTGTACAGTTGGATGCCATTCGAACCGAGTTGGTTAAGCATGGTAGCTATTTTTACCTCGTCCGCATCCTTTTTCCGTTTGGCGGACAGCAGGTAAAAGTTAAAGCTTTGTAGCCAATCCGTCCATTCTTTGTGTAGGTTTGTTGCTTCAAAATCGAAGGCTGGCGGAGGTCTGGCATCTGCCATGTTACCGTTGCGTCTATAAACGGAAGACGCCCGACGGAATTTTTAACGTTGATCGGCCGATTAATAGTTCGTTTTCAGAGTTGAGAATACGCAGTTCGATCGGAGATCATTCAGTGAAGTGTCGATACGGAGCGCAGAGGTGCTCAATCGAGGATGAGATAAATCTGCGAACGACCGATTGATAAGAACGCGCCGATCAGGCAGCTCCGCAAAACCGCACTATTAATAACCGATAGAACCTGGCACCATGTAATAGGTTTCACAATTTAAGTCTTTTGGTGTAATAGTTCTTTTATTTTTTTAAGTAGGTACTTTCTTAAGTTTTTACATTTGGACCACGAGACTGTCCCTCTTCTTTTCTCGCGTTACTCCTGTCCTCAAACACAACAAAACAAACAACAGCTTCTTCTTCTTCTTCTTCTTTAGTACCTAAAGTCCCCCCGTCCTGATCAACGTCAGACATCAACAAATTAACATATGTTACAACTGGAGTAGGAAAGAAATTGGCGAAGTGAGAAAGGATCCTTTTTACTATCCTGCCGTCCAGCTCTCGCTTCGTTTCCATCTCATTAGATTCAGCTCGGACCTCGGACTCCATCTCACATTTTCGATGCCGGCTTTTTATTGTTTCCCGAATATCAAACAAGTCCTGCCGTTCGAAAAACGATTCGGTTCCTTCCCTGGCCGGCATTTCAACTCAATTTCACAGGTTCGTCTCTTCCGCCTTACGTAAAGTCAAATCGTCCATATTGCCGGCTCACGACTTGCCCGCCGAATATTCAGTCAACACTGGCATTGATTTCTAGATGGAGATTTTAATCTTTTGGGCAATTAAGGTTTTCTTTGTTTCACTAAAATAGCCATCAGTCTCTGAAATTTTAAAGTCATCGCCAGAATCCTTATTATGGTATCCTTAAACGGTTGGAAAGGCCTTTAAATTTTCCGTAACTTCAGGGTAATTGTATGTTCGTAGCGTCAAATTACGAGATTGTGGGCCTAAGTTGAGAATTTTAAATTTTTTTAGAATGGCCGTTTGAAGGAGCGTTTAGTACCAGAAAAGAATTTTAAAATCCGGCACATGATTCATAAAAAACTGGCCCAAAATGTCAGCATTACCTAGGTATCAATGATTTTTGGATTTGTTAGAGGGGAAATCGACGAATAAAGTCGGAAAAGCGATTTTTAGCGGAATTATCTGTATGGGGCTGATTTATTAGCACTGCCCAGTTCCCTCGTAATTTTTCACCCCGAATCCAATGTATTTCAAAATTAAAACTAATCCGCGCGTGAACAATCATTGCCCAAATTTCCCACAGCATAAATTATTCCTATATTTAGACTTGGATCATCATAGTCATCAAGGAGCTCGAGTATCCTCGAGAAAGCTATACGGTGGATGGGCCATAAAAATTCGTAACACCACTTTCACACCGGTAATCGCTATTGGTTGGACAATCGTTAAAAATCAAAGAACCACTGGTCAAACACTCGCTGTCACGGCTTCTGCGAATTTACGGCCGCAGTAAATGAAGTGATCGCGAGGAAATGACGGCCCCAAAATGTTACAACGCTGTTTTGCCCCTTTCACAACAGTTGATTGTTACTATCAAACCAATAATTGGCTTTCATTTGAGCGACGATACGATGGAAAACTGACAGTGGCATCAAAAAGGTCGTCTGATAATTGGATATGGTTAGCATAGGAAAACTGACTACCCCCCCATCCTCCCTATAGATAAACAGTTAAAAAACAAGAGAATTCTTGTTTAGTTTGTTACTGGGCTAGAGACCAAAGACCGTATTTTTTTTGTCAATTGAGGCCGCACTCCCGTCTTAACGCCGTCAACTATTACGCCGTTTTCTCCAATAGTTTGGTGTTTTGTACAAATAATTATCGATGTTTTTCACGTATCTTAAAACGACGAATGACATTTTTCGAGTTTCAAAATTTTCATAGTTAGTTTGTTAATATTTTTGACCTATAGAATCTCAAAATTAGTCAAAATATAATCAAATTGTGTCAAATTTTTAGGTATCAAAATATGGAAGCATTGTGTGTTATCTACGCGCCACTGGCTGATTTTAGGACGATTACAATACTTCCATTTACTTCGTAAATATGAAAGTAATAAACATATCGCCTTCGAATACCCACCTTGCGAAGTAAGTGCGAAGGTCGCTGAAATTGCGAAGGATTGGATTACACCAGAGGAAATTTATTGGCCTATGAAGAGGGCTTATTAGCGAACAGTTTACGCGATATCCTCCCCAGGGGAATTGATAGTCTTCATTCTTGGATAACTCGTTTTTTTTTCGAACGCCTCAACTGCAATCAAACTGAGTCCGCTGACCTACAGTCGGGCCCCGATCCTCGCAGTTGGGCATATCTTGGGAAACACTTGTTTCGAACGGAGATCTCAAGTTACTCAAACATTTGTATCCTTGGGCGGAACAGGAATTTTAGTGATGCTGCAACATTCCAACACTCCCATGCAAGCAATGCAATAGCTTGAGTCCGTCACCACATCGGCTCAGATAGTTTTTATACATCACTCTTGAAAAGTTAACTATTACTATTTTCCATTCAAGTTTCGTCCGTTTGTAGGTAGATAACTAACAGCGTTTATCGTCACGTGAAGGGGAGTTTAATTTCCACATTGAAGGCAAAGCCGCGACATCGTTGAGAAACTGGGTATAATTTCTGGTTTGAAGAAATAGGACAATCAACCTTTCACCTGCATAATAAAAACCGAGTAACTATTATTAAGTTACTATTATAACACCCATACCTTATGGCTCAAAATGAACAAAGTATGAGAATTAAAGTTGCTTGTCGTTAAAAAAAAAAAATAAATAAAAAATTGAAGGATACGGACGGAATTTTCAGTTGTCTACTTTCAGCACTGATGCATAATTACGCTAAACATCATGCATAAAATTCCCACGATTTTGTGCATGCTAATCAATGAGCAGTGGAATTCCAAAATGTACCTAACCAGCTATTCCTAAATCTCCAGACTTATGTATTGAAATTTCCATCGAACTCGTCCTTTAACACTCAGCTTTAAAACTCACTTTAACTCAGCTTTAACAATAATTGTTGTTCTTTTGTTCTTAAATTATTTTTCTACATATTTTTTCCGACAAAGCCGGAAAATTTGATGTTTAGGTGTAGGTAGGTACACATTTCTTCATCTGCAATAGTTATAGGTTTTTAAAAATGAATTTCAACACTGAAAAGGACGGGAATTGAGCGCACCAACAACAAAAGAAGTAAAGTAGTTGCTGTATCATTCAATTATATAGAAATTGATTCTATTATGAAGATTCGATATGGCTTAACAAGTTTTTCGAATGACTCGACCAAGGATAACATCATCCTGAGCTCCGGGGTCTGCTTTTTTGTCAAGAATCCAACGCTCTTGACATTTCTGTGTCAAGTTCGACCGGGAGCCCAAACTTGGCCCAAGATAACGAAGCGTAGGCCGGTCTGAGACTTGTTGAGATGTTTCTACCATCGAGGGATCAGATTATCTGCTTGCCTAAACGGAGACTTAGATCTCGACACGCAGTGACCATGTAAGTGTAGATAAACAGTATACAATCGCCGCACACCTATTATCCCTTGGCTCTTCATGTAGGTTATGGGTCTTGTTTTTAGGAAAGGTTCACTTTTTGAAGACCTGCACTTACTAAACCGAATGGATCGAGGATACCCGATAACGGATGGCTTAAGATGGGGAAAATCGATTGGCTTTCAAATAAAGAATAATTCGCAGAATTAATTTTCATGTTGTAGAGAAGAAGTTGTTTAATTCGGAGGGTCTTCCCACTTTAACTGTTGACAATGACAAGGTCGCGTGTAGGTCGGATGAGTCAGAAAGGATTCATTCCAGGAGGATTGTATGATTTGAACAAGATGGGAATGAAACTGTTGTCAAGATTTTAGTTAACCCGAAATCGTTTCCAATGTAACAGTAGGGCACACAGTAGGACACCAAATAAAGCCTGTTACCTTCGAAAATCGAAATAGGTGCTTTATTGTGCATTCCTCTCAAGAGGTGTCACAGCTACCGTCTTTTTCAAAAGGGTAGGTGAACAAAAGCACACGTGCTGCTATAGATTCGTGAATAATGGCGACGAATAGATGTTGTGAAATAGGCGATCCCGTAACACCATAGCGTTTCTGTAAATGGTGTCTGAGTTCCATAATTCCTATTTTTTAAAAATAATTGTAACGGGTGTAATAATTATTATTTATTACTTACAAAAAATGTAAGACGAACGAAGAACTGAAAATAAAAAAATACAAGTATGAAAAGATTCCGATAGCAATTTTTGAAATGAAGAGGATGAGGTTCCTAAAAAAGTCCATACAAGTCAAATTGAGTAACCTCTTTTTGAAGGCGGTTAAAAATCATTATAAACTATAAATTGGTTCCCGGTTTATCAATTCGAATTGAAATGGTAGGGTCTTAAATAGGTTAACATAAAATTATGTTATTGATTGTTATAAAATAATTTTATTGACGCATGAACCATTTTTGGGACTTTTACTTTCTGTGTCATAATATACCTATCGGAACGGAGCCTCGGAGCCGCTAAAGGGCCAAACTGCTTCAGAAGAAAGAGATTGCAGGTTGGCCCTTTGGCCGCCCAGGTATTGTGGTGTATTGGTGTATTGTTATATAAGTGCTATCATACGATTACATGCTATAAATAGATATTAAAATAAAATAACAAATAAATAAATAAATAATAAAATAACAAAAATAAATAAATAAATAAAATATCAAATAAATAAACAAAATAATGAATAAATAAAGAAATTTTAAATTTGTAAATAAATAAAATTTTAAATAGGTAAATAAAAATAAAATCAAAAAAACAAAATTAACAATAAAATAATTAATTAAAAATAAATACGCTATAATTAGGTATATTCTTGTACACGATGATTGTCACATTAGTCCTCGCTTTGTTCGCAACTCTGAATTTTAAAAAGTCGAAAATTTCTCGTCAAAAAAATGTAACCACATCGCTCCAGGCCAAAGGAAGATAACCGGAGGCAAAGAAAGCGATAAGGTAGGTAATGCCTAGAATTCCCGCAATCATTCGTAAAAGATGCTCGACCGTGTGGCTGCCCCAACGGCCGCGATAGCCAACCATCCGGTAAGGGAATAATGTTTATTCCACCGTTAGCTGTTCCACTGCTCTATGTAAACGAGATGAGGGAATAAAGTAAAGTGGGCACAGTCATTTTATGTTAATAATGCACACGCGGAAGAAACGGAGGATCTGGCCGGGACTGCCCTTCCGGAACAATTAACTGGGCGACCAACTTTATAGGTGGCCTTATTCTGTGCAATTTAAATGACGTCAGAAAACTCGAAAGGCGCGAAAAAAACGAAAAAAAAGAAAACGAAAAAACGATCAAGAACTTCGGAAGTTTGGTAGAGTGAAAACAATTAAACACCAAATTCAAATGTTTCCTCAAATAAATCATAAATAAATTTACAGGTAACGATTGAAGTTCGATAAAGTGAAATAAAATAAAACACCAAATCCTAGGTTTTCCAATAAATTATTTGGCAAAAAATGTGGATTTTGATAGCTTGAAGTCAATCCGTATTTCGATGCCAAAACACCTCCCTTATTTCGGCTGGTTAATTTTTGCTTTAACTTTCTTCAACGGTTCTTTTCTTTAGGTAGGTATAGGTTATCTGTGATCTTGACTGAGCGAAGATTTCGGACCAATCTTGAGATAGAAAACCTAGTTTATTTCAAACAACGATTTTTTCGAGAGTTGGATACAATTTTAGGGCTACCTATCCTTCCTCAGGAATGTGTTCAATTGTGAGAAATATTTTTGCCAAGCAGCTTGACAATCAATTCAGAGAAAAAAGTTAGGTAGCTAGAATTTAGTATAATATACTTACTGTATATTCTTCGAAGTTCGACTTCTGACCGACTGCGAGGGCTACTTTACAATAATTGTAATTATTATTTTATTATTATTAAATAATAATAAAATTTTGGGATTCAATAATACGCAGGCGCGTAGGCGTGGTGGTAGTTTAGTTTAACTGTACTAGAGTCCTCGCACTGCACATAGCCTGGTTATCCTTACTGTAAGGACCTTACAGTTATCCTGCAAAAACCACAGCCAACGGTTTAACTACGGTTCTTCCCATGAAGATAATTGTTTATTATATATTCTAGAATGTACCTAACTGCATAGTGGTTTTTATGGACTGATACCCCCCCGTATTACCTAGTAATATCCGTATTACTATTAATACCGTATTACTGATACCCGTATTATCTAGTATCAGTATTGAGATGAAGAGCCTAACTAATCTATCTGGGCCATCACCATTTATAAAAACGAAAAAGAAATAAAAAAAATTTTTTTTTCGAAGATTTTTTGGACTTTTGGTGGAGCCGATTGCCATACTCAAAATACTAGTGTCAAGAATTTTTTAATGACCAGAAGTTGGGTAAGCTGAATACTCCGTCTTCATCTCCTTGACCCTATACCTACCCCTGATCATCATAAGCGGGTAGATGATCAAAAATCTGCTTTTTCTGGAACTCTTTTTGGACAATGTTCATCTACACTGACCTAAGAATACTAACTCACTTCAAAATCGTCATCCTTCCTTTCCAGACGATGGATTCGGTCCAATATACGGCAGTTTGGTTGAAACCAGTCTGAAGACATCGGGATCAGACTATCCGGACTACCCTGATGACAGGAGTCTCTACATGTACAATAGTCTTCCATCAGCACCGTCGCAATGCCCATCATGTTATCGGTGAGTGCATAAAAAATATTTTCGATTAAAACTCATCAATGTCTTCTCTTGTTTGGGTGGGGTTGAAAAACAAATTTATTGAGGTATTTATTATATAAATGTGGGAGTCGAATGGACGGGTCATTAGATTGTAAGCCCCAGGTAGCTCATTTTAAAGCTCTTTGAAAAATATATGACTCGATCTAAGTATGATTGCGGGTAAGTATACTTACCATGTAACTACTTACAGATTTCTCTCGAATGGAAACAATCATTACCACCCACGAGCAACTACCAAACGGCAAAAAGTCGGACTCGAGTATTTTTTGTACAGACAGGCGCACTTTCAATCTTTTTAATGGCCAAACATCACGTTTGTCCAGCAGAAACAATTTCGGACACCACCAAAGCATCCAATTCTATAGGTACTGTAGGCTATAGGCTACAATTTCCTCCTATTTCAGAACGGGAAGAAATTTACTGTTTTTGTTCAATATAAAAAGTCCCGCCGCTACGTAACAGTTCAAGTTTCTTTTTTATTGCCTTCTCGGCTTCACTAGCCATTGCATAAGGGAAGAAAGCCACCGAGTTTATCTATAGATGCTATTAGGACGGTTAGGAAGAAACATTAACAAATAAAATTATAAGTTATTACGTGAGATAGGTATCTGTACGCAAATGTGTAGGTGCTGCATTAAAAATACAGCTTCACCACAATTCATATGCCTCCATGTGGAAAAGTGAGTGAATAAGCACCTCAACATATCAAAAATCCACGGTGGTGGGGGTGGGGGCATGGGGCCATGGCCCTCCCAAAGTTTTTTGGAATTTGTTCACATAATTACTACTGATATAAGTTTTTTTCCGGATAAGTATAATGGGAAACTCCGGCTTCCTGGTTCCACCATAAATTTAGGGCCTAATTGGCATTTCTCCTCCAAAATGCAAAAAAATAGGTGTGATATTAGATGTACACTCTACTAGGGTCATTCAACTTCAAGAGCGATAATTTGGTTAACCCTTCCTCAGTTTAAAATAAATTTTATAAAATAAAATAAATAAAAAACATTTTTAATTATCGTTCGGTGAAAGGAGTTTTTTGATATGATGATGATTTCTGGCCCAGTAGTACGATTCACGTTGTCCTATTCCTAAAAACCAGACTGCAAAAACCGTACGGTCTTCATAAGGCGCAAAATTTGCAAAAAATAAAAAAAAACTTTTAAAACATTAAAAAAACTTTAAAAAATGAACAACTTGAGCATTTAATGCTAAACTCCCTAACAGTATCGTACTACCGTACAATTATTAAAAGTTTTTACAATTACTTGATTTGATCAAGTTACGTTAAAATTACGCAGCTTAGTCATATGCGTATCCTATATTATTTTATAAGGTGTGTCATTTTAGCTAAGATGCGGCACCTACCTGGAAATTTAACTGCAAAATCCCAAAAATAATATGGCAACAGCATAGTATGTTACGTCATTTCAACTGAATTAAATTAATATAACGTGATAGCAAAAATGATGCTTTTCACAGATTATTTTTCAAGATGAGTCATTTTTGCTAAATTGCAGTACTTTGAAATGCAAATGCAAATACTCACTATTGTCTCTTTGAAATTAGGTCTTTACAGAGCATATTACCTATGCAACTAGAACGGGAAGAACCTAATGTTGATTGTAAAAAGTGATTGAATTTTTGGGCGTTCCCCTCCCTCCCAAAATAAAATCCTGGGTACGGGCCTGCGTACAAGAGATTTGGGAAAATAGACGTGACAAGTGCGTAAGGAATTCCTCCGCGGAAGAACGAAAGTGACAGTTCCTGTATGAAATCCTTTAACGTCCATGAGACATGTGAGACGTCGTGAGGAAGGCGAAGGATCCTTCAGTTCTTCAGATAGATATACCTACGTGCTTCGTCGGCATCACCTTTCTACTCCTCGACCGTAACACCTTTGATGACAGCCGTTTAAGTTACGCGGCATTGACAGCTCGAGCTTTCGTAGCGCACAATCGCCTGTGCGAAAACCGAGAGGTAATTATTGAGTTCATGAAAACCGAAAGGTTTAACACCTGATAGATCATCTGTTTATTATGCCGATGCCTAAAATGCTTCTCCTCCGAGTACGAGCACACAAGCTAAGATATATCGCCATATCTCCCCCAAATCGCAACTTTTTATCGAATCTTCTTCATTACCTCCGATAAATTGGCACCAAAGCCCGTATTCCCTAAGCATTTACTTCACAAAGGACGCATCGCGATTTTAAAAGGGAGTGCAATAGATCCACCAAAATAGAAGCTACACATTTGGAGCATTTCTTTGCAAACGCGATTTTTATAGTTCCCAGATGTTTGTTATGATGGAAATTCCGGCGAAAATCGAGTAATGCAGCTTTCAAACGAACCCTTTTTTATTGCATAAAGTTCCCTAGGAACCCCCTCATGCTCTCCCGAGGCATTTACATTGGTTCCCAATACTCAGTAAGGAAGAAAAATGGAAAATTAATTTCATACCGCGTTTGCACCTAAATAAGGCAGTTTTTAAGGACAGCTCGAGTTTTTTTCATGTTGCCATGTATTTGTGTTTATATTTTCACTTTTTCTTCTATAGTTTTGCCAACAAGGTCTCAAACCCCTTCATGCACCCCCTCATGCTCGAGAGGTCGAACCCCTCTGGGAAGTCTTCCACAGATTCGTATAATTTCTGTGGAAGATTCTTTCGAATTTTAGTAGCCTGATAGTTGATCCTATGCATGCCATTAAAAGCTCGAAGAAAATGTTTTTCAAAAATTATTTATTTGATAGTAGTCCAAAGATTCAAAAAAAGTGTCCTGAGGTACAACACCTACTCCCATCGGAGACTATCGACAAATCTGACATGAAGTTTCTCACAACAATAAATTACTCTCAAATCGCCCCGACTCCGACATGAAAGTTGACCAGGCAGGAAGAGAGAACAGAAAAAATTCTTCTGCCGATGCAACAAGTGCAGATCTGACTTGAGTGAGAGTCAAGAATGTCCACCTAGACCTTTCTGTCCATATCTAGCGAGCGATTGATCCCGCAGGCACCAAACCTGGCGACGATAAGGAAAGTGAATTTCCTCTTCACGTAGCTTCTTATCCGAAGGTTTAATGCGGATGAGTGTCCGCTATATTCGGTCAAGAACGGGATATACCCGGCGATAAGCGCGACATCTTTGATAAATAAATATCGCTATCATTGGCCGATCCCAATTGAGAACCAGTTCTGTTCATCATTATAAGTTGAGTCCAAGGCTCGTAAAAGCTGGTTGAGTGAGTTGTACCTACTTCCGACATATGTAAACTTGTAATGCTCGAATGGTGTTGGAAACCGGTGCCGCGAGATGTTAAATATTATATGTACCTATTATGTCAGCTTGGAGTTCGTGCCGACTGAGAGCCCAGAAAGATGCTCGCTTTCCAAAAAGTTTTCTGTACGTCCATTTCAAGTTTTGATTTGCCACGATTCCGTTGAAATCGAATAAGAATGCGCCAGACTGTGCGAATACACCGCAGAGAGGCCAAAAGACTATTGGCGAATTCCCCTGGTATTGTTCAAATCCGTATGCGTTCGAGCGCTTTCGGCGTTATTGGCATCATCAAGAAGAATTCCGTTGGTTCCGTAGTTTACGTATAGCTTTTATTGCTCGGGTTTCTGGTGCCTACTTCCGGCCTACAGATACATCTGATTTCAACAAAATCGGTCCTACATTCTTTTACAGAGTGATAGGATTTTTTAAAAATGCCACTGACTTTTTCATTTCACCGTTTTTTTTACACGAATGGTGGCATATTAAGGTTGGAAAGGCAGATGACCCGACGATTCTTCACTCCTGCTTTTTACATAGCCTACGAGAGGAGTCTAATTCGATTTTGATGCGCAGACTGACGCGTCTTTTTGACGGGAAACTTTGGCTTAGAAAGTGAGTGTTTTCGTGTTCATCAACTGCTCGTAACTATCGTCACTTGATCCCACGCTTTCGTCAATTTGCACTTTACTTCCTTCGGCCAATTAGCGAGTGAAGAAATAGGTTCGGTTATGTAACTTAAGTGACGTACTGCGTCATTTTGGTCTTCGTGAGTTGTCTCATCTAACGAAATTCGCCAATAATTTCGACATTTTTGGACTCAACTTTCAGAGAGAAGACTTTAAGGGGACCCACTGATTCAACTATGATTACTATACGTCAACAAGTAGGTACCTACCTGCTACTAGGTACCCCTTTCTAATAGGGTTAGTTTGCTACTTCAACTAAACCTCAATTTACCAACGGCATCAACTCATTTTATTCATCACGAACGCTCCGAAGTGATATATTGGAAAAGAAGACTATGAATTTATATGTCTATGTTTCTATGGAAAATTTCATTAAATAAATAAACTTACTTGGTAGATCCAACCTAAATCCAAATTGAGTGATCATAATAAAGAAATCAAGCGTTGCGCCAAAGAAAAGTCGAAAGTTGAGCAATTAATTCAGATACCTACCTACTACGGCAATATATATCATTTGATTTCTACTTGTGATTTACAATGAATTATTTGGTTTCCCCAAGATACAGCTGGACAGGATTTCGAATTTAAATACTCCCTACGGAGGACGTATCTGACGTATAAGTAAAGATTCAAGGGGCCACTGATCAATTGAGTTGGCTTCATGCTGAAATACGACCCAACGTCCATCGTCATGAGTCAACTAAAAAGATACCTGATAGGCTGGTAACCATCTATTAAAAGCCGAGCCCTGCTATTTCTCACTGATCGATGGGACCTGTTTCACCATGCTTCGGTTATCTCTATTAACGGGGCAAAAATAATATCCCAACGCCTTAACATTTAAGCTCAATTTTCTACCTCCCTGATTCCATTTAAAATCTTATAGTAAGTGTTGAGTTCCAACCTAAGAGCGTGAGCAAGAAATCAAAACCATTGACAATTAATTTAAAAGTTGATTCATTTTTACTTCCATATTTACAGAGTAAATGGAAGTATTGTGATCGTCCTAAAATCGAGAATCGGAACGGAGCTTCAGAAAAAACTTTTTCTTATACACATTTACTCAGAATCACTTCCTGAACAAGTGTCTGTGTGTCCGTCTGTCCGTGTGTCCGTCTGTCCGTCTGTCTGTCTGTCCGTCTGTCCGTCTGTCCGTCTGTGGTCTTTTACAAAAATGGCCATAACTCCCTCATTTCTCAACCTTTTTTCAAATTTCTTGAACTGAAATGTTTGTCTCGGCAAGACCTAACAGCCTGTTTAATCGGAATTTGGATAACGCACAGTACTTCCGATATATTTGCATTTTTAGTGTTTTCTATTTTATTTTTTTCCGGCCACAAAAATGAACCGATTTGAGCGTTCTTGGTCTTAAAATCTTTGTTTTACCTTGCAGAATATGTGGATATTTTTTACATTCCGAAAATGTGGCATTTTTTCATTTTGGGCGAATTTTAAAATTTTAATAGTGAATTTTTCGATATTTTTGGCCTAAACACCCTTAAAAGCAGTCAAAATATGATCAAATTGTGTCACAATTTTACGTTTCAAAATATGGAAGTATTGTGTGTTATCTACGCACCACTGGTTGAGTAGAAAATAAGTTACTGGCAGGTCTGTAATTCCAGAGTTTATGGAGGAGGTGTCTTTCAAAACTGAACATGTTCACTTGGAAAAATTGGCGTTTTATGAGCTTTCCTACGATCGTATAGTACATAAAATAAATTTTTTATTTATTATTTATATATTTAATAAATCTAACTATTTGTAAAAAAAGTATAAATTATTTATTTTATGTACTATACGATCGTAGGAAAGCTCATAAAAACGCTAATTTTTCTAAGTGGACATGTTCAGTTTTGAAAGACACCTCCTCAATATGAACCGTGTTCTGTGATTGAACCGTTTTTTTCGAATAGTCTAAAAACCGTTTTTACAATCCACGTGCTTGATCGGGGATTAGATAAGCCTCTGCGGGGTAGGCAATTTACCGGATTATTACAGTCATTCTTCAACTTACGAGAAAGTACGAGGAAAGTAAATCCGAAAAGTATAGTTTGAACTGAACGGTCAACGGCGTGATTGAGACCCGACGGAACCGGCTAACGTTCTGCTCTCTTTCGCATGGAAAACAACAACTCCCAATCAAAAATGAAGATCCTCCGGATAACGTCGATTTTCATCTTGTTATACCTTATGTTGTGCATGTTACAAGGTGTAATTGGTAGTCTTTATGCTCCACTCGGCCCAGAACATGACGTAAATAAAAAATGATACTCGGGTACATGCTGAATGTGCTCCTCCTCGCATGGTGACTTCTTCTTTTAATTGGAACCTGCCCGACTGGCCAAAATTATTGCAAATGACCGTAACCGTTGGAGACCGGTAAGTAGTACCGACCAGGTACTTCCTCACTGTCGTACAAAGTGATGCGAAGATGAGGTATAGTTACACAAACACTCACGGTTACCTATTTCGTTTTAATTAGCAGCAAGGAAAATCTACGAAAAATGATTCAAACGTATGCGGAAAACGACTATGGACCATTACCATTACCTCTCACGCGGCTTATAGGAAACCGTGGTTTCAATCTACCTATACCTATTTCCATACTTTGTTGGGCTCGTTACCAGAGCTCATTTAAGACTAGAAACATTTTTCAAAGAAAAAATTGTTTTTCCCTAAAAACATCAGTTGGTTTTTGACCACGATCTGTATACAGATCTATAGATCACACATAATGAAGATTTAAAATTATTTAAAACCAACTCATAATTTTTCCATTTCACCAGCTCAGCTACTTCGAGATAGCCCAGAGATGCACAATAAATTGTGTGAAACGTCGACAGAAAATCTCTAATTGACCTGCCCGAAACTCAAGAAAAACGACAATTATTTTTCTGAAAATACTTATGAGAGAAAATTGCTCAACGATTTCTAGCGAACCAAGCATAGATGAAAGCTTAGGCACCTACCCAGCAAAATTTGCTTCATATTTAATATGAAGGGAGCTTAGTTCTTGAGGGTGGTAATAATCAGCTCAAACAACGAGGTTGATGGTATTGTATGAATTGAAATTAAACAGTTTTTTCTTAATCGGTTTGAAAAAATTAGAGAAGATACCAGTTCCAAAACAATATCTACCTAATGGACCATAGACGGAAAGACTATCAGTCGGGGAAACTGGATTCGATTAACTTTTCCCTTTGTTCCACGACATACACGCGAATTCTCGAAACTTTCCCACATCAGATGATATGATGGAAAGGGAGAAGTGAAAACAAAAAGATGACGAATGAGCCGCCATATCCCTTCGAGTCCGACGGTTACACGTTTTTGTTTCATTTTCGTAATCATGGTATTTCGGAACGAAACGCTAGTTTGTCGATTCATCGCAGGCTATTTTCCTCCCATCGGTACCGTACCTGCAGCTTTTTTAGGGCTTCAACGACGATAAAGCCCTATAATTGGTTTTGGGGCTGATAGATAGAGCCTATCAGATACCTATGACGATTTGTCAGTTAATACGTACAGGTATGTTTCGAGGGAACGTTGTTTTCTGATACCGATCGATAGCCCATAGTTCTCCGAGTAAGTAATTTCTTGAAAATCCGTGTCAAAGGAAAATTTCATTCGGAAAATTATAGGTATAATTCATATTTGATGAATAAACCGAATTGATGAACCCACCCTAAGTGAATAATGTACAGGTAACCTACCCATGTATGTGAAGGGATAGTAATTAATAATTATTATTAAATAATTACATATTAAATAAATTTTATTGGAGGCTCAAGAATTCCAGACCAAGCCCCGAAGCCATCGAAGTTATGCAAACAATCCTGAGTTACCACCTGAAGATCTTTTCGGTTAGAACGCTTCTCATGACGATAAAAAAAAATTATCAAAAAAAAAACTTAATCACGCATATTAGGTCACCCATATTGATTTACAAATTATTTTTTTTTTATACACAAGTTTTTTTTTGGGGTATACAAGTATACCCGTACTGATTTCGAGCATAATGTACCAAATCCTATTCATTGGTGTTTTGCTGTCTAAAAATCTCAAAAAGTTCAATACTGGACCTGTTTGACTTTACAACACCTATGCGTCACCGGCGAATTAAAACCACAGGTGTGTCAACTTCATCGGTGTTGTCAAATCGTCGCATATCATTGTTATTTTGATCAGGAGCTCAGACGAACTGAAGCCCAGTACAATGACACGGTCGTATCAATAGCATGGGGAGAAGGCGCCATTCAATGGTTTATTGCGCCATCTACATCCGAAGCGCTTCTATTCAATTTTCTTTCGACGCAGAGCCCTGTTACCATTCAATCGCGGATGTTCACTATCACTATACTACTGTTCGGCGCATGTATAGTATTCATGAACATTAGGAAGCCTATCCTGGGCTAGGCGATGTATAATGCAATGTACAATCCAGGGTACAATGCAATGATAATTTCAAGTGACATGACAATGGGCAACCTCTCGAACGTGAAGGTGACCACCACACCTCCGCATTACGAGCGCGCAGAATTTTTATGTTGCAATAGACGCCAAAAGCCTGTAACAGCGAGATAAAAAACTAGCTATGCGTATGACAGATTTGACAGGAGTCGTGTTCCGTTTCGTCAGCAAGTACCCACATTTGAGAGTAGCGAGACACGGCGATTTCGCGAACGTTGTATAGGTAAATATTATCATAATTGAAGGGTAAGGGGAACGAACAGGAAATGTCCATTTTCCCCAAAAACAAGCTTAATAGCGCATTTTGTAGGAATTCAAAGGTACTAACCGTATAGTGAAACTCCAAGGGGAAAAAAGTATAAATGTCGCCCTGAGAAGCAACGAAAGATTCGGTGTAAGGGGAAAAAACATAGAATTTAAAATACAAAACCTGCTTTTTCTCTAAAAGTACTTTTTGTGACATTCCTCGTTCCTTCCCCTTACCCTTCATTTATTAAGTTAACTATCTGACCCATCGCGAGTTAACGATCAGAATTTCAGAACGAATAATTCGTATGTTTATTCGAATTATTCGTATGTTTATCCCAATTGAACATTATAAGAACATATTTTACCCCCATGTCAGAATATCGCTTTAAAAAATAAATTTTTTCAGAGACATGAACGAATTGGACGAATTTGGCATGATGGGGGCTGACGTCATATACGAAGACCTGATGGCCCGGACGCTGATGGACCGACGGAAACGACGGAAGAAGACGTCATCGGCGTCTTCCTCGCGTGGATACCACAGCAATGGCTTCGGTGGGGGACCTGGCAGCCCGAATGTTTGGGAACAGAATTTCGGAATGAACACGCTTGGACATCTCAGAATAGACTATTCGGGCAATTGGAACAAATTGGACAGCATCATCGGACATGCATGCTGAGGTAACGGGGCATGTTTACGTTGGTTTCGAGCGATGATTTCAAAGGGTTCCTCTGCTCATCTTTAAAGGCTCTTCGATGTGCAATAGTTATTTTTTCTTTGTAATATATTTTGAATTATGCTTATGATTCGGTCAGTAATTGCACTTTGCCTTCGTCAATAATAATGATTTGAAGGCGCTGATTTCAGTTTTATGGAGAGACGTGACTGGGGCAGTCATGATAATGTGACCCTGGGAGTCGCATGGTACCTACTCGGCCGACCAAAATGAGTTAAAAACCACCAGCTCACCCGGATTCCAACGATAATTACATCTAAATATATTTTATGAAAGATATAAAAATGTTACCTACATTTTTGGTATTGGTAATTTGGTGACAAACCGCTGCCTTGATCGCCTAAGGATGTTTGTGAGTACCTACTTCAGATGGAAGGTACCTACTGCCTTTGTAGTAGATATTTAATGGTTATCTAACAATTAGATAACATTCATCATTAGTCAGGGTCACTCTTATTTATATATATGATTTCCTGTATATATGTAATGAGGTGACAGAGTAATTTACATGATTATTACCTACTGACAGATCGATGTTCATGTGAAATGCAAGTATTTTCAACTAGATCCCTTGACCCTTTTATACGGCCTATGTATAATTTAGGCGCGCCTACTCGTTAAAAAACTATCTACGAGGTAGGAGCCTTCTTACCGCACGCTTGATAGTAAAAATCACCAAAAATGACTAAAACAAAAATTTCTTAGTTATAATATAGCGAGAGAAAATTAATTGAAATTGGAAGTAGGTAGGTACCTATTTACGAATTTCGACCATCAGTAACTAACCAGTGAGTAACGATGACTAGTGAAAGAATTGGGTGGAAATGGCCCAAAGATATGATCGATCATTCAATACGTTTTTTTTTCAATTCACTAGATTATCAGGAGTTTAGTACTATAGGTATAATGAATAACTAACCCCATAGATGACTGGTTTAATTTTTAAAATAATTTATTGTAAATGGACCTACTTATTTGTCAAGGTTTCAATTTCTAACTTTTGATTTTAACTGGAAAAGTTTGTAAAATTTCATTACAAATAATTGGAAAGTTTGTACGGCAGCAGCACTATCTCAATGTTTACATATCTGTAACCGAAAGTTTCGGTCCGAAACGAAATTTGTTTTTGCTCACATGTGTTATAATCATGTGGGAGGTTGAATTGAAACTTGAAGGATGCGATGTAATACAAACCTACCAAATACACAAGCCTACCTAAGTCCTGCCCAACATTATCATGATTTCCCAAACTCATCTCAGCCTGTCTTTTTTACTAAACGACTTCACAAAAGCGGAATGCATATTGACACGTTTATGTACCAATGCAAAAACGTGCTTAGGCAGGTAAAGTATAATCTATCATACGAATAATTAAGTAATATTGAATTAATAATAATAATGAGTGAGGAAGAGAAAGAATGATTAATCAGCCGCCAGAGTGAAAAGGAACCGCCAGGGAAGATCTTGACAAAGACAAACTCTGTGCCCGCCATAGCAAACAAGATAGTAAAGCCAAGAGCGAACGAACAACAAAAGCAACTACTATCACCACGGTCCATGCTTTATTTATTTTCGTCCGCCGTCCGTCTAGTGTACTCGTTTTCGTTTATCGTTGGTCGTTGAAAATCATTTTTAAGAATGTTGATATTCACAATGCAACAAGTGGTAGTTTTTGTTTGACTAATATAGTACACCTATATTTATACCAACTGGGTACCCCTTCTGTTGCTATCATGTCCGGTTTGTCAGCTAAACGTGAAACTTTGAAACGAAAACCCGTGGACAGAGTGCGAAAGAAATCTCCCAAAGCCGGGCGATTGGTGATTAGAAATTTACCGTTTAAAGTCACCGAGGACAGTCTTCGCGATCATTTTTCAACATTTGGAACATTGGACGATGTGCATCTACTCAAGAACTCTCAACAACAGTTCACAGGATGTGCGTTTGTTCAATTTTCGAACAAATTGTGCGCGGCCAAAGCTTTGGCGAAAACCTCGGGAAGAGACTTTAAGGGAAGAACCATCATCGTCGATTGGGCTGTATCAAAAGACAGGTGAGGCCTCACACTGCCCATGCGCAACGCTCGTACACTTGCCTACACCCTATACTCATGCTCTTGGAACAAGCCCTTTGACTCTAAAAATGGAGCACTTATATCTAAAGAAGAACTTGGTTTATGATTCATCTAGGTAATCCGATATTTTTTTAGTTTGGTGAGGTTATATTTACAAAAAATTTTTTTTTTCGCAGGTACAAAAAAATTCAGAAAGGAGGAAAAGAGGTGAAGACAGAACCTGAGGATACTGAAGTGAAGAAAGAGTCAGACAGTGATGAAGAGAAACCTGACGTTGAGGAATTGAACCGGAGTATTGAAATAGATGATGACGAGTCGGAACGGTTGGGGTTCGACAGTGAAGGAGACGAAGATGACGGGGGAGAAGATGAAGAGAGGGGTAGTAGTGACGATGACGACGATGATGAGGACGATGACGATGAAAGCGGCATTGGCGACGATGAATCGGAGGTGGAGGAGATGGATCGTGAAGTAAAACCAAGAGTGAAAAGTGAACGATTTCTCGAACTCAAGAAAAAACATCAGGAAGAGGATCAGCTCAACTTGCGGACATTGTTTGTCAAAAATGTTCCATTTACTGCCACGAATGAAGACTTTAGGAAAGCAGCAGAGGTAGCAGGCCCCGTGTCGTATGCGCTTGTCGTGATGGACAAAATGACGGAACACTCCAGAGGAACAGGATTCATCAGGTACGAAGATAAGGATTCTGCTGATTCCGTTCTTAGCGGGCAAGTGAAACTGATTATGCGTGGGGTCGAGTTGCAAGTGATGCGAGCGAGAAAGAAGAACAATGATGACGGTGAGAACGATGGGAAAAAGTTAGCGAAGGACAGTAGAAACCTTTACCTGGCTAAGGAAGGTGTCATCCTGGCAGGTTCTCCAGCCGCTGAAGGAGTCTCGGAAGGCGATGTGGCCAAACGATTGAAACTGGAACAATGGAAAACGACTGTCCTGAGAAACTTGCACATGTTTATTTCACCTGTTCGCCTGGTCGTACACAACATTCCGTTAGACTACGACGACAAAAAGTTGTTTAGCCTGTTCAAGAAAAATTCGCCTAAAGGTTCGTTCATAACGGAGGCTCGCATCATGAAAACTATCAACGATGCTGAAGTAGGCAAATCGAAAGGTTATGGATTCGTCACCTTCAGAAGGCATGAGGACGCCCTGCAGGCGCTCAGGTGGATTAACAATAACCCGGACATTTTTACTCCTAACCGCCGGCCCATAGTCGCTTTTTCGGTAGAGAACAAGAAAGCTCTCAACATCAAAGAGAAGAGACGGTTGGCTAGCTTGAAAAACTTGGACAAGAAGAAGGAAGAGGTTTCTTCAAGTACGGAAGTCCAAACCGGCAAAGGGAAATTTAAGGCTGGAAAGCGAAAAAGGAAAGCATCTGGAGGGGATCCGAAGTCCCAAAAGTCGACTGAACCCCCAACAAAGAGAGGACGTATGGAACCGAAAGAAGCTCCAGGGTACGCAGGTGTGGCATCGAAATTCGGCAACAAGAAGTTGATGACCAAGCGCCAAATTGTTAGCCAAGCTGAGAAACATCGTCTCCGGTTGAAACGTAGCAAAAAACAAATGAAAGTGTCCAGAAAACAGAAACGGCTCAAGAAGATTAAGAAAAGATGAGCTTACCGCGCATGTTGTAAAATTATCAGAGTTTTGGAAAAAACTCGTGAATAAATAACGTTTTGGTCCAGCGCGTTGTTTTTATTTCCAGGGTGCACATACGATACCCGTGTACACAATACATGGGTAGGTACATGTATCAGTTAGTATGGCGAAAATGTGGAAAAACTATAATTGGGCACTCATAACTGTTGGCTTGGAGAAAAAAAACTCAGAAAATTTGCCGAAATTTGAAAATTATTTATACCTTCTGTAAGCAAAAGGTTTTGGACTAAACCCAGAATTTATATAGGTAATGTAAAACAGAATCAATAAAAAATTGACATTAACTCTTTACTACCGCTAAAGGGCTCAGCGTGTTATTATGTTATATGCTGTTAGTCTCGTTTTTCAAATTGGAGGTTAGAAGGTCTCAATTGAAGGGTAAGGGGAAAGCACAGGAAATGTCCATTTTTCCCAAAAACCAGCTTAATAGCGCATTTTGTAGGAATTCAAAGGTACTAACCGTATAGTGAAACTCCAAGGGGGAAAAAGTATAAATGTCGCACTGAGAAGCAACGAAAGATTCAGTGTAAGGGGAAAAAACATAGAATTTAAAATACAAAACCTGCTTTTTCTCTAAAAGTACTTTTTGTGACATTCCTCGTTCTTTCCCCTTACCCTTCAATTATTGAACAGAATTATTCGTTATAAATTATTGGCAGTTCGAAGAATCAGGCGAGGAAGGTCTTCCTAACAACTGAATTTGTACGGAGATTTAAATTTTCTTTGATAATAATCAGAAACGAAGCAAAATGGGCCATCCAATCTAGTAGACACTTGAGATGATCGTTTTGGTTCTACGGAATTAAAACATCATGTTTTAACATGTTTATTCTTCATACGATAATCATAGGCGAAATTGTTTACACGGACAAACAATTTAAAAAATACTTTCAACTGCAAGGACAACAACTCAGCCGATCAGTAAGAACGCTCTCTTTGGTAACAAGTTATACTTTAACTTAAACTAACCAAATTTAAATCAATAGTTAGGTATTAATACCTGCTTACGTAATAATGCATTTATACCTATGTCCAGTACACAATGTGTTACATGTCATGTAACACTGCAATAAGAAACATGGGTCGGTAGATTACATCAAGTCAATACCTATAACACAAATATCTTGTCCTATGCAATATAGTTCTAAAAACATAACACTCTTGTTTACCTAACAGATTATTAGAATTGTGGTTTCTGGGCCGGTTCATAAATTCATGAAAATCTAGATTTATTCGAGTACTGAATTTCATTTCAAAACAAGAAAAATGGTTGGCCGCAATTTACTGGATAGAGACTGAAATAAATTAATAAACTGGCGTAATCTATTACAAATGTATTCTTGGCAGTTGTGGACGCTGCTTTAGGGTGGTATTTGGGGCATTAACTCAATCCATCTAACACATATTATTTATTATTTTGATATCGATCTGTTACCTGCTTATGGGAGGGGCTAAAGTACAATTTGGTGCCCACCTACCATTGCGACTATTGGCTCGCGAGAAGACTTTCTCTTGTAGGCGAATCGTACAAAAATCGTGCGTTTCCCAGAAATGGCAATTTTTGAAGTTGTGTTCAAAGTTAAAGCTTAAAACTTTGAATGACATATTATGTACCACATGGGTATGGGATTAGACAAATCCACTAGGACGTGCGAGGCCGTTATTTCTACAAATTTGGTTCGTCGAATCGACTGTGTGACAAACAGGAAATAACTTACTAAACTACAAAAATCTCGAACGGGCCGCACAGCAGGGAGAAATCAGTTAAAACCTAGATATCACTAGAGCATGATAGTAATCCCATCTTTTTTCCAATAAGATCTGATTGGAAAATAAATTAATAGTAACAATAAAATATCCGATTATATTCTATAACGTAGGTCTAGGTATCAGGCTTGAAAATCAATGCACTAATCGAGGGATCGCCCTCTAGAATTTCGTGCTGTAAAAATTGCGAAACCTCAAAACATCAGATTGCAAATCGCAGCTGCAACGCACGAATGAATCTCTCAGACTAGAAAATATCGTTGATTCCCTTCGAGCAATTCGAGGACTATTTTGATAGGTATCGGCTCAATATGACTGGATCAAGTTCCTTCAAGAGTTGAAGGAAGTTACTTATGTAGGGACCTGTATAATCATAACCAACTGCCCTTTCAAGTTGTAAGCTAATCTTTTCACTGAAAAATTGAGGCGAGCAGTTTCAAAACTGAATCCATGTTTTTCAGAAAATAAATTTTTTAAATTTTTCCCAAGTTCATGATCCATTCTATCACCCTGGACCAAAACCGGCTCAATCCGATAGAAAAACGTTTCCGGAACAGTGGTTTCGTTTCAATAGTACGCTTCACGGGAAATAGTTTTTGTGTTTCCAGGAAAATTTTCAAATTTGGATCGAGCCGGTTTTGAAACTAATCTCCCCAATTATTGTCGCATAGTGATTTTCATTATGCGGCATGATAAGCCACTTGAAGACTTTCTTACGCCTTCCTTCATAGGGCAGTTGAAAGTCACGTATCAATTCGTAAAGTTAATAGATCGTACGATTATTCCACAACTGGAACGGAATTCCACAACTTGGAACTTTGGAAGTACAAATTTCAAAATTCCTCTCTTCGTGCCAAACTATGGTCGACCATTCTTGAAATTCGAAGTCCTCGTTAACGATCAGTTCGGTTATCCTCTCAAATATTCGTTATCGGCGTGGAGACGTAGCTGGCTCGCTTATTCTCCATGTCGGGAGGTCGGATTTTATTCAATGCATCGCTGTGAGACCTTTCTGAAAAATTAAAATTTCAATTGGTTCAAATGTAGGTGGTATGAAATCAAATCATTGAGAGGATACAATAATATTGACCTACATATTATGTACCTATGTAATTTACAAAATTATAAAACGCCCTCTTGCTCTAGATTTCTCCTCCAAAACCATGATGGCATGTATGCAATTTTCTGAGTATTCCTTTTTACAATTTTTGAAAACCTTACCTCTGTATCTCATTTGAGTGCTTGTATTAGAAGATGGTGGGTTGAAGTGACCACTTCTAAGCGAAGCAGGTCCGTTGGATGCTGCCAAAAGTGATCGCCCGCTGCTCATTGTGGACGTGTTGTTTATTCCTGTAATCATAATATTGTAATATGTTCAATATAATGAAACAGTTTATTCAATTTTCTAATAATCATCAGAGCCTACATCGTTCTGCTAAATTTGAGAACCAACCCTTTCACGCGATGTTCTTTTCATTTTGTGGACAAAATTCCAGTTAAATTTTGTTAGGTTCAATTTAAGTTAAATTTCGTTAGGTCCGATTTTCCCAAACTTCTGACAGCCAACATTTTCTGAGAGACGAGGCGTCTGTCATGTGATGACGTCATGTTTAGAGTAACAAAAGGCAAGAATTTCAAACAAGGCCGCTGGGACGTTAGTCAAAAGTCTCGTGTTTCTTTTAGGAACCCCCGGGCAACAACAGGAACGAAGTTGCCTAGCAACACCGACATGAGCTGGCGTCGAAGTGTACACAGCACGGGGCAGGGGCAGGTGGAGGGACAACAAAGTCCATTTTACGTTTTGTCCACTATGTACACACTTGAGGGTCCTTGATCCTCTTGAATATTTATCAAGGTTCGTCATCTAGGCTGTCGTCAAGCTAGACTAGACTTGTGCAGCGTCAAAGGATACCAAGTACCAAGGTAATGTTTTCGAGATTGGACAAATATTTCGTTTTTTGAAGAATTTCTGCTGCATTCATTTATTTATTGCAGATTCGAGTTCTTCATCCTTTAAAACGTAAAAATGAAGATTGGGCAAATATTTCGTTTTTTGAAGAATTTCTGCTGCATTCATTTATTTATTGCAGAATCGAATTCTTCATCCTTTAAAACGTAAACAATGAAAATTGGGCAAATATTTCGTTTTTTGAAGAATTTCTGCTGCATTCATTTATTTATTGCAGATTCGAATTCTTCATCCTTTAAAACGTAAACCATGAAGATTTCAGAGTAGGATAGACATTTTTTTTCTTGGTCGATTACAATGATTAATCATTGAATATACCAAAAGGCAGAGGCCACTCAGCTTGTGGCGCCCATTGAGTACCTACTCTTCCTACTCATCGACATCTATTTGAAATCAACAAGTTGATGACTGTTAAAATAGTCGAGGAGCTCACCATCTATTGTCTATTTACTGACCTTGGGGAAGGAAGAATACATCGGTGTTAAATCTGTAGGGGCGACCTCTGTAGGTTGATGGAGCTGAAGGCGGCGGACTTGATCCCCAACTGTTGATGTCTATGTCTGTCAGCACTGGAATCAATGTGAAAAATACAATGTCGGTACCTACATCGAAGTGTAAACTTATAAAATTCACATGGAATTACATTAGAATCGGAATTATATTGCAATTCCACACAGACTCGCTCAACTTCCCACGCTTATCGGCCGGTCGGATAGGTGGGAAAAATGCGAAATGATCTTTTCGAAATGCATCCCTGTGGGCGAATCGCCTATTAAACAGGTTCATAAAAATACGCGCAAACGGAGAGAACACTAACGTGATAGGCGGTTTTCATGCTTAGGTCGGGCCCACACATCAAATTCCGGGCCGCACCTCGACCTTCTTTTCAGCGCTGCTTCCATCACACTCGCACTGTCAGCCATGTAATCTGGAAATTGAAAGAGCGAATTTGAATACTTTATCAGAAAAGTTCAACTGCATTTGTTGAGTTACAACTTTTGATTGGGTATAGGGGGATATCATCGATTGACTGTAACGTGATGTAGCATAATCAATACCCCCAGAGGCAGCAGTGGTCTGTAAATTTGAATAATAATTTTGTCGACAGCCAAAAGAGACGGTCAGAAAGTAACTGTCGCTGCAATTTGGGCAGTATTTTCAAGTATCATTGACGTGAAATATCACAACAGTTTTTCCAACTGGGCGTTCACACTTGAAATTGTCTTCCTCTAAAGGGTCGATTGTTTAGTTCATTTGCCACAATTTTGGTTGACCAAACTTTTTTGCAAGCCCTAAAGTACATTATCTCAAGTTTTTTCGTGTTTTAGACTTAGTTTCAATAAAATGGCCATAATTCCCTTCAATGTTTGACAAATCACAAAAATTAGGATTTGGAAAGAGCGTTAAATTTCCTATAAACATACCTACCTACGGTATTTTCAAAAAGTTGAGATGTTCAAACAACGCCCAAAGCCAAGACTTAAAAAAAAAACGTTTTTCTTGATTTCCGATTTCTTCTTCAATGAGCGAGGCAAATCCAAAAACGATTATACCGTTGGAAAGTTGACATTTTGTGCTATTGTTTCAAAAATGTGCGCGGGATTTTTCGATTTTTTTAATCCTAAACGCACGTGGAAAAAACAGTAATCTTTGGAAATGTATGATTTTTCAATTTCAACCCAAGGTTTTGCTATTTCAACTAAATGTTACGAGGTTGTCAATACAGTAAGTTTATGGACAATTCAATTCTCTTTCCAACGGTATCCTCATTTTTGTGATTAGACCAATATTTGAGGGTCTTATGGTCATTTTACTTAGACTAAGTCTAAACCAGTGGTGCGTAGATAACACACAATACTTCCATATTTTGAAACGTAAAATTGTGACACAATTTGATCATATTTTGACTGCTTTTGGAAGTGTTTAGGTCAAAAATATCAAAAAATTCAGTATTAAAATTTTAAAATTCGCCCAAAATGAAAAAACGCCACATTTTCGGAATGTAAAAAATATCCACATATTCTGCAAGGTAAAACGAAGATTTTGAGACCAAGAACGCTCAAATCGGTTCATTTTTGCGGCCGGAAAAAAATAAAATAGAAAACACTAAAAATGCAAATATCTCGGAAGTACTGTGCGTTATCCAAATTCCGATTAAACAGGGTGTTAGGTCTTGCCGAGACAAACATTTCAGTTCAAGAAATTTGAAAAAAGGTTGAGAAATGAGGGAGTTATGGCCATTTTTGTAAATGACCACAGACGGACAGACGGACACACGGACAGACGGACAGACGGACACACGGACACACGGACACACAGACACTTGTTCAGGAAGTGATTCTGAGCAAATGTGTATAAGAAAAAGTTTTTTCTGAAGCTCCGTTCCGATTCTCGATTTTAGGACGATCACAATACTTCCATTTACTCTGTAAATATGGAAGTAAAAACCAATAGTGAAAACGAAAAATTCAGGCCAAAGTCAGGACCCCTACGGCCATAGAAGGATAATTGGCGGATAGTCTTCGCCAGGACTCCAAGGTGGCATCCTAACATTGAGCATTCTAAGCACCTAAGTGTTATAGCATATACAAAATAGCATTAAACGACGGAATCGTTTGGTGAACTTACCGGCATTGTCGTGCCAGTCGTGAGATCTCAAAGATCCGTTGGGCGTTTCCCAGTTGGGTTCGTGCAGTTTTCTCAATGCCCTCCGCCTCTCCTTGCTCGTAATCGTGCACTCCTGCCGTATGTAAATCACAGGATACATTAGGGAAGAGTTGACATTAATGTAGCCATTTTCGGCTGAATTGCACTTTCGTGAAAGCTATTTAGCGAGAAATATCTTAAGAGAAATTCTTTCGTCGCAGGGACTCGGTAAAAACGGTATATTTTGTACGTGGAAATCGAAAACGGGAAAGTATCAAGCAACAGGTAATGGGACAAGTACCTAGATGGGTACAGCTTGAAGAAAACTTTTGTGAGTTTTATACGACGTTCTGTTTTCTGCGTCGTAAGTCCTTGTACTTAAGGTATACCATACAACAGAGTTCTTAGGTTTGCTGATTTACATGGCTTGACTGCTAATGATGATCTGACTGCTATTATAGCACTAAAAAGGTCTTTAAAGTATCTAATAATAACAGTACGTCACGGACTAACCTCAAGGAGTTCAAACCAATCTTCAAGACCAGATGAAGCTCTAAGAAGTATCCTAGTTTCGCGACCCTGAAGGCTCAAGGCGATGGCGCTATAATTCTTCTTCGTCAGCCATTCAACCTTCTCCAGCTCCACTAGTTTTACCTGCGATAGCAACATTTATTTAGTATCTTATAGGACATTCAATCCCTTTAGATCGCACATTGTCACCCCCTTCAAAAACGGAGAAATAGAGAAAGGACATAATTTTATTTCAATAAAACAATCAGGACTCACTTTAAAAATAAATTGCCCCATCGGGGAAATGTTGTGAACACCGGATGAACGTTTGAAGCAGTGCAGATAGTCCTTGGTTAAGATGAAGTAGCGCTCTTTCCATCTCGAGAACAGTCTCTCCCTGGTTTGCCATAGGAGGCCTTTCTTGATCGCGTGTATCTCACGCCCGACGGAGATCACCGACTGGAACAATGAAAAAACCATTGTCAACTTCAATAGTTTAAGGATTTTGAAAAAATTAAATTACGAAGTGGGTAAATTGCCTTGTATCAACGTAGGCTACTTTAAAATGAGGATTTTGCAATAGTGTTACTTGTAGTCTCACGCAACTCCTGAAAAAATTCCCTGCATCTATTCTTGGAGCAAATGAGCCTAAAAAATTGCCATGCTGCCAGGATTACCGCATGATGACTGTCAATTCCTAGGAATAGCCATCCTTCAACCACCTGGAGGTGTTTGATTAGAGAAATCAACCAAACTGGCAAAATTGTGGTGAACCTCGGCGACTTCGTCTGTTACGTGGTCCCGGTTTGCGCAACATTCACATTATTTTTACGATGAACATGACTAGCTCACAATTCGCACCAGTGCCCACCTAAGTGAGCACAAGATGAGGTAACGCTGATCCCTATCTCGAGAGAAGAAACCGCCAGGGGATACCAGGAACCTGCATAACAGCTCTGCATGCTTGGCACAGTATACCGCCATTAGGCAGAACCATCAGCAATCAATGAAAATCAGAAAGGCGAAAACCCATTATGGGCTCCATCTAGGGCTCTTTGGGCCCTAGATCCAAGTTTTGATAATATCAAATCATGTATATTATATTCAATTTTATATATTACCTATACATGTATCCAAATTTTGTGTGATTTTTCCAAGACCTGTTTATAATACAGAGCGTCCCGAACTTTGAGTAAAAGAAATTGGGTGCAACTAGATCAAAAATAATACAAAACGCCATTGGACAGAACTTTGAAATCACCATTCTACGAGCATGTAATTCAGAAAGCAGTAAATCCATTATGGCAAAAAAAAAGATTATAATATTGTTCTTGTGACTATATAATACTGTTTCTATGTGACTCCCCCTAATTTGGAGGATATTGAGGCCTTTAACCTCCGTTATTTACAGCGGGATCAGGATCCAAAAGCATCCCCATACCGCTCATCCGGTTTTTGGGCCGGTTCCTTGGGTTGTATCCATATATGGACGTTGCATATTGCATATATCGTCGGCACCACGCCACAACCGCGAAACTGCTCATTATTACTGATCAGTTTCGTGGTTATGGTGTGGTGCCGACGATATGCACAAGGGCTTTGTGCCTTATCCACAAGGACAGGGGTTAATGATCTCCCATCCCCCATAGAGCTCCATAGACGACGCCATAATTATTAAATTATATTTTATGTTTCATGCTCCCACTCTCCATGAATATTGGAACCTCCTCTTTGGGCCGTCGCTCCAAGTTTCAATATAGATTTTTCCAAATTTTGTGTACTTTTTCAAGAGCTGTTTATTCTACAGAATCATCCAAAAATTGACCAAAAAGAGGGCAAAAATTGTACAAAACACTGCCGGCTACATTTTTTAATCTGGAAAGAAGAGCAGGTAGGTAAGTTCATTTGAGTTAATTGGCATAGACTGTTACAAGATACATTGGCGGTTTCTTCCTTCTGACGAAATTAGTTTGTAAGTAGTTCGTTCCTCGTAGCGGAACGTTAAAAGCAGCCTACAATTTTCTCGACCGCAAGCACTTCCCTCTTTACCGAGCGCGAAAATTGCAAAGGTGTCTGCGAGAGAAGATGGGCTGTCGGCTTTGCTTTTTTCCACTGTCCTAGGCACCGTCCAGGCGAAATATCAAGAGGTTTTCCTCGAGGTTTTTTCAGTGTCTGACGAGCAAAAAGGTCGACAGGCTTCCCGTTGACCCGAATACTTGAGCTATTCTCGCTTACGTATTTCGAAGCGAGTTAGCGTTAACTAAGTGGCGGCACTTGCATCAATTTTCAGCTAGCGGACGAAACCGCTCGTCAAAAAAGTATGTTGGCATAAGTTCAGAGCGTGACCAAGACCGGGCTCTGTTTGTAGAGCAAGTTGAATTCGAAATTTTTGAAAAGATTTAAAAAATTTATACATTTTTTCAAAAATTTCGAATTTTGAAGAATTCTCATTTAATAATATAAAATCAATTTTGCTTTACGTTGATTTTTGAGACTGACATGAAGAACGCACTTTTCTGGGAAGATTATACTGAAATGATAATAAGGTAACGAAATTTGTTTTAATGTTCAAATATTTAATATTCCAGGGAAGGGCGGACGATTCGGACTGTCAATTTTAACTTGCGAATTTATTATTAATTTTACCTAGAAACAAGGTTCTATAGATGACTAATAACAAACATCGATGCAGGTGCGCAAAAGTGAACATATCCATAGAATGCCTATCAGAGAATAATATTCCATATTAAATAAAAACAATAATATGTTAATATTATAATGGTCTGTGTGTCTGTCCGAGGGGGGGGGGGGGGAAGAACGGTCTGACGAGTGATTCGGGCGCGGCCACACCGGATCCCGCCGGAAACAAATTTGAGAAATTTCCAAATTAATTTGAAAATTTTCCATCTTGGTTCAATGATCCAATTCGGTTGAAAAATTCTCAATGACAAATTTCTGAATTTTGACTTACTTTTACTTTGACACTTTTACTATCGATATATAGAAAGATGATAATATTGTCTTTATAATTGAATGGTATAGGTACCATCAGAATTCTTTCAGTTTGAAGAACGTCGGATCCCACAATGCCAAATATTTAAATTTAATAATTGTTAGGTACCCCATATCGTCTATTCTGAGGATGCTGCTGCACGTGTGCCTCTTTACCTATCCCTCGGTCGCAGACCTCTCCACAAATCTCAAGGGACGCCAAGGAATGCGGCAGGTGCAACGATTCGGAGAAACCAACTCCAAGGGTTCGGGGTCGAGGGGTATTTACCTCCCCAGGCAAAATGTCCATTCTCGAACAACCCCCGAGGCTTCATCCCAAAGCTCAGCTGCTCATTGCGTAGTCTAACCGCCCCTTGACCGTCCGATGCTTTTCCCCGGGGTCCTGTAAAGGTGGAACTCTACTTGCGCACCTGTGTCTCCCGTCGACCTCAATCTGTTCAAAATTATTAACCGGGATGTCTAGAAGGACATTCCAAGAAATTCGATAATTGAAGAAGTTTTGTCCATAGGATCAAAGACGGACGCAAGGTCTAACACACAATACTTCCATATCGATACCTTAAAGCACAAAAGGCATATGTCCCAAAATATCGATTTTGAGATTTCGGTACCGAAAGAACCTACTCATCAGGACCTATCGATCGCTCCAAGAATCATGATCCTTTTATCAATTTTTGGGGCCAAAAATGATATAATAGAAAAACGACAAATATTTTAAGAGCGTTTATCTTGGACGTATCAAGTGCTACCTAAGTTCTGGTTAAACTAAGTTGTAGATCTTGGCCAGACAAACATTTTTTATTTGGCAATTTTTTTTTATGGAATTGAAAACTATGGGAGAAATCTTTATTTTTGTAAATTGATCAAAAAATTATTTTTCATTTTTCTCATTATGCCATTTTTGGACATAGGTATGCCCTTTGTGCTTTAAGGTATCGATATTTTGATACGTAAAATTTTGACATAACTTGATCGTATGCTGAATACTTTCGAGGGTGTTTAGGTCAAGATTATCAGTAACTCTCGATGCGAATTTTTGAAATCCCTATTTTTAAACTACCCTACAGTTTGAATAGATTGTAGTAGGTTACTGTCATTGAGGCTGGTAATAATGGAGAAAAACTTCACCAAGAAGAAAAAGAGAAAAGGCAAACTTCAACTAGATCAGCGACTTTTTCCCCTCAAGAAGTCGTTTCTCGGTTTTTCTAGCAAGAATGGAATTTCGATAGTTTTTATATACCCGTTCAACTGAAAACGGTCGCCTGAGAGAAAAACGGAAGTCGTTTCTCGGCTTGCTCGGTCCGTTCTACGGTTGGACGATCGGTAAAACCGAAGTAACAGAACTGCTGAAACGAAAAAGCTTTTCTTCCGACCCGCAGAACTAATTTGTGTATCCACTGCTGCTAAGTAGTTATCATTACTGGGATAGGAATCCGCTACCTTGAAGAATATAAGGTCGGTATACTAACCACCGGCATCCGACTAACGATAGCTAACTATAGCGGGACCACTGACAGTTCTGAATTCTAGAAGGTGAATTCGAGCCGGGCAACGGACCAACGGCGATAATATCCTCCATTTCCGCTACGGGCCAGGATGGCGTTACCATAAATCATTGTTAGTACGCCATTGGGAAGTCCAATGGAACTTGCAAACCAAACTGACCCGTAAATTTCCTCGCTGCGCACTTATTTTACGATTGTGAAACCAACTGACTAGATCATAATTTCTTTTCTATCCAAAACTACTAAGCAGATAGGTACAAGTTTAGGCACAATAATTTTATTTTTGACCTCTCTCTTTTTTTTTTGCTTTTTCCTTAAAGGGGCCGATTCATAAGCTCATTTGATACAATTTTTGTAACCCTGATTCAAAATTGAATGGTTAAATTCAATGGATTGGGATTGGGGTCCTGCCGGATTGAAATACCTCTTTCGCCGATATTTTTAATGCCATCTTCTGGGGGGCTATTCTGTAAGCTGAAAGCAATATGTCATTAGAAATCAATATCGATTTGCCATGGCAAATCTAATGACAACATATGGCAATTTAATGAGTCAATAGCGACTGCCAAGAGATATTGCTTCAATTTTACAAAATAGGCCCCCAGGGCTCAGAAGGGTATTTTCAGCTTTTTAACAACAACTTTAATAAATTTAAAACATAATTTTGAAAAATTAATGTTTTAGCAAGTAGAACAGAAATAGTAGCGAATGAGATGAAAAATTGGGCTCTTTATGGAGTTAATTTTTAGTGGGAACGATTTGTAAATGGCCAAAAGTGAAGAAGTGATTCGCTGTTCGGTAATCAAATTACGCTATGGGTTCCTTTAAGCCAACAATCGATTCCCGTTCTGATGCACGGGTGAACAACTTCCTACAAACTTATTTCTGCTGATGAGAGGGATTCAGATTTCGGTTTCGATTGTTTTATAAACGACCTTCGTGACCCGCACTCTCTCTACACGGGCGACCCCGAGATCAGACGATTCGCTATTATTTCCGGCAAAAAATGCCGCTCCACGTTCGCCATTACAAGTCAAGTTTGCAGCGCAATCTCCTGCTGCACAGTCTCGTACCTGAATCTTTCATCGACCACAAAACTATACAGGAAGGCTGAAGAACTGACTGAGCAAGTCGTATCTCGTCTGGGCACGGTAGATTACTCGAACTCGACCCGAGGTAATTACTTCGGAGAGGAAATTGCCAGGCGTAGGGCGGAGATTGGAGGAACTTGGATTGGTCGGTACTTCCAATAGTCCAAGGTTCTGATAGTGGACGAAGTCTACATAGGCGAAGGTATAGATGAGCAGGAAGAAGGAGGCATAGGAGAAGTTTCAAGACGTACCTACCGTCTGATGAATAATACAGTGGCATTTCGGTACGACATGTTCCCCTCCCCATCCCACAGATCGTCTGGACAGACCGATTCTTTGGTAATTTCGACATACAAATTAATTGCTAATTTTTCTGAGAAACAAGGTTCCGAGGGATGAATAGTAGCAAACATTGATGCAGGAGCGCCAAAGTGAACATCTCCATAGCCACATCTTCAGCCAACCTTGGACATCTTCAGCCAATCAGTGAAGAGGGTCCGTGTGTCTGTACGTGGGATGGGGAGGAGAACGGTCTGACGTGTGATACGGGCTTAACTATCGAATCAGCAGATCTTCAACTCCAATTCAGTGAATACTTCAACAATGCACCTATTACACAGTCTTCCGCATAAGCTGACAACTATGCCTCGAAAATGATTTACTGTGATTTATCCCAATTCTATGGTCAAACCGAATACTGCCTGAGCAAAAGATTTTCTGGAAAATTATTCTCGCGTCTTTTACATTATTTTTTCTTGGGTCATTTTCGGCCTTGAATTTGAACTGTGAGGGCTTCCATGCATGAAAAGGAAGCATTCTTCTTCCAGAAGATTTATGGTTAAAATTTATATTTAATATAAGGTAGCATTTCGTAATCTAATACGCCCTCGGAAGACCAGAAAGATTTAGCAATAAAAAGTTTTGAACGATTCTAGTCACAATTCATAGGTAGGTTGGTACCTATAATATAGGTACCAAAATATTATTTTCATGATCGTTCTCCGAGAAATGTCGCACCTAGGCGAACAATAGAAGCAGTCATCGATGGCTTGAGCCGTCCTCACATGCGAGACGATCCCATTTCTTCGTAGCAATCTTCATGCTCTTCAGATGGGCAAATTAGCGCCATTACAATACGGATGGACCAAAACAATGCTCGAAAAGGTGTCTGGCTCATTGTCGACTGCCAACGCGGATATGAGACGAGCTATTATGTCAGGCCGAAAAGAAATTACAACCGCGCCATTGAAAACTGCTCAGTCATTAAACTCGACCATCGGTTGGATCATTTGTGAGGCTCGCAAAATCTAACGATCGAGCAATGCAGATACATTTTCCAGGTGCAGCTTAAATATACCTGCTTCAGCATTGAAAAATACGTTTTTTTTGTAGGGGGCAGACCACACTGAAGACTCTTCCTTGACATTATTTATTTCTCCAGCTCGAGCGCTTTCGGCAACGATTCCATCTTCAGGGGCAATTTCTATGTCTCAACGTCTCTGACAAAGAGGGGTTTATAAGGGGACCAGCGGCAATCCACCTTCCGATTACAGCTTGCCGCAGGTGGCCTGCTGTCTTTCCCCGGTTTTGGGGGTGCGCTCGCCCAACCAAGGGGTCGTCTTCGATACGAAGCTCGCTTGCAGTCCTGAAGATGGCAAGGCTGGCGAAAGCGCTCGAGCTTGAGGAAGTCGTCGTACATACGACTAGTATATTATACTGGTAAGTATATGCAACGACTTCCCCTTTACATTACCTATTTATTTCTCCAGCTCGAGCGCTATCGCTAGCCTTGACATCTTCAGGACAAGCAGAGTTTGCTCTCGCCCTCGTCTCACAAATATTGCAGTGACGATCAATGACTCAAATAAAGAATTAGGTCAGTTTCTACAAATGGACCGAGGGTCGGATTTCTTATTGACAGCCGAACCCAATGAAATGTCGCAATGGAGAGCATTCGACGACAATGGTCATTCGAAGCTCCCAAAAAGGCAAAGTTCGAAAGTAGTCCGCGCACTCTATGCTCCACTCGCGTCAATTGAACTCCCATTTATGGGCCTACCGGAGCTTTTTCCCACGATTCCAAAATTATTGGTGAAATTGAAAGCCTGCTAGCAGTAAAAACAATGGGAAAGCAGGAAGAAACGCGATTAGGTGTTTTCTCTTCTACAATCGGGTATATACCTGTTATAGTTCGTTGGTGTCGCTTGGGCGAAGGTAACCGATGTTGACAGGATCAGTCGAGGTCCGCGGTCGGTTATTATCGTCCCACGACGCCGTAATGAGTGTCAAGATAGGAATGGACAGGTCGTTCACTCGACGCGCAGCAGTTGCCATAAAAAGTCGGTGGACGCCCACAATTCTTAAAACTGAGCTCTGGCTAAGGCCTGTTATCGTCCAGGTTGGCCTTTTGTGTTCCGCGGAGGCCGACAGCCCGTTATAACGACGTAATGGGGAGAAATGAGTGTTATTTTTTTATATCTCTATCATCTACTCGTTTCAACAAGGGTCAAACACTCATTGTTAGCAGGCATCATAAGGATCAAAATGTGCCATTATATACCATTCAGGGAAACTACTCGCCGCGTTTTCCTCAAAAAACAATCTATTAAGTACGTCCATTATGACAATAGAAACATTTTTACCGGGGGTTTTACCGTGGGAGGGGTTCGATTATTGCAAGTTTTTGACCAAATATTGCAGACCGTTCTTGGACGATTGATACTTTCAGTTACCTACACCAGAATAAATGTGGAAGAAACGCATCCGTTCTCCATTGTTATTGGGATTACGTACAACGTACGTCGGTAGTATGTCGTACTACCTTTCAACAGTGATGGGATGAAACTTGTGATCTACATGGCAGTTGGGTGGGTAGGCAAAAAAGATTATGTCAGAAACTCGTGCACACTGATGTCATATATGCGATGTCATATACGTTCACTTTTTGCTATTGTCCGGAGAAAGCGTCGCTAAAGGCTTCGATTCGGAAAGGCGCTTCATCAGCTTCACGCTCAATTTTCACACGTTTGATGCCCATTCGTTCCTCACGATTACCTATCGCGACTGTGCTGTACTGAAATGAATTGAAATTTATCAAGTTAGTCGAGAGTGAATACACTGGGACCGAAATTCAAGCCGAGTCCATACCATAATGAAGGGGGGCGAAAGGGCCGAGGCCCCCACCAAAATTGTCTGGAATTCCGTCACATCTGTACTAAGAAAATGATATATTTTTCGTTATCAAACTGCCAAGTATCAAACTCACAATAAAACAGTAACTCAAACAAATGATCAAACTCGAAGTCAAACTCACAATGAAACAGAATCTCAAATTCATAATCAAAATCGAAGTCAAACTCACAATAAAACAGAAACTCAAACTCTTGAATGAAATCGAAGTCAAACTCACAATGAAACCGAATCTCAAATTCATAATCAAAATCGAAGTCAAACTCACAATGAAACAGAAACTCAAACTCTTGAATGAAATCGAAGTCAAACTCACAATGAAACCGAATCTCAAACTCATAATCAAAATCGAAGTCAAACTCACAATGAAACAGAAACTCAAACTCATAATCGAAATCGAAGTCAAACTCACAATGAAACCGAAACTCAAACTCATCATCGAAATCGAAGTCAAACTCACAATGAAACAGAAACTCAAACTCATAATCGAAATCGAAGTCAAACTCACAATATAACTGAATCTCAAACTCATAATCGAAATCGAAGTATACTCACAATGAAACCAAAACTCAAACTCTTAATCGAAATCGAAGTCAAACTCACAATAAAACCAAAACTCAAACTCATAATGGAAATCGAAGTCAAACTCATAATGAAACCAAAACTCAAACACTTAATGGAAATCGAAGTCAAACTCACAATGAAACAGAATCTCAAACTCATCATCAAAATCGAAGTCAAACTCACAATGAAACCAAAACTCTAACTCTTAATCGAAATCGAAGTCAAACTCACAATGAAACCAAAACTCAAACTCTTAATCGAAATCGAAGTCAAACTTACAATGAAACAGAAACTCGAACTCATAGTCAAAGTCGAAGTCAAACTCACAATGAAACAAAATCTCAAACTCATCATCAAAATCGAAGTCAAACTCACAATAAAACAAAAACTCTAACCCTTAATCGAAATCGAAGTCGAACTCACAATGAAACCGAAACTCGAACTGTTAACCGAAATCGAAGTCAAACTCACAATGAAAGTAAATCACGAGCTCCTAATCGAAATCGAAGTCAAACTCACAATGAAACAGAAACTCAAACTCTTAATCGAAATCGAAGTCAAACTTACAATGAAACCGAAACTCGAACTCATAGTCAAAGTCGAAGTCAAACTCACAATGAAACCAAAACTCAAACTCATCATCGAAATCGAAGTCAAACTCACAATGAAACAGAAACTCAAACTCATAATCGAAATCGAAGTATACTCACAATGAAACTGAAACTCAAACTCATAATCGAAATCGAAGTCAAACTCACAATGGAACAGAATCTCAAACTCATCATCGAAATCGAAGTCAAACTCACAATGGAACAGAATCTCAAACGCATAATCGAAATCGAAGTCAAACTCACAATGAAACAGAAACTCAAACTCATAATCGAAATCGAAGTCAAACTCATAATCGAAATCGAAGTCAAACTCACAATGAAAAAGAATCTCCAACTCATCATAAAAATCGAAGTCAAACTCACAGTGAAACCGAAACTCAAACTCATAATCGAAATCGAAGTCAAACTCACGATGAAACAGAAACTCAAACTCTTAATCGAAATCGAAGTCAAACTTACAATGAAACTGAAACTCAAACTCATAATCGAAATCGAAGTCAAACTCACAATGAAACAGAAACTCAAACTCATAATCGAAATCGAAGTCAAACTCATAATGAAACCAAAACTCAAACACTTAATGGAAATCGAAGTCAAACTCACAATGAAACAGAATCTCCAACTCATCATAAAAATCGAAGTCAAACTCACGATGAAACAGAAACTCAAACTCTTAATCGAAATCGAAGTCAAACTTACAATGAAACCGAAACTCGAACTCATAGTCAAAGTCGAAGTCAAACTCACAATGAAACCAAAACTCAAACTCATCATTGAAATCGAAGTCAAACTCACAATTCTCTCATATAGTTTCTGTTTCATTGTGAGTTTGACTTCGATTTCGATTATGAGTTTGACTTCGATTTCGATTAAGAGTTTGAGTTTCTGTTTCATTGTGAGTTTGACTTCGATTTCGATTATGAGTTTGAGTTTCTGTTTCATTGTGAGTTTGACTTCGATTTCGATTATGAGTTTGAGTTTCTGTTTCATTGTGAGTTTGATTTCGATTTCGATTGAGAGTTTGAGCTTCTGTTTCATTGTGAGTTTGACTTCGATTTCGATTAGGAGTTCGAGATTTACTTTCATTGTGAGTTTGACTTCGACTTTGACTATGAGTTCGAGTTTCTGTTTCATTGTAAGTTTCACTTCGATTTCGATTAAGAGGTTAAGTTTTGGTTTCATTGTGAGTTTGACTTCGATTTCGATTATGAGTTTGAGATTCTGTTTCATTGTGAGTTTGACTTCGATTTTGATGATGAGTTTGAGATACTGTTTCATTGTGAGTTTGACTTCGATTTCGATTAAGAGTTTGAGTTTTGGTTTCATTGTGAGTTTGACTTCGATTTCGATTATGAGTTTGAGTTTCTGTTTCATTGTGAGTTTGACTTCGATTTCGATTATGAGTTTGAGATTCTGTTTCATTGTGAGTTTGACTTCGATTTCGATTAAGAGTTTGAGTTTCTGTTTCATTGTGAGTTTGACTTCGATTTCGATTATGAGTTTGAGATTCTGTTTCATTGTGAGTTTGACTTCGATTTCGATTATGAGTTTGAGTTTCTGTTTCATTGTGAGTTTGACTTCGATTTCGATGATGAGTTTGAGTTTTGGTTTCATTGTGAGTTTGACTTCGATTTTGATTATGAGTTTGAGTTTCTGTTTCATTGTGAGTTTGACTTCGATTTCGATTAAGAGTTTGAGTTTCTGTTTCATTGTGAGTTTGACTTCGATTTCGATTTTGAGTTTGAGTTTTGGTTTCATTGTGAGTTTGACTTCGATTTCGATTAAGAGTTTGAGTTTTGGTTTCATTGTGAGTTTGGGTTTGATTTCGATTAAGAGTTTGAGTTTTGGTTCCACTGTGAGTTTGACTTCGATTTTGATGATGAGTTTGAGTTTCTGTTTCATTGTGAGTTTGACTTTGATTGAATGTTGTTTTCTAATGTTGATAACCTAATGTAGGTTGTTATAAGTGATTTTATTTTTGGGCGTTGGGCACTCCAAATGGAAATTGTGTTTACGGGCGGGGCCGTTATTATACATTTTTTGTATAAAATGGGCATCTTCAGGAGAGTTGATTGTGCCATTACAAGCATGAACTCAATTGAGTAATCTATCAGCGAAGATCGCAGGGTCCCCTATCACGGCGGTGGCTTTGTAGGTAGGTACTCATAATGCCTACAAATTCACACCTTGGAAACGCTTCTTGCTGGAACTTTAAACTGGAACTTTGCTGGTCTTTAATTAATTCTATCACGTGTCACAGAACGTCCACGGAATTTTTCTCGCTCACAAATTACAAAAAAAAAAGAAAAAAAGCGGCATGCGATTAAAACTTTATACTAAATCCTCCCAAAGTATTCTGTAAAAGTGTTTGAAAACGCGTCTACCATCAGTAACGGTTCGCGCCTTTGAGGAATTTCATTACGCAACTCGAAGAAGTTCGACCTCCTCATACGGGTATGGGTTCCTTAAACGGCCAAGTTCTTCGTTATACAACTTTCCATGCTCAGCCAATGGGGGATTGGGAAATGGGAAATAACTGGGAAATAACATCCAAATAATCCGAGAGAAGCAACCCTCCCCAAGCTTGTGTCGTTAGTTTTCGATAAAACGGGTATTCAACACGAATTATGAGAATAATGTACCTTGTTGTCCTAAAAACTCGACCATGCATCGAGCACTTCGTAACGCACAACTAACTGCCTTGCAAAAACTCCTTATGAGGTGCGTGATTCACTGCAGATGGTAAACCGCATTTTACGGTATTTAAATGAGCAGCCGTTCTCATTCCAACTCGTAACGCGTTGCCTAATGCAGAAAAAATAGGAGATGAACCGCGAAGAGCTGCGAAACCGCATATCTGACCTGTACAGGATGCGTAATGCCGAAACCGCAAAATTATTATTCATGATAAATTATACACCTCACCTATACATAACCTCGCCAATTGGCGAACTGTTTGGTGATACAAGAGTAAATTTCACCTACTTATCTTTTATTATTACATTCTGCCCCCATTCTATCGGCCACACACTATCCTATTGCTGTTTGAGTGGGGATGAACATGGGAACGTGGTTTGGAAACGCCAATAAAATTTATTGGGCTCAACTCCGACGCCATCTCGGCCAATCACAGTAAAATGCGTTACCCCCTCCACCAGCAATCGGATCCTGTGCGGTCAAATTTAGAAGGCTAGGTACATAATTATTTATATGCGTAGAATGGTGGCTTGTTTCATGCTCTCGGAAACATTCTAGGAAACTATAGCGAGCTAATGATTGTTGAATAAAAAATGAATTTCAATGCCAACCGTCCAATTCTTGGAAAGAGTCTGCAATATACGAAAACCAGATATCCCTACGTCCTCAACCCCATTCTGCCTCTTTGAAAATACGTTAATTAATAATACCAGTCGGACAGGCAGTTCAGAATTTATATGTATGGAAGCTAAGAGAATTCAAATTCAACGCACCGAAACCGTGTGATTTGAGCCGCTCCAATAAGGCTTTCGGTTCACACACGATTTGGAGTTATCTCACCCGAAAAACTCAATTTATTAATTGAGTTTTTTCCAATTACGTTTTAGCTTCTGTGTCAACGTCAAAAGAGAATTACTGTTTTATTGAAATTTCCTGAAAATGCCTTGACATTTTTATAGAAACTTGTGATTTGGAAACTGGCCCATGCTTGATCGGGGGATTGAACATATAAATGAAGAGGGAGACGAGACATGAATGGGTAGAGCTAACAAGCCGATATAAAATATAATAATTACCAGCTATAACTGATTGAGAGCCTTTGTGGTGGCCTTTATGAAGGAACTAATCTTATTATCGCGTATTTGGCTTCAATGACATACTGTGAAGACAGAAATAGTACAATTATGATTGCAGTGTACTACAAGGCATGCATAATAGAAATGCCTGCAATCTTTCCCAAACCAGTGCGACAGGACGAAGGATGTCGTCAACTCTTCGATGGCCGATCCTCCACGCAGTCCTTTGTTTATCCGAATTCTGATGATCCTGGGGTACGTGTGAACCTGCGGAATCCTTCGATGGCCCCTCGGGCATTCTCTTTCCATTCCCCGTGATTAATGAAAGCCCACGGATTCCATGGATTCGGACGCCCACTCGTCATCGGTTTGCAAAAGGTACGAGTCTAACGAAATGTTCAGCCCCGACCGCGATTTCGAGGACATCCAATCGGAATGATGGATGTGCTCATCGCCTGTCTTGTGCAGGAGATTTTAAAGGGCAAATATTTTGCCCATCATATTCCACGCAGGTTCGGATTTTTTGAAAACGCGTCGTATTGATTCGTTCACCAAGCACAGTATGCTATGCATTAAAATTGAAAATATTAGCTGTGTGTACAGCGCAAATTACAACCTTTATTAACTCTGTTTTCCGATAGCTTGCGAGATGATTTTATCGGAAAAAGACCGCAGCTTTACCTCAGCTAAATCCTATATAGGTACCAAATACCTCCGAAACTTAGTTCGAAGGTTATGAATGGTAATATACCTGTCGTGCTGGAATTGGCCGAAAAATCCTTCCAGCTATTTAAGTCTTGGCATTGAGTTGAGTAATTTTGGTGTTCGATAAAGCATACGAATTCGTTCGAGCTGATGACCCCAAGGACCCAGTTTGGCCGGATTTATGGTCCGCTGTCCCTATACCTCCTCGATGCCAAATGAATCACGACGCCCGCCTTCGTTGGCGATTAAAAAATCGCCCGTTCTGCAATTTCGCCTTCTCTTTGCGCAATGATTCGTTCGACTCGGCTTTCTAAACTGGGAATGTTCGCATTCTCAACTGGACGCAACGCGTACGACCCGATCGCCTCCTACAACTCGACTCCTACCAACCATGTAGGGCCACAAGAGCGCTCAAATCGATACTTTTTTTTGGACAGAAAAAAATTATACACTAAAAGTAAATAAATATTAAAACTAAAAGAGTTATTATATGGGAAGTACTGCGAGTAATTTGAATTCCGGTTAAAGAGGGTGATAGGTCTTGATGAGACTTACATTCCAGTCCAAGAAATTTGAAAAAAGGTTGAGAATTGATGGAGCTACGGCCATTTAGGTAAATGATCGCAGACGGGGACATACAGACACTTGTTCACGAACTGATTCTGAAAAAAAGTGTATTAGTAGAAATTTTTTCTGAAGCTCAAATCCGATTTTTGATATTAGGTCGGTGACAGCATTTCCATTTATTTCGTAAATATGTAAAAAGCTAGGTAGGTAACCAAAGCACAAAGTATTTTTGATAAACTCGTAGCCCTATAAGTACCTACAGCACCTACATTTTCTATCGTATTTGATTTTAAGGCCTTAATTTTTTAGGACTTATTCATACGAAATTTTGAACCTATCGGCTACAAAACCACTAAAAACTTGGAATACAGGGTATCCCGAACTTATACAAAATTTGGGTGAAACTCGACTGAAAATGGAACAAAACGCAGCCAATCGTAGTTTTCTATCTCAACTCGTATCCTAGATATGAAATTTTTTTGAACAATTAGAAAAACCACACTTAGCTTCGTGAAAATTTACATTTCTATGTTACTTTTATTAAGTTTTGAGAATATTTTTCCATTTTTTATTACTAGTCCATATCAGTAGCCTGAGCGCTTTCGCCACCTTTGTTAGGCATAGGAGCGGACCGCTGAATCGGGGCAAGAATAAATCTCAAGGTGACAGGACCAGGTCATGAGCTATAACTGTAATTCAGTTTATTTGTTCAACATCCGAGTTGACAGGGCCGTTTCATTTTCGTGCGAATTCCGTTGGAATCGAGACGGAATGATAAGAAAGATAAACAGCCATTAACCGTTTCTGCTGGCCGTTCGAGGGACCGACTCAACCGCGAAGTGAAAACAAAGGCTCTCATTATTCCAAGGCCGCGGCGATTTCTCAAGTTCCGACATCAACTGCTGCCGTTTTCACAACTTCAAAAGGCGATTAAACCGTCGTTAGCAAAAGTATCGAACGCGTCAAGATTTTAATATTGATCCGATCCGAAATCGTCATATACTAACGTGGTAAGCGCCATCAAATACCTATTAAATTCTACCGTTGAGAATGAAAACGAAAAATGGATAACGTCCGTTGAGACCTAGCTTGGCAATGCCAAATTTTGCAGCATTTGCTAATGCCTGCAGAAAGGTCTCTGCAATAATATTGATTTTTCAAAATCTTTTTAACTGAAGGAGAAGGGCTCCGTGTTTGGAGATGAGATTTTTTCCAAAGAACTATAAATTGTCATTTCTAGAATCTCAGTTAAATCCGTGTACCATAGGCACTAAACATTTGAATGGCCGGGCAGAGGAAAAAATTATATTAAAACTTAATTTATTATATACCTATATATTCTTGCTTTTCAGTATCACTAGGTATTTCTCCTTCGAATAAGAGTCGGTTGAGGTAATTGGTGTCTTTAGCCGGCTTCCTCGTGAGCTGAATACTAATCGCGATGCTGCGGTGACATCAGTCGATGACTGTATGCCCTTTGGAAGACACACCTCCTCAAAAGCGATGAGCTGTATTTACCCGTGAACATGAGCTGTCTATTTTTCGAACCCGGAGCAAAGACCTCGATGAACAATGGACATGGCGTATAAAACAGTTTTCAACTAGGTACAAAAGTGCATTTCCCAACACGAAATGCGTTGACTTGTGGCCGAATAAATCGAATCCGAGGTTGGTGGAATCCACCATTAGAATCCTCCCCCGAGTTTTTTTTAATTCAAGGCAAACAAAAATGGTGAGATGGTTTTTAAAAATCGGACCACCCGTTTAGGAAAAAACCCCGAGAACGCGCCATATTTTGTGATTTTTCCAAAATTACCGTCAAGGGCAATGTTTAGGGCGGATTTTCGGCTCGAAGGAGCCATCCGACAAAAATCTTACACGAGACGAAAAATGTAGGAAATTTTATGAGGAACAAGGATCCGCTGTTTCCCAACCTTTGATTTCGAACCGTTCCCAGAATACACTCGAAAAAATCGAACATTTTTCTAGAAAGCTCAAATTTACCAAATTTTCGCCGAAGGATAAATTTAAAAATAAAACTCATACACACCATTATGTGGGAAATTTAACTAGCTACAAATAATCCTATCCCTGGTCTGAACAAAAGTTCAACCCTTATCGACGAAAATCGCCAAAAGCCCAACCTAACTTCCAGAAAAACGAAGTTTTATACCACTTACCGCTTGTTTTCCCCATAGATTCATTCTAAATATTTGTATATCTTCTTCTATATTCTATATAAGTTCATTTACCTTTCTGGGTATATCTGAGCTACAAAAACTGAACAAATAATTATCGATGAAATGTGTAAATAGAGATTAGGTATATTTTTCCGACTCGAGTAGAGAAAAATATTTATAGACGTATAAGTAGGTATACCGGAAAGATTTCGTTACGTTGCGTCCGACCGATCTGCGTAAAAGCCGCTCTGTCTGTCTGGGATGAGTCATTTCAGGGTCGACTGTTATTATTGAGCCGATGTGACTCAGTGGGAAGCCAGGGGACTTCTGGCGGCTACGGGTGACAGGTTGTAAGTGACCGAATTCAACTATGGGAAATGAGAGGAGTCGAAGAAAGAAATCTAGTACGGCACAGAGAATGCAATTCTGTTCCAACAAATTGATTTGTCAAATTACCCCATATCCGAGTTTCATCAGGGAGAGTACCTATGCAAAATATATTCTCAAACGGTTTCGTTTCATGGGGTCTTTACAAATTCTGGGTGAAGCGACCTCTGAAAAAGGCAAATCCGTATTTTTGTTTGTATTATCTATTATATTTTATTATTTTTTGATTGAGACCATTAGCACTAATCTACAATCTCGTATTCACTTAAAACCAGCCCAAACCATCATCATATCTTCGAAAGGCATGAGTAAGTCTTTCACAAGTTCACAACGCAATTAATGCGCATGCAATGCAATAAAGCACCCTCCCCAAAACTGACCCTTTGCCATGGCCTTCAAATTTTCACCATTCTTAGCAGCTAATAAAAAAGTCCCAGTAATTGAGTTGCACAGAAAAATACTCGATTTCAACCAGTTTTGCCATTAATTCGCCACCCTATAATTTGTAATCCACTATGGGCTGTCAAAATTGTCGGAGTGTTCATTCCAATGAACCATGCAGAACCATGCAATACCATGGAGGCCAAATCGCAACTGTGACGAGCCCCCAGCCCCCCAACCTGATCTAATCAGAATTTCCCGACGTTCTATCCGGCACTTTCACGCCGTTGACTCACCTGCCTCGCGATATGTCAAGGTAAACGATATGAAGTGGGAGAATCCGGTATTAAAGGTTCTTAATGGTATGGTGCATAAAGCGTTCCTTGCCTTCGATAGAAAATTGGCTACAAGATTGTGGAATGTTGTAAAGGGGTTCTACCTGTTGGCACTGACTTAGGAGCCTTGAAAATTGCCCTTCCTCAAGATCAGGTAATTAGCTACCTAATGGTGTCATAAATGAGATAAGTGAGAAATACCGAAAACCCCACTCTCCGTAGGATTCGAACCTAGCATCTCCTACTCTCTAGGCAGACGCCTCATCCCTCGGCAACAGAGAGCCAGGAGCCAGACAGTCTGGTGGTCGTGGGGGGAGGTCATGTGACATATTGCCTTTGAGTGACGCATTGCCTTCGAGGAACATCCCTGCCATTTCCTTTCTTTTCTAATGGTAATATGCGTAAGCATAACAACCCCTAAAGCTTAGCAGTAATGCTGACACACCGATCAAAAGGAAGGAGTTACCTTGATTGTAACAAATCAAATGGAGATCGCGATGTAATTTAAAAGTGATGCTTTGGCATTATGGATATTTTATATCATAATATAATTAAATTATTATATTATAATTATAATTTTATTATAAATTTTATAATATCCTTAATATCCATAATAGGTATATTATAATATAATATATAATATCTATAACGCCAAACATCGCTTAAATCAGATCTCTACCATCATCCATTACAACCACCAATTCAGCACACAGTATAATATAACTGGGTTCAAACTGGTTCATTTCCAACTCAAATCGAGAATTGTCCAAACCAAATTGCAAATTTTCCAACTCAATATGAAAATCCATTGATAGACGATGATTTTCCTTAAAAGCAGTTGTGCAACTTGAGTGCTCCTTCCAGACTGTCTGGGACACAGGCTCTCTGTTGACCAAGGATTGAGGCGCCTGCCTAAAGAGCAAGGTTCGAACCCTGAAGGAGAGTGAATTTCCCACCATTTCCCATTTGGCTTCATTTATTTTGAGAATTATCAATGAGGTTGACTCGTTTCATTTTAATCATACTAAATTTCCAACGTACTATGGCCAAATTCAGCGATAACCGTTATCCAGTATTTGAAAATGTTATATTGATATATCAGAGATAAGTGTAATTTTCATAGTGTGGCTGACCGGTTTTCTTGTAATCAATCGTGAGGATTTGGCCGAGGGCTGACATTGGCGCTTCCGGCGCTGTGCTTCTTCCCCTGCGGCGCGTTTGAGCAGTTCGTCATCCGTTTGCCAGAAGCCGGCCGACTGCTCGACTTATTGCGCAATTGTTCGGCCGATTCATCGTATTCGGATACGTCCTCGTCGAGTACGTCGTAGATGGCTTTCTGGATGTTGATGCGAGCCAAGAAGTTCTTCTTGGGCCCCAAACTTCCCAGAAGTGGGAGGCAGCTCGTGAGGAACTGTTCGTTCGAACATTGGCCCATCTGAGAAGGCGACGCGCGCAATGAGTAACATCGACGATCGTCGTCCTCCCGCCGATTTTTTTCTGTCACCTGATGCGCAGACTCGGACGATTCCTCGCTGTGCAAGGGAGGCTCGTGCGTTTGACGCTTCTCGTTGCTCTTTTTTCGTTTGTCTTTACTGTCGATTGAAAATCTCGGCATTGCGCTCCTGTACAGCTGAAATGTACTTGGGGGATCTACGACTTGAAATTGTACCGGAAATTTTAAGTGATGATTTTTGTGTGAGGAAAACGTGTTTGGTAACCTTAAAATGTACGGTTTTCTTCACCAGGCGATGGTATCCAATCGAAGCTATCATATGATTTTAGATTGAGCTGTCCAAATCGGTGTTTTCAATTAGGTATTACAAAAAAATTTGGTTTGCAGAAAAAATTACATTTCAGGGTGTGCAACACACCCTATCGGCATTTTTGCCAAAAATTAGTAATGCATATGGTTGGAAAGCTCTCTCAAGCATGGATTCAATAAAATATGAAGTTCCTGGGAAATCCCAATACGATGTGCGCAATTCACGTATTAGATCACAACCATTATCGTCATTGCCATTATCGGTTTTTCCATCCTTGACAACAAGGGGTTTGCCTTTCTTGAAAATTGACCTAAATGACGATAGGGGGTGTTGCATTGACACCCTCGATTTTCAAGAACTTGGAAAAAATCGCTGTTTCTGGTGAACTTTTACCCTGCAATTGGTTTAATACCTTCCCATGAACCTCGAGAGCGATCTAACTCAAAACTGCCAAAAAGTGGAGTTACTGCTGTCTCGATAAGCACGGCAGCATAAGGTTTCTTATGTTTTTTAGGGTGAATCCTATGGCAATTTTTTAGGCGACGTCCAAATATTCGAATTATTGGCGATTTTCCGTTTTTCGGTTTTTCAGTCCGAATCTGCCCAAAAAGCCGCAACAACTCTCCCGTTATATCCTTTGTCAATCGCCGATGCTATTAGCATTCCATTATTGACATTTTGGTGGAAGTTGCGCATAAATTTATGCACATTGCGCAGACCGTTGCCCGGAATATCTTCTGTACGTGCCAGTTAGAACGATATTGAAGTCAACTAGTTGCGGGTTCGAGTTGGCAACTGACCTTTTCGACGAGGCCCCGGAGCAGTCTGCTCTAGGAGACTATTACACATCCTTGCTAACGCATGCACATTTAAAGGTTCGTTTGGTGCAAAGTGCGGAACGGGAGTTGAACTTCACTTGTAAGCTGCCAACCGGGCCGGATGATTGAACGAAGTTGCGCAGAACGTACGAAGTTACGTATAGAACAGTCTCACATACACACCCACAATAGAACAAGTTTAGACTAGTCATTCTCCAAGGATTCCTCCCCATTTCTAAATGTCAGCTAGCGGGTTGAGCGAACCTTTTGAAAACTGTTTGGTCGATAGGCAATCATGTCGGTTGGTTATATTCTCAATGGAAAGAAAAGCAGTGACAATGAAAAACTCATCACTGAATGCTCATCAAGTGGCAGAGTTTCGTTATTGATAGCTTTCGAAACCAACCGGCCAAGTATTTTTCGTCTGAAATGCGCAGCTTTTCAAACTTATTTTGGATTATAAAAAAGCTGAGAGCTTTTTGTATTGAATTGTTGGACTGAAAAATGGAAGATGATGAAAATAGTCAACAATACCGCTGGAGGGAACAGAAACCATAAGAAACATATATATGCATGAACAAAAATGATGACTCTGTTTTAGTGTCAGCTATGCTTGATTGCCGAAAACAGCGCTTTCTCGAACGAGGTATCCTAGAATTATACGATGCGTTAACCATTGAAATACCAAAATATATACTACGAACCAAAATCAAGAAATAATGGCCGCGAGAAAGTTCATTTTTATGGCCAGTAGGCTTTTACAAGGAAATTCTGCGTGTCATGCCATTTCCTGCGGTGAAACAAACAGTTTAATGTTGTTACAGCCTCGTAAATTGCAATTATTGAGGCATCAGGTTGGTTTTACCGCAGTATTTTCACCTGGTACAAAATCAAACTCAATCTCATAATAAACTAAAACTCATGCTAAAACTGATACTGAAACTCATAATTGAACTCGAACACAACTCGAAATAAAACTGAAACTCGAATCGAAACTCAAACTCATACCCAAACTCATGTTCAAACTCGAACAGACGCAAACCAAAACTCAAACATATACTCAAACGCATTCTCATAATCAAGCACCTAATAAACTCAAACCCCCGACCTCAAACTCAAACTGAAATTCATAAAAGAGTTCAAGCCCATACTCATAATAAAACTCAAACTCGAACTGAAACCAAAACTCAAATTCATAATTAAGCAAAAATTTAAACTTGAACTCGAACTCATACTCAAACTGTATGTCAATGTCATTATCGAAATCAATCCCGAACTGAAATCAAACTCAAACAGAAACACAAACCCATTTTCATAATCGAACTCATACTAAAACTCGAAATGAAACCGAAACTCGAACTCACAATCAAACTGAAACTAAAACTCACCCCCTCACTGAGTTTGAGTTCGATTTTGAGTTCGAGCTTGAGTTTGAGTTTCGGTTTCAGTTCGAGTTTGATTATGAGTTTGAGTTCGACAATGAAATTGAGTTTGAGTACCTATGAGTTGGATGATGAGAATGGGTTTGTGTTTCTGTTTGAGTTTGAGATTGATTTCAGTTTGAGTTTGATTATGAGTAAGGGTTCAATGATGACATTGAGTTTCAGTTTCAGTATGAATACGAGTTTGAGTTTAAATTTGTGTTCGATTATGAGTTTGAGTTCTATTTTGAGAATGGGTTGGAGTTTTAAGTACATATGAGTTTTATTACGAGTTTGATTATGTGTATGGGTTTGAGTTCTATTATGAGTTTCAGTTTGAGTATGATTGTTAGTTTGAATGTGAGGAGGGGTTTGAGTTTATTATCAGTTTGATTATCAGAGTGAGTTTGAGTTTGATTATGAGACTGAGTTTGAGCTTGAGTTTGATTATGAGTTTGTGTTTAGTTATGAGTTAACTTAATATTTACCATTCTACGTAGGTACGTTCTGGAGCCTAGATAACTTTTACCATCATAAATAATATGGTTACTATTCCTACACCGGCTCTCAAAAAAGTCTGCGAGTAAATATGAATTTGAAACACATTTTTCAAAACTTTCATCACAAAGTTTCGTTCACATCGTAAAAGACACGATGTCCGAATTTGTCGTGATTGTCTTTCAAGACGACCCTCTTCAGTTGCATAAGGGCGAAATTGTCTCTCGATTCTGTAACAGTGAAACGCCAGCTTTTGTGAAACCTTTTTACCGATTCTGTCAGCATTCGCAAGACTGTCGTCCACGTTTAGTTGTTCTTCGCAAGAAAGTTCTCTTGGCAAACTCTCAGCTGCGGTTCGCTTGACAACGGAATTCAACACTTCTTTGCGCGTTTTCCACTTCCGTTAAGTCGTTCGACTCTCACGGTTGATCTGCAGGTAACTGCCCGGAAAAATACAACTTCAGATCCTATCCTTGTCAAGAGTTTGCACTTTTTCATTCATTAAAGCCTTCTTAGTTGGAGGCATTATTTTCGGTGTAGAAGTCGAGACTTTCAAAATTGATTTACTTCAGGCCACGACTTCGAAAATCCGGTTTTCACGGGAATTTTTATTGAAGGGGCCGATCGAAGGTTTCATGACCCCAACCAAACTAAAGGATTCTCTTGACCATCATATTCACGGAACGAATCGGATTTAGGTGAGTGTATGTACGAGATGGGTCCAAGAAATGGAAACGCCATGTTTACATAAAAAATATCCTAATTTTTTCCTCCATAAACCGTACATTCGTGGGCGAAACTATACGAGGATTTCAGGTCCGATGGGGAAATGATACAAAACTGTGTTAATGAAGGTACCCGGCTTAAAATCTCCGGGCTTCTCAAATCCCTGAACCCTGAGCAACGAAATTTGGGAAATTCGCGCCTGGGCCCCAATCCCCTTATCTGTGGAATGCCTCTAATCTGAATGTAATCTTGGAACCCGACTGGGCCCCGACTCAATAATTGGGCCCTTATCCCGAAATTTGACCGCAAACGCATGTGGGTCATTTCATGCTCACCTAGAAAAATTATTATTCAGTCCTCACTCACCCATCCCCACTTTCACTTTTTTGAAATTTCATTTTTTTTTTTGTACTCTAGAGTTAAATTAGAGGGGCTTATAGGAAGTGCACGTGGCAGAAAAATTTGCTTAATGCTCTTTTTTTTAAATAGGACTCCTCCTTCTAAGCTGCTGCTGTCGGCGTAAGGACGAAAAAATTTCATTGCAGATTTGTGTTCTAGACCCTCTGAAACGCAAAAGATAAGAGTTTGAGGGGGTGTTGTAAAAAAGTTCCCCGAAATTTTATGGAAGCCTGGAACGTCAACTCCTTTCTCGGCTTGGGCAGATAAGCTTGTGCAAGAATTCTGGTCGCCTTGTGGTCGGAGTTTGCCAGTCGTCCTGCTTTTTTCAGCATTGCCGGTTCGCATCGGCTGTCCCATTCGGTTTCGTTCTGGTCTCTCCCACGCACTTGTCTTCCCCACGTGAAAGTTCAACTGCTGTCCTTCTGTTCTTTGGAGTTTTCCCTTTTACCATCCCGTAAACTGGTTTGTTATAGCTTGCATGCTCGCAGTCGGACATGAATCCGGATCGGCACTGCTCGATCATGTTGGTCATTATTCATCAGAGTTACAAGCAGTTGTTCCGGAGTAATGGCCATGTAATTCGCTCGAGATCGGCCTTTTTGCCAGGTGGTCTTCTACAAGACAAAAGCCTCGTCATGCCATTCTACACTTCTTCCTATATCCGCTCATTAGAGAATTCTGCTCTTTTCTGTGGCATGGAATCCTCTACCGTACAGAAAGCAATGGTCCACGAGCACCATACATGTAACATTATTATTGAATCTAAATAACGCCATCGCACATGTTTTGAATTATTCAAGTGGGGGCTTGGTAATATTGTACCACAATGGGAATGTTAAAAGGGACTTGCAATATTAATTGAATTCCGAATCGTCCATAATTATCTAAATAGGTAATTGTAGGTAGCGTAGATCAACCCTTAACTTCGTAAACTAGTCAGTGTTATTAATGTGGCATGAATCCATCCTATGTGGCATTGTTTCCACCGAAACGTCGGCAAAGGAGTGAATTTGTCACCTGTATGACCTTAATCCCGATAACATTTAATCGACTAGGTATATAATTAAGGGGTTTTCATGCTCACATAACCCATTGCCAAAATAGGGTATAGTATTGCGTTTAGGTACTCACAGAGCTCTTCTTTAATTGGCTTTGTACTCACCTGAAATAGAAAAAAAAGTCATATTTTAAAACGTTCTAGCAAGCCATTCAGCAGATTATATTATTATAGATATAATTAATAATGAATATCTATACCATAATAATGAACTGACGATGAACGTTTGAAAGTTTTTGATTGGGTGTTTCTAATTATTTGATTATGATTTGCTCATACATATCATTAGCAATCCCCTACCTATCGGTTTAGTAGGGATTATTCATGAAAAATTAATTATTTGAAAAACGTTTCACCGACTTCATCTGTGACAGCTATCGCAACAACCAGTTCTTCTCAGCGAATCGTCCGCCGTTCGTCACACAAAGTAAAGGCGAGAAAGCGAGAATAATTCAATGAACCAGGAGGTAAAAGATCTGCGCAATGACAACGCCGATTGCTTCTAACGAGCCTTCACTGCCTACCCTAGATAACCTGAGACTGAAAGTTGGGAACGTAGGAAAGTCACAGAGTAACCATCTGCCGTTCGCTGCATGCTCATCAGAGAAAATACAATACGACGTTAGAGTCAACAAATAACCAGGGAACACCGCTAGAGAACCACAGCCAGAGAAGGGCGACGAAGGGTTGAGAAATGAGCCATTTTTCTATCCAGATACCGAAAGTATAAGGAGATCGTGTAAAAAATGCAAAATTTGCATGCATTTAATGTATGTTTTGGGCATAACTAAACTAATTATACCTACATCCACGCCACTCATGGATTTGATCTTCATGTTTCAGACACTCCAGAGTCTGGAAAATAGGTTTTAGGCCATCGGTCCGAGAGCCCATGAGTTAACACACTTGAGCCCGTATCACACGTTAGTCCGCTCTCCCCCATCCCACAGACCGTCTGCTCGGACCGATTCTTTGCCAATTTTTGCATGCAAAGTCATTCATGACTTTTCCAAGAAATAAGGTTCTATAGATGAATAACAAACATTGATGCAGGTGTGAACAGATCCATACTGCCGTCGAAAGGAAGAAAGTCCTATCCATTTTGCTAGTTTCGTATTTTGATAGTCCATTTTGATAGTTTCGATAGTCCCGCATCGATTTTCAGGCACTTCCGAAGTGGTTAGGACTTTCTAACCTAGCCCAATCGATAGATCTCACCAAAATCTATAGGAAACAGTCTTTAACTCACAAAGCTCAAAAATAGAGATAGGACGTTCTTTCTTAGGACGGCAGCATAGCATGAGCCATTCAGACGAGAGGGTCTGTGTAAGTGGGATGGAGAGGGGAACGGTCTGACGTGCGATACAGGCTTAACAGAAAATAATGTCTGTGTGTCTCTGACCTGAGAATCGGTCTGTTCGGACGGTCTGTGGGAGGAGGAGGGGGACGGTCCGACGTGTGATACGGTCTTTAGATGGTGGATACTCGAAGAAGGAAGGTATGGCCCACAGGTGAATGAGGGTTATTTCAGGAACCTATTCAATTCTGAAACCCCGAGATAAATCATGGGCGATGTTTTAAAACAAAGGTTTCAAAACGTGACGCAGCGAGTGGTCAGGCAGATCATCTCAAAGGTCGTTGCTACGTGACCGACGCAGACCTGCAGGAGGACGAGACAACGAAAACAATAAAGACGAAGGTTTGTCCGCCTTGCCAATGAACCTGGCGCCGCGCCACGTCCCACGAACAATGAACAAGTTTCGTCTTTTTCTGACTGAGTTACCCCTCGGCTGAGCTGTCGAGTTGTTTTGTTGTCGCTTGATGGACAACAGGTTTCCACGTAAAATAGCTTCATCGTAGAAAAGAAATTGGTAAGTTGGGCAGACTACTTGCCAACTGGTTTTGAACGGTATGGGAAGTCAGCCTGCAGTATAGTGCAATGCCTTATGCCAGAGTGATGCCTATTGATCATCATCGTATATGAGGATACGTAAACCTATACGTTGGTGGAACTTATCGTTGATGGTTGCTTCAGCCAGATCAGAAGATGAAATCTTGATGAAGAGCGATAATGAAGCATCAACGTGCGTGGGGCGCCCCCTCCCCCACGACTCATGGAACATTCAGAAGCCGCAAGTGACCCTATTGCATGTCTCCCATGACTAGGGGTATATTGCAATAGGTACTTTACAGAAATTTAATATGGAATTAATTTAATTTGCATAATAATAACATAATAGAAATATGGAAGTAAGTAGAAATATCTGATCATTCGCGCCTCGAAACTAAACGTTGATTTCAATTTGAATAACTGGGTCATGAAGCAAGTCGATATTTAAATAATTTTCGATATTTAATTAATTTACTTGGAGCATAGGTAAAGCTACTTTCACGGTGAAATCTATTTACGTCAAATCGGTTCCTCCGTTTTGTTGCGTAACAAGTACTTACCAACTTTAGGGTTCTCTGTTGTATTACTGAGATAGCATTTCGAGGTTTCTTTACTCATCTTCTACGTAGGGGCTTAAGTATCTCTTAAAAGCCATTGGATGGCTTCTCCTATTTTATCCTGTCAAGCGCTATCGCTTTACCGTTACAGCATTTAGGCTTAGAGACTTGCTATGAATGACTATTTCGATTTCGTGAACAGCAATATTTATTTGAGAAACGGGAAAAACTGTAAATTTGCACCGAGATGAATTTTACCCAACAAATAAACGGATGGATTTCAAAAAGCCGTTACCTATGTCACTTGCCAGACGCAAGACGATCAATTGAGGACCGGTTTATTGAGGAATTTGTCTACCCGATATCCAAAGAAGCACCTGATACCCATTACCTTTCACATTGAAATTTGATGTAAGCTTATCTGAAGCATCCTTGGATATCAGTTAGATAAATTTCCTCAATAAACTGGGCCTAAAAATCGTTTTGTACAGCTACTAATTATTCAATTGGATGCCTCATAATTTATGCATAATAACTCGAGCATTCCTTTGTGTTACATGATTGTGGGAAATACACAGGGGAATTAGTTGCATCTGGAAACTTCTACACCCAGTGAGAACACTCATGACAGTAGTGCCCTAGATAGCAACCGGTGGAATTACCTGTCCTTCAGAAAAGTCAAATGCAGAACGGTGCTTATACGGTATGCACACCACCAGTCAACCACACGTCGCGTCTTCTTGAAGGCCAAGGCTTGATTTTTGATAAATTGAATAATAATTACCTATCCAATTTTCAAATGGGGGAAATGTGAAATTTTCCAAAAAAATTAATTTTGATAATTATACAAAAGTTTTTAATAAGGTGATAATATAAGGCGATAGTTATTAATATGATTTTATCGCTTGCATTATCATATAAAAATTTTCCAATCGAGGTGAACTGATATGAAAGACCAAAATAATTATTAAAATTTTTCCATTTTTCATACATTTTGCGTTCTTTTGAGTCTTTTCCGATCTTTTGTCAAATAAAATGAATAATAATTATAATTATAAATGATCCTGAATTGCACTGATTAACTATAGATACCAATTTAAAAATTGTCTTGGCCCCCTCATAGTCCGACACATCAATCTCGAATGGCGTCCTCAAAAATACTATTTTTACCTACTTCATCGTCTGGAATATTTCAATGCACCTTATAGAAGAGCAACAGCAGCAGTCTCTCGAAAACTGGGATTCATTATTCAGCCACAAAATACCACGAAACAAGTTACCATAATACAGATGTCGACGAGAATCGTGCGCCTACGTGTTCAAGTCAAGGAAACTTTTCGATTCTAAACTGCGGGTCCGAAACTTGTATAATAATCACTCACGCAGAGAGAGCACGCCATAGATCACATTACTTAAAGATTATTCGATAACGCTCATGGATTTCCTCACTTGGAGGATACAGGTAACGCCAGATTCTTTTCGCAACTTCTCACCTCTCACATCGCTAAAGTGTGCAACAAGCTGAGTCCAGCTGGAGGCTACTGGCTTTAGATGAGTAGATTATAGGATGTGTAAGTCGGGTTGCCAAATGTTCTAGGTGCCTATATGGATTAACTGGTGTAATATACTATACAGCTATCCTTCAAAGTCGCGTTCCCATCCCAGGTCGGCCGATTCTCGCGCATGGCAATTGGTTCCCATGAATGATCGAAATGATAGACCGATGCAGACACTAAAGTTGCAATGGCATGCAAAGCAGGCAATATTCCGCCCAATATAGTCATTTTTAACCAGTATAGTGAGCATCTAGATCAGAGAATGTTGAGACAATATTTAAAAAATTTAAAGGCCGATAAATTTGGGCATTTGAAAACTCTACGAATAGGCACTTCTATGATGGCAAACCAATTAGCGAAATCTTCCAGGTTCATCGCTAGATAATTATTTAGGTCTTTGGAGTAGTTCAGAAAATTAGATAGTCGACAAATGATCTCGTTTACTATCACTAGTACAATGTTAACTAGGTCGGCACCACATTTTGCAGCCGCCAGACCGTCACAGGCAATGTCATGCTCGTCAACCTCGAGCAAAGTAAAGACGACTTCAAACGACGACGGATGACAAAGCTAATGATTGCCTGGAGCTAAGAGGATGAGTCAACAGACTGAGACAGAGCCAAAAGGTGTACGTACAGGTTCGTAAAGGCAGCATCGCATAACCAAGCAGCAAAAGACTATCACTAGCGTGGGCTGATGATGCAAGTTTACGATATGTGGCGAATTTTACTTGGAAGTTGATAAAAGGTCCTAAAATCTTGGTTTTTCCCTCACGGAATTATGAAAGTACTTCATGGTGCCTATACTTAATTCCATTTTGTAAAAGTTTATTGAGAACTAGCTGCAAGTGCCACCCCTTGTCCAAAATATAGGTTGGATAAAGTTTGAAAATTTTTTTGAAAGAAATTTTTTTAAATGTTATTCTGTGGAAGTGTGTAAAATTTTACGTTATTCGGTTGTCTTGATCTTGAATTTTGAGGTGACGGAATGACAACTTTTATGGGTGATTCTAAAAATACGCAATTCCCAAGGACTGAATTCTGAAAAAGTGAACCTTAAGGTTCCAAAAAATTTCAAAAAATTCGCGGAGCTTTGTGCGATTATAAAAAAGAGTTATCAACTCAAGACGCAACTCACTTTCAATCTTAGGCCTTCGAACTGGAATTTATAAAATTTATACGGTGGTGGTAATGAGAAGCGCAGGCGGTAATGAGAATTCCTAAACGTTGCAAGATTATCTACCTACCTTTCAATCAATTTACTTTTCAAATCAGTCAGGTATGACTTTATACTTTTTAAGATTATTACGCCCAAGAATTTGGAAATAATGCTGTGTGTAAAGTAGATCTGCTATGGTTATCTTTGTACGTAGCTCCTCTATGGTTTTTGTACATTTTGTCAACCACAATCCGAAAATCCCAGCAGGGTAACACATTTGACGCATTTGAATAGAGGCATCCGGCTCAGAACCAAGCATAGATGACTAGAGGGCCACAATAGTAGGAATGTTGCCGAAGTATCTATTGTGCAAGAGGCCAGCTGACAACGAGGATTCAGCTGTAAAAGGCCATTTCAAATCGCTATTGTAAATAAAACCGGATCAGAAGTTCGGAATCGCATGCAGGTTCTTGAATAGACACGGCCACAGGCAGTCTGAACACAAATGGATGAAAATATTTAGGACAGGTGTAAGGCAGTTTCACCAAGGCCCGGGGGGGGGGGGGGTATTCAGGCCTCGTGCTGGTCGGATCATAAAACTCGTAGTTTGAGTTAGAGCCCCATCAAAAATTCCCAAAAAAAAGATGGCTTGCTTTTAAAAAAAAAGGATTCGGAGAATCAATTAAGCAGGCGTCTACCGACGAAATTTTAATTTTTTGAGGGAAAGTATATCGTGGTGTAAAGCAGTACTCACTGAAGGACAAAGGCGCCGATGGCGGATCATTCTCACAAGTCGAAGTTACGTCTCAGAACATCAAAAATGTTGATATGAGAGAGCAACACATATCACTAGAACACTCCAGTCAACACGGCATGGCTGATTCCACTTGTTCTCCCCACTCCGGAAACGCTAGTAATAGTACAGCCACTTGAAACGAAATTGCGCAAACGGATTGCGGGGGAGGAGTCTTATCAGAAAAGGATGCCGGGCAGTGGAAGTGATACGACGACAAATGACTTAAGACGATGATTGAACCTATGACTCAGACGAATTTCCTCATTTGGGCAGTGCCTTTTTTCGGCCAACTATCACAATTTGAGAGATTAGACAACGGCAAAATGAGTCCATCATTTTTCATAACTATAATTACAATACCACTTGGCTCTGTCGGGAACCGGGGTTTTAATACCGAACTGCTCCTTCCTGATTGTTTGACCAAAAAATTTTGATAATAAATGTCGAATAATAGATAATGAAAAAAAATTATGGATGAATAAAAATCACGGTTCTTGAACAATTTGAGAAACCTCAGGAATTGATTTAGGATGACCAAGTTTTGAAGAGTTTGTCTCCAAAATAAGATTTTCAAGGAAATTTTAAGTCACTGGACGTCAGACCAAAAACGCTCAAATCGGTTCATCTTTGCGGCTTGGAAAAAATAAAATAAAACGCTAAAAATGCAAAATACGATATATTTATGTATCGTACTGTGAGTAATTCAAATTCCGGTTCAACAGGGTCAACAGTGATTCTGATTAAAAGTGTGCGAGTAAAAGTTTTTTCTGAAGCTCCGATCCGATTTTCAATTTTAGGACGATTAAAATTCTTCCATTTACTCTGTAAATAAAGTAAAAACACCTGAGTAAAGACGATGGGGTAGAACGTAATTTTCAAATGCGAGTAAGTCCTTGAAAATATTTAGAACGAAAAGAATGTTCATGGTAATTTTTAAACGAATGAATCCATTAAGTAAAACCCACCTCTTTAGCCGGTTTTGAAGGCAAGTCACGTGGTGCATATGGTGGCGATGGAGGAGCAACGGAGGATTCCGACTTATCCAAAGCCGGTACCTTCTTATGGTTTAATACCTTGACTGCGAAGCAGCACCACCTTTCAATGGCTCGGACCATTGTTCATAAATATCTACCGGTTTATCTACTTGTAAATTGTAGATAGTAGAAGTACCTAATCAGCGAATTCGACGTATTGCCAATTTCGATCGTCGGTTGAACATCCGCGAAGTTTTCTGCTTAGAGAAAATCACCGGAGTTCTGCTGGGATAAAATTTTACTATTGAAACTCGTAAAATTTTCAAATTGCCTTCGCATCAAGTTATATTCGAACACATCATTCTTAAAATCTCTCTTTTCTATATAACTACCGCCTATTCAGAACTATCCGCTGACAAAATGCTTGGGTTGTGATGAGACCGCGCGATGACCGGAAACTGACAGAAAATCTCTAGTCCGTGCTGGAGTAACACGAGGTTTTGCGCCTGATACCGTTACCCGACAAAAAGATATCCCACTTGAATTTCGATTGTTAACTCGGCATCGGGGATTTGCAAATATTTCGAGAACGATAAAATGAGAATCTTTACTCGAGGGCCTGAGCAAACAAATATTTGTAGCATTGAGCATTCGTATAGTATGGAGATAGTACCGAGGATCTGCAAATTTGTATAGGTACATACGATTGCATGCGATATGGTACGCAGTGTGTTTTCTATCGATGTGCTCAATATTTTGATGGCCTTGTTCAATAAGTCTAGCGCGCAGATGTAACAGAATGGGGCTCTTGACCCCAGATAGCTGGAATAGAAACATATTTCTACTAAGGCCTGGTTTATTGACAAAATTTATTCTCCCGATATCCAAAGAAGTACCAATGAGACTTTTACGTTAAAATCTGATGTAAATACCACCGTGGTGAAGTATATCTGAAGCTTAAGTAGAAGCTTCCTTGGATATCGGGGAGATAAATTTTGCCAATAAACCGGCCCTAAAAGACTTGCAAATAGGTACATACTCAGAAAAAAATCGTGAGGGAGAACCGAGTGGGATTGCTTTAATGTTGTGTACATACTCGTAAGCAATCTTGCGCAGACCGAAACACGATTAGTTATTATGGGACATAAATGAAAATTAATTCCTCGGCCAGAGATTTTATTTTCACTTGTTGAGACAATCCGCCCATATCACAGCAAAATAGACTGTGGACTCTAGTTCAGTTGCTGAATCCTATACGTCTGAGTTTTTGTTGTTTGTGTGAACCTGTAATGGTAGATGATTTTTCATGCAGGAATTTGCACAGGGTGGCCCAAACTTGGTGTGAGAAACAATTCGGTGGAACTAGACAAAAAATGGAACGAAACGCCACCAACCGCATTTTCCCGACTCAGCCCGTTTCCAATATGCGATTTTTTGAATTTTTTTCAGAAAAACCACACTTTCCATAATGAAAACCCAAATTTTTCCGGTTCAAATCAATTTTTTTAACATTTAAGAACGTTTTTGAATTCAGCATTAAATTTCCTATTCGCTAAGTGTACAACTATGATAAAAAACCCACCAAGCTCCTATGCACCGCAATTGCGGTTCAAACGTCGGAAAAGTACTCCACACCGTCAACGGCTCACCTCAATGTTCACAAGGAATGTGTCGTCTTGGTTATGCATAACAAGTACGGTAGGTCCATACCATAAATTTTCCCGCCATTTGAAACATCATCCTCGAGCCGCTCCTAAAAATTTAAATTCATACATCCTAATTTCAAATTAAATATTTGCCAATTAGACGAAGCTCGACTCCAAAGCCTTAATAGTCAAGTCACGTTCGTCCTACACGACTCGAATTGTAGTTGTAGAAAGACAGGGGCAACGACGCACGACCTCGGCGCAGACGGTGTTAAGCTGCGCCAATAATGAGTAGGTACCGGGACTGATCTTGACCCGTTCCCTCGTCAAGCAGCTTTTGTCCATATTTTTTGCTCTCAACTTATTCATAATTATTCTGGGAAGCGATTCATAATAAATTGCCCTTGCAAGTCGGTAAGTCTGCGATACCAAGCAGCATTTAAAAGGAAAATATAATCAATAAGAGTGCGGAGTATATACATCACAATAATCGTTCGAAGTATATGAACCGCTTAGCCTACATTCCTCACTAAATGCGAAAAACACAACCATCCTCACTCCTCGAATGAATAAGATTAAATTATAAATCAAAAATAAAATTTACGGAAAGACTTGGTCGACGCCGACCATTTTACTCCTAACCAGAGCTACCTGATTAGTAGCAGGGGTAATGACGCTGCTTAGAAATTCTGCCCAATAACCCCCTTGCCTTGTGTGAGAATGGGTTAATTTTCGGAAAAAATCATTTTTGGACCTCGTGGATAAACAAAGTGAAGAATCGTTTAAAAATTTGTCAATAAAATTTTGGCACTCCCTCCTCCATGCGCACTCTCTCTCTTCAGCCAACGAGGAAAATTATAGGTTTACGATCTGTTACGCATCTCGAACTATGGAGTGAGAGTGGCGCGACGCCTAGGTGAGTCGCGAAGTCGCGAGATGTTCTGGATCTCGACTCTGATGCGCTTGGGCGGTTGGCAGATAATCGCGATGATATTAAAAGTCGCCTAAATGATTAGAAAGTTACCTTACTACCTTGCATGATAATTACCATTTTCAGAATTGTATTTCCGCGTTTTCGATCGCCATCACGCCTTTTTACCATACGTTTTTCGAACTGTACAGCGTAATCTCTGTGCCGGCCCATGACTTTCTCCTTCGATTTCCGATCTATCTCGCCAACAGAAGATTGAAGTTTTAATGAGATTACGAACTAACTTCGGCTCTATCCCAAAAATGGATAGATCGGGGCGGTAATGTAGCATCGAACCGCCTCGGTTAGCAGAACTAAACAAAGATTATTTTACGATATAATTTTATAATATAACAATGTACGATATCACTATAATGTTACCATACTATGTAATTTTACTATAATCGGTTGAACCGATTATAGTAAAATTACATAGTATGGTAACATTATAGTGATATCGTACGATTCGGTTCATGGTCATTTATGAACAAGTTGGAGGCTAGGTACAATACCGCAACAGTAAATTCAATTGCCAGAATTGAGGGCCGCTTCATCAATAGTCGATTATGCGAAAATCATTGACTAATCTATTGGAACACAAATTTCTTGGAAACCCAGTCTACACGCATCCGGCCGAAAATCACCCTGAAATGAGTGACTTGACTACGATTTTCGGATATTCCACTATTGACAAAGCGGTCCTAAGGACCGATTTCACCGACATTTAAAATAAAGTTAACAATTTATTTCCAACAAAAAAAAAGTTGAAACATTTTTGAACAATTTTTTAAATTTATTTTTTAGGTCACCAGCAGAAGGCTAATAAGGAGCCAGACAGTTTGACATCAGTTATGGAAGTGAATGTACACAGTTGCTGGAGAGATGCGTGGGAACGTCCCGGCGTACTGAATCGAGAAAAAAATCGTCGTCTGTACAAGCTTAGAAAAAGTAATGTATCTCTGCCGGTTTCTGAAGACAGGAATTGAGATTCTTTAATTATATTGTTGATAACTTCCTCCACGAGGAAAAAGCTGAAACATGGCCGGGGGTTGAGTGGGGACAATTTCGAGAGCAAATATTCCTCAAACTCATGAATGATAAAAATCCTTAAGGACCTTTCTAGTACCAGCAGTTACTAATATGAAGCACGTAGGTATAGAAGGTATGAAGTTCATACTATGAACAAGGAATCAAAATCAAATTTAAACAAAAATTAAAACTCAAAGTGAAGATCGATTGATCAAATTGGTTTAGAAAATCAAATTTTTTGTGTAATCAAATTGGATCCACGTTGGGGCCTCATCATGTGGCCTCTTCGGCAGTGTCACCCACCAAAGCTGGAGCTGGAGGGGACGATTTCATCAAATTCAGGAGACCCACTTTTGCCATCAAGTCGACTCCAAGATATTTTTAATTCGCCAAGTAAAAATGCTGTCCGACAAGTCAGCCGACCTTAAGGACTCGTTACCTAACTTCCTGGTCCACTTCGATTGTTTGTCGGCCAGATCGAGCAGGTCTGGCAACCTTTCCAAGGCGCTTGAAATTGTGGAGATTCTGCCAAAGGCGTCTGACTGGCTGAGTAGCTGCTGTACGAGCTGCTGGCGTTCGGTTCAGAAAAGGAGGCGGGACCGGGTTCCGGAGACTGCGGTTGACCTTGTTCTCGTAACACACCAACTTCAGCAGGACTCGACACCCGACTGCGGTTCGCCTTATAAGGTAGAGAGCCCCAACTCCATCCTCCCCCTTCGCGTACAAATGTGTAGTTTTTTCAAAAATTTTTTTTTCAAAACCTCGGATTGGTATTCTTGAAGTAGGCCGGTAAGCATGAAAACCAGTGGTCCTTATTATAGCTATAACTAGGGATAGGATCCGTATTTGTTTACATATTCTTTTCTAGGCGATGTACTGATGTTTTTCAAGTAGACGTGTTCATATTGGCATTTTCTGAACAGTTTGAGCCCACTTTCATTTGACATATTCCACAATAAATCCATATTTACAAATATTTAATAAGATAAAACACATATTTTTTAATTTTGGGTAGTTGTTCATAATTTTGAGGAAATCATTCCTCATCCAAAAACCCGTTTCCTGTAGTGAATCAAGCGAGAAACCCGGGGGAAACACTTGAAAAATTCTCAACCCGCGACATCACCTTCAAAATCGAGTTTTTGTGTTTTTTTCGAAAATGGGCCATACTAATGCCGATTTGGACCCCTGCACCTATTCCGATCGGATTCCCCGGACAATATGCATCAGGTTGGAGCAAACCAAAACGTAGTTATGAGATTTTTTTATCAATATGAATCAACTAGGCCCATTTAAAAGCCGTAAACGTAAATACCTCGAGAGCTCCCCATTTGGTCCAATGCCAAATAACTCGCAATATCAATAATTTATTGTAAAAAATAAATGCCTACGCAAAAACACGCTGCAAACTCTTATACAGGGGTTTGTTTATTTGCGTGGCTTGCTTCGATTCTTCGATGCATTCCAGTATTCTGTCCAAGGCTTAAAGTTTTTACAATCTATTTATGTTGAAAACTAGTCTAATGGGGTAACTAGTTAAAAATCCCTGACGTTTACGGCAGATTTTTTTTATTGGAAAAAAAACTAAAAGAACACTTTTTTAGGGTAGTTAAGAAGAATTTTTCTTGGGCGGTTACGATGATTTATTATTGAATAAATAAAGCAAATAAGCCAACATTGAAAATTGCAATAAACATAAGTAAGTATCACGGTTACCTGGCTTGAGTTTAGGATAGAGATAAAATAATCACGATCACAATGAATTCAATCTGAATTTCATGATAAAAGTGGTTTTACAAGGGGCATCAAAACGTAGTTGAGTTGAAACAGCAGGAGGGAATTTTCATTCCTGAAAACCGTTCATGGCCGTAGTTATTTCAATTGCCGGCGTTTTTCTGATGCGAAAACTGGCGGTCGTTTCGGACCGAAAAAATCGTGAGGGTCGTCGAACGGCCGAGACCCATCAGTTAAAAAAGACGAGGGATTCCTTGAGTCAGGTACCCGTGGGAAAAGATAACAGTAGCAACATTATAGGGTAGAGAAGAAGCGCGTGGCGAACTCTTTAATAACCGGGAATGAACCAACGATATCGGAGCGAACATTATTCGGAGCAGGTTATCGAACAGTACACACGCACATTTTATATGAGCCTTTTGTTGTCAAATTTCTGCAGAATATTGTAAAATTAGCGATACCGGAATTGTCCAGAAGAAGTTCTTTGCCTTCTCGATTGAAAATAGCTCGAGTGGAAAGGTTCAGGACGACACAATAGCCTTGACGCCTACGATTAACATGGTCAGCTAATAGCAAGCCAGTAAATATGCAAAAAGATTGAAAAGTTCAAGGTGACGCCCGTCTTATTCCCGATCTAACCAGCGGTGAAACCTTCGAACCGTAAAACTTCAGGTCCTTTTATTCAACAATCTTCGACGCCAGCATTCCAGTCGACGTGTGTCTCAAGGTGGCGAGAATTTTCAAAAAAGGTATTTCTAAAGGTTAGGCTTTTCTTCGAATTCGACCACGAAGACCAAGGTAACAACTGCGGGATAAAATATGAGAGCCGATTTCACGCCTTTCGACCTGCCAGTGGTGGTCGGACGTTCACGTTCAATGAAGAAAGTGACGGATACGTTGCGACACGTTCGCGCGAACGGCGCAGTGCGCCTTCGAATGGACACTGGGTCGAATCAGTTTTTCTTATGCATGGACCAAATAGCGTAGGTACATAATTTCACCCTAAAACATAGTTTCACAGCTGAGGTCGACTAGGACGAAGGATTTGCCAATTATTTTCTTTTCCACGGATATGTTATATTGGGGTAAATACGACAATATTGAGACCATAAGTGAATATTTTTTTTCAGAATTCAGGGGTTTTCAGGCTTTTATTTCAGTGTTACAAATCCCCAACATTCAGGAAAACGCAAAACACATTCTTGAGAGCGTGAAAATGAAATAAAGATTTCTCCCATAGTTTTCAATTTCATAAAAAAAACTCGCTAAATAAAAAATGTTTGTCTGGCCAAGATCTATAGGTAACCCTGTTTAACCAGAACTTTGGTAGCACGCCTTTAGCACTTCCAAGATAACCGCTCTTTAAATATTTGTCGTTTTTCTATTGCATCGTTCTTTAGCCCCAAAAATAGATGAAAGGATGATGATTCTTGGAGCGATCGATAAGTCCTGATGAGTAGATTCTTTCGGTACCGAAATCTCAAAATCGATATTTTGGGACATATGCCCTTTGTGCTTTAAGGTATCGACATGTTAAACTTGAAAATCGTCCACATAGTCAGATGTGAGGTTAAACTCAAATTAATTCAATTATCAGGTCCGCCGAACATGCATTATTTTACAACTGGTAGATGTGCATAAGTAGTATTAAGTAGGTACTACCCACTCAAAAAAATTCAAATGGCAAAAACAGTAGTTTATTAGGCACACGTACCTAATGGAGTAAGTAACGTTGTTCTTAAGAATACTATGCATCATCGAAGAGCATCGTAAGTAGGTATATAAAAAATGTAGGCCAGCGCATTAATAAAACCGAAGAGACCGTTCAGAAATAAATTGGTTCCAGCAGCACCAGAATCGGGGTATTTCCTGAATTCGTGATGAATCTAGCAGGAAGCCGTCGGTCCAGGATGAACGCAAACAGGGAAATTTCGCTGGACAGAGGAAGATCCAGAATCAGGGCAAGAACTAGCAGAGCTTGATAGAAGGTGAGGTCTAGAATTATCAGACCGTGATGTTTCTTCGCCTTGGCCAGGCCCAAGTCGAGGTACGCATCTCGATAGAACCGCCTTCCTTAGGCCTGAGCCTCGGGTCGTACGGAATTACTCGCCGGAACGAAAGTTGTATATTTTCGAAAAAAAAATATCACGTAGCAACGACGTGTGAGACCCAACACGAACTTTGGTTTCGTGAGTAACCGCAATGTTCCAGCCGAGAGATTTGCAGCATAACAGAGTGACCCAAGAATCGAGATAACAGATGTCAGGTGTGTACACAGCACAACTTTTTCATCGGGTTTCAAAAGGGTTCAAGAATTTCTCTGTTTTTGAAGAGAGAGTAGCGGCATGGCATGATGGAGGGGTTTTCATGAAAGTGTTTCTAACCGTTTTGGATATCCCATCCAGCCCCATACATCGCCTTACCTTACGTTTATTTTGTATGAATCACCATTGAATGGTGAACACAATCAAAAAAACTTCGTGTACTCAGAGGGACAAATTAAACGTATTAAACGTGCATATCTGTTACCAAAAGCAAAATCAGCCAGCAAGCTCTCAATATTTTCCTGTTACAAGTTTTTTTCCCATACCGACCGACATTAATTGGTAATTCAGGCCAACATGGTTATCCTATCGTAGACTGCTAGACGACTGCGTCCGCCCAGTGGCACTTACGACCCGAGCGACTCCGTCTACAGCAGGCCACCTGGGGCAAGCCAAATTGGCAAGCTCCGATTAAGATTGGATTGCGATGAGGCATTACTTATTGTGGGAATTAGGTGTGATTGAGATGAGTCCAGCTTGATAGGTATTGTGGATTTTGCGAGTTAGAGGAAAATTCCAGACACAATTACTCGACCACCCGTTATAGTGATCAGAGGGTTTAGAAAGTGGAACAGGTCATAAAAGGTAGATTGAGCAGGACTGAAGAAGATTAAATTACGATTGACCGACAATGGAATTAGTCATTGTATTTCGGGACGCCCTATCTCTCTTCCATCAGATTAGTTTGACCAGGATAAAAAACTTCGAGACTTCAACACCTCAAGTCAAATAAGAGACTTTTTGAGCTTGATAGTAGCGATAGTGCAGCATGTATACATACAGAACACGTATACAGAAATTTACCTTTGTAGGTGCTGAATTTATAAGAAACCATGCATAGGTATAGGTAAGATAAACGTGAGGGCGTAATAGTGACTAAAATAGTGACTCGGTCAAGGTATAATTCTTTTTTGTCACTTTGAAATTCTCCGCCAATATACCACCATCAAAAGAAGGCTCGAGGACTCCCATTTAAAGTACCTATTATATGAGTGTTCTTTTTATTGCCAGATACAAAGGCAGATAAGGATACCTATTATAAGTATTTAGGTACATGTAATTTAATTTTTTGTAATGAGTAAGGGTTTCTGACGACCTTTTAGGTCAATTGTGGTACTTAACTATGGTAATATTTTATAGCATAATATTATTTTTTAACCACGAAAAAAGATCATTTTTCATGGAACATGGAAAAAGAAAAGTTTTCATTTTAGGCCCATTTTAAAAAATGCTGGAAGGAAAATTGTCAAGTGGACAACATTGATACCTAATTATCCAGTTTCAATTGAAGTGATTTATCGGCTCAAAGCCACAGCTTACCGGGCAATAGGATGTCAGATCGTCTTGATCCGATATGAAGGAATTGTGACGAGGTAACGTTGCCGACGATGCTGCAAGCGAAGGCGCCTGTTCGACGAGCATATTTTTCTCCTTTTTATTATCCTTCAGCGAAATAATGTTCGTTACACGGGACGGCGATTTATCGACGACTAAGCACTCGCTTCACAATAAATGGGTAAGTTTGTTTTAATAAACACCGAACGGGAAGATCAATATCAGATAAATCGGAACACGCGTATTGCAACGACGGAGCCGGTACACGATCGTACTGGACGATCAACTTCTAAGTCTGACAGACAGCCGAAGACTGAGCTTCACTCGGGGGCTGGGGACTGAGCCTACCAGGCAGGGGCTGGAGCGCCCGCCGGTTCACTCAGGGGGCGGCCGGGCGGGCGAGGCGCTACCTCCTCACAAAAGAGCTTGCTGCTATAACCAGCTCAATTTTTTACAATTAGGGTTCAATACCTGTAGACTTATCTTTCTCCTCGATCGTTATGCGGGGGTATTTCCGCTTTTGGTTCATTTTTCTTTTCGAAAAGTAAAATCTTGACACTATTTGATAATAATTTGACTACTTTTGAGGGATTTTAGGTCAAAAAATTTTTGATATATTTGATACATTTTTGATGATATTTGATATCAAAAAACTCGCTATGCAAATTTTAAAACTCGCCTAATATAAAAATACGTCATGTTATCGGAGCATGAAAAATATTCACGTATTCTGCGAGGTAAAACGAAAATTTTTAGACCAAGAACGTCAAATCAGTTAATTTTTGTTGCCAAAAAAAAATAAAACAGAAAACACTAAAAATGCAAATAGGTATATAGGAAGTACTGTGAGTTATACAAATTGAGAGAGACAAACATTTCAGTTCAAGAAATTTGAAAATTGTTGAGAATAATTCTCAATTATTGAGGAAAGAAAGGATTGAGGAGAAATTGAAAAGAGGATAAAATTGTGAAATAGGTAAGGTCGGGATCACCAAACCCATTACCTAATAAAAACCAATGTGGTCCAAAGTGGCCAATAGGAGGCTGTGTGCAAAATTACAAATTTTTTGGTCCAATAGGAATTGAGCGGGACTGAAAGGTTAAACTACCGTCGACATCACGTAAACCCCTAATTGAGACTCCGCCCTCAAAGATCATCACATGCTTTAAAACAAATCCAAAAACACTCAAAATTGGTCCATTTTTGTGGCCAAAATTAATACCCCCTGAGAATCTGTTGCTTTACGTTTCAATGGGTGTAGAATTCAAAGCTTTTTCGAAATTTCTTCGAAATCGAAATTTTTTGTCCGTCCGCCGTTTGGGGGCTTTTAGGGGAAAAGGGTTACCTTAGAATCTTGATTTTCACCAATCTCTTACATCTCTTTTAATATTATGGTCTGTTAAATTGGGGGGAAATTCGTGTTTTCAGGAAAGTTGCAACATAGGAAAGCGAGGCATCATTTTCAATAGATTTTTTGGTGCTGGTAGCTTCAGGCCGTTTAGGATTTATCGCAAGTTTAGAGAGACATTTTTTAGTTTTTCACAATAGAAAAATTGATAATATCAATCAACAATAGGTAATAGAAACAAAATTCGTCGTTTCATGAGTACACAGTAGCGGATCATTAAACTCAAGATAAGTCATTCATAAAACTGCATCCAGATTTTTATCTGTTTTTATAAAGCGGCCTGGCTTTTGCCAGACTTTTCCCTATTTGACAAGCTAAAATAATAATTATTATTTATAATGTAATTATTACTTTAAGGTCGAAGAATAAGACCAGTTTGTTGGTTCAACTATGACTATATAATTTGTACAATATACACAAAAAATGATTAACTAACTTCTACATATAGCTGTAACGTAATGTCTATTTTAATGTCGAGTACTTCAATCAAATTAGGTAAAGCACTTTTGTTGAACTAATTTACTGATGCTTAAGACTGACAGAATAGGCCCGAAACAGCGGCAGTGAGTGCAGCGATCTTCTGCTGATCCCAAAGCTTATATTAGTATTGGGTTACTTCTGAAACATGATAAAAATAAATTCAAGCTGATGGTAAGTAGATAACACAATACTTTCATATGATGCTAGGAAAATTTTAAATCAAATTTAAGCAACAGTTTTTTCCGAACTCATTCCCGATTTAAGGACGATCGTTATACTTCCATTAATTCTATAATTATGTAAGTAATACAACTAACATTTTAAATAAAAAAGGACTCGAAAAGAAAATCATTTTAAAATAAGAAATTTGTAAAATTCAAAACTTTTATTAAGGTAAATGCAAAAAGTTTATAAAGTCCAAAGAAGAAGTCCTTGGTTCTTGAAAAGTATTCCTTTGAGGGTAAAGGGAAAAAATTTGACATTTTTTGCAAATATTTTTTTTGCTCACCCGCACGAAGGAATAGTTGGCATCCGAATTGAGAATCATCGCGTCTCCCCTGTCCAGCCGCCAGGAGACACGGTGACTCCCCTCCTCACTGAAGGACCTCATGAGCTATCAGTCGGGTTGCCGACGAGAAGGACCGTCCCATCGTCTTCTTCAGCAATGATGGCCTCGTCCTCATCAACGACGTATTCCTCGATTTCTTCCGCATTTATATTATCGTCCGCAATTTCCATAACTTCCTCTCCTTCGTCAATGTACACCTCTTCTTCTTCTTCTTCGCCAACACCTTTGATTATAATTTCGTCGCTCACTTCGTCTGCAAATTTTTATTGAAGTTAATTAGTGATAATTCCAGGGAAAAGAACTGAATTGAGTACAGTTCAACACTGAAAAAGCAACGACGTTTTTCAATGCTGAAAAATCAATTAGAAGCTTGATGATGATGAGAGCAATGTGTGTAAGTGAGTTGCATTGAATCTCAAACAAAAAAATTTTTTTAACACATTTAGCGTTTTTTTATTAAATTTTTTTTTCTGTTGAAAATTTTTCTTGAGTTGTTTTGTTTTCTCTGGTTCAGCCCTCTTATTTAACAATCACTTTGAAAAACCAAACATTTCAAAAAAAAACTTAAAAAGGTTTTGGTTGAAAAGATTTAGCGCTAGAGCATCCAGAACTCGTTTTTAATTTTTATCAACCAACTTACTGTCGAACATGAGTGGATCGCCGTAATAGTGTTGCTCAGAGTCTCCATCGGATTCATTTCCAACAAAATCGAGCCCTTCACCAACTATAGTCACAACCCCCTGTTGGTACTCGGGCAGATAACTCTCTGGAACGGAAAACTAAGAATTAGCGACCCAGATTATGCGAGCTCAGCAAGCATCTTGAGTGCTTGATCAACTTAAACCAGTCCGATTGGTTTTGCAATTGTGCATCTTTTCTGCGATTGATTGCATTGTAATGATACTAACCGAGCAGGGGACATGATTTTACTACTCTAACGCCTTCTCTAGATCCTTACCTAGTTTTTAATACATTACCTACCTAACTCTTCTAACATAATCTTACTTTAATTACAACATTATTTAAAATAGGCAAACTGACTGTCATGAAGTTTCATGTGGTTCTTGATGGCGTGCACTCGCTTTGCCTTGTAGCCGCATTCATTGCACACAAACCCGTTGGAATCTGGAAAAGTCAAAATAGTTGAAATTAGAAACCCCTTGAACCAGTGATCAGAACAGGAACTCTGAGAAAATTATTTTTTACCATAAACAGGAACTTGACAATTAAGAGTGGGTTCATCAATTCAGCTTATTCATCGAATATCCATTATTCTCCTAATGAAATTATCCATGGATACGTTGACACATTTCCAAGAAACTTCTTGTTCGGAGAATGATGTTTATTCGATAAAAGAAGTGAATTGATAAACTCACCCAACAAGAAACTAACCTGAATGCTGTTTGAGCACGTGACGTTGAAGGCGGATATTCTTTGTTGTTTTGTAGGGGCACAAACCGCATTCATAACGTTTCTCTCCTGAAGCATAATGATCAACAATCATTTTTTTTATGTAGGAATATAGCTAGGATGTAGGAATGTAGCTATTATTGCAAAATAATCAAAAAGTTAAAATTTTTAGTTGCTGCGCCACTACTGACAATAAATCCCAAATCTTAAGTTGTTGAATTAGAATATGGCGTCTAAATCTAGCATTTCTACACATTTAAGACCCAATTATAACTCAAGCAGTGGAAATGGCAGGAAATACCTGAATGGAATTTTCTTTTGTGTTCACGGAGGTCAGTGAGATTTTTCGCCTTGACTGGGCAATAGGGACATCGATGCTCCCTATTTTCTGAATCTGTTGAATGAAGCAAACAAAGCACAAAACTGATTTTAAAAAAACGCAAATAAGCAACGCAAAAAATAAGATAATAATGCACCGCATTTGTGTATCTACCAAATAGGTAATAGGAAGTAAAAAGTAGTAAGGTAGTGAAGTAAAATTCGATTTTTATTTAATGTCGACTTGATTGTATTATTTATTATTGTCGACTTCATTATTCATTATTCGTTATTCGTTATTCGTTATTCGTTATTCGTTATTCGTTATTCGTTATTCGTTATTCGTTATTCATTATTCATTATTCATTATTCATTATTCATTATTGCCGAATCATAATTAATCATCATCATAATTAATTTCAAGTTTTGACAACTTTAAAAGTTGTAATTACCTATCAGATTCAGAGTTCTATGAATATAATTTCTCTCCTCCGCCTTGCATCAGAGGTACCTAACAAACTGGAGTAATAAGAAAAGCAGAGATATGGAAGGCACTGACTTGCATGCGTGATCATGTGCTTCTTGATGGTGAACTTGCGCATGGCTCTGTAGCCACATTCGTTGCAGACGAACGGCTTTTCTCCTGCAACAACAAATAAAACATTAGTGGTCATTCCCTGAAAAGTTATCCAAACCTTTTCACATTCACCAAAAATGCCAAATCATATTTTATGACAATTGAATGAAGCCAAATGGATGAAAATGGTATGAGAAGCTGAAAATTGTGATATTAAGGTTTTGAAGGGGGCTGAATATAGAATAAAATTATAACATTCAGACATCAGCTACTTTTTAGTTTAACGATAATAAAAAACGGTAATTTACCTGAATGAACTTTAACGTGGCTCCTCAAATTGTTGGCACTAGTTGTTCTGTAGGTGCAGTGGGGGCACAAAAAAGGCTTTTCGCCTGAAATGTATTTATAAAATTTTTAAAAATCAGCACAAATTTACAGTCTGGTTTATTATGAAAAAGGAGTAAGCATACGAAACTGAGTTATTGTCATTCTCACCCGTATGGGTTCTTATATGATCCTGTAGTCCGATGTTTGTTGACGTCTTGTATTCGCAAAGATCGCAGTGGTAAGGTTTCTCATCTGGAAATTCAAAAAAATTAAGAATCAAAATGCCACACAATTATTTAGAACTCTAAAGTATTAAACTGGTTTCTTACCGGAATGGTGTCTCCAATAGTGTCTTGAGAGACCCCAGGACTGTGACGTTGTGTAGGGGCACAATTCGCATTTGTAAGGTTTTTCGCCTGAAATTGACGATTGATAAGGTGAGAAATTGAGACAATTATTTTGTAGAATTTATTTATTGTTAATAATGCGAGTCAATAATTAATGGATAAATCTACGGTAAATATTGCCACCTGAGCGGCCAAAGGGAAAATTGGCATGTTTTTTAAAATGATGCAGATTGGCCCTTTGCCCACTCAGTTGTTGGTGAGTAACTGAGACAGTCATTTCTTAGAAATGTGTAATAGATACCAGTAGAACTGAGTTGGATGATATCAAGGGTACATATCGCCACTTGAGCGGCCAAAGGGCCAATCTGCATGTTTTCAAAGTAATGCAGATTGGCCCTTGGCCTGCTCAGTTGTCGGTATCTTTTTTTTAATTTAGTTTGACCCTATCACTGACCAGCTGACGTCCCTACGGTCTTCCGATAAATATTCGTTACAATAGCATACACTTCTAACAGACTTACCAGTGTGAACCCTCGTGTGGCGGTACAGGGTAGTCGGATGAGCGGCCCGGTAGTCGCAGTACTTGCATTTGAATGGCTTTTCACCTGGGGTAGCAAAAAATGAGTATTAAAATACATATTTCTGCAACGAAATGTATAATAATATAAGAGAATTTCATCTACTATATCTACCTGTATGAAGCCTGATATGATTGTCGAGGCTGTTGGGGTGTGCTGTCCTGAAGCTGCAATGGCAGCACTTGTAAGGCTTGACGTCTGAAATAATCGAGCAAAAATATCGCCGATGCTTAACGGTATTTTCATATTATACATCCTCGAATTTCAGTTAAATACTGTAAATAACGGATCGTTGGCATAAAAAACGTTAACGTTACTCACCATCATGGGTGCGGGCGTGCTTGAGTAGCGTGTTGTGCATGTCGCATTTGTACGGGCACAAGTCACAGTGGAATGGTGTTTCGCCTGAAATGCAAAAAATCAATGGCAAGATGATGAACGCGATGTATCTCCTGTTAAAAATGTTTATACCACAAGATTGCTCATCCTGAAATTTTCAACACCGTTGCAGAATTTTGGGGTTACATAGTTAAGATGTTGGAAAGTTGAGTGGGCAGAAAAACCAACACTGAGCCTCCAATTCAAACCCTCGGGAAATTAATAATTCACCAGACGGTCGCCTGGTATTCTAATGGTTAAGACATCCGCTTGCGGAGCAGAGGGTCTCGGGATCATATTTTGTGTTAGGCGAATAAAATGTATCACAAAATCTTCAAAATCTTTCTTTTGGTGCTTAGGTCCCTAGCAAATTATCAAAGCCAATGCCCAAAAAATTCATTCCTTACCTGGATGCTCTCTGTTCATGTGTATGCGCAGAACTGCGTTGAAGTTAGTTTTGTACCCACATAGAGGGCATTCTTGCGGTTGTTCTGCAACATGAACGACAAACGCTACATCTGATAAACTGGTAATTTGTGCAAATGAAAGTACATTGAATTATCTCTTCTATCATAAGAACCCATTACAAAAGAAGAAAAAAACTTTACCTTTATGCACATTCGCCCGATGTTTTCTGAGAACAGTCAAATCAATGCAACGGTAACTGCATAAGTCGCAGGCGAGCGGTTTTTCTCCTACAAGAAAAGAAATTATTTCCAGCAATTATTTAGTGAGTAATACCAAAAATGCATACAAATTATTAACTGAAGCAATTGAATTTTTATTGATTTATTACAAACATAGCAAATTTCCAAGTTGTTTTAAGAACTGTGCTTAGAATTTTTTTAATTTCATGCTGAACGAACTTGAATAGAAATATTTTAAGCCTAACAATATGAAGAGATCTGTGTTGAATTTGACATACCAGTATGTTTTCTCATGATGTGCTTTTGCAAGGCGCTATTGCACAAAGCCTTGTGGCCGCATTCGTCACAAACTGTTTTACCACCTGCAAAATGTTGAGAAATTATTATTTTTTTCAGAGCGTACGTATCATTTTAAGAAAAGCACATTCCAAAAATCAAGCCATTATCACCTCTGGCTTTCTTTCTTCTCTTCGTTTTCATTCCTGGAGGTGTCCACAGTGAGTCTTTATTCGCTCCTTTGCCTCCTCGCTTGGGTTTGCTGATCGGCTCGAAAGTTATGTCGTCATCGTCTTCAGCGGAGTCAACTTTTTCCTGTTTCACAGAAAACGTCGGGTCCAAAGAGCTGTCATCGTCGTCTACGTCGAAGTCGTCGTGCTGCAATGTTCCCATGATGTATTCTTCATCGATGTCATCCATTAACGACGTTGGGTCATCATCATCTTCTGGAAAAATATTACAATTCCGTACAAGTTATCAAAATATAAGTAGGTACATGCTAAAACTACATAGCAAAACTTGACCGCCTCGCTAAAAATGTCAGACAGCTATCAGTTAATGACAACTCCAGTTAACGAAAATTACAAAATTGAGTTTGCGTGCACATTAGTTTGCCGTGATTGAAAAATGTATTTACTTTGTCCGGTTTGGTCGGCTTTCTTGTTCCGAACTCGTTTTTTCGCAGTGTGCTCACCATCTTCAAGTGCAGGTTCTACTTTGATGGCAGGAACTGAGTCAATGTCTTCGTCCAGTAGTTCCTGTATCATGTCGTCTGAAAAGAAGAACAATTCAAAAAGTTTCAAATTTTTGTGAGGCATCGTGAGCACTTTTGAAATAAATTGCGATAGGTAAGGCCACAATTACAAATAAGTGTAATGTTTGTAAGTGTTGAAGTTGGGGAGTTGGCTACCAAGCCTTGCACTGCACATGCGTAATGCGCCTACAAATGCCTACACTCACGCTCCTGGAACAAACCCCATATCTAATCTAAGGGCAACTTTTAAATTCTGAAAAAATTAGGAGCCGCATGAAATTTTTTCAATCAAGCTGTTTCTCAAATTCTGTGTCGATTAATGGAGTACCCCCCAGTCCAGAGTTTGTTTTAACCAGAGATGTTGTGATTGATGATTACCTATTGTAGATTATTATGATCGTGACGATTTCCATAAAATAATCTTTATTAATCCTTAAAAAATGGTGGTTTACTTTTTAAGCTCAATAATTGAGCTTAAAAAGTAAACCATCATTTTTAAATGCTATTTTTAATTTTTCTAATTATTAGACAGGTACCTCCAAAATTTTTCTTCTTCCGCATTCTTTTCTGTCGCCCCAAATCATCGGACGTGGACGGCTGAGATTCATTTTCTGCCCCTGTGAGAAATAATTGAATAAATAGGCAAAAATGTTTGAGTAGAACTTTCTACTTTACAAAAATAATGTTTGGTCCCACCTTGAGTTTTCTCTTTTGATGGAGACGTCGCTGATTTCGGTGATGGTTCTTGTTTTTGGGGATTCGCATCCGCCGCAGGAACGCCGCTGTTCTCTGGATCGTCATTGACTTCTTCCTCTGTAAACGGACGAGAATTGCACGCTGATTTTTGCAATTATAGTAGATAAACCAAAAGAGCACTGAAATTTTCGCCTAATTTTACCGTTTCTTTCATCTTCATCGCCATCAAATGAAACATTATCGTCTGAGATAGGAGCATCTTCATCCGATGGTAAAGAGTCTGCATCTCCTTCAAATATAAATTCAACTTCCACTCCGGACGTCTTCGCCTTTTTCGAAGCCGGATTGCTAATCAACCAAACAAAAAGCATATAGTCAATTGACAGCTAAAAACTTCGAATAGAAAATTGTACCTTTCCTAACCACTTAAATAAGAAAACCCCTAGACTAAGTTGAAAACATAGCAAAGGTACCTACTACCTACCTTCTTAGAAAAATAATACTTACTCATTATACCTACTAATTCCTATAGGCATTATCATAAAAATATCTACAGAGGATGACAAGTTTTGAAAAAAGGATCCTTAAAATTTGCTTACTCATCCAATTGGATGAAATCCGATTTTCGCTTCTCGTAATGGTTGAGTGTTGATTTTTCAGACTCACTGCCAGCCACGGGAAGGTTCAAATCCCCAGACTCAACATCATCGACAGCTTCCTCAAGAAGTGCTTCTTCCATCTGAAACCAGTGGTGGTATTTCGAAACGTAAATTTTTGACACAAATTCATTGTATTTTGACCCTTTTGAGGCTAAAAGAATAAACCAAAAAATGAAATTAAAATAATAAATTTATTTAAGTTTTTTATATTATTTATTTTATTGATAAACCACTAATAACTTTTCTGTAGAGTTGGGGTGAATTATATTTTATACAAAATAATACCTACCTATTATCGGCTTAGGAGTCAGCTATTTTTTTATATTTTGACAAATTATTTTCAACTGCTTTCAAAACGTGGCTGGTTCATTTTAACATAGGGGAAATGAAAAATGTGCAACCCGGAGTCAAACACTTGACTGAAAACGAGGGAAAATTGTTATTCTCCGCAAATAACTCAACCTTTACAACTCAAGTGCCCCAACCTATGTTCCTTAGGGAGAATGGAATAACTAATGACAAAATTAACAAAATTTGCTAATACAATGTTACGTAAATATTATTTTTTAAATAAAATTTTTATCCCCTAGTTAGCTGACAGTTTGGCAGTAGTGTAACAACCCCCCCCCCCTTGATCTTGGACACGGGGATTCTTCCGCGCTTCCTAAGTAAAGAAATAATAAATCCACGTCAAAACAGGATCATTCTTGTCCGTGGAAATTCGCGGAAAATAATGCTCTCCATGGATCTGACCAAACTGAACTGATGATTTCGACCCGAGTGAGAACCGCGAAGGGCACTGCTTAGTTCGTTCTTACGCTTGGTAATTTACTTTACGCATAATGAAGCTGTTAATCGGGTGCTTTCCTTCGAAATTCCACTCGTCGTTAAGTAATACGAACGCCAGATATAAGCGGGTAACATCCAACGGCTTTATTTTTACCATTGGGAAAATTACCAAATGAAAATAAATAATGTCCAACAGAAAGAAAGCTTACGCAAGAATGGACGACATTACCTTTTGTGCTGTGGAGGCCTCCCGCCCGGCCGTGGTAAGCAGGAAGTGAGCCTCACGAACGGTAGATTCACTTTTGTTAAAAAGGACAAAAACCCTGAAAACTGAGTCTTTTCCGATGCGAAATGTGCGAGAAATTAGAACCAAAATTAGGTGAGTAAATCTACTCGGGCAAATAAACTCCGAAGCTTTCAACTTCCAATGTTGGAGTTGTGCCTTGTGCGTCCGCAGTGATGGCCGTAGTAGACATCTTGAGTTTCAGCTCGTGGCCGTTGGTGACGCTCCCACCACAGGAAGCATCGCAAATCGAACATCGATTGACAATCGAAGTATTGATCGATACACAAATGTCGAAGATGTCCCTTTTTTACTTTTCAGGGGGCCTATTCTATGTTTGTTAACATAGAATATCCCCCAGTCATTCAAAGAACGGGGGGAGGGGGGCGTGTTACACATATAGTACAGTATATATATGTACAGTACATATATATACGTACAGTATATATGTACAGTACATATAGTTCTCCCGGTCAACATAGAAACCAGTGGTGCGTAGATAACACACAATACTTCCATATTTTGAAACGTACATATTTGAAAAAATTTGGTCATATTTTGACTGTTTTTAAGGGCGTTTAGGTCAAAAATATCAAAAAATTCAATATGCAAATTTTAAAATTTGCAAAAAAACATTCGCTACATTTTTGGAATATAAAACATATCCACATATTCTGCCAGGTAAAACGAAGATTTTGAGACCAAGAACGCTCAAATCGGTCCGTTTTTGTGGTTGGAAAAAAATAAAATAGAAAACACTAAAAATGCAAATATATCCGAAGTACTGTGAGTAATTCAAATTCCGATTAAACAGGGCGTTAGGTCTTGCCGAGACAAACATTTCAGTTCAAGAAATTTGAAAAAAGGTTGAAAATTGAGGAAGCTACGGCCATTTTTGTGAGCAGTCAGTTTTGCGGGGTCTGTGTTAAAATGGCGCTCCCGAGCGGCGGGGCGGTTCCTCCTCCTCCGCTCGCAAGGCTGTAGAGCCGATAGGGCTTATCCATTATAATACATCCTTGGGAGCGACTAGGCAGCCTCCATGGGAGCGTCCGAGGGAGCGACTAGGCAGCCTCCATGGGAGCGTCCTTGGGAGTGATAGAGGTGGCCCGAGGGAGCGACAGAGACCGCCCCAAGGAGCGACAGAGACCGCCCGACTATCGCTCAGTGAGCGATATTGAGCGTCCGAGGGTGAGATAGGGAGCGTCTACGGGTGGGACAAGGAGCCTCCTTGAGAGAGAGAGGGAAGAAGCGTATTTTTTCTCATAAATTAGCCGAACTACGCGAGCTCTCTCCTGATCAATCCGGCCGGAGCGCTATCTCGGCCGTTGGGCATGATTCACCTTCAAACTAGAGCGCCAGTTTGACTCAGTCGGGTATCCAAATATTCGGAATTTATTTATTTATTCAAAATTGTACGGGCGGGATCGCCCAATTACAAAACATTATTATACAACAATAATTTTAATACAAGTATTAATGATTGGCATGACAAAATTAACATTTCTTTCTTTCTTTTCATAAAATTTCAGTTCAAGAAAATTGAGAAAAGGTTGAGAATTGAGGGAGCTATGGCCATTTTTGTAAATGACCACAGACGGACACACGGACACACAGACACTTGTTCGGGAAGTGATTCTGAGTAAATGTGTATATGAAAAAGTTTTTTCTGAAGCTCCATTCCGATTCTCGATTTTAGAACGATCACAATACTTCCATTTACTCTGTAAATATGGAAGTAAAAAGCAGCCCAATCGATGGTAAGTATGATTCCAAAGTACGAGGGTCGTCTCAAAAGTAAGGTTCCCTATGCTATAAAAAATTCAAAAAAAAATTTTTTTCAAAAATTTTTATTGCTTTGTGTTTAGTAACATCATATCACTTTTCAACATAATTCCCAGCTCGATCGATGCACTTTTGGAACCGGGGGAGCAATTTATGTATGCCCTCCATGAAAAACTGCGTGTCCAAACTAGAGGTCCAAGCACAGACGGCAGTATTGAGCTCGTGTCGGTTCGGAAGCTTTTCCCCCCCAAATGAGCTTTCAGATGTGGAAATAAGTGAAAGTCACTTGGTGCCAGATCAGGTGAATATGGTGAGTGGCCAAAAACTTCCCATCTGAATGAATTGAGCAGATCTTCTTCAACATCTCAATTCATTCAGATGGGAAGTTTTTGGCCACCCACCTATTCACCTGATCTGGCACCAAGTGACTTTCACTTATTTCCACATCTAAAAGCTCATTTGGGGGGGAAAAGCTTCCGAACCGACGACGAGCTCAATACTGCCGTCTGTGCTTGGACCTCTAGTTTGGACACGCAGTTCTTCAAGGAGGGCATACATAAATTGCTCCCCCGGTTCCAAAAGTGCATCGATCGAGCTGGGAATTATGCTGAAAAGTGATATGATGTTACTAAACACAAAGCAATAAAAATTTTTGAAAAAAAAATTTTTTTGAATTTTTTATAGCATAGGGAACCTTACTTTTGAGACGACCCTCGTATTATACAGCTAACTCTCATACACGGTCTTTCCCAACAAAACTTTCCCAGGCAAAATGAAACTGAAACTCAAAGTCAAACTCAAAGTGAAACTGAAACCCCAATTCAGCGTGAAACTGAAAGTCAAACTAAAACTCCAACTAGGTACTACTTAATCTGAAACTCGATCGAAAACTGTAGCTCGAACAGGAACTCAAAGTCAAACTCAATTTGAAATTCAAAATAAAACTGAAAGTCGAAACGAAACTGAAACTGAAAGTCAAACTCAATTTGAGAGTCAAAATGAAACTGAAACTGAAAGTCAAACTCAAACTCAAGCTGAAAGTCAAAATGAAACTGAAACTCAAAGTCTAACTCAAACTGAAAGTCAAACTCTATTTGAAAGTCAAAATGAAATTGAAACTCAAACTCAAACTGAAAGTCAAACTCAATTTGAAAGTCAACATGAAACTGAAAGTCAAACTCAATTTGAAAGTCAAAATGAAACTGAAACTCAAAGTCTAACTCAAACTGAAAGTCAAACTCTATTTGAAAGTCAAAATGAAATTGAAACTCAAACTCAAACTGAAAGTCAAACTCAATTTGAAAGTCAACATGAAACTGAAAGTCAAACTCAATTTGAAAGTCAAAATGAAACTGAAATTCAATTTGAAAGTCAAACTCAAACTGAAAGTCAAACTCAATTTGAAAGTCTGAAGTTTGAATTTGAGCCAGTGCATCGGTATCATTCAGAGTCTAAGTTCATTTTGAGTTTGAATTCAAGTCTCAGTTGATTCACAAAAAAACACAAACTGAAACTTAGTTCGAGTATCAGTTTGAGTTTCGTTCTGAATTTGAGAATTAGTTTGAGTTTCCCTTTCTTTCGACCTTCGAGTTTGAGTATCAGTTCCATTTTGAATTTGAGTACCAGTTTGACTCTGAGCCAGTGCAGCAATATCATACTGAGTTTCAATTTGAGTTTGAACCTGCGTGTCAATACCAGTTTAAGCTTCCGTTTCAGTTTGAGTTTGTGTATCTGATTGATGTTACATCGATAGTTCGGCTTGGAAATCAATGTCGGCAGTTCGAGTTGCTATGGCCGACGCACAAATACAACGTACCTCCCCCCTCTCCTTTAGGCTCAAGCCTTGAGGCTTCAAGCCAAGGTTGCAAGGTTCTTGTTTTTTTGTACATTGTGCTTGTGAGTTTAAAAGGTAAACATTAAATCAAAAACAGTTTCTTTGCTTGAAAATTTTCATTGCTAAATGATTTCTTTTGAGTGAGTTGTGCAATTGCTTCGCAGTTCGTTTTAGAGTTGATTTCAGTTACCTGCTTAGGTAAGTAAGTTGCTTGATTCAATCTGAAGGCTCCAGAAGAGCTCATTGAGGTAATTTGAGAGGTACTTGTTCCTAGGGATTGTACCTAATTAGTGAATATAATAATCCATAAGTAATCGAAATCGTCTATTGTATGTTTTGATTGGAGACACTTAAGTAAGTAGGTAGATACTTGAACGCTGACTTGGCCGGTTGGCGTACCGACCCCAGGATGTCATTTTTAAGTCATTGCTAAGTCTCATCAAGTCAGTACAATAATTATTGGACTAAATGCTAGTTTGTTCTGTTCGATGTATTGCACGTAGAAAAATAAATTGTAGAACTAAAGTGCCAGCCCATTCTGTTCAATGCTTGCAGGTGGATGGGTTGTCGTTACGTCTACAGGATTTCGCAGTTGGCATCGGCACAAAATGGACCAAACAATCACTTACGTTGAAATCAACGGCTCTGTCCTCAACACACCAGTCAGTGCCGACGTTTATGACAAAAGTACTCCTTCCAAAAGTGAGATTTTTATTTATGGTCGTATTCTGAAAGTGCCCTATACATTTTTGGCCCATCAATAGAACAATCTGTATACTTCCCATAGCTTCCAGTACCGCCCAATACCAATTCCTTAAAATAAGTCACCTTTCCACCGATCGCTCAGGCTTTGGATCTTGTCTTTGGTTTCTAGAGGAGTCCCCCGGGTGTAAAGTAACCCATTTTACAATACTGCTTAATTTTTCCTCTTTCCTGTGTCCAATTACCAATCTTGGGCTTACTTTTAGGAAGACTTTAGGAATAGTCTTTTATGGTTTCTGTTTTTAGGTTCTGCAACATAACCCATTCCAATTTTCTGTTTTTAGATAAATCATGCGATGTAATTGCGGCGGGAAGGATGGAAACCTCAAGGACGTAAGTTACTATTTTGAACGTTGGTATTACGTTGACCATAAATCAAGGAATGCATTTTCTTGCCGATATTCCAGAATGCATTTTCTTGTCGATATTCCGCCTAGTTCCACAATAATTTCTTACCGCGCTTCATCTTTACATAGGGATGACGATGAGGCGACTGATGCCCCTGACGAATACCAGTCGGCTCCTCACCAGAATATCCCAACGACTTCGTCGCTATCGAATCTGTACCTTTCCAAAACTGCGAAACGACCCCGAGTGGTTGACGAAGACAAATTCGAAAAGGAGGTTTTGGGATTCTTGAAGACGCACGGCCAACGAGAGCCCAACGTCAACGATGAAGATGAAACTTTTATCCTCTCGCTGGTGCCGACGATCAAAAAGTTCACAGTCGTCGACAAGTTGGACTTCCAAGTGAAGTTCATGGAACTGATTCAGTCTTATTTGATGAATTCTGCCTGCAGCGGGGGAACTTACCAATCGGTGAGCAGAGGAGTCTTCGGCACTGTGTCCAACGGTAGATCATCCTTACCCCTTGGCAGCGATGACAATTCGGTTGAGAACTTTTTGCGGTGACTGTATTCACAATTTATTCGATACATTATGTAAGCAAATTTTAAGCGTCGAGATTATACGAATCTGGTTTTAGTTTTTAAGACATGTACGACTTGCTTGATGTGTGAATTAGACTTTCTTTTTCGAATAGTATGAATTAGAATTTTGCCATTCTATTTTAAGGAGGTCTATGCTTTTTCTCAATCTTCCTGAGGTCTACTTGGCATTAGTACCTTCATTACATGAGATTGTAGATTCTTCCATCTTTCATTCATTTAGCCCAGAAATAATTCAAGCTTTGTGCAATTAAATGCCATTTTATTGTGTACATACCGTCGTCTTTAAATGATCCTGGATTTTTCTCCTCCACAATTTTCACTCCAAAACGACTGGTGTTTGTGGGAGGTCCTACCACTGGCTCGACAGCTTCTTCCTCGTATTTGTTTAGTGAAATCACTAGAAACTTCTATTTGTTCTTAAACCATGGTTAGGGTGAAAACTGAACATTTTCAAATATCCACAATTTTGGCATATTATACTTAATTACCACCAAAAATTATGATGCCGCTCGCATAATTTTGTGTATTTAGATTTAGAATAAAATTGATGATAGGTATTAAAAATACCGAAATATCGGTACCTACTGTAAATCGTTATTTCGGCAAAACAGGGTGATAAGTTTATGTTTATCCTAAACTCACATTCGAGCTCACAAAATAAGAAAAATAGTGAGAATATTGAGTAGGTTCTCAAAAGAAAGCAGCGGACAGAGTCCGTCCAAAGTTATGATTATGAGAGTATTGAGAGCGATATCGGCCACTTTTTTGAATGCACAGAAAGTGATCTGAACCTCTGATCCGATTTTCAATTTTAGGACGATAACAAAACATTATATGTTTATTATTGTCATAATATCATTATGGCAGTGAAAATTCGGCTCGGCGGTAAAATGCCTGCTCAAGTTCAAATCACTTATTGGCCAATTCGTCCAATTTCAAGCGCGTTATCCTCTGCTACCCGGACGCTTGATCATGACCCACACCCATGGAAGAGGTGAACATTTCATGACTGAAGTCGCATGGGAAATGGATAAAGTTGGTTTTTTGGTGAAGTCGCAAACGTGTTGTTGAGAAACGGGCTTTTTCTGCTTTTTTCCATGATGGATGATGGCACCTAACTTGTGCCTCTTAGCACTCTACTACTCCATGCTCCAAGGTCACAACCGGCTTTGCAGTGTGAGGTGATGTGAGCTTAGTGTGGGGTCAGGGTGTGCGCTGTTGTCTCGTTGCGATTCCAAAAACATTGGAATACAAACGTATTGATCAAAGTCACGTTTTTGCTTTTATTTCTAGTAAAATAATGTAGCATTTTGGCAGTAGAAGGATATATCGTTGTATTATATTGAAGGGTCCGTCGTCGGTCGGAAAAAGGTAAGCCTGCGTACGTTCTCACTCATGTTTACCCGATTACGGATTTTCCTGGTAAACAATTATTTTCCCTGAAAGGATTTATTAGGTACTTATTACTATTTGTATTACTATATAGATTTGTGATACCTATTACCTACTTATTTCTTACCTACCTTATAGTTAACCTTCATCCGGGCGCGTCCCTCGCCGCAACGCCAAAGGGCGCGGGGCGGTACTCTACCGCCCTCCTATTTTCAGGTCTTTTAGACCCCAATACATAATTAAAAATGTCAGGAATCGTGTTCAACTTGACGATAAACATGTAACACTCACGTTTAGGTAATGAAAACATTAAATGTTATAAATTTTATTAAATTAATTAGGTAATTAAATTTTTAATTAAATTAATTAACTTTTATTACATTAAATTAATTATTATTAAATTAATAAGTTATTATTAAATTAATAAATATCATTAAAATTCAATATACGGTAAATTTTCATAAAAAATAATTGCGATTGCAAGAATCGCGCTTGTCTTGCTATAGAAATATCAAAAACATCCATGGTTTCATCATAGGATTCATTTGAGTAATGATTTAGATGAAATGAACTCGATATTACGCAAAAATAAATGAAATCCATACTCAATTTTGCCTGGACTGCCCTCACAGAAACGTAGCACAAATGGGCGAGGGGCGGTTAATTACCGTCAAAATTTGAACTTTGGCAATTTGATCTCGACTGATGGACACCACTGACAATTTTTCCCTTCGATGACCCTGGGCTCTGGCTTCACATAATGTAACTTGAGAATACTTGCCCCTCCGGCTCTCCTCCGAGCGACAGTTTAGGAATTTTGAGCCCTTTTATGAACAGGGCGGTAGATTACCGCCTACGCGCCCGGATGAAGGTTAACACCGAAATAGGTTAGTACGTTCTACAATTTTCTGATGAGGGTTTGCATGTGTATTCTTAACAGGAAAAAAGATGCTAAGCACACATAAGCAATGAGTGGCTTGGCTTGGATTCAGAAGATTCTGGACTGAAACATGTTTCATTAAACCATTCTGTAGAAATTCGTTGGGAATAAATCTAATTGATAGGAATTTCATTTTTGATCCATTTTATAAGTAGGCAAATAGTTACATTGTGAGCGGCTATTCTGCTAGCTCGAAAGACTGTCAGGCTGAAGACAGTCTATGAAAGACTAAAGAAAAAGATACCGCGATTTCTACCTATTCTGTAACCTAAGTTGTGAGCAGAAAAAACAACCCTTGGTTGCCAGTGAGCGCCGCCATCTTGGGTCTCTCAGTGAACATTCACTGAAAATTCATAACCTTCCTTAATCTCTCGGGTGGTGGGAGACTATCTCTCGTCAGGTTAATCCTTTCTATTACCCATGTCGATTTCCTCTCACTAGTGTTTTGGTGCTCAATCGTGTTGGTTTGTAATTTCATTAGTCCAATCATGGTGAATTATTTCTTTATTTTGTTTCAATTGGATGTTATTTTTATGGTGTTGTGACTGATTTCGCAGCACTTCATCTAGGAGGAGATCGTCCATGAGTGAAAGTCTCTGGTTCATTATCTTAGAGACTGGAGACTTTTTCAGAGGAAAAGTTACAGAATAGCCCCCCTGTACAGCACTGGTTCAGTTTTAAATTACATTTTGTGTCCGTTTGTTTTCAGGTGAAAGATGGATTTCCAAAATCGACCTGGAGGAAAAACGGGGAGCGGTGGAGTGGCCTCCTGGTCCGAAACAAACCGGGACAGGAGAGAACGGCTCCGCCAGCTGGCCCTGGAAACGATTGACATCAACAAGGATCCGTATTTCATGAAAAATCATCTTGGTAAGGAAGCCGTTTTTGTCCAGCTTTTGATTCAAGAATGATTGCTTGGTATGAGGATAGTCAACGAGTTGATGAATCTTTCCAAGCCTTGAATTACCAATATTTTTTGGGTTTCAGGTTCATACGAGTGTAAGTTATGTTTGACCCTTCATAACAACGAGGGAAGCTACTTGGCTCACACCCAAGGCAAGAAGCATCAGGCCAACTTGGCTAGAAGGGCAGCTAAAGAAGCGAAAGACTCGCCTCAGCAAGTAAGCGCACTTTCAAATCAAGAACTTCCATGCACTTTTCTGGGCCACTCTCGATTAACTTCCCTTGGTTGATGTTGGGTTATACCTATATTAAATTATTCCCTCTTTATTCCAGCCGGCCCCCGACAAGCCGCGAATTGAACCGAAGAAGTTTGTGAAAATCGGTCGCCCCGGCTACCGTGTCACAAAACAGAGGGATCCCGAGACTGGCCAGCAGAGCTTGCTTTACCAAGTCGACTATCCCGGTTAGTGTACGCAGTTACAGCAAAACCACTACATTAACGCTATCTCCTTGGAAACTCAAATTCGGGAGGTATTATTTTTCAGGTTTTTTGGGGTCCTTTGAACAAAACGAATGATGAAAACAACTTTGCATTGGACAGTAGAATTGATTTTATATTGGAGTCACCTTGCCAGCGTTTTTTAAGAAAATATGTTTCATCTTCCAGAAATAGCTGAAGGTATCCTGCCCAGGCATCGGTTCATGTCGGCGTACGAGCAAAGAGTTGAGCCTCCGGACAGGAAATGGCAGTATCTCCTGTTTGCCGCTGAACCTTACGAGACAATCTCGTTCAAGGTAAGTGCCTATCTTATAATCAGTGAAGTATTTGTGCTCTTGAGTCTTGGGCGAATCCTCCTGAAATTTCTCTGCAACATCGACTACAATGGGTTGGTTCAAGGATTGTGCATTTGTGATCATAAACTGCGTGAAAATTCGAAAATGTATCCTGACACCCCCGAAGACGTCTGCGGCTCTAGAGAGAGCAGAGTGGGTGGCATTTTTTGAACAGGCGAGTTGGTGTTGTAGGTGCCGAGCAGAGAAGTGGACAAATCGGAGACGAGATTTTGGACACATTGGAACAAAGACACTAAACAGTTCTTTCTGCAATTCGCTTTCAAGAACGAGCCGGTCGGAGGTCCGCCCTCAAACCAGATGGGAATGGGTGGTCCGATGGGAGGAGGCGGTGGTCCGCCCATGCGGCCTCCACCGCCACCCCCGCACATTCTCCCGCCCCCGCCGCCTATGAACGTACCCCCTCCACCGCCCATGTTCAACCCTGTTCCGCCACCCCCTCCTAACCTCCTCCTTGCCCCTCCTCCTCCACCTAACTAAATCATTAGGGCTTGTGTCACTAACTAATTTTAAATGATATCAAATTTAAAAGATTTCCTTTTTATCTTACATGCCAAAACGTCATCGTTTTATGACCGTCAACATTTTTGGAAAATACATTTTTTAACTCAAGGTCAAATTTTGATTGCATTCCTGAGTGCCCACATGAAATGATTGGTTCTTCAAGTTCCCTCAAAATTTCTCCCTTTGGACAGGATTCTTCAAATTGTTCCAAGGGAGGGTTTGTCCAACGTCAAGTGATGAGGTATCCTAAATATTACTGATATTGAATTGTTTAATTTGTCCCACTTTGTTCCCCTTTGAGAGATTGATGCTCAGAGACGCGTTAGGTTGTTCTTAGTTTTATTAATTTTTCCCACTAAAGATGGTCAAACTCCTGAAAAAGTTTGAACGGCCATCGTTTGACTTCGTAAAAACTGTCAAAAGTACGCTCGTACTCGAAATAGTGAATGTTCATTTCTTAATTACCAATCGTCCCAATCATTATATCAATTGATATAAGCATATTATGCTTGGCATGCATTTGCCCCGCTTCCGTTCCTGCTAAGGTAAATTGACGCTCGGGTTTACGCAATAAATTTATTTACAATTTGATGACGTTATTCACAATGTCGTTATACAAATTCTGATCAAGAAGACGGTATTGATCAGCTTTCTGATCGAAGAAATAGAGAGGATCCGGTATGCTCGATGGGTTGTAACCTTCGTTCTGGAGTTTGACTTTTTGGATTTTAAATGTTCCTGGAAAATGACGCTAAACGTTACAAATAATTGGTGTTGCGTCGAATGATTGAAAAATGCCATAAATATTGTCATCAAGAGTTGCCGAACCAGAAAAGTCCTGAGCCAGAAAATCCTTCAGCATTGATGATGGCCTAGCCGCTGCGACTACAGTTTACAACTTGTAGTCTGTAATATAGTGTACCTCCCTAATTCAAATTTCAATTATTTGGCGAGACTGACTGAATGCCACTGTTCGCTGAGAAACGGTTTATGTGCATCCTTTGGCACTCTTCGGATTACTTTTTTCAATCGATTTGCCACCAAGAGAACGTCTTTTATCTCGCTCGTTTCGCCAAAAATGACGACGTTGCTCAGCCCCTGACCCATTGCTTACCTGTCATTGGAATGTCTTTCAATATCCTCAAGAACAACGGCCTAGCGTAGGCCGGGAGATGTTTCTTCAAGCCGTCCTTCAGTTTGACCAGGTCTACTTCACCATTTTTGTCCAATATTGCTGCCATGCCAGCTCGTCCTTCAACGTGAGGTATCTGAAATCCACTTGTTCATGAAGCATTGTTGGAAAATTGCTTAACCTTTATTACGTCCTTGCATTGACGATTTTACCTCAACACCGTAGACCGTTGAATCCTTGAGTCCGATAATTCGGTAAATGATCCCTTCAACCTCTGACGTAGCCACGTTTTCTCCGCGCCATCTGTTTGAAATGATTTGATAACGATTAGCTATCCTTTTTGCCATTTGTTTACTGCTACTTAGGAAGATTTTTAAATTATTTTCAAACAATCACCTGAAGGTATCTCCGGTTCTATCCTTGAAATACAAGTATCCAAACTCGTCTTCCATCAGGATGTCTCCTGTATCAAACAAAAGGTTTATTTCCTATCCTCCGATAGCGCGTCAGTATCGCCGGTTAAACAGCAACATTGTATTACTTAACTCAGTTTTTGACCAAACACATCAAAACCTCCATAGGTAGTCAGTTTCCCAAAAAAGCGATTGGGTGTGCTTTCATTAACAGCGATGCCAACATACTATATGGACGTGCTATTGTAAAACTGCAATTTTTCTATTAAGATGTTTGGTATGATAAAAGATCGTGATCAGATCGTTGGGAAGATGATCTCTGTTCTTCGGCGGACAGTTGTTTGCCCCTCATGAAAACTTAAAAAACTCGGTTAAATGTTTTTTTTTCTTATTTTTTTTTTTGTAACCGACAATATTATAATTTCATAGACCAAAAATCAGTGGATGCTTAAAAATTGTAATATTGAACGTCATCATATTCATTGAATACATTCTATTTACTTACCAGAATTGAACGCTGAATCTCCTTTCGTGAAGACATCTTTGAGAATTTTCTTTCTTGTGGCATCTTCGTCGACGTAGCCATTGAAGCGGCTCAATGCCTTGTCGTTTGATATTTTACCCACTATCAAGCCGGGCTCGCCTGAAATTGTTAAAACTACATTGAGTGCACTGCTCACAAAAGAAAGATTTGCCGATCGAATCAAATCGGGTTAGATTGGATGTTTCACTATTCATAACTTTCTTTACATCAGCCATTGAAGACTTACCGATCTGGCAAGGGATGCAAAGACCGTCTTTTCCTCGCAATGGTTCCATGGTTTCTTCGTTAACCCTGATCAACCGAATTGGGAAAAAGACCTTGAGGAAGAACGGAATGTATCCTACTGAGCCAAGCTGGTTCCAGGCGTTCACTGAAATCAGACCCAGGAGATGAACAAATGAAAAGTCAGGTTTCCAAATTGAGCCACTGTCAGCCAATATTGGTAACAAGTGTCTCATTGACAAGCTGTCTCAGCATTGTGACCTTAACAACCAAATCTCCACGACTTATGACTTGGCTTGTCCATCTGCCCAAGCAAAGCTCTCGAAAGACTCTGGAAATCACGCGAAAATCGATCCGCCTCCAAAAATCAAGATACATCCTTATCCCCTGAATCTGACAATCCAGCAGTTTGTAGATCGTACCGACTGCTGCACTTTTACTTCAGAAATCCTTTTCTAAATTCTACGCTGAGCTATGTTAAGGCTGCTGAAGCGGTTCAGGGCGGCTGGCTTCTGGCGCTCACTTCTGCGTTTATCTGCAGCCTTCCAGATGTTCCGGAAGCGGATTCGACTCTTGCCCCAATCGAGACTCGCCTACAGAAGTCTGTCTGGACGCGGAAGTGAAAAAGCGACCAGAATTTTTTTTGACTTGATCGTACGATTATTATCTCACCGGTATTCGAGTTTCCTTCAGTCGCCCCGTAGAATTCAGCAATTTGCGGAATCTGGAACCGTTTGGCGAAATCTTTCCAGACTTGAACGCGCAGCCCGTTCCCGTACATGAGCCTCAGGCAATGTTGACGATCAGCGGGTGACTGTGGTGTGGCGAGCAGGAATCGGCAGATTTCACCAATATATTGAGCCACCTGGAAAGTGAATCATTGAATTACTTTCATGTGTATTGATTCATTTGCTATTTGTAATCGTGTTAGGGTCTTTGATTGGCATTGAATCGACCGAAGCGTAGGCTTCTTCTTTCTGTGCTAAATTAACAACTTCCCAATAAATGTATCTGTAGCAGTCTTGTTGGGTGCTGTTAGTTATGTTGCAGATAGATACATAAGCCACCTTGACCATACCGACTCCTCCCATATCAACTCACCGTGCATTTGTACTTGACGCAGTCTTTGAAGAAATTCGAAGCACTAAATTTTGACCGAATGACCTGAGTGCTACCGCCAAGGATGACCTGTCCCACACCGAGCACGCCGCCTGCTGTATGGTAGAGTGGTAGAGCCGTGTACACGATGTCCTCATTTTTGATGTTCAGCAAGCCCTTACCGGCCAACGATGCGACAGTAAACCTGCGGAAGTTGATGCATGAAATCTACCACCGCGTCTCGTCACAGGAATTGGGCAAACTATGCTGAATTCCAATACACCTCACCTGGCGTGAGTCATGATGGCCGCCTTTGGCAAACCGGTCGTTCCGGATGTGTAGATGTACAAGAGATTTTCGCCCATGCTGGCTGCATTCATGTCTTTGATCGGTGCCAACTTGGATTGATTGGCCGTTTCCGCCACAAGGCTTACTGATCCCTCGACCGGTGTTCCGTTTCCAATGTAGAGGATTTTCTTCACTTTCAAATCTCCAGTGATTTCTCCCAGAGCTAGAAAATATTTGGAGGTGTCCAGAAACTTGGTTAAAGGATATGTGTCTGGAAAGTCCTGGAAAGCCCCGGGCTAGTTACTATCGACGTCAAGCACTCTCCCAATCACGTGACATGAATTTGGCGTCAGTTCGGGACTGTCGAGGACTGGCCTGATCGAACTCAAAGCTTGCAAGCTGTGGAAGTCGTCTCTTTGCAATCGACTTTGTGTCGTCTAATTGCTCAGACTCCTCTGATTAACATGATAATCCCGTTTTGTAGCCGAATGCGTCTTTGCTGGGGAATTTTGTTACGACACTGAAAAACTCACATTTCGATAGCTCCGTTCCGTACACAATCCATTTGGCTTCCGAAATTTCGATGCATCGTTGCAACACTATCCCCGTCTGGTTGGTGTTGATGAGTGACGTCACGCCACCGATCTTGGCAACGCCGAGCCAAACGGCTGGATACTCGGGCCGACCTTCCATGAAAAGAGCTACACAGTCACCTCGCTTGACTCCAAGGCCTTTCATGTAGTTAGCCACCTGGTTGCTCCAATCTTCCACCTGGAATTGGAACTCTGTCAATTGTTTGATCTACAGCTCGTAAAGCTCTCGATACCTTCCCCAGGCAATTAATCTTGGCATTGTGTCAGAAAGTTAGAAACGTGAAAGAGGATTACGATTTTCGACCTTCGGCTTTGCTTGCATTTTTTCTCTATTTTTTTTGATTTTTGAAGAAAAGTCGTATTTTCTGACTTTCCTGGTTACCTGGTTCCTGGTTTACGTAGGCGGAAAACTTACCTTTTCTTCTACTAGGAAGAATTGAAGAAATAAATCCTACTTTTTTTGCGAGGATATCCTCGAGTACCATGGAAGTTTTCCATTTTGTTTAATCAACATGCTCGGATATACCATTCTACGCAATATTGTTTACGTATCAGTGACTTACTCACTTGTTGAAAAGTCCAAACTTTATCCTCATGAATAAATGCTGGCTTGTCTGGATGTTTACGGACGAATTGCTGAAAAACCTTGGGCGGAGTCATCGTCTTGTATTCCCAGTACTTGAACTGAATCATGAACGCCAGACTGTGATATGTGAAACTGAAATTACAAAAAAAAACCGGATCAAATAACTCATCATAATGCATTTCGAGCTGATGCCAACATGCGCGTTTCGATCAGTACTTTTCGTCTTGAAAATAATTTCTTCAATTAATGTCAGCTATGAATGAATAAATTGTTGTGAATTGTGATTGATCTGATTGCAAGATGTTCATGCTCATTATCCTCCCAAAAACTTGAGACCCTTTCCTCGACCTCTCCAGGGAATCGTATTAAATTGGATGTTATTATTTGTTATGGTGTCAAGTCAGTGATTTATATTTGACAATTTTTCATTCATTTTATTCTCTCCTCCAGAGTCAATTTTTTTCAACTAAAAAAAAATTTCAATTTTTCCCTGAAAGAGATAAAATCGACAATTTTTTAATAACCGTTCGTCTACGGTAAGAAGGACGACTGCTAAACCCCAGGAAAATGGCTATAGCGCATAGGTAAATTTAACTAAGGACGGAACTTCGGTTTGTCCTCTCCCCCTCAACTTGGACTACAATTTGAGGCCGTTTTAGAGTTAAAAAAAATTTCAATTTGTCTTCAATTTTTGTCAACTCGAACACTTGAGTGCGGGAGCAAACATACAGGTAACATTAAATGTTCTAGAGTGAGACATTTTCTAACCCTCATTTCTCGAATTTTGAGCTCTGTGAGATTAGCAGGTATGCCAAATTTCAATTGCATCTTATTTGTAAAGTTCCGATACCAAATTTTTATATTTCATATATTAGTATCAAATTCGTGAATTCCACATATTTGTATTTTCGAGCGTGGGCATAAAATCATTAACTATATCATGGTACCTATTTGTGTTTCGGGATTTGTACGTACCAGATATCCCGAGGTAAAATGACCAAATGGCAATATATTCTTCTCCACATACGGTCGTATAGGAGAAAAACCGTCACGAAACCCATAAGCACGACGTAAAGTTGGGGGCACAACATATCCATGATGCAGCAAATCATGTTTCAACAAATTACTATGCCTATAAGCAATTCAATGAAGGATTTTGAGAGGTTCAGTGCCTCCTTTCGAGTTTCTATCCAGAATGCCCTTGTTTACAGTATTCTTCAAGAAATTCAAGATCCGCTATCAGCACACTTACTTAAATATTTAAGACTATCTTATCTGTTGAGGTTCAAATGTTTTCTCCGCTCAAATAACCGATAACCAATAATCTTGTGAATAGTAACGATGAAACTTTTTCCAAGGGATCACCTGGGTTATCAGCTTATGAGAGCATGAGTTGGAAGAAAATTTTATTTCGTTATTATTGAGAAATGTGATAATCGGTTGTCACTTTTGCTTCCGAGTGTGACAAAAGGTTTTTTCTGATAATTGGCCGACAGATACAATCGGTGTAATTTTGGGTTTGTTCCAGGAATGTGAGGGTGTTAAGGTCAAAAAAGTAAAAAAACTCACTATGCAAATTTAAAAACTCGCCTAAAATAAAAATACGCCGAGTTATCGGAACATAAAAAATAGCCACACATTCTGCAAGGTAAAACAAATATTTTAAGACCAAGGAAGCTCAAATCGGTTCAATTTTGTGGCCGGAAAATCTCATTTCATCCTGATTTTCAAGTTAGTAAAAAAAATGTCAAGCTCGTAGCCTGAAATAGCTTATGTAGTTTCATTGGTGGACGAGAAGTGAGAAAAATGAAACCAAACTGTTTTAGGCCCTTCTGAGAAGCACCAATTTTTGAGATTTTTGTGAATATTAAATATTCGTTAACCTCGCATCTTTGAAAAATGTTTTCACTTACTGCACGTCTCGCGGCAGGTTGACGCAGGAACAGTAGACACGGCGCCATGTTTTACGGTACAACAAAAGTACGGTGACAAATCCCAAAAACACTACCGTCAGCTGGGGTTGGAAAAAAGTCACTATGCCACACAACATTGTTCCTTAGCGAGTGTTTTCTCCTTTTGCTCCAATCGATGTTTCGCGTGAGATGTCCTGCTCTTGAAGTCTATTTTCAAGTAATGGGAGCACGCAAGGCTGTACAATTGCAATTACTGTTCGGCATCATCTTCTTAGGACAACCTATTGAAATAAAGACTGATTATTACTTTACTTCCATATCTACGAATTAATGCATTAATGCGATCTTCCGAAAAATGGAAATTGAGTCGGATGTTCAAAGCTCATCTACTCATCACTGGTATCTTATAACCTTGTTCGGTCTATGCGGACTTGACCTCTAAAATCACTAAAGCTCCATTAATATTTAGATTTCCCCAATTTTTTTAAACAAAAAATGTTAATTAAAAATCCATTTTTATTTCCATACAACCTCTCACGATTATCCTACCAGATTTTTATTTCTTGTTCTGGCCTTGACTTGATCCAACCCCCTCAGAAATTTGACTTTTCCGCACTTTGACGAAAGGTGGATGAAACTGGCTTAAGTTTTACCATATTTTAATTTTGCTCTTTCACCCTATCGATTTCGGTTGTCTCCAATCATCTTCAAGCATACCTGAAAGCAACCATCAGCCTATCCATCAGCATAATCATCAGGTAAGTATCACTTCAAGTTATAAGGTATAATATATTATATTAGTTTAAGTAATTTGTTGAGCATTGATTTAAGTTACATTTTAGAGCATTAGTTACCTACTTAATTTATCGTTTATTAGAATTGACATGAATGAAATTTCGAACAAGTTTTTATGTAATTTTATTACAATCACCTATTCCTTCGTGGTAAAATTCGTACAAAAATAATATGGATTTGATTGACTGGGGAGCCCTAATAATTTACCCAAAAACTAATTGAATTCTATCAACAGAAACAAATTCATTTCCAGTGAACTCGTTCAAAAACCAGTGGTGCGTAGATAACACACAATACTTCCATATTTTGAAACGTAAAATTGTGACACAATTTGATCATATTTTGACTGCTTTTAAGGGTGTTTAGGCCAAAAATATCGAAAAATTCACTATTAAAATTTTAAAATTCGCCCAAAATGAAAAAATTCCACATTTTCGGAATGTAAAAAATATCCACATATTCTGCAAGGTAAAACAAAGATTTTAAGACCAAGAACGCTCAAATCGGTTCATTTTTGTGGCCGGAAAAAATAAAATAGAAAACACTAAAAATGCAAATATATCGGAAGTACTGTGCGTTATCCAAATTCCGATTAAACAGGGTGTTAGGTCTTGCCGAGACAAACATTTCAGTTCAAGAAATTTGAAAAAAGGTTGAGAAATGAGGGAGTTATGGCCATTTTTGTAAATGACCACAGACGGACAGACGGACAGACGGACACACAGACACTTGTTCAGGAAGTGATTCTGAGTAAATGTGTATAAGAAAAAGTTTTTTCTGAAGCTCCGTTCCGATTCTCGATTTTAGGACGATCACAATACTTCCATTTACTCTGTAAATATGGAAGTAAAAACAAATTTACAAAGCTCAGGGTAAATTGTCACTGATGATGGCTGAAGATGGTTAGAGACGAACGAAATCAATATCGTGAAAGAGTAAAACAAAATGAAATATTGTAGAACAGAAGCCAGTTTCATTCTTCTGAATTGTGCGACAATGAGAACATTATATATTATTCGTAATTTCTGTTATTCAACATTTTCGGTTCATTCACCCTTCAAATTAGCAAAATTACAAAAAGTTCAAAATGATCATCAAACAATAAACCTAACTAAATACGACTTTACTGCTAGATTACTTGATGTGCTAGACTGCGCTGACCAAAGAAAACTACAAAACATGACAGATCATTGAAAATTGAATAGATCAGTTCAATATCAGTTAGGCTGGATCGCTGTTTACTTGAAGAGCTATGCATCATAAAACTTCCCAACCATCGACATTCGGATGCCATCATCGGCATATGACTGCGAAGATTTCAGATTTTGCTTACTAGGTTGTTTTTTCAAGGTTCTCAATTCCGTAACAAAACCTTCGTCTCAATCCCCTGTTCGTTGAGGTGTTCGCGCTTTATTGGTTACATAATCAAACATTTTTTTAGAGCAGCTTGTTAATTTGTTGGAAATTTCGAACACTCAACGGAAGGGCCATATCACGTTTTTCATACTAATTACCTATACTATACAATTCCCATATTTCCTTAAAAAACTCTAGATAAAATGTCGTCCTCCAATAAAAAAATTGAAATTGCAGAAGAGGACAATACACACAACAAAGACAAAGGGGCCAAATTTGCAATAATTATTCTACAATTAGATCACAGAATTCAGGTCGTGATACCCTTACAAAAAACAATATCTCACTCCCATAGTTTTACCATGTTATTGTTAATGAGGAAACGTCGATTGCAAGATAGGTACACGGCAACAGCTCGAGCTTGAATGTTAATCTCAAATCTGCAATTCAGATGGATATGAATTGTCGGGATAAGTTGTATGGGACTTTATAACTGTTACAATGTAGCTCATACTACAATATAAAGCCCCAATAGAGCAGCAAAAATAATTGATAGAATATATTATTTTCAAATTTAGTCAGGGTGGGTTCATCAATTCAGTTTATTCTCCGATTATCTTCTTTTCTCCGAATGAAATTTTCATGGTCTACATTCCCAAGAAACTACTTAATCAGAGAATAATGTTTGTTTGACGAATAAACTGAATCGATGAGCCCGCCCTTAATCAAATGAATTTGAGCCTATACAACACCCCAAAATAGGGTGAACTTAAATTATTTCCGCACTCCCACTGAGCAAAATTTGCATTTAATGCCTCAACAGCGACGCACTTCACGTATGCAGAAATTTCACTGTTCTATAAAACTAGATATCTCGCTCGGTTCGCGTTCACGGTCCGACTAGTTGACTTGGATGTCTGACTCATTGACAGGCCTGGAGGTCGGGGAGGCTGGGGAATAGGAAGCTGAGGGTGAGGCTAAGTGAATCCGAGTTGAGTAGTTGATAGGCCAGTGAATGGAATGGGAGATCGTATGGCGACGCTGAGGCTGCTCAGGTCTGGAAAAATGTTGTGTAGTTTGGCTGTGCCGCAGAAATAATACTATTCTTCGTATCGTACTTCAATGTGAATGTTTAATGCCTCTCAAGGTACTTTCATATTCTGATACGGAAATTTTTGAACCAAAGCAATTTGATTTTGACTAATTTGGTAGCTACAATGATCCAAAATGTCAAAAACACAATAGGCTAATTTTAAAACTTCGACAAATCTTGTCTAGGTTGGCCGTCCTGCAAAAATAATATAGTTCTTCGTATGTATTTCATTGTGAGTTTTTATTTTTACTTCATTAACTCACAGTGGAACAGAAACTCAAGCTAATAGTTAAACTCGAAGTCAAACTAACAATGAAAAAGAAACTCGAACTCGAAGTCACACTCACAATGAAACAGAAACACCAACTCATAATCAATGTCGAAGTTAAATTCATAATCAAACTCGAAGTCAAAGTCACATGAAACAGAAACTCAACCTCTAAGTTATACTCACAATCAAACTGAAACTCAATCTCATAATCAAACTTGAAGTCGAACTCACAATGAAACAGCAACTCGAACTCATAATCGAAATCGAAGTCAAACTCACAATGGAACAGAAACACAAACTCATAATCAATGTCGAAGTTAAATTCATAATCAAACTCGAAATCAAACCCACATTGAAACTGAAACTCAAACTCGAAGTCGAAGTCACTTGAAACAGAAACTCAAACTCATAGTCAATATCGAAGATAAATTCATAATCAAACTCGAAGGCAAACCCACATTGAAACTTAAACTCAAACTCATAATCGAAATCGAAGACATACTCACAATCAAACAGAAACACAAACTCATAATCAAACTTGAAGTCAAACTCACAATGAAACAGAAACTCAAACTCATAATCGAAATCGAAGTCGAACTCTCAATGAAACAGAAACTCCAACTCATAGTCAAACTCGAAGTCAAACCCACAATGAAAGAGAAACTCAAACTCATAGTCAAACCCACCATGAAACAGAAACACAAACTCATAATCAAACTCGAAGTCAAACCCACATTGAAACTGAAACTCGAACTCATAATCGAAATCGTAGTCATACTCACAATCAAACAGAAACACAAACACATAATCAATGTCGAAGTAGTAATCGAGTAGTTTGACTTCGAGTTTGATTATGAATTTATCATAATCAAACTCGAAGTCAAACCCACAATGAAAGAGAAACTCAACCTCGAAGTCATTCCACAATGAAACTGAAACTCAATCTCATAATCAAACTTGAAGTCGAACTCACAATGAAACAGCAACTCGAACTCATAATCGAAGTCAAACTTACAATGAAACAGTAAATCAAACTCATCATCAAACTCGAAGTTAAATTCATAATCAAACTCGAAGTCAGAGTCACTTGAAACAGAAATTCAACCTCGAAGTCATACTCACAATGAATGTGTTTTAGTTTCTGTTTGATTGTGAGTTTGAGTTCGAGTTTGATTTACGGTTTCATTGTGAGATTGACTTCGATTTCGATTATAAGCTTGAGTTTCTGTTTCTTTCTGAGTTTGACTTCGAGTTTGACTATGAGTTTAACTTCGACATTGATTATGAGTTTGAGATTCGGTTTCAAGTGACTTTGACTCCGAGTTTGAGTTTCTCTTTCATTGTGGGTTTGACTTCGAGTTTGATTATGAGTTTGTGTTTCTGTTTGATTGTGAGTATGACTTCGAGTTTGATTATGATTTTGTGTTTCTGTTAGATTGTGAGTATGACTTCGAGTTTGATTATGAGTTTGTGCTTCTGTTCCATTGTGAGTTTGCCTTCGAGTTTGACTGAGAGTTTGAGTTTTTGTTTCATTGTGAGTTTGACTCTGAGTTTGAGTTCAAGTTTGATTTTGAGTTTGAGTTTCCCTTTCATTGTGGGTTTGACTTCGAGTTTGACTATGAGTTTGAGTTTCTGTTTCATTGTAAGTTCGACTTCGAGTTTGATTATGAGATTGAGTTTCAGTTTCATTGTGAGTATGACTTCGAGTTTGAGTTTCTCTTTCATTGTGGGTTTGACTTCGAGTTTGATTATGAATTTAACTTCGATATTGATTATGAGTTTGTGTTTCTTTTTGATTGTGAGTGTGACTTCAACTTTGATTATGAGTTTGAGATTCTGTTTCACTGTGAGTTTGACTTCGATTTCGATTAAGAGTTTGAATTTTGGTTTCATTGTGAGTGTGACTTCGAGTTTGATTATAAGCTTGAGTTTCTGTTTCTTTCCGAGTTTGACTTCGACTTTGATTATGAGTTTGAGATTCTGTTTTAAGTGACTCTGACTTCGATTTGACTATGAGTTGGAGTTTCTATTTCACTGTGGGTTTGACTTCGAGTTTGATAATGAGTTTAGCTTCGACATTGATTATGAGTTTGTGTTTCTGTTTGATTGTGAGTGTGACTTCGAGTTTGATTATGAGTTTGAGTTTCTGTTTTATTGTGAATTTGTCTCTCATTCCCGTACCCAGTGGCGTTGCCCCTCTCCTCAAATTTAATTCCTGGGTACGGGCCTGACGTAGTATCTATAGTGCATGGGATTTTTTGAGTTATTTATTTCATGTGCCTTCATGATATTAGGTACTAAAATAATTGTTGCGTGGAAGCATCCAAAACTGCCTACCTACTCATTTCATACCACTTTCATCGATGTAAACAGTGAAGTGGTCTTATTTTTGCAAATATAATTTATAACTCTAATTTTCCCGATACTCGGGGTATGACGACTTATGATATTATCGGTTCTGATACAAGCTCAAAAGTAAAATGTTTGCCTAACCCATGCTTACTTGTTGATTGATCAGAATTTGAAATCAACCTGCTCCTTTGGAAAATTAAATTTCCGTGAAGGATTTCTGGCACGCCTGCGAGGGGATTGGGATTGAGAAGGACCGAAATTGGGAGAATGCGAGCGAAGAGCCGCGATACGTGACCCAGTCTATTAGGGTTAACAATGGAATCGACAACGAGCGACGGGGGAGTCGGCAACGAGTAGCGTCGAATGATTGTGTCGCCCTCATTGGACATCCGGAGCCCGGGAGGACTACTGAGCGCCAACTGGGGACCCTTTGCCGGCTGACTGACCCCTACGTACCTTCACGGTCGTTAATGATATATTAATATTAGGTATTAGTTTCGTACACCTTCGGATGATACCCATCCATTATTGCCTGTCTTGCTTGCTGTTATCCCTGGAATCTTCTGGGGCATCAATCTAGGAACATGTATGGGTGTAAATAGCCAAGTTACTAGCTACATGAGGTAAAAATAGTCAAGTCAATTAGACTGGGTAGAGTTGGTTGTAATCATAATTATGAATACTATTATGATCACAATAATTTAATGTGAGATAATATTTACAGGATTTAAGCCATGATTACCACTGTAGGATTAGGTACCCGTGAAAGTCAGCGCAATCTCTTGGCAGAATCTTTTGTCGCAGTTTGCCCCCGCACACCCTTGAAATCATTCCTGAAGCCCTCCTGGTCCTCCTTTGAACCCGCGCTCCAAGTCCTTACTTGAAGCCCTCCACGTCCTGCCATGAAGCCCTCCACTTCATGTCCCGAAGCCCTTCAGGTCTTCTCTTAAAACCCTCCACATCCTTTCTCGAAGTCCTCCTGTCATGAAGCTCACGTATGGTCTTGATGCCCTCCATCGGCCATATGAGGGCTTCAAGACAGGACGTAGAGGGTTTCAAAAAGGACCTGGAGGGCTTCAAGAAAGAACCCGGAGGGCTTCAAGGCCAGACGTGAGCTTCATGGCAGGACATGGAGGGCTTCATACAGGACGTGAAGGTCTTCAAGAGAGGACGTGGAGGGCTTGAGACAGGACGTGTTCTTCATGACAGGACGTGGAGGGCTTCAAGAAAGGACCCGGAGGGATTCAAGGCCAGACGTGAGCTTCATGGCAGGACATGGAGGGCTTCATACAGGACGTGAAGGTCTTCAAGAGAGGACGTGGAGGGCTTGAGACAGGACGTGGAGGGCTTCAAGACAGGACGAGAGCTTCATGACAGGACGTGGAGGGCTTCAAGATAGGACCCGGAGGGCTTCAAGGCCAGACGTGAGCTTCATGGCAGGACATGGAGGGCCTTTAACAGGACGTGAAGGTCTTCAAGAGAGGACGTGGAGGGCTTGAGACAGGACGTGAAGGTCTTCAAGAGAGGACGTGGAGGGCTTCAAGAAAGGACCCGGAGGGATTCAAGGCCAGACGTGAGCTTCATGGCAGGACATAGAGGGCTTCATACAGGACGTGAAGGTCTTCAAGAGAGGACGTGGAGGGCTTGAGACAGGACCTGGAGGGCTTCAAGACAGGACGAGAGCTTCATGACAGGACGTGAAGGTCTTCAAGAGAGGACGTGGAGGGCTTGAGACAGGACGTGTTCTTCATGACAGGATGTTGAGGGCTTCAAGAAAGGACCAGGAGGGCTTCAAGGCCAGACGTGAGCTTCATGGCAGGGCGTGGAGGGACGACTCTGAAGCAGCGATGTGAAAGAGGGACGGAATGGCAAATCAATGTAAATCCTGGCGGGCTCATACTTTGTTTCCACATACGCAACTTAAAAATTCGGGTTACAGTTGTTTGTAATCAGAAGCTCGTATAAGTGCATGTATTTCCTTCTTAATACAGAATCTTATGCATGTTTACATAATCTTTCAACCAATAACCCGACCTTTTCAGAGATCTCGTTCGGTTGGGGCTAGCGAAGTCCACACTCACCAGTCCGAATTTGACTCTGTAATAATTGAAAAAGAATACTGAATTTCAGTACCGATGGATAAATGTTGTTTTAATTTATGGTTTGGTTTGATTATGTGTTTAGTACGATTTCTCGGTAAGAAAATTTTTAAGGATTGTTGCCACAGGTACTTACGTATATCCATCCCTCCATTCGAAATTATCCAAAAGGCTCCAGGTCAAGTGAGCGGTGACATTGCATCCGTCCTCGTAAATACCACGGCGAAGTTCAGCCATATAACTCTGCCAATTTTGGTTTATTATCAAATAATTAACAATAGTAATCGCTCCAGAAATTTTTCTACCCCCTCAAATTTTCAGGTTTACAGAGGGGTGTAAAACTTGTATCTACGGGAAAAAAATTTCCGACCGTCCTCCGTACGCAACGTACGCTATTCCCAACTAGAATCATCTTACTAGTTTCCTCTATTTATTGACCCCAAAGTGTTTTGTGCCCCAAAGAACATATCATATATATCGACACGTAAATGTTTCTAAAACACCCCCTGTTAAAAAAGAAGAAGAATTTTTCTTTGAGCGAATACAAAGTTTCATTATTGAATAATTCCAATCATTATCGGTAATTATTTTCAATATAAATATTCAAATTAGGCAAAACTGAAAATGTCGATCATCCATTACCTCAAGGTATTTTATCCTTTCCGGATCATCCGTTGGCCGAGAGCCATCATCAGCATAACCGTTTTCAGTAATGACGATTTCAGGATTGTTATATTTCGTCTTCACCGTTTGAACGTGCAAACGTAGACTTTGTGGAACCACCTGAAAGCGAATAATTTTTAGTCATATTTTATTTTATCACTCTTCGCATGCTTGTTTGTCTTATTCGCAGGAATATTTCTTTTTTTAACGAAATCTAGAATTTTCACTTTCAACCAGCTGGCTGCGGATGGCGTCCAGCTTGGATCCGCGCCCATAGTTGTACGCATGTCGTACTCTAATGATGGCGTAAGAGCGTTTGACGATGGCCCGTCCTTTGCCAAACTTATGGTGTAGTGGTTCAACCCGTAGAAGTCTGACGACCCTGTAGTCACCATAGATTGATTATGAAATTCCCTCTATATCTTATCATAAGGCCATAGATTGATTATGAAATTCCCACTAAATCTTAACATCCCCATAGAATGATTATGCAATTTCCACTAAATCTCATCATTACCATGGATTTATTATGCAATTCCAACTAAATCTTATCATCACCATGGATTGATAATGAAATTCCCAATAAATCATATCATCACCATAGAATGATTATGCAATTCCCTCTAAATCATATCATCACCATGTGAGTAAAAGAAAGAAAATAACCATTTATTTTATACCTTTGATTTCTCGAATTTCTTCAGCAGTAAAGTATGGCAACCTTGACGTGTTTCTGCCTTCCAATTGGCTATTTTTATTGATAGCGACCCTCATCGATGGGGGATAGTCGCCAATGTATATTGGATGAGAGAACCAACCGTACTGCAATTTCAATCGAAGAGCTTCAGTTAAGTTAGCCCTCCAATTCCAGGAGATTATTAAATGAATCTCAGCATAGATCAAGTTAACATAGATCTGTAGATACCTTGAATTTCTCACCGTGAATTCGTGACAACGTTCGGATGCTTCTCGATCGGCTAGCGAATCCGACCATGGGACGCAGAACCAGCCCGCAAATGCCATGCTAACTTTACCTGAAATAGAAGTATCTCCATCATTTCCTGTAAGCATGGCTTCAAACTCCCATACATATCTTCCAACCTAGCACTTTTGGATTCCACAATAGAAAGATATATCTTTGTTACATATCTCGGCTGAAGCCACAATGGAGGAAGACACAGAGCTGTCCTGCTGAGCTTGACTCGTTAACATTGACTTGATCCTGACAGATTCATTTGGTAGTCCTGTCGGAGTTTATTGGAGTGTTCCAAGAATATTCCAATTCATCATAATTCACTTATTTAACGACCACGCTCTATAGGAGAACAAGCATCTTCGAAGACTTTGATGGACATTTTTTCCTGACTGCAATTCGGTTTGGGGAATTGGCCTATTCTAGGGCCCTATTTGGTATTTTACCCTAGATGCATGTACAATTACCTCCGAAATGGGAATATTTTGCTTTGTACAGTCTGTAGGCCTTGCCGTGGGCACGTAACATGTTGTGTCCGGCCAAGTATTCACCTACACCGTGTAGATTGGTCAGGGCTGGAGCGAAGCCATCAGAGCCATAACCAGTTGCTGCCATGTAAGCTTCGTTGAGTGTCACCCACCATTTCACCTATGCAAAAAAAAATTTCTTCGCGTAAAATGAAGCCTGCAAGATTTGAAATTGAGACTTTGTAACTTAGCAAACGAGGAAATTATTCTTAAAAATATACCTTGCTCCCGTATGTTCGAAACACGAGGTCCGCATAGTCAGCGAAAATATCAGCTATGTCCGGATTGAGCCAACCGCCTATGTCTTGAAGGGCTTGCGGCAAGTCCCAGTGGTAAATTGTCACCTAAAAAAAAAAATTATTTCCGGGTAGTCTTTACCATAGTTTGGCGTTTGGTAATAGCTATCTGTATATTTGAAGTTCCTATAAAATCAAATCGGACCAGATGAGATTGTCAGAATTCTGCCACCTCAAAGATCCCCGAACATGATAGCCCTTAAGAGGAAGAATTCTTTCCTTGATATCAAATTAAATAAATGGTAGGAAGGTACTAATTATACTGAACATAGTTACCATTGGTTCTATATCATTTGCCAGCAATTCATCGATTAGGTTCGTATAATAATCCAGGCCCGCCTGGTTGATGTCGTTGGTTCTCCCATTCGGCAGGATTCGTGACCAAGAGATCGAAAATCGGTACATTTTCAACTGAAATTTCAAATCACGAGTTTATTTTTATTTGTATTTTTATTTTTGAGGCGACTTCAATATCATGATTAATAAATTAATTTTGATCGGTAGATGATTTTATGTTTTTTGTGGCTGTGGAATTTTCAAAGCAGATCCACCACCACGGGTTAGACGGCACCTATCTAATATAAATACCTGTCTATCTAATACAAAGGAAATGCCTTTTGTTTTTATGACCCTATCGTCTTACTAATGGCTTGTTAATTGTTTTCTTCCTACTAACCTTTTCGAAATTTACTCATTCAATAAAATATCAATTTTATTGATCAAAAGTGATTGAGAAAATTGACATTTTCCAAATCAGTAGATAGTTTAATTATGATATTTTTCAGGCATACCGCAAGCAATTTGCTCTATATAATACATTTCCGTTAATTTCATGATTTATGCCACCATGAGATGCGATATGAGACATGATGAACGTACTCCCATGTATTTCATGAGGCTCACGTCTTCCTTGTACTTGTGGTACGAATCTGCTGCGACGTCCCCGTTGGCATTGCCTTTTGAAAAATCCGGTCGCGTGTGCGTTATATTATCCCAAATGCTTGGCCCCTTCCCTACCGGAAAAAATATTGATAATCACCCATTTACTAGGTAGGTATATGATAATATTGATTATATTATAATGGGGTACTAAAAAAAATTTGACTACCTACTAGGTATTTCGATTTTTTTTTCAATAATATGCTTATTATGCAGCCTCCATGAGTTTTATAGATTCTTAACTTACATATTCATGATTTATAAATTCATAATTTACGAATTAGCATACCATCAACGTTCCATGCTCCTTCGATTTGGTAGGCGGCCGTGGCTGCTCCGAAAATGAAACCTTTCGGAAACATGGTATGTGAGCTGATGGTGAAATTTGGTCCGGCAGCGTGGCATTCTCTCATAGCGGCCCATAGTGAGAGGAGCGAAACCGAAAAAATCGCTATCCCGGCCATATTTTTCTGCCCTTGATTCAACATAAAGACGACTTCTCTTTTGAATAAAAATCAAGCTTCTTCGAAATTTGTGAGAATTGGCGTGGAAAAAATGTTTTTGGATGGTCCAACATAGATACATGTGGAATGGAGATCAATTGATCTTTTACAAAGATATAAGTGCTTCCAAAATGATTCAAGAATTTCTTTTGAAAGATCTGATAATTCGAGTCGTACCTGAATGAGAATGAAGCAGGCAGAAATGGCGAACCTTAACAGAAGATGCTCCTCACTGAAAAGAAGGAGTTAACTAAGAAGTTTCGGTCTATTTATTCCTTCTCATCAGTATTCATTCTACTTTGACTCCTTATATGGCGCTCATGGTCACTGCGGCGTGCCCGTCATACTGCCTCCGAAACTCAAACACCTGGCCTAGCCTCCCATCTGTTCAAACTAATGAACAATGAACCTCAAACGAATCAGTTTTGCGGAAATAGAACACCCCGACGTCGATGAGGAAATGTGCGAAGAATAGAATGATGGGAAATCCCCAATAACTGTAATGATTTCCTCGTTTTTTACTTCCATATTTACAGAGTAAATGGAAGTATTGTGATCGTCCTAAAATCGAGAATCGGAACGGAGCTTCAGAAAAAACTTTTTCTTATACACATTTACTCAGAATCACTTCCCGAACAAGTGTCTGTGTGTCCGTGTGTCCGTCTGTCCGTCTGTCTGTCTGTCCGTCTGTCCGTCTGTCCGTCTGTCTGTCTGTCCGTCTGTCCGTCTGTGGTCATTTACAAAAATGGCCATAACTCCCTCATTTCTCAACCTTTTTTCAAATTTCTTGAACTGAAATGTTTGTCTCGGAAAGCCCTAACACCCTGTTTAATCGAAATTTGGATAACGCACAGTACTTCCGATATATTTGCATTTTTAGTGTTTTCTATTTTATTTTTTTCCGGCCACAAAAATGAACCGATTTGAGCGTTCTTGGTCTTCAAATCTTCGTTTTACCTTGCAGAATATGTGGATATTTTTTATATGCCGAAAATGTGGCGGTTTTTTATTTTGGGCGAATTTTAAAATTTGAATAGTGAATATTTTGATATTTTTGACCTAAACACCCTCAAAAGCAGTCAATATATGATCAAATTGTGTCAAAATTTTACGTTTCAAAATATGGAAGTATTGTGTGTTATCTACGCACCACTGGTTTTCTTATTCAATAATAAACCATTGTAATCAGCCAGGAAAAAATATTTCTAACCTGCCCTGAAATTTTTATGGTCCACCTTTCAAAGGGTGTAGAATCTGAGTCTGCAATAAAAAAAATCCGTTCGTCCGCCGTGAACAGTTAATCTACCTAACGGCTGGAGATTTTTCACTTCCGTATTTACGAAGTATAGGAGGGCAATCCAATGTCAAAATTTTGGACTGAGTTACCTACCTATAAGATAACATTTGACTAGTTTTCAACCTAGTAGGTAAGCAGTGAGTAAAACTTTTAAACATTGGACGTAATAATATTACCTAATGCATATTATGCATCGAATAAGGGCAACAAGCCACGTGAATCATAATCCACCGCGTAAGAATTTGCAGCGGTTTCAATTATATTTGTCATTATTATTGATTTCCGAATAATTATAAAGATTGAGTTTTCCATGGGTTCAACTTTCTTTTGAATCGTCAAATTCATCGTGCGGTTTCGTCGATGAATTGGACACGTTTGTCAGACGATGGGCCACGATAACGAGTGCTAACACCGAGGCTGTTGTTATAAGGAAAAGCCTCAGACGATCTAACGGCCCAAGTGGTCACCCCATTATGTTCACATTATCCAATGAAATTGTACACAAAGGTTGGAATAGGTCCGTCACGCAATGCTCCACGCGACTGTGACTGCGCACTTTCGATGCTGATCTGAATGCTGTATAAGGGTGTTAGATACATTATTGTATCTCTCAGGGGGGGGGGTAAATTATCTACCCCTCAAATTGCTTAATATTGGTTGTGAATCATTCAATTAGGAAAATTGTGTTCCTACTGTGAGTAGTGTCTGCTTGAAGACCAAACCCCTGATATCCATAATATTTAAATTTTTTTAACCATTAAAATCCGATTAATTTTAACGTTCGGGAGGGCAAGAAGTACAAGCCAGAAGTACAACGAGTCCTATAACAATTCAAACCGCAAACCGTACTAATTCCGATTTGGACCTCTTAACCTTTTTCGGTCGGATTCCAAAGAAAATACGCATCAAGTTGGACCGCATCACAACTTTCAAGACTTCAAATTCACTTTCAAATTCATCAAAATCGAATCAGAGGAAAATTGGTCAAAATCCGTGAACACGACTTCGCATAAAACCTCTGATCCGATTTTGATGGAATCAGTCATAGAAGTCGTTTTTTGCTCCAACTTGATGCCTATTTGCCGGGAATCAAATCAAAAGAGGTGTTAAGGAATCAAAAACGGCAAAAACGATTTTTGAGATCATGACGTTTTCGCAGAATACGCGTGGATACTTTTTTATACCCCGATACGGATTTATTTTGATTTAAAGCGGGTTAGAAAATTTGCGTTGAACGTTTTTTGACATTTCTGAACATTGTAGCCACCAAATTAGTCGAAATCAATTTGCTTTGGTTCCTAAATTTATGTATCGAAATATGGAAGTATTGTGTGCTATCTACGCACCTCTGGTTTTTAGTAGGTACCTATTTATTTTTTTAAGGAAGAAGTTGTTGAAAACATTCTGAACAATTAGGTTCATTTATAGGCTGGTGCTAAAAAACCTTCCAAAAATGCTGATTTGGATTCTACACGCTGTAAAAGAACATTATTTTGAAGTAGCGTTAAAAAAACAAAACCCAACCCTAACCAATTAATATTATATATTAATTTTAATTAGATATTAATTATTATTAATATTAATTAACTATTAATTAAATATCGATTATTATTAAATATTAATTAATATTGAATTAAATTTTATTTGTGAAAAATCTCTAGATGCTATGAATCATCTTGTTGCACCCGGCTTTATCTTTGTACTATCCAATTTCACTTACCGACACTCATCAACGTCTGAACAGAAACTGTTGACTCGAAGAGCGAGTACTTAACAGTTATAGAATAGTACCTATCTATCGTCCTGAAGGTTATCTGCCCGACAGGTAGGCAAATAGGGCATTTAACGGAACGGCAAAATGATGGTAATTTTGCGACCCGAAGAACGCACGATGTAACAACGTTTATCTTCTTCTATAACCCACTGTACATAGTTAATTAAACATTATCTAGGCCTTTTGTCTTATACAATAATTAGGCTGCATTATTAGCTTACATCAGAGGGAAACTAGTGCAATCAAACGAATTAGGCGAGCTAGATAATTTTTAACTGTTTCGACGTGGTCATTCAAACATTTTGATGATAATCTCCAAAATTAAAATTTTGGGTCAAACTTTATCCGCCTGAATCAGCTTAACATGGTGGCCAGATGCTATTCGTCACTTATAATCTATTTATAGATAATAAATAATCTGTTTATAAACAGAATTATTATGATCTGATTCGGGTGGTCGATAAGACTATTTTCCTCTAGAGATTTCGAATGTCTTTATTATTTAACATCTCTGTTCCAATTTATCAATTCCCCCGTTGGAAGTGCCGCAGGGGTTTGACATCTTCAGCTGGCCAATCTACAAATAGTCATGCATAGCAATGTAGTTTTTGAGCCAGTACGCCGATTTTTTCATAGTCCTCGTTCTGTTTGGGCTGTTGAAGTCTACGCTGAAAATCCCGAATTTAGCCCTGTAAGGGGGATGATAAATTCAATTAGTAGTTATTCAACGGAGCTGGACGTTATTTAAGTTGTTATCATTTCATAACAAAATTTTTTTGGAACATGAATCCGATCATATCATTAATAACACTTTTTCGTGATTTTTGGCGCATTTTCTTGGGAAAGGGTATTAGGAACGTCGGTAAAGGAAAGCTAGCAATTAAATCTGCGAGACTGAATGCTCACTTGTATCCGTCTCTCCACTCAAAGTTGTCCATCAAGCTCCAGCTGGTGTGGCCAACAACGTTACAGCCGTCTTCATAAATCGCTTGTCTTATTGCTGCGAAATGAGTCTGAAAACAACAAATTCCACTTAAACCTTTTTGTGTACTTTAGGGTTGTTTAAGTACCTACTTCGGCGTTGTTTTGATTCAAATCGGGTAGGCATGTAATTCAGTTGAAAAGTATAGGATAATTAAAGAGAATCCTCCCCTCGTCCGACTGCGGCTAAAAATAACACTGTAGTGTTATTAACCACTTGGAAGCGAAATCCATAAACTCATATTTACCTCGTAGTAATTGATTCGTTCGGTATCATTCAAAGGATCTGAACCGTCATCAGGGTATCCGTTTTCAGTGATCAACACCTCTGGGTTGCCATAATCGTTTTTGACCTTGTTCAGAAGCATCCTCAATCCTTCCGGTGCCACCTGTTGAAGATATACACATAATGATTTATAATGATAATATTGAAAACTATTAAAAAAAATATTGCTGCTAACGCATTTTTACGTTCAGGACGTCGAAAACCCCTGGGACAACGCCAGAAACCCTCAAATCCCCCTAGGGTAAAGACACCAGTGTTTGACACCTTAAGGAAAAATTTGACTTTGGATTTGCATTAAAGGGGGTTTCTCCTCACTTAAAAAGTTTTCTTCTATCTCATTGGATGCACCAGATTATTAAGAATCATTTCAAATTCAGAAATTGCCCAAAAACTCAAGGTTTAGGCTACAAAAACCAGTTTTACGAAAACAAGATTTTGCGCCAGTGTATGACAGCTCAATTTTGAAAATCGCCAATGATTGACAGGAGTTTGAACCAGTGTTTGACACAGAGTATTAGGCTTGTACTTTCTCGAATTTTGTGTATTCATGAAAATAAATAGGTTCACAGCCTCAAAATAGAGTATAATATCATATTATTAGTGGCCAGTCGTTTAATTACGCTTCAAAAATATCGATATAATGACAAGAATAATGTTCAAACCACGAAAATAATCGCGAACTACTCATTGTTTCCTAGAAAAACGATCATATTCCACTAAAATTTGTAGACCATTTCAAGTTCCACGGTTAGTCGAGGGTCGCCGAAATGCTGGCAGTCCGATGGCACCCTCGACTAACCATGGAACTTGAAATATTGTATTATATCATCACGTTTAAATGAATAGGAACTGTTCACACACTGTTAACACACAATACTTCCATTTTTATACGCAAATTTTTGACTCTAATTATATTTTGACTACTTTTGAGGCTGTTTGGATAAAAAATGTCAAGAAACTCACAATGCAAATTTTGAAACTCGCTTAACATCAAAATACGTCAAGTTATTTGGTTATATAAAATATCCACGTATTTTGCAAGGTAAAACAAAGATTTTAAGACCAAGAAAGCTCAAACCGGTTCATTTTTGTTGCCAGGAAAAAATAAAATAGAAAACACGAGAAGTGCTGTCAAACACTGGTGAATTGCTCGATAATAGGATGAGTAATTGACAATGAAGATTTCATCCCTTTAACATGATTTTTTGAGGAAAATAATGTCAAAAATGAACTCAGCAGGTAAAAATGATGGTAGGAAGAAGCTTGGGCGGTAGAAAAAATGGTATGAATAAGCAGAAAGACGAAAAATTTGGAGCCCACTAGCTTAGCACTTTCTTCTAGATCAGGACACTCACAACACGAGAGTTAGAGGCGCTGCCAAAAATCTCCCTCCCTAGGCTTTTCAGATGATTCCAGAAATTTCCTACTTCACGATATCATCAATAGATAGTTTTCCGAGCTGTTGCACACCAGAACCCCCGCAAGAAGCGCTTGAGGGCCTTATTTTTGCACTTCAAAGTTGAAAAGTCAATTACTGGGTCCAAGTCAATTACTGGTGCCTTCACCCTAGATGAGAGAAAAAATCCTCAAAAACCCCCAAAAGTTAAGGACAAATTAAAAAAAAAAACACTATTTCACATACAACATTACCTAACTCCATATTATACATCTACAATTGTAATTTACCTAAAACTATAAACTATTTAAATTTAATACCTACTCATTCTTTCCCACTACCTATCATCCATATGATCGAACTTCAATACGAACCTTTAAACATGAAAAATTATTTTGACAAGTGCAGCTCGCAAAGTCAGTCAATAAACGTACGAAAACATCGACAAAAACCAGTGGTGCGTAGATAACACACAATACTTCCATATTTTGAAACGTGAAAGTGTGACACGATTTGATCATATTTTGACTGCTAAGGGTCTTTAGGTCAAAAATATCAAAAAACTCACTATGCAAATTTTATAATTCGCCCAAAATGGAAAAGCGCCTCATTTTCGGAATATAAAAAATATCCACATATTCTGCAAGGTAAAACAAAGATTTTGAGACCAAGAACGCTCAAATCGGTTCATTTTTGTGGCCGGAAAAAAATAAAATAGAAAACACTAAAAATGCAAAAATATCGGAAGTACTGTGCGTTATCCAAATTTCGATTGAACAGGGTGTTAGGTCTTCCCGAGACAAACAATTCAGTTCAAGAAATTTGAAAAAAGGTTGAGAATTGAGGGAGTTATGGTCATTTTTGTAAATGACCACAGACGGACTAACGGACTAACGGACACACGGACTAACGGACACACGGACACACAGACACACGGACACACAGACACTTGTTCAGGAAGTGATTCTGAGTAAATGTGTATAAGAAAAAGTTTTTTCTGAAGCTCCGTTCCGATTCTCGATTTTAGGACGATCACAATACTTCCATTTACTCTGTAAATATGGAAGTAATAAGGTTTGTACCCACAAGTTGGTTGGTACATCCTAATTCCCAAATGACCTTTATTTGAGCACCTATCTTTCAAATCAAATAACTGTGCAGTGGCAGTCTTAGTTATTTATCTGCTATACTTAGCTGTACTTCCGTAAAAACCCCAAAACATTTCACCCCAAAAATCCCCCTCAGGCATTAAAAACCGCCAAATTTGGGGAGAAAACCTCCAACTTGGCAACGCTGGTTGGATATAGCCTTATTTTTTATAAATTGGTATTAAATCCTGCCACCACTACCATCGGACATGCGTGGATGTCGTCACTTACTCTGAGCCACGAGGCTACTGTAGGTTTCCAACTTGGATCCCAGAGTGTCACTACTCTGGAATCTCTTTGATCGGAAGGATCGAGTCCTGCCAGTCCGGGCTTTGCCAAGAGCATTGTATAGTAGTTCAGCCCAAGAAAATCGGCCGAACCTGAAACGAGACCCCGAGAGGAGGAAAGAAGTGGTACTACTTTTTAAAAAACCCGGCCGCCGTACAGGGTGGGTTGTTTCATTCTGCGGCGATGAGACCCAAATTATTGTTTTAGTACCTACCTAATTGCCAATATTCAATTCATTTTACAAAAATGATTCTTTTTGATAAATATAGCTATCGGCTTCATATCAAGTTGATCGCGAGTGGATGATTTCAGGGTAAATTCAAGGATTTACCTGACGTGAATTTGATTTTTATCCCAACTCCCAACACCACTTTACCTTTTAGTTGGTCGATTTCCTGCTGCGAAAAGTACGGCAGCCTCGAAGTTTTACGACCTTCCCATTGGCTGTTCTCGTCGATGATACTTCTCAAAAGAGGGTGGTAGTCACCTTTTAAGACCGGGTGTATGAACCATCCGAACTAAGGAATCCAAGCATTGAAATTTGTTTTTAATATCAATAGTGCATATTTAATTGCTATAGATAAATCGTTTCAATTCTTCCCGACCTTTTAATTTTTTCAAAATTTTACTTTTTAAAAAAGTCCAGAAATTTTAATTATCTAGCTACATCTAATTGGTTGTTTTTATTTTGGGACACAAAAAAGAAGGCACAGTGAAAAATCCCGAAGCGAATTGCAATGAAATGATGAAAAAACAGGTACAGTCAAGCAAGAATTTCAGCCCAGATTTTTAAAAAATTCATTTTTCAAGTTTCTACGAAAAGTTTTCCAAAACTTTCACAAACTGCCTATGATGAAGAAGGCGTGTATACCGTAAATTGGTAGCATCTTTCAGCAGCTTCTATGTCCTCTACCGAGTCACTCGCTGGTGCACAATATGAACCGCAGAATGCCATGCTTATTTTACCTACAACATAATTTAGGTTATACATTATAAATAATTCGACGAGCCCTTCAAATGTGTCGTTATTTATAATCAGTCGTAACGACATCAATTATAAATAAGCTGAATACAGGCGTATACATACAGGTGAATACATTCACAGGTAAGTGAATACAGGCGTACCCAGATTGTGACTGTATTTGTCCTGATAGAGTTTGTATGCTTTGCTGTGAGCGAGAAGTAGATTGTGGCCAGCAACGTATTCTCCGATTCCATGGAGTTCCTTAAGAGCGGGCGCTCTTGCATCATCGCCGTAGCCGTTGACTATACTAAGCGGTTCGTTGATGGTGATCCAATATTTGACCTTCAAAACGTCATAAATAGTTATCTACATTGATGTCATTGAAGAAGCGCATTAGCAATCATTCGAGACGAGAAGGAGCCTGTACCGTTTTTGACATAGGCAGTTGCATGCCTTCCTATCAAGTTTGTCCCTATAAAGTCGGCCATACACGATTGCTGGTGGAGAGGGTAGAAAATGCTTTACTGTGATTGGTCGAGGTGGCGTTGAGCCCAATCAGCGTTATTGGCGTTTCCAAGCCGCGCTCCCTTGTTCATCCCCGCTCCGACAGCCAGCAAAAGTGTGGCTACTGTGTGGCCGAGTTAACTTTCACAGACCGCGGAAGCGAAAATTGTTATGGACTGTTCCTATCATTGATGGGCTCGAAAAATTAGTAGACGAGCAATGCCGAATTCCTTGACTAAGGTCCGGTTTATTAATTAATATGAAGCTAGATTTATCCACGGACGCTTGCACTAACTAATTTCCAAGAAATTTTCGGAATAACGATCAATGAAAATATGCCCTAGGTGAATTGTAGTGGTCACCGCTAGTTTTGATAACTCGTTCGACTCTCCTTTCTCCAACCTTTTCCACTTCAGATGCAAATAATTATTAGGTACAATGAATTTTGCTACTTTTTCGACCCTGCACAAACCTTTGGCGCAAACTTGGAAAACATAAAATCGGCGTAGTCGGCAAAGTAGTCGGAGATGTTCGGATTCAACCAACCGCCTCTTTCTTCTTGCAAGGCTTGAGGCAAGTCCCAGTGGTAGAGCGTGACCTACAACAGTTTCAGTTTGCTAACTATTGTGAGAATGGAATGAAATTAGTTCAGGTATAGAATCCTAGTATCGTCTGACTAGTTTTCAAGCTCGTAAACACATTATAAACTGGAAGTCATTGGAGTGTTGATACACGCCTTCCGAACCGTGGGGATACTTGGCTTCAAAACCTATTAGCTTTGCGGTCGAGGCATATCTTCGGCGAGTTCAAATATTAAATACAATTTTGCGGATTTCGAGGGCTCAAAATACCTCACATGAGCTAAAATAATAATAATTGAAATAGACAAAAATTGAATAATAATTGAAAATTTAATTTAATGCACAAGCGCCATAATGATTAGGTAGGCCAACATTTTATGTAATCAAACTTCCGGTTCTGTTCATAACAGCTCATTTATTTCCCCGGTCCGTAACGTCGAAATAAAGTAGTACCTATTTTCTTGTCGAACCTTGCAATTTCGATAGTCGAAAGTGACATTATACTTACCAATGGTTCGATACCGTTGGCCAGGAGTTCATCTATTAATTCGGTGTAATAGTTCAATCCTGTTTTGCTATATCCGTCAGCAACTTTCCCCGTCGGAAGAACTCGAGGCCAAGAAATTGAAAAACGATAAGATTTGAACTGGAATGAGAAATAAATTTATGTGGTAATTAATGGTTTTTTGTCGACAGTTAGACACTTTGCAGATTAACCAGATGAGTATAATTTATACTCTCAATTTTAGAAATATCAACAGAATTAAATACTCTTAGCCCTTTTTTCGCAAATACGAAAGATTTTTTGCTTTTGATGTTTGAACTTCGAGAGTTAACCGTTGATTGCAAGTGCTCACTATGCTTGCAGGAAATTTGACACTGAACCTAGAAATGCTCCATTAATAAATAATTTCAATTATTGAAAAATACGGTTTTGAATCGCTGTAATGTGGAATTTTATGAGAAAATATATTTTTCGATTTTTGATATTAAACTGTCATTTATTGTGGTATTTAAGCTTTAGTTTTTTATCAAGATTGCTTATAGACAATTTAACGCTAAATTCAAAAATGCCCTCAACATTGGAAAAATGTTGTTTTAAACCGGAGAAATGTGGGTTTTAATAAAACAAAGCGTAAAAAAGCCTTAAAAAATTCGTATTTTGTAAACGAGTTGAGATAGAAAACTGCGGTTGGCGGCGTTTTGTTCCATTTTCAGTCTAGTTTCACCGAATTGGTGTTTTACATCGAGTACGAGACACTCTGGCTATTTTGATTTTGACCCTAAACTCACAAAATTGATTTTTTCATTTCATTCTTCGAAAAAGCGCGAAGAAGTGGAATCTATGTAGGCATTTTATGTGGCACATAGTTGAGAAGTGTTCACACTTCACTCACTTATTCACGAATAGAGTTAGAGTTTTTTTCCACTTACTCCAATGTCTTTCATTATTCGAATGTCTTCCTTGAACTTATGGAACGAATCATCAGCAATGTCACCATTTTGCTGTTCCGCGATGAAGTTCGGATTGTTGTGAGTGATGTGGTCCCATATGCTTTCGCCTTTATCTGTCAAAAGTCATCGAACACTTTGTTTCTATGTTCATTCCAAATCTATTCTACGGAATTTGTTTCGGCTCAAAGATACATGCCCCTGAATTGCACGAAGAAATCTTTACACTTACCAGTATCGTTCCATGCGCCTTCCACCTGATATGACGCAGTTGCAGAGCCGAAAAGGAAACCTTTGGGAAAATTCGTATGCGATACAGGAGGTGGGCGATACTGAGTCGCGAAGGACCCGGATAACACCAATGGTACAATCACCAAAGAAAGGATGGCCCTCATTCTGGTGCCGTCTTGCTGCTGCTGATTTTCAGGACGCTGTGATGCTGGTTTAATTTAATATCCTGAAGCACGGAATTTCGAAAATTTATTCCAGAACGGGGTATTAGGACCAGCGTTATTAAATTGATTAGTCAGTCCATATTGAAGCCGTGGGAAACATTGTGTAAGCATAGTATTGGCAATGTTGGTATTTTTGCTTGATTTACAAAGAGCGTAAATTTTCGAAAACTTTATTTGGGCTGTTGACTTTTATTCTGAGATAAAAATAGAAATAATATGGAAAATGGTAGCCTCTGATGAGAGCCTAATGCTCCATCCTCATTCCCTAAGAAATCAATTTTATTTTTCTCCTCTTTAAAGACTTTAAGGCTGGTTATATCGATAGGTCACATATAGGTTCTCCTGACCTTTACTCAAGTCCAAAATGTTTTTTGATTTAGAAGGTTTGTGAACTCATTTACCGTAAAAATCTAACAATGACTATAACGGGGTTATTTGAATTTTTCTCAACTCCCCATGGAAAATTGCAATGCTCCTGACAAAGTACAGGTTCATGCAAGAACAAAAAGGAGAAAATTCCTCATAATGTGTTCGCCGACGATAAATAATGATATCGAGCCGATAAAAACAAACATTGAAACATAGACCAACCTGAGCGATTCGTTAGATAACTGACTGTTCGGCATCTGGACTGCGGTTTAAATCTCACCTGGTTGTTTGTCATCTTCATCATTTAATTAGCTAATCGAGATAAGATCCCTGCCTAATCATTTAGCTATGAAATTGTTTCGTGTTTTTGAAAAAATAACAATATAATCAGCACTCGAATATTATCGATCCTTTCTCCAAGTGTGTTCCAGAAGAATTTCAAGTACTTATATGATTCGAGAATCGTTCGAGATTATTGATGTCAACTCGTTAATCCTTGATGAAGGTTATCAATCGAGCCTGATATTCGGTTTTCCCATCTCAAGGACTAATTGAAAGATTGACGCATGAAAATTGGTAATTTTTGTTTTTATCTATCGGTCTGCTAGAAAGCTTGGGGGAAGTCGAACTGCTGCATTTTGTCATCTCAGGAAATGAAGTTATTTATTTTCTAGGGGTATATAACTTTTCTTTTTCATAGGTTGGCCTTCATTATTTCCATCTTATAGGAAAAATTGAAGTTCGATTATTGGAACTTCTTTTCGATAATTAATGCGTATTTTAATCATTAAATAAATTATTGTAGTTATTTAAATATTTTTATTAAATAATTTATTCGTCTATCTAGCTTCGCGAAATCTGGGATTAGGTAATGATGTTTGGACTTGAAAATTAGTTGTTTATTCAGCGGAGAACAAGGAAGGGTTAAACAAATTCAAGCTAGGCCTTTTATTTAACATCATGAAAAACCGGGATGAGCCGAGTGTAGCACATTTAGTAGGGTAGACGTAGAATAATGAGGGATGAGAAATGGGTATAATTGAATTGACGGATAACGACAATGGTTGCTCAGGAGAAACACTCGAAAGGGTTAACTTACGGATGGTTGAACAGCCAGGGCGGGGTGAACTAACTTGAACTAAGTGGAGGTAAACATTCATAATGGAGAGCTGTAATTGGAGCTGAACCCTCGCGAATTCCGTCCAGGTCAAACGCAATGCGTTGCTTTAGCTCATGAGCCTAATTAGTACCGGTGAGTAATTGTTACAGCATTTTTCGGAAATGAGGAGTGCGAGTACCAGGCGATCCTGCGAGGCCAGGGTGTTGACGGATTCTGTCAGGTATGGACCAGATAAACCTTGCCCCAGTATAAACCAGTGGAGATAACACACAATACTTCCATATTTTGAAACGTAAAATTGTGACACAATTTGATCATATTTTGACTGCTTTTAAGGGTGTTTAGCTAAAAAAATTTACTATTCAAATTTTAAAGCTCGCCAAAAATGAAAGTACGAAACATTATCGGAAAATAAAAAATATCCAAGTATTCTGCAAGGTAAAACAAAGATTTTAAGACCGAGAACGCCCAAATCTGTTCATTTTTGAGGCCGGAAAAAATAAAATAGGAAACACTAAAAATGCATATACATCGGAAGTACTGTGAGTTATCCAAATTTAGGTTAAACAGGGTGTTAGGTCTTGCCGAGACAAACATCTCAGTTCAAGAAGCTTGTGAAAGTAATCAATAATTTAATAAAAATTTAATACAATTTAAAAATAATATTGATTTAATAAAAATTAAATTCGAGACCAACCAAATAAGGTAAGCTTTATTTGATGATTCTTATTTGGCATCAGACTATTCATGCGAAAATGTTCATTCACCTATATTCTACACCAGAGGACACATCTGGACCATTTGACCGTCACGTCGATTTTCAGCGAGGGAGACAAACAATAGGGAGTCGGAGCCAAATTAACAGACGGTTATTTACCCTATAATTCGGTTTAATCGATCCTCCGTTGCAATGGATTTCCTCGTTCGGGGGGTATGTGTGACTGTCAGGAGAGACAATGAACGCTTGATTGCGAAATGAGCGAGGAGCACCAAGTTCCGGCTCTTATAATTTCGTTCCACCGGCGCTACTCACACTGCAGTTCTTCGTGAGCCTCACACATTGTAGTAGTCGTACATTTCCTTTCCCATTATCTCCTTCTACATTCGTCCACTGGCGTTTCCTTTGGTTCTCTAATTAACAGTAATTTCACCCAGAGGTACCAACGATCGGAGACAGTGGCGAAACTGGAGTACCCAGAACTACCAACTGGCAGGTCATTCCAAATTTTGAACCAATAAGATTGGTGAGAACTGGGCGTTGCTGACACTGGTTGTTTTTGTGATGAGCTCATCAATTTTAGTAGGGCAAGGCTAGAAACACGAACATTTGGAAGCAAACAATTTTTAGTGTCGGTTTATCAATTTTTTGGTTCATTATTCTTAAAAAATGAACCCTTGTAATCGGTCAGGAAATTTTTTTTCAACGCCCCTGAAACTTTGTTGGTTTACGTTTCAAAGGACGTAGAATCCGAGTTTGCAATAAAAATTGTCCGTCCGCCGTCCGGGGTTTTTCATTGGGAAGGAGGTTTCGTAAATTTTTGAAATTTTCATCAAAAATCAGGTTTTGTATCTAGTTAGACCTACGTCTCGAAAGAACCCTACCTCAATTTCAAGGCCAGTAAAACAGCTGTTGAAGTGGGAGAAAATTTGTACTTTTCAGGAAACGTGCAGCATAGGCATGTGAGGTATCATTATGCAATCTTTCCTCTATGTTACTTGTCAGATTAACATGAGCCGGGTGGCGAGGCAATCTCTAAATCTGAGAGCAATTATTGCGAAACTGCATAATTATCCCATTATGTACCAAATATTGTCAAGGAGCAGGGTAAATGAGGAAGGACTTATTGCTTGCCCGAATAGCAGTGAATCTTCCGGGCGAAGAAGGTGAATGGTATGAATCGAGGGAATGGGAGGGATGAAGTTAATTAATAAACGATAAACGGACTTCGACTGCGAGACTGCGGTCCCGTGAATTATGAGGTCCTGCCAGCACTTGGAGGGAGCGAGAGGAGACTAGCTCATCTAATACGGGGGCGCAGGACCACTTACCAACAGCACCCCTTGAACCACCCCAAATAGGGGAGGTTCACATTGGCGCGTTTCGGTCGCAACATTCACACAGCCTCCGAGTACTAAATTAGATCATATTTGACCTAGATCGAAAACCAGTGGTGCGTAAATCACATACAATACTTCCATATTTTGAAACTTAAAAATTTTATACAATTTCATCATATTTTGACTGCTTTTGAGGGCGTTTAGGTCAAAAATATCAAAAAACTCGCCTAAAATGAAAATACGCCAAGTTATCGAAACATAAAAAATATCCACATATTCTGCAACGTAAAACAAAGATAAATCAAGAAAACACCATAAGTGCTAATTATCAAATTTTGATTTATTCCAGTAACTGGACCTATTTTGATTTTAGGCAGGTTTAAAAATTATACTATTGAGTTTTTTCACATTTTTTATCCACATAGCCTTCGAAGTTATTGGTGGTTCAGAGGAGTAGCCGAATAAGTATTTTCGAACCCTCTATCACACCATAAGGTTCGAATTCTGCCGGAGTGTAAAACTTTTGCCATTTCCCATTTGATTTCGTTTACGTTTCACATCAAAACGTGCGTACAGGTTTCTATTTATGCTCATTGAGCTGAAAAGCCGAATCTTTTGCTGTAGAAAAATTCACGATTATTTCCGCCCTTTCGGGGCATTTGCTGTATCAGAAAACTCGCGATTATGGCCTTGAGTGATACGTCCTCAACGTGGTGCCAAGTCATGGTTGATTTGTGGTAGCAGTTTTCCCAGGCCTGGTCTGATCGTTTGCCATTTTGACCACCATTTCAAACGCGATTGATACATGCAATACAGCCCACTTTCTCAGTTTTTGTTCGTATGACCATGAGTTCGAGTCAAGACCTTGGATCTGACGTGATGATGACAATTTTCTCACCCCCTTTTCCTGCTATGACAATTTCAAAAATTCCGCTGCAGATGATTTCATTCGGATAAACTACCGCATCCGTGTGAATGCGTTGCTGAAGGTGATGTACCACAACACCGACCTAGGGGATGGAAATGGAAACTGGGTGCGTGGAGGGAAGAAGGTTCCGCTAGTCTGATGACGTAGTACCGCAACCGCAGTTAATTACATCGGCCGACCGCTAGGTAGCGCTACTGTCTCCTCCTCCAGCTCCTGCTTCATGCGATACGTTTATGATTCAGTGCCACCCTGGCCAGACCCTCCGCGTTTTCCGCACACCTCGTAGACCCTATTCCTCTAACAACCTACTCAACCAGCACCAACGCCACCCATACTAATCACCATCGCCACTAAACTGAGCTACTACAGAATGGCAATGTATAATGTCTTAATCAAGGCAGCCATCCGTGCCCATTTTATCGTAGGTCGTCCTCCGTCTGAGGCTTTGTCTGACTGTTATTTCCGACATATTGCTGTCGGTAGGGAAACTGGAAAAATACAAGACGCAGTAGAAAAACGTTATGTGCACGCAAAAAATATGAACATTTTATAGAACTCTGGGTGGAAACATAGTTTTCCTGGCCATGGCTAAAGTGAGGCATTCTCTGCCACAAAAATAGACCATTAATGAGCGTTCTTGGTCTCAAAATCTTCGTTTTACCTTGCAGAGAACGTGGATATTTTGTATTTTCCGCCAACTTGACGTGTTTTACTTTTTGGCAGGTTTTAAAATTTGCATAGTGAGTTTCTTGACATTTTTATCCAAACAACCTCCAGAGTTGTCCAAATTTAATCGAATTATGCCCAAAATGTATTCATCAAAATATGGAAGTATTGTGTTGTGTTATCTGCGCACCACTGATTCGACATTTTCGACCCACAGCCTCCAAAATAGTCGAAATATAATAGACTTTTTTTCAAAAAATTTACTCATCAAAATATGGAATTATCACGTGTTATCTACGCACCACTGGTTTACGTTTCAATTCCTGCCAAATATTCCCGTAAACGGTTTCTAAAAAGATTGAAATCCCAACCCGACCGTATTGGAATCCCCTTTCTAACCACTTACTTATTGATAGCAAATCCTTTTCTTTTCCCTCTTCCCCGCATTTTCTCCCGTCCCGCCGTTTCTCGTAATGATATAAATAATGCGGGGACGGAATAACCGGAGGATCGAATCGATTTGGATTTATTATATCGTCGGCTCATATCCCGACTCGAGTGGGAGCGACGGTGCAAGGGAGGGTAATCCTCTGACCGGTCGGGGATCTTTCACGGGGATGTGCACTTGATTGAATCTCAACGCTAAGGAGGAGCAATTCAAAAGGAGGCGAACTTCTTGAGAGTTTCAAACAAGAACTTTGCGATTGGTACACCTTAGCCAAGGATAGGCCTTTAGTTGATAAAGGGCTGTAATTATAAAACTTAGGGTCCTCGGGGAACACTTTTCGAAAAGCAGGGCTCCAATAATGCCATTGAGGTCAACCTGAGGGACAAGACCTTCGGGGAGGGATTTACCGCAGGAAACGGAAACACGGAGCCCTCTCTTGACAAACTGTAAATTAATTTTCACAAGTCGCTACTAAGCGGGTTTCCTTTACTAAGTAAAGGAATAAGTTATTCCTTCGGGGTTGAGGTCGTTTGTAGGGGATGCTTGGGTGGGAAAGATATCTTCCTCCTCGTCTTATTTCTACTACCCCAAGAACGGGGCTGGATTTTAATCATCTCATTCTAATCATTCGACGGCAGCCAGTTCGTCTTACTTATGCTCGCCGTTATTTTCATTGGCCTTCAAGATCTTTCATTACTTATACATAGTCACGGAGTATCGTCGATTGTAGTGATGGGCTCATCTCGGAACGAATTTGACTTCATTTTCGGATTCAGCACCCTTCAAAACCCATGATCTTAGTTTTAAATTCCAGCTCAAAATTCGTCCGGCAACCCGTATTTTCGGGCAGCTCGCCATTTTTTTTGTTTAAAAATAAAGGTTGTATCTCTCTCATACATTTTATACATTTTTTTTTTTTTTTTTTTTTTTTTTTTTTTTTTTTTTTGTTAAAAAGTGAAGGTAAATGTTCTTTAAGCCATTTCCAACAAATCTCTCATTATAATGACATTTATTCACTCAAAAGGCTGTAAGTAGTTCATTCATTTTTTAAAATAAACTCAAATCTGAGTACACCGTTTTAAAGCTCGTGAATTTTATTATAGGAAAAGTACCATAATATGATATCCGGATTATGTAGGCGGATATTATCCGTCTTTTTTCGTCAGAGCAATACTAAAACAATGAGGTCAAAGGGAAAATAACCAGTAGTGCGTAGATAACACACAATACTTCCATATTTTGTTACGCAAATTTTGACACCATTTGATTATATTTTGAGGATTATTACTTATTTCAAGAATAATCAATAAATCCTAAACGGTTGAAGCTATCGCTGTGGAGATGAAAATTGAATGGAGGAAGGGAATGAGAACTGAGGACGATTTCCATTGGTGATTTCGAGTCCCTCACACCAAAATACATGGAAGCAGGCAACACGAGCCAGATGTTGAATTGAGAAGTCATGAAATTTTGATTATTCGCTTGTCTTACGAATTTATCGAATTTTGAATCGGAATAAAATTAAGATTCCAAGTTTTGTCTGTGGTGAATTGTGAATTCAGTGATTTATCATTTCTCATTGGGACAGAGACTAGATTTTGTGTTTCCAATAGAACTACAGCTATTTCAGTGAATGTTTACATAAAATATAAATTTTCTGGAATGCCTAAAACGGGAAATTCCAACGATACGTTATCCTAATGGTCTGCCGTTGTTCTCGGAAGGCTCAAGACCAGATTCCATTGCCAGTTCGTACAATTTGTAGAGCTCCGGTTCAAAGTTCGACCAAATGAAGAGAAGGGGTGTGGCAAGGTACACAAAGTTGAACAGGGGAGAAGAAGGGTTAGGTATACATCAGGGACTAATTGGGATTGCCTTCTCCCGCTTACCATTCTCTGTCGACTGGAAGAACAAACCGCAACTGCCGATTCTGCAGGTAAACATTGCTAACAACTGGCGCGAAGAGAACAGCCGGATAAGTTGAGTGAATTGAGGACGGACCGGCAAAGGGAACTGAAAAATACGCGGGATAATAGCGCGTTCTGTTGCTGTAAATACTTTTAATGCAGCTAATTTATTATATTGAACATCGTGTACGATTCAAACCTATATTGGTACATTATTTCCAAAAAATAATGTACCTATGATCTTTTTCTTATTGGATGATTGTGGGAGTTAGGCAAACTCGTTCAAAAATCATTGTTTAGTTCCAACATTTTGTGTACCAATTTTTTCATGGCATGATAGGCACTTTTTTCACTGCGTGGCGTTTTTTCCGAGCTGGTAGAAAATTTTCAACTCTTACCAATCCTGTCGTAGTTAGTCTCAGGAAATACCCATGAATCAAAAGAGTAGTTGAGGAATACGCAATTTTACAATTTTCCCGTCGTTTCAAACTTGAAAATCGGCTTTTCCCAAAATTTCTGACTATTCTTGTTTTCCCCTGCACCCTTCAATTGTTACATTGAAAAATTCCACGTAATAAAATTGATTATATATCACTGGCCAAGAACTCTTGCCGAATATGAATGAATCGCTTCAGCAGACGATTTATAGTACTACAGCTGATATAGCCATTGACTGACAATAGTAGCTCAGACAAGTTCCATTCATCGTTGCGATAAACGGTCCGAAAAATGCAGAATCGAAAATTCGGGGTTCCAACAGATTGAACAAAAGTGTATTTCAGTCATTTGGGAGAAATTCATCGCGGAATTTCTCACGGTCCGGACGACTGTATCATTCGCGTCATTATCCCCTTTGTTAGGAGCCAACTGTGAAAAAAAGATGATAACAATAATTAGATAAGACACGTGTGAGACATCCTGACCTCTCATCACGGAATACGTAGGGCTCGGAAGATGTGTAATGTTCCCACCGGAGGTTAAATTGCATGGAAATATTTCCCTTCTCGTCTGCCACCGGCAGGACAATGTTCTCCGTCGTTTTTTATCGGTTTATCCAATTATTGATCAATCATTGTGCAAAAGAAACGTCCCAATTCACTGCGGTCGCAGATAAAGACAGAACAGTCGAGAGGTACGGTGACCTATTAAGGAAATCTCGGTTCAAGAACATGACATTGTGAGCCGTGCGTGTGCACCTTATCTCAATTTCAGACGTTGTTTACACAACCGAGGTTCAAATAACTTGCACCCGATGCAATACTAAGTTCAAAGTTTCACGAACTAATCTTGGTTCTTCCATCAGGTATTTGACCGTAGAATTGCACAAGGCGTACAAAAAATTCAACGTCATCCAGATGTGGTCAAAAGTAAGGACCAGTGGTGCGTAGATAACACACAATACTTCCATATTTTGAATCTATCGCACGCAGGGACCTGGAATTTTTTACACGGAAGCACAAAGGGGCTGGCAACAAGACCTCTAAGCCCGATTTTCAATTTTTGAATTTAGAAAAAAAATTTTTTTTTTTAGTTTAAAAAAAATGACCGGTTTTCATTTAAACTAATTTTTTAACATTTTTTGTTTCTTTTTATCGACGGGGAATGTTGTGTGTGTGTGTGTGTGTGGGGGGGGGGAAGAGAGAGAGAGACAGTCGGCAGTAATTAATCAATGTTTTTTGACACGGGCAACGCCGGGCGGAGACAGCTAGTGTGTTATAAAAGTTAGGGCAGGTTTTTCAATTTATTTAGAGCTAGATTTATCCAAGGACGAACATTCCGATTTAAAAATCTATAAAAAGGTTGAGATTTGAAGGAGATACCTACTGCCATTCGTGTGAGTGCTCACGGACGGGCACACAGGCACTTGCTAAGAGAGTGAATCTGATGAGAGGGCGGCACTGCGTCTACGCGGCAGTGCGTCGAAAAAATGTCTCCCGCCAAATACACCCATTTTGGTAGTGTGCGAGTAGAAGTCTAAAACATGACGAATCGAAATCGTTCTTGTGCTGCTGTAGGCCCAAAATCCCCGTTTCACAATAATTTTAAAAATTAATTATTAATTTTTGGGGATATAAACGGTGCAGAGTATCTTTTATAATAGATAGGTTTCCGAATGATATATTTTTGAACCATAATGTTTTAGAAGACTCAAACAAACATGAGTCTCGAAAATTTTAAATTTTAACTAAATGACAAATTTGATTTTTCCGCTCGAGTAAAATTCTCCCGCCGCCCAATATTCGGTCGAGCCGCTGACGTATTGGGTACCGCTCCGGTGCCGCATTTCGGCGCGGCGAACCGTCGAATCCGGATCGGGCTCAATCGAGCGGCCCGCGTGTGCGTGTTCACGCTCCGCGAGCGAGACGAGCGACGCGTGAATCGAACGTGTACGAGAGACAGGCGGAGAGGCGGCGATGCGCCTCGGGAGGTGCAAGGGGTGCCCACTAACCCAGAGTTAGGCGTAGGCGCTTGGCTGATGAGGAGGCGGCGTTCGGGAGGCGGAACGGTTAGGGAAAATCGAAGCGGTGACTTGCTGAGCTCAGCAGTCTTTCCCGCCCCAAACACCGCCTTCCGCCGCTCACCCGGAGGCCGCTTCGATCCTCCCATCTCCGCCGCAATTCGCCCCGGCGGTTCGGCTCTCGTGTTTCGGCGGGCCAGAAATATTTTCCTTCCTGAATACCCGCCGGGGAATCCCAGTCGGAGACAAAGATAAAAATAACGTGAAAAATATTTAAAAATTATTAAATGCGTCAATATTACCAAAAAGAAGATGGGAGTATTTATTTTATTCCGTGTGTCCGTCCGTCTGTGCGAGTGTCCGTCTGTGGTCATTTACAAAAATGGCCATAACTCCCTCAATTCTCAACCTTTTTTCAAATGTCTTGAACTGAAATGTTTGTCTCGGCAAGACCTAACACAGTACTTCCGATGTATTTGAATTTTTAGTGTTTTCTATTTTATTTTTTTCCGGCCACAGAAATGAACTGATTTGAGCGTTCCTGGTCTTAAAATCTGTGTTTTACCTTGCAGAATACGTGGATATTTTTTATGTTCCGATAACTTGGCGTATTTTTATTTTAGGCGAGTTTTAAAATTCGCATAGTGAATTTTTTGACCTAAACGCCCTCAAAAACCGTCAAAATTTCATCAAATTTTGTCACATTTTACGTTTCAAAATATGGAAGTATTGTGTGTTATTTACGCACCACTGGTTGGTTCATTATTATCGATTGTGCCACTGTCAATGTTGGGCGCATGTAACTATTGTTAACCACGTAAAAACATCATCTGAACGTTCCAACTTTGTAAAGTACAGTGGACTAGCAATGCGCTGAGCTCAGCAGCTCTAGGATACCTGAGACGATTCGCACGGCTCCCGAGTCTTCTGTCCTCGTCTTCTGTCCAAGGCCGATTACCAGGAATTGGACGGTTCGTCGGAAGACACGAGAGGAGTTAACATTCGGTCAACTAGCTGAAAGGTTGGGTATCAATTCTAGATAATCTTCCAGGAAGAGGCGCCATCAGACTCGTATCAATTCATCTGCGCATGGGAGCGAGTGGGAGGGGAATACTTAAGAGATACCAAGCCGCGTTTTATTACTTTCCTTTTCCACAAGGCATCTCCGGTTATCTAATTTGAGATAAGCTCGTTCTCCAAGACGCGAAGATGAATCTCATCGTATCATGAGACATGTAGCATGAAAACAACTCGCATTGCAGAGTTGAATTACAATTTCAAGTTCCAGTAAAAGCAGAACATCATCTGGGCCACTGAGGCGACTGGTGTCCGGTTGCAAACATAAGGTAAATTATTATTTGTTATCAAGGCTCCGGGGAAACATTTGCTTTGCACAAAAGGAGGCACCTGATGACAAACATTGTCGGATTGATAAATTTTGTCAATAAACCGGGCCTTAATCGAAATTTGAATACTCACAGTCCTTCCAATATATTTGCATTTTTAGTATTTTCTATTTTATTTTTTTCCGGCCACAAAAATGAACCGATTTGAGCGTTCTTGGTCCTAAAATCTTTGTTTTACGTTGTAAATATGTGGATATTTTTATATTCCGAAAATGTAGTGTACTTTTATTTTGGGCAAATTTCAAAATATGAATAGTGAATTTTTTGATATTTTTGACCTAAACACCCTCAAACGCAGTCAAAATTTCATCAAATTTTGTCACACTTTTACGTTTCAAAATATGGAAGTATTGTGCGTTATCTACGCTCAAAAAAATGACTAGACTCGAAAGTAGCCAAAAAGAAACTACGGAAAAAAATAGGCTGGATATTCCCACGTACATTGTCGTTCTTCCTTCTCAATTTTTAGAACCGCTTAGCCATCAAGACGAAAATAGTTAACTCCTCAGCAATTTCTATGATGTGCTCGCCGAAAAATAGACGTCGTCGTCTGCGAAGTGTCGGGTTGACAATTTTTCGTGCGGCCCCTGTCGTCTGCATTTCCTTCGACCGACGTTTAAAAAATAATAAGAAAAAACTGTTCCCATGATCCATTGTCAAGGACGTGCACGTGAAGATTTTTTTTATTAATTCAATATTTACGAAGTAGAGATGTGACCGAACCAGGGGTCATATTTGCAAGTAAAATTTCTGATCAAATTAATTGGGTCGATTCGAAAGCCAGGAAGATCAGGAATTTGGAAAAATTGAAACATTTCGCAAAACCTATTTTGTTGTGACTGGAAAGAACGGTAAAAAAATCGACTCCAATCTCCCAGCTTTATTTTTCCGTGAAAATTAAGTATCAGAAGTTTTTCGTTGTTAAACATTTTGCCTTTTCTTAATAAAAACCAAAAACCCACAAAAAACAAAAAAGAATCCAAAATCGAACTATGAAAATTTTAAAATTTGCCTGAGAAGCAGCTTTCAATCTCAAACTGAAACCCAAATTCAAACAGAAAATCGAAGTCAAACTGAAACTCAATCTCAATCTCCAAGTGAACTGAAACTCGAAAGTGAAACTAAAGCTTCGACGGAAACTCAAAATGAAACTGAAACCAACATTCAAACTCAAAAGAAACTCAAACTCGAACTGAAGTTGGAACGTAACCTCGAAGTGAGTTTGAAACTCAAGTCAAGACAATCGAACTCAAAACTGAAGCATGAAGTCAAACTCAAATCAAAATCAAACTCAAGACCAAAGTTCAAACTCAAAGTGGAACTCAAACTAGAACTAAAACTCGAAGTCTAACTCAAACTGAAACTCAATCCCAAACGGAAACTCGGAATGAAACTGAAACAAACATCAAAACTTTGAGTGAAACTCAAACTCGAAGTGAAACTGAACAGTTGAAAAGTAAAGTCGAAGTGAATCCGAAACTTGAACTCAAACTGAAACTTAAGACTCAAGTGAATTTGAAATCAAACTCAGAGAATCTGAAGTTCGAACTAACCTAAAACTTGAAGTCAAAGTCAAAGTCGAACTTAAGATCTAAGTCAAGCTCAAACTCAAACTGAAACTCAATGTCAAACTCAACGTGAGACTCAAACGCAAACTATAACTCCGTTTTTCCTTTAGTTAGAGTTCGAGTTTCAGTTCACTTTGACTTCAAGTTTCAGTTTGAGTTTCAGATTGAGTTTGAATATCAGTCTAAGTTTGAGCTCCATTTTGTCATTGAATTTCAGTTTTAGTTTGAGAATGAGTTTCGGTTTCAGTTTCAACGTCAGTTTCAGCTCGAGTTTTAGTTAAATTTTCAGTTTGAGTTTGAATGTTCAGTTCCATTTTGAGTTTCAGTTCACTTGGAGTTTGAGAATGAGTCTCAGTTTGAGTTTGATTTCATGTTTGAGTTTGACTTCATGTTTGAGTTGTAGTTTCAGTTTTAGTTTGAGATTGAGTTTGGCTTTCAGTTTGACTTTGAGTTTCAGTTTCATTTTGAGTTTCCGTTCAAGCTTCAGTTGAGTTTGAGTTTCTGTTCACTTGGAGTTTGAGATTGAGTTTCAGTTTGAGTTCGAATATCAGTTTGAGTTTGAGTTTTAGATTGAGGTTGGCTTTCGGTTTCAATTCGAGTTTCAGTTTGAGTTTGAGCTTGACTCTGATCTTAAGTTTGACTTTGAGTTTGACTTCAAGTTTCAGTTTGAGTTTGAGTATCGGTTGGAGTTTGAGTTTCACTTCGAGTTTGAGTTTTATCTTGAGTTCCAGTTTGAGTTTGACTTTGATCTTGAGTTCGAGTTTGATTTTGAGTTTGACTTCATGTTTTAGTTTGAGTTCGAGTTTCAGATTGTCTGAGCTCGAGTTTTAAATTCAGTTTGAGTTTACGTTTCAACTTCAGTTTGAGTACCTATCACTTTGAGTTTGAGTTTCACTTGAGTTTGAATGTTACTGTGTCAAACAGACATTCCAAAATATGAAGGAATTAGGTGCTATCTACGCGCCGCTGGTTTTCTTTTAACTTCCGATCCGATTTTCATAATCTAGTAATACCGAAGTGAAAATGACTTTCAACATTTTCCATCCCACAACATAGTGGCGTTATTTCAATTTTTTTTTACCACAAAACGTTAGGTCTGTTAAAAATTTTCTTTTTTCTGGCCGCTTTCCTTGTTGGGAAAAATTTGTGATTGACAATAATTGTCAATAATACGTAAAATTTGTAATTGACAATAATTGTCAATTGAAAATCATAAAAATTATTTTTCAAAATCATCATACGAAAAATCTTGACGTTTTTGTAGTTTTTTGGGTAGCCACTAGGCTGCGCAGAAAAAATTAAGGGTTGAATTCTGAAAATCGTAGGGGTTTTTCCAAAAAAATTGGTTCTTGAAAAATGATCGTATTATTAAAAGTAATTTTTGCCTTAGGTTATACTACTACTCTGTATCCTGGATTGATAATCGAAAAATGAAATTCATTTTCGAATGATTCCATTCACTGGACTTCTTCTAGAGCTTCTCACCCCGTACCACCCGGTGCCGGATCCCAGAATATAGTTGACCCTGTATGGATTGTATCGCGAGGGGGTGGCCCGCGGGCAGGTGAAGGGGTGCGAAGGTGCCCCCAGGTGAGACGGCTCCTGGAAGGGGCGCGAGAGGCCGGGAGGGGAACCGCCGGAAGGGGAAGTGGGCGTGACCTGCCGCCGAGGGGAAGATCAGCCAATGCTGAACGATCTGCGGCTCCAGCTCCACCCCCTGGACTCGGATACGCCACCTTCCCGCATTGCCCAACATTGGACTGACCTCCGCCGTCAGGATCAGATCAGTTCGGTACGTGTCGGTCTTCCGTGCCGCCTGCGGACAATTTCGCAATTTCGCCGCCAAATCAACCGACAATTGTGAGCCGTGCTTGTTTTTCTTTCTTCCTAGTGAAAAATCCGAGACTCACGTCGATTTTTCCCGCGGTTCCCCCCATTTTCGAAATTGTCGACGCAATTTCGAATCATTCGATCGGTCGATTTCGAAATTGCGATGTAATTTCGGATGCCGGTTCCGATGGTGGACGCTGACAAAATGGAAAACGAGGATACTAACCATTTGGCCGAATCGTACGTGGCCGATTTCGTGTTGGACCATCTGGAACACGTGGCCGTCAAGAAGGAAGCTGCCCCGGAAATGGACCAGCAGCAACGGATCCAGTCGCAGATGCTGCAGTGCAACGCGAGCGCCGTCATCAGCCAGACGCCGCCGCCGCAGCAGCCGCCGCCGCCGCACTTGCTGACGCCGCCGGGCCACCACTCGGCCGACGAGTACGGCCCACCGCCTCCGCACGGCGCCATGTCGGTCCTCCACCACTCGAATCTCATGTATCCCGATACGCCGGGAACGCCGCCGGACACTCCGCCCGAGAGCAATTCCCCCCATTCGCCGATGGTCCGCTCCTTCCAGATGGACCCGTTACTGGCGAACTATCCGCGCGGCACCATCGGTGCCATCAACTCGAGCGGCCTGCCCGAAGAAGTGGCCTGGATCGTGGCCAACGGGGCCAACACTCTCCGCCAGGAGCCGCTCGATCTGCGGCCGAACGGAAACAGCGAGCTGACCATGGAGGAATGGAATCACCTTCAGCAGAATCAGCAGCAGCAGAATCACCATATGGTGAAGTGCCAGTCCTCCCTCGACTTCCACCATCCCTGCATGTCCGCCAGACAGCATCCGCCGTCGGTCCGCTGCCCCGACGACGACATGTCCGTCATGAGCCCCATGTCCCAGATGGGCAGCACCTACCGCGGCCCCAAGTCGGTCATGTCGGTAGGCGTCTCCGATTGCGGATCCGTCGGCCCCCGCGGCCCGCTTGACGACCTCATCTCCGACGACTTGCTGATGTGCCTGTCGGTCCGCGAGCTGAACAAGCGCCTCCACGGCTATCCGCGCGACGAGGTCGTCCGCCTGAAACAGAAGCGGCGGACGCTCAAGAACCGCGGCTACGCCCAGAACTGCCGCTCCAAGCGGCTCCACCAGCGGCACGAGCTCGAATCGATGAACCGAACTCTGCAGACGGAACTCCACCGGCTCAAAGTCGAACACGCCCGCGTCCTCTCGGAGCGCGACATGTACAAGCACCGGTTCGACATACTGAAGAAGAAGATGGAATTCGCCGCCGCCGCCGCCGTCGCCAATTCGTCCGCCGGCTCCGAAACGCCGGTCGGCTCTTCGGATCTGTACGAGCGGTTTCAATGACGTCACCACCAGCGCAGGTGAGCCGCCCCGCACAGACCGCCGACATAGAGGAAAGTTCCCGCTTCGAAATTGGCATAATGGGTAATTTCGTTATTTTTTCGAGAATATTTTTCCGTTGGCTAATTTATTTCGGTGAACGAATCTCGTTTTATCAAATTACAGAAGTACCCTGCACCGTGAACCGATCCGTTGCTATGTTAAATTACAGCCTGAAATTTTTATTTATTTTTTGAAAAAGTAAAAAATGTTGCAATTAGTAGGGTAAAACAATAATCGTTGTACTATCAACTCCGAAACTCGCTCAACCATCGCAGTACTGAGCTGAGAAGCTAATTACTGCGTATGTAGTAGGTCGAAACAGCCTACTGCGCATGCGCCTGCCGACCGTTTGCTGGAGCGACGCATGAACGTTCCTCTATAACACTTTCATGTCTTACACAAAAAAGAAATTTTGCAATAAGAAGGCCTGCCCATCGTTTTTCCCGAAATTCCATTAATATCATCAAAGTTGCTTTTGGTCGCACCTAAAAAATAAAAATAAATGAGTGGTGACCACTTGGTGATCGTCTACTTGGTGGAATGAGCCCTAAAGTTGAGTCAAGTCCTGTGTGGTTCAAAAGTTAAAATAATTGCTCAGTAAAAAAAATAAATTAAAATATAGTTGCAAAAAGTTGAGAAGCAAAATCAAAAATACGAATTTAAATATTGATATCATTCGCCAATTTAGGGCAAGTCAAGATGATTATAAAGAGAGGTGGTTTTTTTCAAAATCGGGCCACCTGTTCAGGAGATAAATCCAAGGCCAAGTCAAGTTTCGTGTTTTCGAGCTAGTGTTATCTTTGGGCCGGGTTTTCGGCCGGAAGGAGTTGTCTGACGAAACTTTTAACCCGAGTCCAAAAACGTTGGAAATTTTTTGAGGAATAAAATCCGTTGTCTCCTACAATTTAATTTTCAACCGTTCTCCAGATATGCGCAAAAAACTTGAACAATCTAATTTTTTTTGTTTAAGTTGGATTTTCTTTGGAAATAAATTTTTGGAAAAAACGTTCAAACATACCGAATTATTTGAAATTTAACTGGCTACAAAAAATCCTATCCCTGGTCTGAACAAAAGTTCAACCCTTCTGGTCGAAAATCCACGAAAAACGAAACTACTTTTTTGAGGAACGTCGTTTGTTGCAACTTTAGCCCTTTTGCCACAAGTTTACTTAACATTGTAAATTTTTCAGAAAAAAGAAAAGCAATTATAGGTGTGTTAAGATAGATAAGGCTTTATAAGAAATCATACAGGTTAACAGGGTTTTAGGAGGTCTTAAGTGAACCTTTTAGTCGGAAAAAATTGAAAAACACCTATTGAGGGAGAAAACGGTTAATAATTTTGGTTAATTTTGCATATCAAAAATGAAAAAAATCGGAAATCGTTTTTGGATGATTGCAATCGTTTACTATTGAATAATACCTCGAAATTTTCAGCAAACCATTATCAATTTAATTAATAAACAAAATAGGTTGGACTTTTTACTTCATGAATTAGAAAAAAATCGTACCATATTGATAAATCGTGGGATAGATTCAAAAACAGTTTTCTATCGTTTGAAACGGCCCCTTCTCAGAAAATGCTGAATGCGTCAATCCTTGAGAGAATGGTAATTATCGACTTCCAAACCGTCTGCAAGAATCTACGCTAATTTATTGACGCGGCGTTTTTTTATCGCGCCTGCTCGCATATGAATGAGCTGATATTCTTGAAAGGAAAGATTCATTCATTTTTTCGAACATCACGACAAAATATCGTAAGATTGATAAATTGTTAACTCCATTGGAAACCTACCTTGTCATTGTAATTACCCTCGTGACGTAAAAAATTTGCAACGACTCTATTTTTGGGGTATTTGTCTGATTTATATTCTATACATTATGGACATTGGTACGATGGCTAGAAAAGTGTTGGACCCGTGATTCGTGGATGAAACTTAATCTGATTTACAGAGAATCACTTTCAGGATAAAAAAAATCGTTTAATCGAAACGAAAAAATGATAAAACATGATGATACAACGATACAAAAATGGTACATGATACGAAATGGTAAAACAATGATACAAACGTTTAATGTGAAATGAGAATCGGAACAGGGAGCTTCAGAAAAAACTTGAAAAAAAAAGCATTTACAAAAATTGCCATATCTCCCTCAATTTTCGACCTTTTTCCAAATTTCATGAACTGGAAATCTCATATCATTAAGGCCTATCACCTGTAACGGCTTAGTCTAGATCAAATTTCACCAATCTTCCAACGTCTGGTTAAATTTAACAAAATGTTGACAGTTTTGTGAAATCTGTTTAACTAAGGAAGTTTTCAAAGGCTTAGAAACCATAGTTTAGTTACCACAATATCAGATTCAGCATGATGCCATCTAACGAGGCCATATCGCTTTATTGTCATATTAAAATGCAGTTCAAACCTTCATTCATTATCCATATTTAAATAGGTACAAAATTTGTCAGAAAATATTGCTTAGAAAGAACTTATTGCTGGTGACTCGAAAAATTCTAAAAAAACGTAGTTCTTCACGTCAAATTGAAAATTTTTGAAACCAAAATGAGAATTTTTCAAAGCAATTAGAGAATTTCCAAATCGAATTGACTATTTTTCAAACGGAATTGAGAATTTTTGGATTGGTTTGCATTAGAAGATTCGCAATTTGATTTGGAAAATTCTCAAAATGATTTGGGAAATTTTCATATTTGTTTGGAAAGTTCTCATTTTGCTAGGAAAACTCACAATTCGACATGAAACCAAATTGAATAATTTTCCTATCAAATTGCATTGGAAAATTCTCGATTCGGTTTGAGAAATTATGATGCGAAGTGATCCAGCATAAAAAACATCAAATTTTCATTTCAAACCAGCATAGAACCCCTATGGAGGAGAAAAATTGAGGATAAGTTGCATAAATTCGCTAGGAATCATTTTTTTGGCTCTCCTGAAAAGTGTACGAAATTGAATCAGCCGCTGTTACCATGGTTACTGTTTTTGTAGCTACGGTACGTGAAAATCGATCAAGTTACCGTATCAACAGTCATGGTAACGGTCCCATATCGACGATTTCGTTACTGGCATCATAAAAATATCCAATAAATATCCGATTTATCGAATATTTTTTATCGATATTTTTAAATATTTTTTTTTTTAATATGATAATATCATCACTGTTGAAAAAGAAAGCGTTCGTAGCAACTAAATCGTCGTTAGTTATGAAACCGTTGCTATGGTAACACCTTCTGTAGTATACAAACCGCTGTAGTATACATACTACTGAATTTGTTACCATAGCAACGGTTTCATTACTAACGACGATTTAGTTGCTGGGAACGCTTTCTTTTTCAACAGTGTGATCGCCCCTTTTTTCACCATAGCAACTGAATAGTGGCCTTAGCAACGGATTGGTAGCGGTAGCAACGGTTTGGTAACGGTAGCAACGGTTATCATGGCTCATGAATTTAATCATGTATAATCCGGTGTTATTCCAACATCTGAATTACAATGAGTTTGGAACTCATTTAAACATTTCATTATTACTTACTTTGAGTTGTTTTATTTAACTTTTACCAGAGGCTTGTTCATCGATTGAGGTCAATGACTGTTTTCATTTTCCTATTTTTTCAATTTTTCGAATTTTTACGTCGATTTTTAATACAATTTTTAACATTTGGACGGGCGAAGCGTCAAGCGGGACTGTGCAGTGCAACTCATCATTGTTTTATGGAGGATGTTAACAAAAATAAAAGTTCAATTTTCGCGATCCGTATTGTATTATTGAACTCACGTTCCGCGAACTCGTACTCATTTTTTGAGGTTTTCCGGTATTGATGTAGCTCCCTCGAGTAAGATACCATATCAATTGAGTTTCCTCACCTCGATCGAACGAAAAGGTTTGTTACTTGAACTGGAATGAACGAGTATAGAGTACAAAGAAAAAAAAGGCAACAAGTTATTTTTTACCTATGTTTACGTTGCTTGTATTAGACTGTTGAATATACTGTAAAGGTGGTATTTTAACTTCGATTTTGAAATACCTATATTATTCGACGAATCGAGTTTATGCTTTGGATGAATTTGATCCGTAGCCATAGTCTTGTATAAAGGGATTAGAATATTTTCTTAACGACTGACTGTAAACTTGAATTCGACGAATCATAGTTATACATCGATTGTAATTTAGTCGAATTCTCTCTATTGCATGCGAAGTTCTTCTCGTCGAAGTTTCGAACATTTGTGCCAACTTAGGTAGTTTATGTGCAGATAGTGTAACATAAGAATAGCGTATAATTTTCTGCCCAATTCTTATTCGTCTGGAATTTTTTTCGATTTTCAAAATTTCGGTTTTCTTAATTTACGATTGATTAGTTGAGTTTTGGCATGCGCTCCTTTTAATCCAAAGAGCAGGAAAATCAAATGAACATTTTATTCCGAACGTGAATAGCAATCTAGGTAATTTACAGGAATATTTTTATTACCTAATTTTCTTCCAATTAAAAAATGTCAAAGCGCACCAACACTTCTTTCATGTTCATTCCAATTTTATTTCTGAATAACTTGAAATTTTGTAGATATCCATCATAGAAATAAGGTTTAATCCTTATATTTGATGCCAACTGGATAAGTTGACGTCAAATTGTAAATATTGTTGACATTTTTACATTTCAAACCTATAGGTAGGTAGGTGAGTACTTAATTTTATTATTTCAGCTCTTATAAATCTTTTTATAAATTTTCGTCCTTCTTAATTCTTTCTCGCTCTTGGTTGGCAATTTTCGATTCGTTTTTTTGAATAATTTCGAAAATTATTCTGTGCAAAATTCACGCCGAGTTACCTTCAGGTTACCAAGTATTACAATGTATATCATTAACTGTTTTCACGATTTAATTAATTTTGTACCCTCCATTTTTATGAGGAAAATGTATCGTTTATGTTTAATAAATACCTGTGGAAAAATCTACTATCGTACTTCATTCATACCTATTTACCGACGAATTAGTAGGATTCCAAGTCGAATTGAGAACTTCCGAAACCGATTCGAGAGTTTCCCACGTTAATTTGAGAATTTCTCTTAACCAATTGAGAATTTTCCTTGCCAATATTTGGGAAATTCCCAATCCAAAAAAAATCTATTCTAAAAAACGAAAAAATTAAAAATTAAAAAAAAATTAAATAAATAAAAAATAAAAAATTAATTCTAAAAAATTTAAAATTAAAAAAAATGAAAAAATTTTTTTTTTAATTTTAAAATCTTTGAATTTGGCCAACGTAAGTAATCTGAAACGTTTCAGCATTGAAAAATTTATTCAACCTTGCGAGATCGGTTTATAATGAAATCAAAACCAACAAAATCCAGTTACGCTTTGCAGGGATTCACAATAATGTTAATCGTCTATAAAAATGTCAACGTTTCCATATACAGATGCCAAGGTTTCCTCCGAAGTATAAGAACAACAATGTTTTGAGCTCGTAGGTTATATTGAAGCCAAACCCTTCGCCCACAGCTACTTGCCACGAAGGGCCGAATTTTTCGTCCAGGTTGTCTTTTATGACTTTGGCCGCCACCTGAAACCAGTGGTAACACACAATACTTCCATATTTTGAAACGTAAAAGTGTGACACAATTTGATAATATTTCGACTGCTTCTGAGGTCAAAAAATATTAAAAACTCACTATGCAAATTTTAATATTCGCCCAAAATAAAAATACGACACATTTTCTGAATAGTAAAAATATCCACGTATTCTGCAAGGTTAAACAAAAATGTTAAGACCAAGAACGCTCAAATCGAATCATTTTTGTTGCCGGAAAAAATAAAATAGAAAACACTAAAAATGCAAATATATCGGAAGTACTGTGAGTTATTCAAATTCCGATTGAACAGGGTGCTAGGTCTCGCCGTGACCAACATTTCAGTCTAAGAAATTTGAAAAAAGGTTGAGAATTGAGGGAGCTATTTCCATTTTTGTAAATGACCACAGACAGACACACAGACACTTGTTCAGGAAGTGATTCTGAGTAAATGTGTATAAGAAAAAGTTTTTTCTGAAGCTCCGTTCAGATTGTCGATTCTTGAACGATTCCAATACTTCAATTAACTTCGTAAATATGGAAGTAAAAATTCTTTTTCATTAACAAAGACGGCCATAACTTCATCAAATCTTAATCTTTTTCTAATTTGTTAAACTGAGATTTTTGTCCAAATAACTCACAGTACTTCCACTATATTTGCACTTTTAGTATTTGTATTTTTTTCTGGCCACAAAAATGAACCAATTTGAGCGTTCTTGGTATTAAAATCTTCGTTTTACCTTGCAGAATATGTAGATATTTTTTATATTCCAGTAACTGGAGGTATTTTGATTCTAGGCGGATTTTAAAATTGGCATGGCGTGTTGTTGACATTTTTTATCAAAATCAGTCAAAATTAAAATAATTTGGTCCAAAAATTTACGCATAAAAATATGAAAGTATTGTGTGTTATCTACGCACGACGCGAAAAATTGGCAATACGAGGTTTCAATGCTTAGCCGAAGAATTGTGAATATATAAAAATCTAGTTGCTGAGCACACGATTAATATTAATATTATTTTATTGATATTATATCAATATTATCAAATAATACGAAATTTTCACACCTCATTGTTGGTAGCAAACTTCTCGCAAGCAGTCACTATCAATTCAATCGCTTCGTTCTTCATGTCGTCCACCATATCGCACGACTAAAAAATGCAGAATGCAGTAATTAAATGGAAATCTTTAGAATCCTGTCGGTACTTGACACCCTAGCTCCGTACTATAGATAATATCTAAGTATTATTACTATCATATTTTACCGGCACTGATAAGAAACGTTTCAGCATTGTACTACAACTCACTAACTTTGACGAGAGGGTAGGTGTGTACAACTCTCTTGCTCGCCTCTTCTCCACTACCTTTCTCTTCGGCCATTCTTGTTTCTTCGGAAAACCCTTATAGTATTTTGAACGAATTATTTTAATTAATAAAATAATAAACCAACAATGTACAGAGATAGGTGACCTGGAGATGGTTACCTCGCTATAAATTACATGTACTGCAGTATCGTGGTTGCTATTCACTGAGCTGAGAGGCCTATCCATGGGATTGTGACTAGGAAACGTAAACGATAATGGAATTAAAGAGCGATGATATTATGAAATTAACTGGTTTAATGCCGACGCCACCTCGACTAATCACAGCTAAGCATTTTCTCACCCTTTATCACCAGCAATCGGATAGTGAATTTGCACCTTTATGGAAACCAGGAGTGCGCAAATAACACACAATACTTTCATATTTTGGAAGTTGAAATCATTTTAGGGTGGGTTCATCAAATTAGCTTATTCATCGAATATTCATTATTCTCCGAACAATTAGTTTCTTGAAAATGTCGACTAAGAATTTCGATTTTCAACGGATCCATGGAAAATGTTATTCAGAGAATAATGAATATTCGACGAATAACAGAATTTAAATCGTAAATAGATAAAATTGGAGAAAGTTGAAGGGAGTTTGAAAAACACATTCCTCAACACTTTCAGAAAGATTGGAGAAAACCTTTACCAGAAGTCAAAAATTGGATTCGTGCTAGAATTCAAATCGCTGTAATTTCAGAGCTATTTCAATTCGGCTGAGGAACACCAGAAAAGAAATAAAATATTTAGGCTAGAAGATGGAGCCCAACTCACTCTGCAAAACCAGTGGTGGATTTGATAATATTTTGACTGCTTTTGGGGGTGTTTAGGTCAAAAATAAAAAAACTCACTATGCAAATTTTAAAAGTTGCCTAAAATAAAAACACGCCTAGTTATCGGAATATAAAAAATATCCACATATTCTGCAAGGTAAAACACAGATTTTAAGACAAGAACGCTCAAATCGGTTCATTTTTGTGGCCGGAAAAAAATAAAACACTAAAAGTTCAAATATATCAGAAGTACTATGAGTTACTCAAATTCCGATTAAATAGGGTGTTAGGTCTTGCTGAGACAAACATTTTAATTAAACTGAAATTTTTAGTTTAAGAAATTTGAAAAAAGGTTGAGAATTATGGAAGCTATGGCCATTTTAGATAGCCACAGACGGACATGCCGACACTTGTTCGGGAAGTGGTTCTGAGTAAATGCGAGTGAGTACACGTTTTTTCTGAAGCTCCGTTCCCATTCTCGATTTTTGGAAAATTCCAATACTTCCATTACCTGTAAATATAGACGTAAAATAGTCGAATTTATTTATTCTAGGGCAATAGCTGAGGGCAAATTGACGAGAAAGAAGTGAAACGGGCAAAAGGGGAGCAAAATATGACTACAGAGGGGGTGACTCTCGAACGACGCCACGTACCAGTCAAGACCCGCCCACTTCGTGCCTCGTTCAGTCACTCCCAAACTTCTCTAATGATGATGACATTATTCGCTCGTTATCCTAACATCATTCTCGATCCAGGGTGAACCCCTGACTGCCCTGATATTCTTCCTATATAATAGGTAGGCGGGGTGAACCGAATGTCCCCGAGGGACGAACAGGACAAACGTCACAGTTGTTAGTTGACGGTTGTCACGAGAACTGGGTGTAACTCAAATTCGACCGGCATCCCGCCCATCGTTCCCTCTCGGTATTTGGATACTTCCAATTATAAAGTTTCCATTCGACTCAGAAACGTGTACTATTTTCTGTGCCACACGTCATTTTTGATAGGAGCTAAGAGATGCTCCAATTGATGATTGTTATTCGGGGAAAATTAAAAGCCCTAATCCTTGGAGCCTCCGGACTTGCGTCAAATAAATTTTGTTACATTCTATAGGTGAATTTCAAAAACTAACATGCCGTTCCAATAAAACCGGGATGGAATGGAGACGTACTCAGCAATCAAGGTGCTGTCGGTTGCAACCAGTTTTCGAGGTCCTAATTTCAAGGTTCCTCGCCAGTTACCTAACATCAAAGATCGGATAGAAGCTTCAGAAAAATTTGCTAATATTCTATCGTAATCATGGCAAAAATAATGTTAAAATGGTGTTTTTCGGACCTTCCCGCACGAAGACGCGCACTTGTGAATCCGCCTTTTGGGTGAGTGGGGGTAGGTGCGTACCTGTTTTTCATAAATCTCTCTTTGAGATTCTACCATTTCACTCACACTTGGAATTTTGGAGTGCCGACGATTCTATCGCGTTCTTCACACATTCCCGAATCAGGATAGGTTGGGGTTTATTGAATTCATGCCCTTAATTCCATTCAAAACGAGAAATAGCTAAAGAGTTTCGAGAAATGCAGTAGCCTCAATCTTGGGGCAAGTGCGTTTTCGTCATTCCACCTTGAAAATCAGTTGGACATCTTGAAATAATTCCAAGACTCTGGTTAACCAAATTAGGTAGAGGGGCACCTAATTTATTAAAAAAACTTGAAAATTTTAGTTAAAATCTCTTCAAGATCGATGTTTTACAAATAACTCATGATCTTATAGGATTTTTAACGAATTCTTCCAACTTTTTTCATCTTCTGCTACTTCTTTGCAAACCTGAACATTTTGATTTGGTCAATGGTGAATTCGGAAAAAATCGGGTGGAGGCGAGGGGTGTGAACATTAGTTATACATTAGTTATAAAGCTTTAACCTTTAGTTTGATCAGATATATTTTTATTGAGCAGGTATTCTTTCAGAATATAGGCTCCTAGTGAGGGTGTCAAAATTCATTTTCCTCTTGATTCCACCCTTTTTAGGTGGTCTTAGATTCTCGGAGCCAATTCATGATGTCGGTACGTAGGTTTTACCTATACTCTACGTCTACTCCATTATTCAAAACTAAACTTTTCCGATGGGACATAATAATAAATAATTTTTGGCCTAGAAGGTGAACTTTAATGCCAACACTCGGTCTTCGCAAGGCCGGTCTAAATCCAACCAAAATCCTAGCTACGAGGTGTTTGACCTGCCGTGGACACAACACCAACTGATGGGAACGAGTCTCTCATAACATCCCACCGGCACTAAATAACTCCGAACTGAAGGCTAGCAGAACAACAGGCCACTTCTCGGTCTCATTCTGTTTGTATGGAAAAAGAAAAACAAAAGGAAAACCCCAAACAATAACCGCCGGTTTTGAGCTGTTGACGAAAGTGGAACACCGCAGACTGAGAACTGCGTTTCGTCAGATCGCGGGACGGTGGAGAGGAATGGAAGAGGAATTAGTTCGTCCTATCAAATATGGAAACTGCCGCGACCTCAAATTGAATTATGGGAGACGAAAATAAACGAATCATCGACACGAGGTAGGTATGCGGCGATATTCGTAAATCAAAACTAGGTAATGAGAAATCTTGAAAAATCCGCTTTGAAAGTACAACCGCATCCTGGACATACACAAGGTATATCCAATTCCACATCATTAAGACCCAAATTCCCGTAAAATTAGCATGGTGGTCAATTATTGCCGATGGTAATATCGATACCCTAAAGCACACAGGGGATGTCTCAAAATATTGAGTCAAAGAACCCACAATCAATATTTTGAGATTCCGGTATCGAAAGAATCTACTCATCAGGGCCTATCGATCGCACCAAAAATCTTGATCGACGGTGATTAATTTGAGTGACCCAAAAAAACGACCAGAAAGAAAAATCCGTGCTGAAAAAGTACCGTCTGCTATCAAAGTTCTGGTAAAACGTGGTTGTTGATGATCTCGACTAGACAAACATTTTATGCTTATTGGAGAATTTTGATAAAATTGATAATTATGGGGGACATTTCAATTTTTTAAGTAAATTCGTCAGAAACTTATTTTACATTTTTCTCAAAATGCCGTTTTTGGACATATTCCCTTAGTGCTTCAAGGTATCAATACAATATTCTATAAAACGCTGCAAAGTATTAAAGTAAGATTTATTATTTTTAATGATATTTCGAGTTCATTAAATGAATGCCATAAATTTTATGGCACGGTAGGAGTGTCAGGAGTCAGTAAAAACTGTGTAAACCCAGAACTGTTATTGCTACCGTTTTGGCAGGTTGTTATCGTATCAGCATCTAAAAATCAACGGAAAATACATTAAATACATTAGAAGATGCTGTAAAACTATTTTGTACTTAAGAAGTAATTTTTAAAACTATGGACTTTTTAGAACTATGGTAAATTTGGATCTTTCGTCTTTAGACCCCTTCAGGGGCAAGGCTCAAAAACTTGATTCGACTTCTAGAGAAATTTGTAGCACTACATTTTTACGAGGGCATTATTTTATCCTCGGTATCTCTTAAAGAACTCCCAATTTTATTGGGCAATCATATGTCTCAACTCGAGTTGGTTTCCGACCGTTGTTTAGCGAAGTCGGAGGCATTTTCTTTTCCAACGGGAGCTTTCCCATGGAAGCTATAACCTAAAGTTCGGAAAAGTCCGCCTTCCCCGAACGGAGATCCGCCTCTCTCTTGTCCCAGTTCGTTGCGACTCCAATTCAGAAACATTTTGGGCCTGCCTGGTTTAGGTACAATAGCACTGCTGTCTTCGTCGGTCGGTTTGAAAGCATAAGGACGAAAGAGAGACAGCAAAAAATGTCGAAGGAATGAAAAAAGGTATAGGTCACCTAATGCGCACCGATCACATGGATATAACAAAAAATATTGGGTAAAATGGTCAAACATGCTCTACAATAGCACAAATTAATGTCGAGGAACATTCCGAAAAAGCATTCGTGTGTTCTTCCATTTACGTATTCCAATTATTCGCGGCGGCCTGTGATTGGAAATGGCCGGTGGATGGCCAATTTGTTGTTTGCCTGACAAGCTATTGTTGATGTTGAGGGACCTTCTGTTTACTCGGGGCCAGTCGGATCGGACCTCAGCCAACGCATCAATCAGCTCAACAACTCGACAGCCCGAAGACCAACCGGTCCGTTAAACTCGCATGACGTTTACTCACCAACGGAAAACAACGGGAGTTTCGTCATATTTATAGGCAAATAAATAATTTCCTTGCCCACTGATTTATCACTTGGAGTCACTAGAACTTTCGTACCATAACACGATTCTATCGTTTCTTCTTGCTGGTAGTTTGATTTGTTTAAAAATTTACGCCAGTATTCAACTCACCTCTTGTTTGGGGTTTTCTAGAACTGTGAGCAATTCTGGAAAATATTGAGCTTAAAAAACTTTCTTACCGGGTGTACTTGTACTCAAGTCTTGGCATAGGCTCCCTCATGGGTGTACTCGCGCTTTATTCGAGTACACCCGTGACATTTTTCCGAAAATTCTTCCATAAATGTAGGTACTTTGAAGTAACAACGAAATTTGGTGAATTACATGAGGCATAAATCAGTTATTCTTTCGTTGAGAGAATAGCAAAAATATTTATTTCGAGTTTTTGTATAAGTACCAGTCTACTTGTATTAATATTTGCCTCAAGCTGCTGAAATGGACGTAGCATTTCGATGTCGAATTGGAAATTTCCTAGGGCCTTTCAGTTGGAAAAATTCTTAATTTGGTTTGGAAATTCTCGAATTGATTTGGAAAATTCTCAATTTGATCTGAAAAATTCTCAATTCGACTTGGAAACGCTATATTTTCCGTTTTGGGGACTTTTGAGTTTTATTCGGGTTAGGAGAAAGTGAAAGGACAAGAAGGCGAGCAAGGAAAGGAAAAAGAGGGCCTCTTTATATTGAATACGGCCTCCTTTTCGGCCCAACTTCCCTCCAGTCGCTTTCCCCATTACGTTATATTTCACAGATCGGGCAATCCCTCCTTTTTCTTGGCAGTTCTCCTTTTTCGTTTCCGCTTTTCCGGCGAGGGAGTGATTTATCCCCAAAGTTCAATAAAAATAATGGTTTGACATATGTGTGCATTGTGAGGCCTAATAATTGATGGCATTGGAAAAGGAGGCGAGAAGGATAGTTTGTGAGCTCCGATTCACCTCACGAATAAATTCCCCTAAAATTGGATCATGAAAACAATTCAACTGCATCGAAGAAATTCTGGTGGTCACGCAGGTTCGAACAGTAACAATATTCTTTTAAAGATTTTTCACAGTTATGAGCTTTTCAGAACACAAAATTGAACTGGAGTGCTGACAATTCAAAATCTCGATATTGAATTCGTAATAAGATTCCACACTGTTAGGCGTCAGTACCAAGATTGATGGAAGTTTTAACATGCATCCTCAAATGGTTAAAATTTCGGTTAAGAAAAGACTAGCATTTTCAGCTATTGCCCAAGACCGCCTAGGGTTTTTGGGATTCCTGAATGCTTCTGAGGGGCGTTTATTCTACCTTATTCCTAAATTCAAAAAAAAACCTCCGTTATATTTTGCCTTTAGTGCCCTTGACGAGCAAAAAAAACATATTGTTAGTTATAATTGTATAATATTGTTAGTTATAATGATAAGGGCCTAGCTAATTTGATATGCTCACGCGCCACAGCTGTCTTAGATTTATCAAAAATACATACCAAGAAAATGGAGTTTCCTAAGCGAAAATATAATAACACTATTTATTCCATAATTTCCTTATCCACATTTTATTCATGGATTGAAAATTTATTCGTGAATGCGAGGTTTAAATAGTTTTTTCAGAGCTCAGTTAACTATCACATTGGTATCAGAAACAGTCAATTATTTTCAGGATGTATTTTGTACGTTACAACTCCGTCAAAATGTGATAAATGAGGATTCGTGCAGTACTAAGGATTCGTGCAATAATCGGGTCGGATTTTCCTCGCTCGTGAAAAAATTGAGCACGAGTTTGAATTTTCTCTTGTTATATCTCACGTATCTGCACATCCGGTCCCGTTATCTGCCCCGTCGTAATCGCTCTTCCACAGATATTTCGCCTTTTTCCCAAAATTTGAACTTTCATCTCTCGTTTGAGATGGGCATAATCATGTTTCACGTATTGTCTCTGTAAAAGCGCACGATATAAACATTCACTGCCCACGAACCCAAACTGATTGTGGGCAGACCGTAATCTAGTGAAATTATTGTTACAGAAAATTTCTTTTTTTCCCTCACCTTAAGACAATTGTTTGGGTTAAATTGTTATGTTGGGCACCAGAATGGGGTTTCGAATGGGTATAATTTCAGGATTCAAAATTGTTTGTAAATAATCGCTTCGGCTGTTTAGAGAGCATACGCATCAGGTATGAGGTACCCAACATTGTACAGATTGGTCAATCTTCTAGCCTGATAGAATTTTTTAAAAACGAGCCAAAAATATTCCATTTTGTAGATAAATTACACGTGTCATGAACATCGACATTGTTTCAGTTACCAATAGATCGAGACTAGGTTCAAATAATTATCGCGGCTAATTGAGCGCACGAGTTATTGATATCCGTAAATAAACCGCCGCTGAATGACGTAAATGTGCAATCGCATTTTAAAGAGACATGGAATGCAACTATCGCAACTGATTAATTATTGTTATATAAGTTTGGAAAGTAAAACAGAAGTGCAGAGATCAATTTACCTCAAAATCTGAAACGTTTTCGACGTAGCTTTCAGAAAATGGATCAATTGACCACCCATAAATATTTTGTACCTATGCTGGTGAAACATAATGTCGGATTTGAAAACCGCAGAAAAACCAAAACATTTATTTTCTAATAATAATAAAATAAAAATGAAGATAAAAAATGAAAAATACAATAAAATAAAATAAATGAAATAAAATAAAATAAAAATAGTAAAAAATAAAAATTTATTTCTTCATGCATCTTGAAATTGAAAAAAGACCTTGATAAGGCCCGATTGGTGTGCACAATAAGAAGTATTAAGGCAGTGGTGGTGTCCTGGGTTGAATTTTTCGCAAAGGAAGCGCCTTCGGGTCACGCGTCGTTTTCTGGGGTGAGAACGTGCTGAGTAAGAAGAAATTTCCCTATCGACTGAGTCAAAAACCTCGTCCATCGCGTCCTAGAAACAAACGGCGTAGAATTTCGGTGTTGAAAATACCAACAAAAATATTTTTCTGCCTTTCCCCGGCCCGGCTGGACTCGTTAAATCGATGTTGATACCTGAGGTAATCGTTCCGAAAGATAGCGAGTCAAAAAATTTCGAAAATCGTGCAAATCAACACCTAACATTACCCTGGATGGGTACCCTAGGTGTTATTTTACACCTAAGAACTAGACTATTATAAGCAGTTGAAAAACGAACTCATTCAATGTTAGGTACATACACTTATTATAATCTTGAACCTCAAAACTGCAGTCCCGCTTAGTCCCTAAATCTCGCTTCCATTTTGGCATTCCAATTTGGAAACAGGATCGTGGATGAGTGTCCCCCATTCCTCCTGTCGAAGGGGCTCCCTTTTTAAAATGTGTTTCAAATTTTGAATTGCGATCAGGAGCCGAATTCCCCAAATTTTCCGGCACATTTCAGAAAATTAAGTTTTCAAAGGCGTGCGTCAATGCAACCGTTGGGGTTTGAAAGGTCACCCACGTCATCCAATCGCTATCTCCCTTTACACCTATTTTCTTCTTCGGCCCTTTATCGCACACAAACGCGGTCCTAATACAGTTTCCATTGACGCACACTAATCGACTTGGCTTCACACACTCGCCCTCACACATAGGCAAATACTAATGACATAATAAGTCGACGACAACGAGAACTACCCACCTCCGGCAGTTCAGCTTCTCCTGCTCCCGAGGGGTCGACTTCGATCGATCTCCACTTCATTTCACACCCGTGTCACATACAGCCCCTAAACAGACACACGGACACACGAACGTGCTCACACCAATGCACACGCCCACCCTTGTCCTTGATCATTTCTCGGTAACAATTTTTCTGTTCTGACATAATAGGTATTCAGTGGCTGGCTCTCGTCGAGGGGACACAAACAGGAGATAGCTCGTCAAGTTTTACCATATTTCAAAATTGTCGTGTTAATTTAATTTTTTTTTTCAATATTTGATTCATCCGGAGAAAAAATTGCCAAACGATCTTCCCCTCAGAAGTGAACACAGTGCGGTCGTGTTACTGTATCGTTTTACATCTGATCCCTCTTCTATTGGAGTGTTCGAATTGTCATGCTGTTACCCCCTTTAGCTCTTCTCATGTTCGTGGTGGCCAGCCTCCTCTTATCAGGTAACAAGCCACCGCCAGCTCAATATCATCAGGTAACATTATGGATATTATGGTGTTCAACAATACTTCTATCATTTTTTGCAAATTAACTCAATAAGTACTAGAGTTTACCCACTCAACGACTCGGCGATCTTAACTGAGTTTACTCCGCTGGCATACCTACCTACTTTTTTGAGTGATAACCTACCTACTAACTAATATTCCGCTCATGGGTGCAGTTAGAAAATGCGAAAAAAAATTTTGGGGATAGTGCCTATGTTTAGAAGAATAATATGAGTACTTGGAACATGTAGGGTAAAGGCACCAATTGCTGACACCACCCCAATTACTGACACATGCTCATTCAACCTTAAAAAATAAGCGCTTCAGGCACCCTGGGAATTCGAAATTGGCGCAAAGTCAATGCCACAATGACTGGCTACCAATTCCAGCCAAAATCTTGTCAGAATTGATGATAATTAGTTCAGGAACAAAGTTTTATCATCAGTCTTACATTCGCTTTCGAAATCGTTAGTGGTTTTGCTAAGGAGGTAAGTCGCTATTTCGTCCATTATAACCGTTTCATCTTTGTTTCTACATGCAATTTTTTTTTTCACCGCTCCAATATTGATTTTTGATTGTAAGAATACACCATTCCGGCACAAACGACTGATAAAACATTGTTTGTTGTGGTGTTAGGAATTGGGTATCCAGAAATTGACTTTACCCAATTACTGACACTTGTGTTAATTAATCGATAAGTAATGAAGAAGACGAGTTGGAGAAAGACAAATCGCCGTTGAACTCAAGACAAAACGCCATTGAAATCCTAACTGTAAGAGAGGGCGACTGCATAACCACATTTATGCCAACTGAACACGAGAACTGATGTCAGCAGATCAGGGGTAGGGTCACCGTAAGAAAACTGCCTCTTTTGCCGAGCTTTCGATGTATTGTAACACCTTCATCAGGGCCTATAAAAACAATGCAGAACAACCAAAGTAAGGATATAACAAAACAACTAATCTCTTGAATTTTAGATAGATCGGCCCTGATGAAGGTGTTACAATACATCGAAAGCTCGGTGAAAGAGGCAGTTTTCTTACGTTGACCCTACCCCTGATCTGCTGACATCAGTAAACGTTTCACGGGTCGATCCTTCATCGACAATAAACACGAAAAGATCCGCGTGGCATGCTGTGTTCGTAACAATGCCGATGGGAATATACAAGCTGAACGCATGAGGGTCAGAAATCGCATGAAAACAGATATTTCGACTACCTACTTTGTGATTTTGAACTATACTAGGTACCTAGTATTATAGAGAGGATTACTTTTCTATTTTAAAGTTGGAAATACAATTGAATTGAACTTGATTCAGGATGTCAGTAATTGGTTCCTCACACCGTCAGTAATTGGGGCATGCATGTCAGTAATAGGTGAAAAAAGACGTATCCATATTTTGGACGAAAAAATTATTTGGCTCGTTATATTGATAATTTTAAGGGGTGAAATAGAAAAATCCAATGTTGGCCTAACGGAAAAAATTTAAATTGTGAGGATCGGTTGATAAATACGGGAGGAATGGTTGAAAAACCAAAAAAAATTCCTTAAAGTGTCAGTAATTGGTGCCTTTACCCTAGGACCTACATTGTAGTACCTACTATTTTTTCCAGAAAAATGAACCTATGTAATTGGTTAGGAATAGAAAAATTTCTACCGACAAAATTTCAAACAATTTCCAAATTCAAACAAATTTTTAAAAATTCAACCAAAAAAAATTGGCCAAAAAATGTTTCCTCTGAAAATTTGTTGGTTTACGTTTCAAGGGATGTAGAATTCAAATCTGCAATAAAATTTTTTTTGTCCGTCCGCCGCTCGCCGTCCAGGGTTTTTTCAGGGGGACGGAGTTTTCCTAGATTTTTCTACAAAAACTATACTTTTTCATGTATCCTAAGTATGATAGAAGTAGTCTATACTCATTTCAGACAATACGACGCCCCTACCGCACCCATCTCATTCGGCCATCTCAATTATTTTGAGATATTAGGTATCTGATTAACTCTGCAGAAAAATACAAAACAACCCAAATTTAACGATAACCATTCACCGTCAAGAAGAATGGTAGACTATTACTCGAGGCAATCGAAATGAATTTCACTCGTTTCGTAATTTTGCAGAGGAGGGTGGAGCGACATACTGCACCGAGAGTGGAATAGTATTGAAGGACGAACGAGACTGGTGTAAAGAAGATTGCAGGTAGGCCTGAGTGTAGAATTTTGGAATTCAAACAGCTTAGGCAAACCGATCCATCCTGCAAATCACATTTTGCAACGAAATTTCCAAACGAAATTGAGAGTTTTTTTGAAAAAAAAACTTTTTTTCCGAACCCATTTGAGAATTTTTTAAATTTGATTTTCCAAACGGATTTTCAAATTTTCCAAACCGAATTGAGAAATATTCAAATAAGTTGGGAATTTTCCAAGGTTGTTCGAAAAATTCAATTTGGTTGGGAAAATTCTCAAATCGGTTTGGAAAATTCTCTATTTGACTTGGAAATGCTATGGAAATGCATTTTTTAAATTCCAATTTTCTTGATCAAATGAACTTGTATTGCAGATGCAGGCGTTCTGCACGAGACGGTTCTTGGATTCTTAACTGCCCAAAACACGACGAAGAGTGTCCTCCATTTACAAAAGAAACTGTTCTGAATTGGGGACGACGTTCAGGGAAAGGTATTGGTGCAGAATTCAAAAAACTTTGAGTCCCTCCCAGATTGCCAAAACCCCAAAACCATTAATGCAGCAGATTGGTGCAGATACGTAGTTTTGGCCGAAGAAAAGTAATTATTATTCTATGCACGCGATTTACCTACATCTCGTGTTTCCGGTGTTTCTTCAGGCAGAAGCTCCAGATCAGCGCGTTACGGAGAATTTGGCGTTTTCCAGAAGTACATCAATCAGCGCTACAAATCTTCGATCACTCCTTGCCGTTGGATTCCTCGCCAAACCCGCAACTGTCGAGCTCCTTAGGGAATTTTTATAATAATTTTCCCTCAACTCCCAGATTTCAATGTAAAATGTATTCCTAACCTTCTCCTTATTATTCCACCTTCTCAATTTCCAAATGTATTTCTAATGTTACTGACGTAATCCGCGCTTCATGCAATCGTATTGTATAATAAAATACCTTTAACGTAATTTTATTGAGAGCAAATTTATTACAGCCGATTGGTTTCCAAGGTGATTTCTTTTTCCAAATTTTCTGCATCTCTATTTTTCAAGTCCGCATTTCTTTAATTTATTCTTCAGTAGTTACTTAGGGTGGGTTCATCAATTCAATTAGGTATTATTATATTCAAAAAGATTATATTCAATTATTGAATTATTCAATGGAATATATTCCATTATTCCTCGAATACAATTTTCTATAGATACGTTGACAGGGAAATTCATAGTCTACATCCCAAGAAACTACTTATTCGGAGAATACGGTTTATTTGACGAATAAAATGAATTAGTAGGTTGAATTGATCAACGGCTCAGGAAGGACCCACCATTACCCGTTGTTCGCCAGGTACCTTTTCTTTTTTTATTGGTCGAAGACGAGCATGGAAGCTTAGGTACTCGGCGGCCATGTTTTTATCTCGCTTCTCCGCACTAAACCGGTTCTTCCGTCTCATTCGGCAACACGTCCGCCCGGCGAGGTAACAGATCCTCCTCCGCCCCTATGTCATAAAAGCGAGAAGGATCCATCCAGGAGGGTACCGATCCATAAAATAGTAAAATTTCGATTTTATTACTGTCATTGGTTGGTGGTGGAACTTCAGTTTTGAGGTGAGGGAGAAAGCGGTAGCCCATCGCAGTCTAATTTTCTTTATTCGTCCAAGCGCTTTCTTCCCGCTGGGCCTCTCACGGTTATTCATTTTTTAGGGGTTTTCCCATGCAAGGGGCTATTTTTCTCCGCGGTTATCATTCTGAGGGGGTTACCTCAGTCTTCCTTGGGGATTTAAGTAAAAAAAATAGTTTTATATGTTTTTCGGTTGGGGGTAAGACTGCTGTGGCAACGGGCCCACCTCAGTCCCCCGCATCCAAATAATCGATTATTTAACATCATTAGATTTTCTTTCTCGGTGCAAGATCTCGAATTCATTTAATGGTTCCTGCATGGGGCCGAAGTTTACTCAGGGTAGAGGAGCCCCAGAGAGTCAAATGGACAGAAAATAACGCTGAGAATGGCGAATTGTCAAATTGATTTTAATGAACGGTTTTTCGAATGATTTCATAGAGTAATCGAATTGTGATGAATTATCACTGATAATGTTTATTGAGACGGGTTCACTTTATTTCGGTAGTAGGTCATTTAAATAGCTTTGACGTTCCACACATTCAGTCAGCTATATTCTCGATACGATCTCACAACGGAAGCGGCAGAACGGAAAAGGCGAATTCTGCTACATATTCATTTGGTATATCCATTTTTATCGAATTCAATATGCGAGAGCCTTTGCAGACTTCGGGGCCCTTTCCACACTTCATAGCTTACCACAGACTGACCTCAAAGGTTTTTCCTCACCCTCAGCTATCGTAGGAACCGTTTGATCAGAAGGCAAAATGCAATAAATGTCCGAAGCTGTGAAAAGGACGGAGGTTAGGTCGAGGGAGGACGGGCAAGAAGGCAACATTTGGTTTTAACGGCAAAAGACCTTGTAATACGCAGGAGGAATAGAAGGCCGGCCGTTGCCATTGGAGAGTGTCCTTCTGAAAAGGGACGTGGAATACTTCAACAAAGGGCGTATCAGGCTTCCTTCTGGCAGCAATAGTTACATTTCAAAGAAAACGCCACCAGGTTCATTCCTCCAGTGTGAATATAGCTGAAACATAGAAAATAAGGTGTTCTCGAGTTAAATTTTTATGCCTTTCCTTCGTTCACGAGCTGGAGTATTTAGTCTTGAACAATTTTTCAAAAAATAAGTTGGTTTATTTTTGGAAGTTTTATTGCTTTCATATTGACAGAGTAAAATTTACTTATTTCCATTTAATGGAAGTACCTATTGCAATCGTCTTAAAATCGAGAATCGGAACAGAGCTTCAGAAAAAACCCTGTTTAATTGGAATTTTAATAACTTACAGCACTTTTGACGTTTTAGCATTTTTAGTATTTTCTATTTTTTCCGGTCACAAAAATGAACCGATTTGAGCGTTCTTGGTCTTAAAATCTTTGTTTTACCTTGCCGAGTATGTGGATATTTTTTATGTTCCGATAGCTTGGCGTATTCTCATTTTAGGCGAACTTTAAAATTTGCATAGTGAGTTTTTTGATATTTTTACCTTAACACCTTCAAAAGCAGTCAAAATATGATCAAATTGTATCACACTTCTACGTTTCAAAATATAGAAGTGTTGTGTGCTATCAACGCACCACTGGTTGTTACTTAAAAATAAACTGGTTTTTTGCGGAGAATATTAATAATAGACTTTCCTGGCGAATCTAGCAAGAAAGGGGCTGACTTTATGGGAACTGTACTCCTTGCATATTCTGGGAATAGGTAACTCTCAGGTATGATTGTTCTTGTTACACGAAAGAGTTGCGGGCTCTGCCGATCTCTTGACTATCTCATCCTATTATTCCTCATCATATTATATCCTATTATTGTCCTATACAGTAACCTTTTTATAATATCCTCAAATATATAATTAGATATCTTCAGTTGAGGATAATATTTCTGTACAATGAAGTCGAAATTATGGACCAACGGGTACAACTGAATGAAAAAAAGCATCGATGTACGAGTACCTTTAATAAATACCATGAATATCATATTCATTCTAAAAATTGTACACGACCAGCTGAATGACAATAACTACCCCACCCCTCACTCTTGACAAACCATAGAGCTGATGAGTTTTTGTTTCTCGAAACTTTGCCCACTTAGAACCTCAAGAATCACATACAAGACAAGTGCTAAGATCTCTTGAAATCCTGACAAGAACTAACTAGACGTAAAGCGTGCTGAGATACGGCACGAATCACAAAAAATAGTAGTACATTCTGGAAAGGATCGTAGATTATCAAGGGCACTTGACGTTTTGAATGTGCTGAGTCGTCGGCGCGAAGCCTACAAATATTTAGTTGAAGAGTCGTATCGACCGAAGGCGAGAGATCGAAGAAAAAATTTGAAGTGATGGCCCGAAGGAACACGGACTTTTTTATAGTTGAGACGTTATACAAACCGTCATTTGAGGTGTTGAAAACGCTTCCTTCCGAACATTATGACCCATCGTGACATTTGGAACCGTTTCCGTCGGTTTTTCCCTCAAAAATCGGAGCGATTCTTGTTTTCGACTTTTTTCGTCCTTATCTTTGGGCTGGAGGGTCGAGTTGATGGGTCCGTACGCTGAACGATCGTTTAACCGTCCAACTGAGATTTATCGCCATTTCGTCCTCATGAATCATGTTTAGGTAAATACGTGCGCAGTAATATTGAAAAGACGTGTCAAAAATGAACACCAGGGGCCTATTTTTTGAGGCGCTTTTCAAATCTACGATCTTCACTTTCACTTTTCGATCGAAAAATGGCCATGGATCCCTCAATTCTCGACCTTTTTTCAAATTTCTTAAACTGAAATGTTTGTGTTTTTCTATTTTATTTTTTCGCAGCCACAAACATGAACCGATTTGAGCGTTCTTTGTCTTAAAATCTTTGTTTTACCTTGCAGAATATGTGGATATTTTTGTATTATATGTTCGTATTCTTATTTTAGGGGAGTTTTAAAATTTGCATAGTGAGTTTTTTATATTATTGGCCTAAACACCCTCAAAAGCAGCCAAAATATGATCAAATTGCGTCAAACTTTTACATGTCAAAGTATGGAAGTATTTATTGTGTGCTACGCACCACTGGTTTGAATTTCAAACTTTGAAGACACTTTACAACTCTCTTTACTTTCACTTCACGATCAAATATCCGTTTTTTCAAATCAGGTTTTTGAAAAGCGATCGTTTTGATAGAGAAAGGATAAAACCCATTTTTTATATTTTCCGGGGGCGCGTAAGGAACCGTTTTCATCTAATCCTAAATTATTATAAATTTATCTAGTAGTCGAGAAATTTTCAAATGCTGAAATTTGAAAGTATTGTGCTTTTCTCGGCTTTTCCTTCTTCTTTCTTTATTGGCAACCCTTCAAGCCGGTCAATTATGTAAAGCAATTATCCTCATAGGCCATATGTGTTTGACCCTTGTGTCTGTGAAGCCTAGCAAGAAGCCAAAAGGTCTAAGTGGATTGGCTTTTAAACTATACAATCGATACGTGTGCGAGTTGAGTCAAAGATACCTAAGAACTCTCACCTTTCGCTTGATCCGGGCTGGGTGTGGAGGGGTGGAATGGTAAAGTATCGTTACTACTACATTCCAACTTCCCTTCGATACCCCAATGCAGAACTTATGAGGAATCCTTTTCTCAAATGACGACCTTCTTTAACAATGCGAGCCTTGGATCCTTTGCTCAAGGACCTTGAAGGTGTTAGAATAGTTTGTTTTTGACTTCATTATTTGGATTCAAAACCCTAAGTACCATTTTTCAGTTAAAGTTGTGAGTTGCGTCGTTAACGGACCGGTTACATACCAAGATCCTCCAATTTTTTAGCCAGACTTTTTTTTGTAAGAAAAAAGTCGAAAATTTGACACAAGTTCGTTACATTCCAGGGAATCTGTCGTAAACCCCCATTCCCTATCTTTCATAAATTTACACGATATATTCTAGCACCCGTGAAGATTTATGCGTGGCACTTGCGATGAAATGCGGTCAGTATCATTAACACCCGCTCCTAATAAGTTACACTTCAGTAAATTACCCGTGATACTGTTGGGACACCCTTTTTCAATTTTTTTTCCTTCGTACGATAGACTTCCCCTATTCATTATCGTGCAAAGTGTACACTGAAGGTGGCACTGCATGAGGAATGACGAGGGGAAAAATAGAAGATAAGGCAACCGACCCGTGAGGATGAGATAAGAGCAATTTCGAGATGAGGGAAGCTGTAATGTATGAATGAAAAAGAAAATCATGATGATGAATATTAGATCTGCGTCCTTCCACTCTTCACGATACACCCTTTCCATATTATTCCTACCCTTTCCACATTATTGGGTAATGCTTATTAACTCTAATATTGATTTGGGAAAAATATAGATACGTCGGTACATGGTCGGATTAAGACAGGTTTCAAAGGACATTGAAAACTCCTGTTACCTACATGAAAAATGTGGGTTTTTGTCATGCTGTGGTTTTTCAAGTGTCGTTTTTCTGAAAAAACTTTTACAAAACGTATCTTGGAAACGAGTTGAGATAGAACAAGTGCATAGATAATTAAAAAAAAACCATCAAAGTGAACTCTCGAGTTTTGGTCTTATATTTTTATTTCTTGATCAAGCAAGTGGCTTGATCAAGAAATAAAAATATAAGACCAAAACTCGAGAGTTCACTTTGATCGTCCAGTGGTCGATAATTCCTTCAAACAATATTAAAAAAAAAAACAATTTTTGCATGATTTCAACAATTTTAACAGGAGGGTTGAAACTGACCGATTGGCTTGGCCAAAGAATTGGAGCTGTCTGAAAACAAGATCGATATTTCCAGAAAATTTCAAAAAATAATCTCCAGCCGCTTGGGAGAAGAAGTGTTCAAGGCGGACGGCGGACAGTGGACGGTAACGGCGGACGGTGGACGGACGAATATTTTTTTGTTGCGGATTCGGATTCTGCGCCCTTTGAAACGTAAGCCATGAACATTTCAGAGTACCTACCTAGGTTTAATTTTTTTTCTTGGGCGATTACAACGGTTTATTGTCGAATAATAAACCAAAAACGTTTTTCAAAGGTAAAAAACCATGTTAACTACGGTCGGGTGGCAATGACGCTCTCCTCAATGTTGGTAATGCGATGCGTGTTTGAGTGCGAGGCACAGTGTTCTTCTGTAAAGCTCCGGGGCCGCCATAAAAGTTGGCAACAGCCATCCGCCGATGTCCAGACGCAGTTATTCTCTTACGATAAACCCGAGGTTCCTTCTTGGCTATACGACTTCACATTCGACAACACGACCTACACATACGGACAAATACCCGAGCGAATATTTTACGCGCATCGAAAAAAAAAACACAAAACGCGAACTCGTGACGCTGGGCGAAGAAGGAGCCGGAGAATCTTGAGTTGGACACGGATGATTTGAAATAATGGGCCAGTTCGGAAGCGACCGACCCTCCGATGGAGCACGTAGAATGGAAGGCTCTCCGGTCGACTAGTGGGCGATGCTAAGTCGTTCTGGGTGCGTCGACCTCCAGCATATTGGCCCACGGAGTAAGGGCCGCTTTTTCAATTTTTGGTTCATTTTTCTTAAGAAATAAACCTTTGTAATCGGTCAGGAATTTTTTTAACACCCCCTGAAAATTTGTTGATTTACGTTTCAAGGGGTGTAGGATCAATTCCCCAGAGCCCTTCCTTGATTTTAAGGCCAGTAAAACAGCTGTTGAAATTGGAAAAAATTCGTGTTTTTGAGGAAATTTGCAAAGTAGGCATGTGAGTATTGTAATTGGAATCTTCCTCTTAGGACTACGGTCGTAAATGTATCTATTATATACTTACTATTGACTTAGCGTTGTTTTATGTCTGTCGTTGGTTGATGGTGAGCAGTTATTTTTGTTGAGGTGAGGGAGAGAGTTATAGCCCATCGTACTCTCATAATCATATATTTTCCTCCGAGCGCTTTCGCCCCGCTGGGCCTCTTCAGGGAGTGACATTTTTCTTAAAAAACCAGTGGTGCGTAGATAACACACAATACTTCCATATTTTGAAACGCAAAGAAGTGACACGATTTGATCATATTTTGACTGCTTTTAAGGGTGTTTAGGCCAAAAATATCAAAAAATTCACGATTAAAATTTTAAAATTCGCCCAAAATAAAAATACAATACATTATTGGAATATAAAAAATATCCACATATTCTGCAAGGTAAAACAAAGATTTTAAGACCAAGAACGCTCAAATCGGTTCATTTTTGTGCCCGGAAAAAAATAAAATAGAAAACACTAAAAATGCAAAAATAGCGGAAGTACTGTGCGTTATCCAAATTCCGATTAAACAGGGTGTTAGGTCTTGCCGAGACAAACATTCCAGTTCAAGAAATTTGAAAAAAGGTTGAGAATTGAGGGAGTTATGGTCATTTTTGTAAATGACCACAGACGGACTAACGGACTAACGGACACACGGACACACGGACACACGGACACACAGACACACGGACACACGGACACACGGACACACAGACACTTGTTCAGGAAGTGATTCTGAGTAAATGTGTATAAGAAAAAGTTTTTTCTGAAGCTCCGTTCCGATTCTCGATTTTAGGACGATCACAATACTTCCATTTACTCTGTAAATATGGAAGTAATAAAGGGTATTCCCACACAGCTTGTCTTACTGCGTATCACCCTGAGGGGGGGTCGTCAATTTTCTTACGCAGTAAAGGGAAATTTTTTCCAAAACAACTAACGCGGGAAACTAAGTTTCCGATAATGTGGTGTATTTTTATTTTGGGCGAATTTTAAAATTTAAATAGTAAATTGTTTGATATTTTTGACCTGAACACCCTCAAAAGCAGTCAAAATATGATCAAATTGTGTCTCAATTTTACGTTTTAAAATATGGAAGTATTGTGTGTTATCTACGCACCAGTGGTTGTAAAATACCACCGTTCGCGAAGTATTCTCCGTAAAAGTGTAAGAGAAAATTTTCTTTGAAGTTCCAATCCGATTTTACGACGATCAAAATACTAGCATTTACCTTGTAAATATGGATGTAAAAACGGTTTTGAAATTTTCAATTAACCTGAATTTAACCCCACAATTGACAAAATGCCCTACAACTTCGAAAACGGACTTCTGGTTTCCTGTAACTAGAACATGCTGCAAGAATATTTTTTTAATCTCGATTTTTTGTAGGCTTTACAAACGAAAAAAAATTGTGAAAACAGATGAAAAGACTTGGTGAATTGAAGACACTCGCTGATTTCAAAACTTATTGTATAATCGAAGTATTTAATTTTTTTGTATTTTTATTTTTTCGCCCACGCAGCGACTTTTTTTTGTTAAAAGACAATTTTAACTAGTAGATACCTTTATTCCTTACTATTTCAGAATAATACATGCTGGAAGCCTTACCTTCAAAAGTGTAGGAGAAATGTCGAATAACGTATGACACTGTAATAATAATTATTATACAAGAAATCACATAATGGCGAACTGAAAGCCGGCAGATGAAGTTGACGACGTGAGGGCTCCTACATGTTGTCACAGAAGTGGGAACTACTAGTTGCACTTGGTTTCGGTCAAGTTCAGCACCGTACAGAGCCTAAAATGCCAGGGGTCCACTTTTGGGTAGGTACTTTCCTCTATCTAAAATACAATTTACACGCCTTAAAAGACAACTTAACGCAGGAAAACACAATTCCGTTTGAACATTGGTCGAGAGCCGACTCTCCCGCCATGGAGACGCGCCGCGCTGCCGGAACCCGAGCCGGGCGGTGCCGAGCCGGGCAATCCGAGCCCTTCGATCAACGATATTACTAGCCGCCCGGACCAGCATGGCGGAAGTTCGGACCAGCCGCGCGGCACGGCTCAGCAAGCCGTAGGCGCTACGATTCCGAAAATCTACGACCCGCGCGCATGTTCGTTCGTGTAATTTCATGTTCGGCTATCCTGCTAGTGCGAATCGCCTGTTCGCGGCCTCAGTCTTCCGCCGTCTTCCCTCCGGGTCGGTCGCGTCGCGCTCGCGTAAGTAAATTTTCCTTTTTGCCCCCCTAGGATAGGAAAAAACACTTCGAAAAATATTTTACATAGAAAAACTTCGTTTCTAATTGTCCTTTTTCTGATTTCCTTCTTCAAATTTCTTGAACGAAGAGATTTTTCTCAGTAAGACCTATCACCCTGTTGAATCGAAATTTGAATTACTCGCAGTACTTCCGATAAATTAGCACTTTTAGCGTTTTCAATTTTATTTTTTTCCTGACCACAAAATTGAACCGATTTCAGCGTTCCTAGTCTTAAAATCTTCGGTTTAGACTGCAGAATACGTTGGTATTTTTCATGTTCCGATAACTTTTCATATTTTTAGGCGAGTTTTAAAATTTGCATTATGAGTCCTGGTATTTCTGAGCCATAAAGCCTCCAAAGTAGTAAAAATGTGATACAATCGTGTCGAAAATTTGCGAATCATAATATCGACGGTCCCACAGCAACACCCCATATCGTCATTTTGGTAACTTTTCAGGAAAGCCAAAACCCTGGTTGTCAAGGATGGAAAAAACTTTAAAAAATAGTATAAAAGCTGTCTAATAAAATCGCTCTTGTGGTAAAATGTGAAGCACATGCAAGGCCACCTCGTCTGAAACGGTAAACGATGCCAAATAGCTGAAAAAACAGCTTGTTACCAACACAATGAAGATACAGGTTGTTATCTAATACTTGAATTGCGCACATCCTATTGGGATTGCGATCGAACTTCAAATTTCATTGAATCCGTGCTGGAGAGAGCTTTCCAACCATATGCATAACTCATTTTTGGCAAAAATGACGATATGGGGTGTTGCTGTGGGACCGTCGATATGGAAGTATTGTGTGTACCACTGGTTTGAGTGAAGGTTTTCGATAATTCAATTACGGTCATTTCTGCGTGAAAGCAAGTGAGTTCGGCATAGTGCGGGCTTAATATCGATAATGAGTAAAGAAAAATGCCATTGTTTTCGCCCGTTAACCGAATTTATCCCGAATTTTACCGAATTTTTCCGATTTTATCGGAGAGAGGGTCGGAGCTAGTTAGGGCATGTCGCTCTAGTCTCATAGCTTAACATGTACTTTGGTACACTGCGGTCATTGCCTCGCCGCCTCGAGCGGACTGGATCCAGCGTGTTGAGGGCGTTGCGTCCATCGCGGTCGCCTCGGGTTCAGAGGCCGTTGGACTAGCACGCTGGGCTTAGCCAGGAATTGCCTTGCACGCTCATGAAGGTGCATAGCGCTGCGTCTACGGAAAAAATAGTCGGCGGCGCATCGCCGCGTAGACGCAGCGCCGCGCTCCCGGATTTCGCCAGTGGAGCGGGGCCGTGTAAATTGAATTGTGCCCTCGCTAATCGATACTATCGATAGTTTGTGTTTGTTATTCAATAACAAATCTTTGTAATCGCCCAAGTTTCAAATAATTTTAAAATTTTCCGTAGGTACTCTCACGATTATTTCTCATTATCCGAAAATTTCTTTTTACTCCGACTGGTTTTTTTCTTGGTAAGAAAAGATAGTTTTGGTAAATTTCTTGGACTTTTGTTGTTAATAAAGATAAATGATATAAATGTAAATATAATATAAATAAAGGTAAATATAATATAAATAAAGGTAAATAAAGATAGATTGGTCAATTTATTAATAAATATAAATAATATTAATAAAGATAAATAATATAAATATAAATAAAATATAAATACATAAATAAAGGTAAATAAAGATAGTTTTGGTAAATTTCTTGGACTTTGGTTGACCTATCGATAGTATTGGTTAATTTCTTGGACTTTCGTTGGTAAATAAAGATAAATAATATAAATAAAGGTGAATTAAGATAGTTTTGATAAAGTTTTGATAAATAAAGATAGTTTTGGTAAATTAAGATAAATAATATAAATATTTATAAATATAATCTATAATAATAAAAGCAAGACACATAGTGTAATGTGTCTGTCTGTCTGACCGAGCTCTCCAGCCAAATCTATCGCACGCAGGGACCTGGAATTTTTTACACGGAAGCACAAAGGGGCTGGCAACAAGACCTCGAAGCCCGATTTTCGCTTTTTGAATTAGATAAAAAAAAATTTTCGCTTTTCGAAATTTTTTTTAATTAAAAAAAAAATGACCTGTTCTCATTTAAACTAATTTTGTGTGTGTGTGTGTGGGTGTGGGGGGGGAGGAGACAGTCTACCTAATTAATTAATTAATTTATCACAATTTTTTTGACACGGGCAACGCCGGGCGGGTACAGCTAGTATAAAAATAAAGGTAAATAGATGGTTTCGGTAAATTTCTTTCCTCGACGACTCCCTTGCTAATTTGGACTACCGTTGACCCAGTGATAGTTATGGTTTATCATTCAGTATTAATAAATCTTCGTAATCGTCCAAGTTTCAAAAAATTTTACCTTTTTTCGCATTCAACTGTAACTGTAAAGTAGAATTTGATTATTTTATTATTATTATTTATACATTATTATATTAGGTATATATTGTTTTATATTATTATGGCATAATACAGATAATACATTGTATCATTACTTATATACATTACCTATTATATTATTATTTTTATTATTGCCAACCTATCTATTATTTTATCTATTATTAATAGTTCAATACTTAGTTAATTATTGTGGTTTTCTCTAGCTCGGTGTACTGATATCTATGGTAAGATTTGGTACCTATCTAGCATGGTTGTTTTGGGTCATCCAGATCCGGAATGAGGACAAATATCTTTTTTTTAATAAAAGATTCCAAATAATTTGGAAATTTAATAAGATCATTATTCAGCATCATTATTACGACCCATTAATCAGCGTAAATGCTGTCTTCTTGATTTTTTTTTTTTTTTTCAGGACTTCAGGCTTTCATAGTAGGGACTTGAAGAGCGTTTTTCGTTTTTTAGGTTGAGTAAAAATTTTCAGGTTCAAATATATATATTTATAATATATTATTCTGTCGACCTATCGATAACACGGAACTATCGATAGCACCGATCGATTAACACTATCGATATTAAGCCAGCACTATTCCGTAATAATAATTCCACGAAATCTCGGATTCGATGAATATAACCGACAATTTTTTGCAAAATACTCATTTCATTTTCTTACCGTCCCGTTTCGCTCGTTCCGATTCGCGTCCGTCCGATTTCTCGTGCCGGTTGAGGGAACAACAATTTTTAAATGGTTCTGTGTTGTGTCGCTGTGTTGTGTTGTGTGGTGGATTCGCTTTGGACTTTGTGTCTGCCGCCCTGGTAACGCCACAAGTCAAGATTCCATCGGTTCGATTAAAGTAAGTGCTAGAATAGTGTCGAAAATCATTCATCCTATGCTCGTTCTGGAGCGTTCCTATGCTCGTGGCTGTCGTTTTCATAATCAACTTGGAAATTCAGATTTTTTTATGATTGAGATTTTCATCTTACATTTTTATGAACTCGTCCTCGCTGTAGTCTACAGCTAATCCAGTGTAGTAAGCAATATTTTTTCTCTCGATTTTATTCAAAATTTGACGTCTAACCGCAATGCTTCTTCTTGTTTGTTGCAGGTGTGATCAAGTGCCGTGTTTATTCTCAAGGGAGTGCAATTCCAAACATTTGATCAATATTAGTAGGTGATTACGTTAGGTTTGAAAATTTCGGTTTGGTGTTCATCTGATCAAACTTCAAAGTTCAAAAAGTTTCAATTCTTGACTGGAGCCTTTGACAATTGAGTCGGTAGGTATTTCTTTGCTTTAAATTTTCACCATAGAAAGCAATTCGACACAAAAGCTTTGAGTAAAACCTAGTTGTTAGAAAAATTCAAAAATCCCTTAAATTCGTAAATTGAACTGTTTTCTGGATTTTTTCTCCTAAAATCAAGTTTTATTTTGACAAAAAAAGTGTCGTGCTGTGGAAACATTCTGTGGTTCGAGAAGTGCAACACCTCGGAGTATGCAGCCGGAGGACATCGGCCAACGAGGAGCGACGCGGCCAAACGTAAGTTACCATTAAATGATAAATTTTATCATTTTTGATAAATTTATGATTTATATCACACTATTTCTATTATTTCTGCTTCCCTGAAGCAAATGGAGCTTCAACGGATTTTCCATTTTTTTGTTACAGGTATGTCCGAACTTGTCTGCGTTTGGTCCAAAGGTAAGAGTTTTTCATTTGAAATCGAAGAGATGCATGGCTTACGAACGAAAAATAGGTAAATAGATAGGTATTGTAGTGAAGGATCCCCACATTTTGGCACTTTATCGTCCCGTTACATTCCCATAAACTAGAATTTCGCGTTTTTTATTATCTCGCGTCCTGTCCAGTTTTTCTTGACATTTCTGAAGTGTTTCTCGAAAAGTCTTCGCGATTTATTGTGACTCGGGTTTCTCCTGATGTTCGAGCGTTCAATTAAGTCGTGGGAATAGGTAAGTACGATTCATTAAGAAAAATGCCAATTATTAGATACAAAAATTACCTTGAATATTTTTTTGTGCTTTGAATATCCACTGTTCGTAATCATGTTACGGCCATCGGTCAGAAATTAGGCTGTAACTCGATAGGAAATTCACCATTTGTTTTCACACAATGTCATTGCAGTGATGGACAATACTACAACTATCCGTAACATCTTCGGGCTGAGGATTCATATAATTTCGACCGAACTTCAGGTAAGTTCGATTGGTCGTCTGTTTATTAAAATCATCATAATATGATTATATTACTATGAGTATAAGTACCTATGAGTATAAGTACCTCAATTTTTGATTTTTGTTAAATAATATTTATTTAAATGAATACCTAATTAAAAATATTTATTTTTTAAAAAGTATTAATTAATATTTATTTAAATAAATAATAAAAAGTATTTATTTTAAACAATATTAGTTATAATAATATTTATACTTGTATTGCAGATTATGCGATAAGGAAAAGTCAAAGCAAGGTGCTCCTTTTTGGGATTCTCCAATGTTTCCGACAACTTCAAGTCATATTTCACACTGTCTGGCGCCGGAGGGTGAAAATCTTGATTTTGTCACCGCCTATCACAGAAAGTAGGTCAAAAACATTTAAAATCTATTTTTTAAATTACCTTAAAAGACTTAAAAGTACCTAATTTAATTCAATTTCTAAGTTTGACCATTTTTCAATACATTGTTAATAACAAAGAGTAATTTTTCATTATTTTTTCTAAATTATTCAATAAGTAATAAAAAATTGTAATCGCCAACGATTTTTTCACATGAGCTAAACATAAAATTTTTCAGTTTTTCTTCTAGAGCTTATTGTGTGTTATCTGTACACCTGCGATTTCCTTCTAGATTTTATCATCAAACTCAATAGGTATGTATGAACAAAAACATTTTTCAATTAAATCAAAATCAAAATTCATTATTTAATTTTAATTTTTGGCAGTTGTTACGTATAAAATAGGTTAGATTAGCCTGAACCCGGACCAATTTTATGTTCCGAAAAACTGGCGTTTTTTTATTTTGGGCGAATTTTGAAATTTGAATAGTGAATTTTTTGATATTTTTGACCTAAACACCCTTAAAAGCAGTCAAAATATGATCAAATTGTGTCACAATTTTACGTTCCAAAATATGGAAGTATTGTGTGTTATCTACGCACCACTGGTTTTATTACTATTTCTTAGTATAATTTTATAAATTGAGATTGAAATGATACAAAACATTACCGTGCTATCGTTACATGCATTTAAAAATGTGTTTTTCATTGTTCTATATTTTTTATTGATAAAAAACAAAATGGGGGTCCACTTTTGGGCACTTTCCTCTATTATTAATATTATTATACGCCATTTCGACAAATCATCTAAGACATCACTTGATCATTTCGCTTCCTTTTCTTGGAAACCCTTAAGACAGGGAGAGGAGTAAAGTCGTAGCTACGACGCAGTAAAACAGTGAGGCGACTGTATTATCGCTTCAGCAGATCGAATTCTCCCCAGTTTCAAGGTTGAACTCACACATGGAACTCGCGTCAATTCGCTTGGATTTTTCCAATTTGTTCGGGTTATTTCACTCAATATTCCCTATGAATACAAATCTCGAACAAGAAATATGTGACGTGATTCACGGCTGCTTGGCGTACTTGTAGAATTGGCTGCACCTCCTTTCTCAGTTGGAATTGACCCAGAATTAGTATACGTAACAATGAACCGGCTAACAATAAATCAATTGGGAAATCAAACTTGAGTGACTGAGCTGATCCACAACCCTAAATGATATTCCCTTAAGTCAAGAACGTATTAAGCCCGTAGCACACGCCAAAAAGTTCCCCTCCCAAAACCATACACCGTCTGGACAGACCGATTCTTTGGTGATTTCGACATGCAAATTGATTGATAATTTTACCTAGAAACAAGGCTCCATATATAATCAATCACAAACCCGGATGAAGGCCCGTGCCCACTATTTTAATTAGGGGGGGGGGGGGCACAAAAAAATATATCACCTTTAACAACCAACAATAGCTTATCTACATAAGGAGAAAACCTATTGATAGGTAGGGCGTAGGTAACTAATAAACATCACAATGAAACAGAAACTCAAACTCATAATCAAACACGAAGTCAAACTCACAACAGAACAGAAACTCGAACTCATAGTCAAATTCGAAGTAAAACTCACAATGAATCCGAAACTCAAACTCATTATCGAACTCGAAGTTAAACTCACAATGAATCCGAAACTCAAACTCATAACCGAAACCGAAGTCCAACTCAAAATGAAACATGAACTATAACTTAAAGTCAAATTCGAAGACAAATTCACAACGAAACTGAAAGTCAAACTCATAATCGAAATCGAAGTCAAACTCACAATGAAACAGAAACTCAAACTCATAGTTAAACTAGAAGTCAAGCTCACAGTGAAACAGAAACTCAAACTCATAATCGCACTCGAAGTCAAACCCACAATGAAATAGAAACTCAAACTCATAATCAAACTCGAAGACAAACTCACAATGAATCCCAAACTCATACCTGATTGAAATCGAAGTCAAACTCAAAATAAAACATGAACTATAACTCATAGTCAAATTCAAAGTCAACCTCACAACGAAACAGAAAGTCTAACTCATATTCGAGATCGAAGTCAAACTCAAAATGAAACATGAACTATAATTCATAGTCAAATTCGAAGTGAAACTCACAACGAAACAGAAAGTCAAACACTCAATCGAACTCGAAGTCAAACTCAAAATGAATCAGAAACTCAAACTCATATTCGAGATCGAAGTCAAACTCAAAATGAAACATGAACTATAACTCATAGTCAAATTCGAAGACAAACTCACGACAGAACAGAAAGTCAAACTCATATTCGAAATCGAAGTCGAACTCAAAATGAATCCGAAACTCAAACTCATAATCGAACTCGAAGTTAAACTCACAATGAATCCGAAACTCAAACTCATAACCGAAACCGAAGTCAAACTCAAAATGAAACATGAACTATAACTCATAGTCAAATTCGAAGTGAAACTCACAATGAAACAGAAAGTCAAACACTCAATCGAACTCGAAGTCAAACTCACAATGAATCAGAAACTCAAACTCATATTCGAGATCGAAGTCAAACTCACAACGAAACATAAAGTCAAACTCATAATCGAAATCGAAGTCAAACTCAAAATGAAACATGAACTATAACTCATAGTCAAATTCGAAGACAAACTCACAACGAAACAGAAAGTCAAACTCATATTCGAAATCGAAGTCAAACTCAAAATGAAACATGAACTATAACTCATAGTCAAATTCAAAGTCAACCTCACAACGAAACAGAAAGTCTAACTCATATTCGAGATCGAAGTCAAACTCAAAATGAAACATGAACTATAATTCATAGTCAAATTCGAAGTGAAACTCACAACGAAACAGAAAGTCAAACACTCAATCGAACTCGAAGTCAAACTCAAAATGAATCAGAAACTCAAACTCATATTCGAAATCGAAGTCAAACTCAAAATGAAACATGAACTATAACTCATAGTCAAATTCGAAGACAAACTCACGACAGAACAGAAAGTCAAACTCATATTCGAAATCGAAGTCAAACTCACGACGAAACTGAAAGTCAAACTCTTAATCGAAATCGAAGTCAAACTCACAATGAAACAGAAACTCAAACTCATAACCGAAACAAAAGTCAAACTCAAAATGAAACATGAACTATAACTCATAGTCAAATTCGAAGTGAAACTCACAATGAAACAGAAAGTCAAACACTCAATCGAACTCGAAGTCAAACTCAAAATGAATCAGAAACTCAAACTCATAATCGAGATCGAAGTCAAACTCAAAATGAAACATGAACTATAACTCATAGTCAAATTCGAAGACAAACTCACGACAGAACAGAAAGTCAAACTCATATTCGAAATCGAAGTCAAACTCAAAATGAATCCGAAACTCAAACTCATAATCGAACTCGAAGTTAAACTCACAATGAATCCGAAACTCAAACTCATAACCGAAACCGAAGTCAAACTCAAAATGAAACATGAACTATAACTCAGAGTCAAATTCGAAGTGAAACTCACAATGAAACAGAAAGTCAAACACTCAATCGAACTCGAAGTCAAACTCACAATGAATCAGAAACTCAAACTCATATTCGAGATCGAAGTCAAACTCACAACGAAACAGAAAGTCTAACTCATATTCGAGATCGAAGCCAAACTCAAAATGAAACATGAACTATAATTCATAGTTCATGTTTCATAGTCATAGTCAAATTCGAAGTGAAACTCACAACGAAACAGAAGGTCAAACTCTTAATCGAAATCGAAGTCAAACTCGAAATGAAACATGAACTATAACTCATAGTCAAATTCGAAGACAAACACAAACAGAACAGAAACTCGAACTCATAGTCAAACTCGAAGTGAAACTCACAATGAATCCGACTTACACTGAAACCGAAAGTCAAACTCGAAGTCAAACTCACAGTTTCTGTTTCACTGTGAGTTCGACTTCGAGTTCGATTATGAGTTTGAGTTTCTTTTTCATTGTGGGTTTGACTTCGAGTTTGAGTTTCTGTTTCATTGTGAGTTTGACTTCGATGTCGATTATGAGTTTGAGTTTCTGATTCATTGTGAGTATGACTTCGAGTTCGATTATGAGTTTGACTTTCTGTTTCATTGTGGGTTTGACTTCGAGTTTGAGTTTCTGTTTCATTATGATTTCGACTTCGATTTCGATTAAGAGTTTGACTTTCTGCTTCATTGTGAGTTTCACTTCGAATTTGACTATGAGTTATAGTTCATGTTTCATTTTGAGTTTGACTTCGATCTCGATTATGAGTTTGAGTTTCTGATTCATTGTGAGTTTGACTTCGAGTTCGATTATGAGTTTGACTTTCTGTTTCATTGTGAGCTTGATTTCGATTAAGAGTTTGACTTTCTGTTGCGTTGTGAGTTTGTCTTCGAAGTTGACTATGAGTTCATGTTTCAGTTTGAGTTTGACTTCAATTTCGATTGAGAGTTTGACTAGCTGTTTCTTTGTGAGTTTGACTTCGATCTCGATTATGAGTTAGAGTTTCTGATTCATTCTGAGTTTGACTTTGAGTTCGCATATGAGTTTGACTTTCTGTTTCATTGTGAGCTTGTCTTCGAATTTGACTATGAGTTATAGTTCATGTTCATTTTGAGTTTGACTTCGATCTCGATTATGAGTTTGAGTTTCTGATTCATTCTGAGTTTGACTTCGAGTTCGATTATGAGTTTGACTTTCTGTTTCATTGTGAGCTTGTCTTCGAATTTGACTATGAGTTATAGTTCATGTTCATTTTGAGTTTGACTTCGATTTCGAATAAGAGTTTGACTTTCAGTTTCGTCGTGAGTTTGTCTTCGAATTTGACTATGAGTTATAGTTCATGTTTCATTTTGAGTTTGACTTCAATTTCGATTGAGAGTTTGACTAGCTGTTTCGTTGTGAGTTTGACTTCGATCTCGATTATGAGTTTGAGTTTCAGATTCATTGTGGGTTTGACTTCGAGTTCGATTAAGTGTTTGACTTTCTGTTTCATTGTGAGTTTCACTTCGAATTTGACTATGAGTTATAGTTCATGTTTCATTTTGAGTTTGGCTTCGATCTCGAATATGAGTTTGAGTTTCTGATTCATTGTGAGTTTCACTTCGAGTTCGATTATGAGTTTGACTTTCTGTTTCATTGTGAGTATGACTTCGAGTTTGATTATGACTTTGAGTTTCTATTTCATTGTGGGTTTGACTTCGATTTCGATTAAGAGTTTGACTTTCAGTTTCGTCGTGAGTTTGTCTTGGAATTTGACTATGAGTTATAGCTCATGTTTCATTTTGAGTTTGACTTTTGGTTCATTTTTCTTAAGAAATGAACCTTTGTAATCGGTCGGGAAAAAATTTTTTTTAACACCCCCTGAAAATTTGTTGGTTTACGTTTCAAGGGGTGTAGAATCCGAATCTGCAATAAAAATTTTTTGTCCGTCCGCCGTCCGCCGTACGCCGTCCGCCGTACGCCGTCCGCCGTACGCCGTCCGCCGTCCGGGGTTTTTCAGGGGGAAGGAGTTATCGGAAAATTTTGAAATTTTTACCAAAAATCAAGTTCCGTATCTAGTTGGTCCTAACGTCTCGGCAGAACCCTACCTTAATTTTAAGGCCAGTAAAACAGCTGTTGAAGTGAGAACAAATTCGTGCTTTTCAGGAAAAAAGCAACATAGGCATGTGAGGCATCATTTCATATAGATTTTTCTATGCTGAATCGAATGAGACCATCGCCACGCCGGTAGCTTCAACCGTTTAGGAGTTATTGCAGTTTTAGTGAGGCATTTTTGAGTTTTCCAAAATTTCCCCAAATCCTAATAACTCGAAAACTACTCGAGCCACAAAATTCGTTTTCCACTCGTTTGAATCCCCACAAAAACTTCTGTCCCCCCGATATCTTCAATTTAAAGAATTTGGTCGCATTACATAAATCAGCAAAACAAAAATTGGAAAAACTTGAGAATTTGGCCTCGGCTCTTAGATACGGTTGATTGATCTACTTACGACCACTAGCCTATTACACCAACAAGGTGACGCACTCACACTACGACCAGTTGCGCTTGGCAACATGAGAGCGAGACAAGCTTCAACGAAGGTTCTGAGGCATTTTTAATTTCATCATTCAGAGAATTTGATAATTATTATTATTCTGTTAATTATGAAGGTGATTAAGAATAGATTTAAGTGAATTTAACGGAATTAAACGATCTGCTGCGTTGAAAAGATGGATAGGTAGGTATTCATCAAGCGAGAAGGATGATCATTTTTTGCCTGGTTGAAAAAACGTTTTTCTAAATCCCCATCTAAAATACAAATTTATACTGAAATTATAGAATAATAACAACTAAATTCTGTGTTTAAGGATTACCGATATATCGTAAGGTTTGTCTTTGCAATCGAAAAATGAACCCCTGTGCAAAATTTGCAGAGTTCTTCGGACATACCGAAAACTAATCTGCACATGCCACTGATCTACTTAGCAGCGTTTTTTTTCGGTTATGAGTTTGAGTTTCTGTTTCATTGTGAGTTTCACTTCGAATTTGACTATGAGTTATAGTTCATGTTTCATTTTGAGTTTGACTTCGATTTCGATTATGAGTTTGGGATTCATTGTGAGTTTGGGATTCATTGTGAGTTTGACTTCAATTTCAATAATTGAACATTTCTCCGATTTCATAATTATTATGAGTTTGGGATTCATTGTTAGTTTGACTTCTATCTCCAATATGAGTTTGAGTTTCTGATTCATTGTGAGTTTGACTTCAAGTTCGATTGAGAGTTTGACTTTCTGTTTCATGACTAAATTTTCACATTTCAAAGAATTTCAGTATTTTGAATCGATTTTTTTTTATTCTAGCCTTTCTCACGAGCCTGTACCACAACAAATCGTCAATTAATTTTTCACTCTGGTTATTATTCTTAGAAGGTTGATTTATTTAGGCGTTCCTCCATTCAGCCTCGGGGCCATAAAACATGACGAACTACGGAAACGTTAAGTCCAGTGAATTGGGCAAGATTAGCTGGCCACTGTACGGGACATTGGGCAAGCACAATGAGGCGGACACTGGACAGACAACAGGCACAGACATGGACGTAGGCATAGACCTTCATCTGATTTCTCTTCCAGATCAAGCAAATAAATATAAAGAGGGGAAATACGACCCGAAAAGAAGTAAGGGGAAGATCGTGCGGCGTGCGCCTGCTTTCGGAGACATATAGGATATTTAGAAGATTAGGAGAAAAGGCGAAATCGAACGTGGAAGAAGAGAGAGATTAAGATTCTGAAGGGGAATATTTATGGGGCCCAGCGTCAGCTGATTCGACTGCCCTTTTTCCGTACACATGTAAGGGCCACACGTGAAAGATAATGTACGTTGCCTAAGTAGGTACGTACAGTGCTGAAGGAATGACCCGTGGATTTTTCACGGAATTTTCCATCATCATTAGATCATCTACCTCCAAAAATGAGGAACTTAAAATTAGGTACTACCTACCAATGTTAGAAACGATTCTCTCTAGTAATAAGAAAGAGAAGAGGGAAATTCGGAGAGGAAGGTAATTCTTTAAGATCACATCCCAATACATTCTGAATAATATCGTCAAAAGGTGTCATAAAAAAAACTACCGAAAGCGTGAATTTCATTTTATCTGAATTGGTTTCCGAGGATTGGGAGGCTGACAGTGAGGTATGCATACCTTGCATGATAAGTCATTTCTGAGAGAGCCATAACACGACTGCTGAGCTCAGCAAACTTGCGCAGTAACTGTGAGCCTCTCCTCAGCAAACTTTATCAGTGGCGGCAGATAATCCCAGACACGGCCGTGTCTGTTATCGTTTTATTTATTTGACATCTAAGAAGAGAAGATTACACAACGATAAGACATAGGCACTATACGATTATGAAGAATATGAGGACTTGATGGAGACGGAAATTCTGATGACGAGGGCATAAAATTATTCTAACGACTTGGTGTTTATTTTTTATGATGCTGAGTTTCTAATAGTTGAAATGGGTCATAGAGTGACTATCTCAATTGGTTTGTCGATTTTTTTCATCCTATAAACATATAAGTTGAAATCTCAACCTGATTTTGTCTCAACTAGACATAGGTAATTAAAATTCATCTAATTTTTATTTTAAATTGTATTATTTAAATGAGTTTCGCAGGTTATCTCATGAATGCTATCTAATGAAAAATTTGAGATGCATTTGAGATGAAAATTCGAGATTTGATTTTAGTATTTTTAACAAACTAACGCCGAGCGAGGTACTCATACCTAATTGAGTATCAGAAAATATGCCTGCAGGCCCGTATATTTTGTCTAGGTAGCTACCTGAACACCTTAAAAGAAAGTTTATTATCCCTGGAGGAATTATAAGAGCTATTGGGTTAGGTACCTACGTAGGCCAATACCTACTTATTCGATTTGAGTACAGGCCTAGTGGTTACCTACCTATTTAAATAGGTAACAACAAAATTAAGTGCGGAGTGGTACTTATTTTTTGAAAATCTAATAACTTATTAGATATTTATTAGTAATAAGGGCCGGTTTATCTATGCACTCGAAGCTACTTTCAAGATATAATCATTTTCACCCAGCATTTTTTCCATGCATTTTTCTATGTAGTAGTTGCAAGTCATTAGAAACTAGATTTATGGCAATTGACAAACCGACCCCGGTTTTTTTGAACTGGCTTTTGTTCGATTTTTGAACCGGTATTTTGGCACTTAAAAACAATAAATTCTATTAGAAATTTTTTCCCGCCCTGAGTGTTCAATGATGGACTGATTGCTTGCCGAAATTCTTCGTACAGAAGTTTTCACATTGAATCGAAACTTGGGTGATTCAATAACGTCCCCTTCCTGCTTGCGATGTCCGGTCCTTCAGGAATCCTTTCCTCGTAAGGATATTTTTAGAGGGGCCCAGACTGAGGCCCTGTAGATATCCAACTCCTAGTAGTTCGTGAGTTATAGCACAACAGCTCGACTAACTTTGCCCAGGATGTTCTATTAGTTGATTGTCTCCCTTGAGCCAAAGTTGTTTGTGTCTCTCAGTCCCACAACACACAAATAAGGGAAAATCAGTATAAGTAGAGGTGAAGAATCTTGTTCTTAGATACGATTTTGGTTTTTTAATCGATCAAAAATGGGGAGGTCACTCAAGTTGACTGGCTGTAAGGTTTTTCTGTAGGTGTAGGGTTCAGTTTAGGAGTCGCTTTTATCGCTATGCTTGTTCCGCTGTCACGCAGCCAATTTTGATCCGATTTCAAAAATTCTATCACTGAATGTCGGGATAGTCTGCCACTTGGTACCTATATTTTTCATTCTTTTAGGAGTAATATTGGTGGTGCAACGGTCAAAAATGCAATGAAAATTTTTCAAAAAAATATAAAAATTGTTTATTGAAATTTTGCGTTGGGAAGCTTTTTTTATAAACATAAATAAAAAGGGAAAAATTAAATAATTAAACAAATTAAACCAACTTCGAAAATACGCAAGAAAAACGAAAAACTGATAAAAATAAATAAAAAACCAGATTGATCCTGAAGTAATTTTTGAAATTATAAGGAAACTAAACCTATTGTAGGCCATTTTCTACTGTGGTTAAAGTCGGTTTCATTTTTTTGTAAAATGTTTCCTCATGTCAAGTCTGGGGGTTTATTCTATGTTTGCAACACGCCGGGTGTTAAATTTCTCTCCAATGCCTGGCGATTGCCTTGGCGCTAAATTTCTCACCCGGCGAGTTGCAATTTTGGAATTTTCCTTGGAGCACTTTCTGCCTACACAATCGAATCAAGCTCCTATCCGAATTTCATGTATTCCAAAATTGCTTGAATAGTGTAATGCCCTACTTGGAAAGGCTTGTGTGAATCATTCGCAACTCCGCATACGGGTTAGGTATATCTTGCTATGTAAACGATGCTCCCCTTAACTAACTCTGTTTGAATTCATTAACGAACTGTTTGCTAAAGCTGACCCCAACGCATGAAGGTTACCAATCATGTTAAGTGTTTGATTAATTCGTTAGCTTAACGCAAATCTCTTAAAATGAGGGCGGGTTGTTTATTTTCAATGAACGATACTACGTATACTATTACTTTGATTAACTAGAATGACTTACAGATCGTTTGAGGAACGAGTTAAATCAGAATTCGAATGGATTTCGGTTTCGACCGAGTCAACAACCAGTTTCGGCATTGAAGAACGTTCGAATAATATTCATTCCTCTGAGCTTTGAGATAAATGTCGGAAAAATTGAGCGTGCTAAAACGAAGACGTTATGAAACCCGATAGGGCACCTCTTGGCATTTTTCTTTCTCACTGATTCGGCCCAAGTCAAGTGAAAACCGTCGAGTTTGCATTTTCATTGAATGACGAGTCGGGTGTAATTTGAGCAGATGGGAACGACGGCTCGACTGGACGTTTGTCTTCCACGGGATTCACGAGGAAAAGTTAGAACGATAATGTAAAGACAGGTAGTGTTATATGAAGTGCGTTTTCCAAATACGTTCAAAGAGCGCATAGAGGGAGCTAAAATATTTTTTTATTTTCAGAATATTTTCACTCTTAAAAATGGTACATATCAAAATTCACAGTCTGGCATTGCTTGTAGAATTGTAGAAAGATGGTTCAATCCTAATTCAATATAGAAAAAAAGACGAGGCATGACATCAATAACGGAGATCTATTATCGGTAGATTTCCAGAACTTCCTTCATGACTGGGATGTATGATACATATAATAAAATCATCAGTTTGTGATTGTATTAGGCGCCTTATTCCTCATACATGACTGGCTGGGGGAGGGGGGGGGACCAGTAGGCCATGGGCCATGACCGTGGGTGCCTCAGGGGCCACATTAGACACCCCAACAAGGAGGTCTGAAAGAGAAAGTGAAAGAATGGAGAAATAAGAGAGAAAGAAGGAATCGTATTCTCCAGGCGCAGGCGACTTACGTGCTCGGAGTTCAGATTTCGACTGTTCATTCCCAACTCTCGTTCGGGAAATTTCATTCTGTAGGGACTACCGTTAATTTCCTCGCAACTGTCATTAGGAGGTGTACTCGGTGAATGATAAAGGCCTATAATAGCAAATGGAGGTATAGCATGTGGACTTGTTCGAACTGCATCTATATGCACAAGAGGGTGCATGTTTTCTTTGACGCCACGTTTTGTTTTATGGTTCTTACTAAAAAACCAGTGCTGCGTAGATAACACACAATACTTTCATACTTCGGTACGTAAATTTTCGAACCAAAGCAATTTGTTTTTGACTAATTTGGTGCCTACAAAATACCTAGAATTAGCCGCTTTATCAATAGTCGATTATCCAAAAAATCGAAGCTAGTCACCAGGCCACTAATTTCAGGATGATTTTTGGGTGGATGCGCATAGGCTGTGTCTCCGAGAAATTTGTAGCCAAGAGATTAGCTATGATTTTTTGGATAATCGACTATTGATAAAGCGGCCCTAAGAGTTGGCCAATTGACTTTACATTACCTATAACCAAAATTTGGTTACCAAATGACTGAAGTATTTCAGTACTCAGTTCTTTCAACTCGTGACATGTTACTTTGCGGGCCAAATCTTCGAAGGTGAGTTGAAAAGAAAATCATTAGGTCAGTCCATGGGAGGAAACGTACAAGTGCGTGCGGTTGACCGGGGCTTTTCTCCCCATTGAGCGTGGAAAAATGCCTCGTTCTAGAAAACTAATGTAACGGGTCCCCGGGGGGCGGTCAATCCGTTTGGCGTCTTTCTCGCCTCTCATCGCCTCTTTTCTTCTATCTTCTGTCCTCCTCTTGCCCTTTCCTTCCCAATGCACCTTCCCTCTCACATCCTCTCAGTCCACCATTCGCTCTCTATCTTCTGAGTCTTTCATTCCATCTCACCCAAAACCAAGGTTCACATGCTGCGTCAGATATGCTCCGGAAATACGATGGGAATCAAACAAACTTGAGTTCCTGCGATTCCGAGAAAAGTTCCGTACTTGGCACCAGGTAGGCACCTAACCGCTTTACCTGTATCAATTCACCGAACTTTGTTTTTTAGTAGACGCGAGGTAGTGGAGACTTTCCGTTTTTGGGCTTCTTTCAGTCCAGTTTATGTGATAATCGAACTGTTGCCCAAGAGTTTTTATGGCATTTCCGCAAGGGCATCTTTACGACTAGTTATTTATGATGTTTTTAGTAGAACTATAAAAAATCTGAAAAACAGTAGATTACCAAACTCGAAAATATGGATGTCACCTGAAAAGTAGTGCGTGTACGCAAGTATACACACTTGGAAGACATGAGTTGAGCGAATTCGAACACAAATTCCTGGGGGTGCGCAGTGTAAAATTGAAAGAGAACTTATAACGTTGAGCGTCGATGAATAAGGGCAAGAAAGACGCGAGAAATGGACTTTTATTATTGGATGGGTTCGCTTATCTCGGTTCGCCAAGGTGGTAGCATTAAAGGTCTTTTTTAACGACACCACGACGCTTATGCAAATATCGGAAATAAGCAGAGGACCTCGAAACGTTTAGTAAAAGGGAAAAGGGGAAAATTCCTTGCTAGAGTTCAACCGGAGCCTTTCGCTCTCTTATAGGACGTCTTCATCAAATTGAAGAGCGGCTTAAAGGGGGCGAATTCTTTAACTGTTCTCAAAAATGGTTGGTACCTACAAATCTGTGGATTCATGGTGGGAGGAACGGTTCTTGAAATTTTCCATTTTTCCCGCAGAACGAGTTGAGGGGTGAGCCGGATTGTAAACGGTATGATTTTCTTCTCCGTTTGATGAAACGGTTATACCTCCCCCGCTTGTCTGACTTGAATAGATTTTGTGTTTAACGAAAGCCGATTATCTCCGAGTGAACGTCTCCCACTTGTTAGGATCCTCCAGGGTCGTCTCTTGCTTGTCTGCTATAGGTGCAGTACATCCTTCCTAGAATTGTGTGGGGAAATATTTATAAATTGAAGATTTCTTGCGAAAATGTCTATAATATGGTCGAAGAATTTAAGCAACCTCCGGGCAATAGGACAGAAATCATTTCAAAGTCCAATTGAAAATTTCGCTAGCAATTTCTGTTGGGGATATCCTCAATTTGGTTTGGGAAATTTTCAAATTTATTTGGAAAATTCTCGTTTGATTCGGAGATAATACGATTACACGTATTATATTTATATGGATATTCTATCAATCTATTTCTATTTATACGGAGATTATACGTATACAGGGTGTCAACCTGAGGAATATGCCACCGGCTCGGGGTCAATTCTACGACTAATTTCCAACAAAAATTATTCTAAAACATTTTTTTTTATTCGCTTCTAAATGCCATTTTTTCTACTTCTACGATTTTTTCCGTGAATTCGATCTTGATTCACTAAAACGGCCATAACATCCTGAATTCATCAAGAAAAATCAATTTCGACTATACCGCTGGAAAGAGCGATAAATTTCCAATCACCCTACAGTACCAGTGAATTTTTCTGAGATTGTTTAATCAGTTAAAAATTGGTCGGAAAAGTAAATTTGGTCAAATCTAGAAAATGTTCGCTTTTTTCAACTCCGTGGGCTTAGCACAATCGTACTGGTTAAATTTAGCCTGTAGCCCTGAAAAATGCGCCAAGATGTCAGCTTTCCAAAGGTACAGCCGAAATTGCTCTTACACCAAAATTTAGCGGAGGAAATCCCACTTGAATGCGAAAAAACGTGGATTTTTCAATGAAAATCGACGTTATTTGAGAAAAATTTCCTTTTCACTGGAAATCGTATCGATCCCCGAATGCTGAAGCGATCGATTTCCGCCGGCGAGGGGTTGACAACCTGATCCGCCACCCATCCACTACTATGGATGACTAGGTCCACTATCCCATCATCCTTTATTGCTAGGTTTATCTCTCACACTGGCCGCGTTATTTCCTCTCGGGTGGACAGAAGCAAGAAAATAGAACCTCCCTCGCCCTTAGATTTGTATCTTATTTTTATGCCCTATGATAAGTAGCGGACAAGGAGGCTGAGAATGTATGACTACCACACGTGACACTGCTGTAGAAAACAGCCTGCGGTGAATCTGCCCTCGTTAAGGGGACGACCGGGGTATGTCTAGCGTAGGACACGTACCTATATGGTGTTCGATAGGGCATCAGTGTTGTGTAGGGTCTGGTCACTACGACTATCATCATGGCCACTATGGCACGCGGGCTAATATACGAACACGACGGCTCCTGTACTTAACGACCCGATCAACGCAGCTTCTCCAACTTCTCTGATATCATCTCCATCTTGGCCGACGAACATTTTTCAGGGCGTCCGAAACAACAGGGGCCACTACAAACAAGGCCCTAAGGTCGCCCCTATTGCCGACGGACTTTTTATGCGAAAGCTTATTTGCAGGCTCACGCATCGATCCTTCCTACTTACCATAACTACCTCTGACCACGAGGCCCTACGATCTATAGGCGTAGACAGGATTTTCCCCAGCTAACTCAGATATGAACATTGATAGATGGAAAATTTTACAGTAAATATTGGTACTTGGCACAGGAACTAAACGATTAATATAGATTAAAATCATTCAACTATTTCTGTTTTTCCGGGTGTCGAAATTCCGGGTGAGCGGTATGGGAAGCTCCAGGTTCCCGGTTCCACCACAACTCTGGGCGGCGTAGGCCTGGCTCCAAAGGTACCCCCATTTTTGGAATAACTCCTGAATTTAAGGGAATTATGATCATTTTACTGAAACAGAGTCGAAAGCTTAGGGATTCGTTTAGAAACCTATGGAGAACTTGTGTATGGATGCGTTAACCAGCAAAGTTCTGAACAATTTGCTTCAGCAGCATTACTTAGTTGAGACTAGAGCAATGATTATTATAAAAACATATATTTTGCAAATTTTCATCAAAAATTAGGTATACAATATTTTCCTGTGCGTAAACACCGCTAGCGATCTATACGCAATTGGCGCAGGTTTCCCGGCAATAAAAACCGGTTGACCGTCAGTTGGCGCAGTAAGTATACATAATGCATGTACATCCCCTCCACCGTAAGGTCACTGTTGTTTCGATACGAACTGGGTCGATTTTTAGGGGTAGGAACTTGATTTATACTCTCGCAATATTAAATACGAGCCAGGAGGGAAATATACTGCCCAGCTGGTCGGCGTGGCAGGCTGTCCCATGTCTTCCGAGTCTCCCGAAGATATTGGCATGGAACTTGGAACGTCTCCCGACGTCCAGCCCCCATAGGATGGGCGTATTAGATTGAAAACCATGGGGGTTTCAATTAAAGGGGTTTAAAAACTTAAACCAGTGTTGCGAAGATAACACACAATACTTCCGTATTTTGATACGTACATTTTTGACACAATATGTTTATGTTTTGACTGCTTTTGTGGGTGTTCAAGTCAAAAATATAAAAAAACTCACTATGCAAATATTAAAACTCGCCTAAAATGAAAATGTGAAAATTTATCGGAATTTAAGAAACGTCCACATATTCTGCAATTTAAAACAAAGATTTTAAGAGCAAGAACGCTCAAATCTGTTTATTTTTACGGCCGGAAAAAGTAAAATAGAGAACACTAAAAATTCAAATGTATTAAAAATACTGTGAGTTATTCAAATTCCGATTAAACAGGGTGTTAGGTTTTGCCGAGACAAAAATTTCAGTTCAAGAAATTTAAAAAAAAAGTTGAGAATTGAGGGAGCTATGGCCATTTTTGTAAACGACCACAGACGGACACACAGACACTTGTTCGGGAAGTGATTCTGAGTAAATGTGTATGAGTAAAAGTTTTTTCTGAAGCTCCGCTCCAGGACGATTACAATACTTCCATTTACTCTGTAAATATGGAAGTAAAAAACCAATTTATCGGTATGATGTAGGTACCACTACCTAACTACCATACCGAGAATGAAAAATATATCATGTTCGGAGTAATATGTGAACGAATTCCATAAAAATTTTAGGGGTCATGCCCCCCCCCCCCCCTGAGCCCATGATTTTTTCGAGGGCCTCTCACGTTCATGAAACGGTCTCACTTCAGAAGCCATCAACTCTACATCATGGAGTGACTTCCCTGAAGTAAAGCCTTGTACAGGTCGTCCTGGAAAACTTGGGCGAGCCGGTGATTTATGACGAGAGACTTCATCCTTTTGTAAAAGAAGACAGCGCCAGAAGGTTAGAGCCTTCGAGAGTTTATCAGCAGAGCCTCTCACGCTCGCTGTCTCGCTCTCGAGCTTCCCCCGCCCTTCACTCACCAATCAACCCTCTCGCCCGTTTCAATCCTTCCCCGTCTCACTCGCTCCCGCTTCGTCCGTCTCTTTTCGAGAATGAAAGAGATTTTCACAAAGTGGATACCCCCTGATGTTATAAAGAAGTGGAAGAGTCGAGGAAGAGCCGGAGGGACGAGCAAAGTCTTTACTGCTTTCCTGCCGAGAACTGGATCAAGGCGTGGGCGGAGGGGGAGTATTGGGACGATCGGGTCGGGGAAGTTCAATGAAGCGTCTTCACTTCCATGCAGTTCGACTGGGGCTGAAGCCGGGCCGGCGGCGGGGAGTGTTGATCGAATGAGAGGGAGCGGCCACGCTCAATTGAGCCGCTCCTCCGGCAAGCGTCGAGGTTTGGCGCTTGACGGCGAGAAAAGAGGCGGCCGCATTAGCGGTAATGCGGATCGTTTAATCAGGACGGAAAAGGAGAGCGTCGACTGATCAGGAGGTCAGGTTTACCAACTTGCCATTTCCAACAGGGTATACCTACTATTATACGTAACCACGGAAACACCACATTCATACCAACTCACGCACTACATACACCTAACCACCGAAAAAACTATTACAAATCAACTGCTAACCTATTTTATGCCCTCTTCTGTAAGGAATTATGGTCGAATCGCTGTTTAACCGAGACGGTAGTTATGAGGAATCGACGCATTAGGGTTTATTCCAGGAGCGTGATCGTATTCCCTGTGTATCAGCAGGTGCCTTGTGCATGCGCAGTGTACGGTTTTGTAATCATTGTCGTGTTTGTCAGAAACTCCACTTAGCTTCACTCACCAACTCAACAAACTCTCAACTGACAATCTCAAACTCAACTCGCGAAATCAAACTCAACTTAAAAACACAAAAAAAGGTTTAGAGTTGAGCTTTACGATTCAGTACGGTTTGAGTTTGAGTTCGGGTTTGAGTTTCAGTTTGAGTTTAGTTTATTTTCAGTTTGAGTTTGAGGTTCAGTTCGGGTTTGAGTTTCAGTATGAGTTTGAGATTCAGTTTTAGTTTCCGTTCAAGTTTGAGTTTCAATTTGGTTTTTATTTTCAGTTTGTGTTTCAGATTGATTTTTAGTTTCCGTTTGAGTTTGAGTTTCAGTTTCCGTTCAAGTTTGAGTTTTATTTTGTGTTGAAGTTGGAGTTTCAGTTTTAGTTCAAGTTTGATTTTGAGTTTCAGTTTAAGGTTGAATTCCAGTTTGAGTTTCAGTCCAGTTTGGAGGATGGTTCTAATCACTTTTACTTTCAAAACATGTTGAGTGCCGAATGAATGGTGAAATTCATGATAATGAACAGCGGTTCCAACGTTTAGGGTAAAACAAATTTGCTGGGCATATGTTAAAACTTTTATAGAGAGTTTTTTTGATATTTTTGACCTGAACACTCTAAAAAGCAGTCAAAATATGATCAAATGGTGTCACACTCTTAAGTACGTATCAAAATATTGAAGTATTGTGCTTTATCTACGCACCACTGGTTTCCATAATATGGAAATGTTATATATTATATAACAGTTCTGTAAAGGTATGACACTCGTCTCGAACTATTTGTTACCCTCACGAAAATAAGAAATACCAATAAGACACGAGATGGTTGAAGATGGGCAGGACAGCGTATCGAGACAAGAGGACTCCTCTCATTACAATTCTGCCCGCAATTCGCCGGTAGGCCCTACACGTGAAACCAGCCTTGCGGACAAGTGAATCTGATAAATGGTTGATTCCCCTGCCCCGGGGAACCAGATAGACCCGGACACTGGACAGATGAAGGTGTCACACGACCGTTTTTTAAGGCTGGTCCGGTGTAAGTTGACATTAGATTTTTTGTATTTTGTATGTGTGAGATGCATTAAATTAAATTGCGTAAAATAAAACAAGGTTTGGCACCACTGGTATTATCCGCTAAACATTTTTTTCGACGTTTTTATGAAGATTTTGGCAGACTTCTCCCCCAATCTGGAAGAATTTCTTTTACTAGTTTCCGGGTTAGAAGACCATGGCTATTACTTAATGGTTTGCACGCCTGCTGTAAATCAATACATACAAGATACTCTAACTTCTGCCTGTCCCAAATAGCGGTCGTGTGATTGTGCCTTTTACCAAGACCTGCGAACTGCCTTCGAAAAGACTGGTGTAGTGAAGAATTATCGGCGAACGTGGTAGTGGGCCACTTTGTGGACATTGTCCACCTACCCGATGATCAAGCTGCCACTGCCAACCTCGAGGAAGCGTTACAGCAGAGAAAAGGACGAGGGAGACTTTGATGTGATTAGGAACCTTCACAGCGTCGAGACCTGCATCTTCAATCTCGACAGCCACTCTGCCCCAGCCATCCCCGAAGATACACATACCACTCCATAAGTGTGATGCTATATGTACTCGAGAGGTAACTGTGGATTTTGATGCAAGAGATACTATGTATGAGATATGCCTCCCAACACAACAACCCTTCGCACGATTGTTATTCAAGATAAGGCACGCAAGGACGAACGAACCTTCAAGGCTTCAAGTAACGAACCAAGATAATGTGCAAAGAATTATTGGGTAACCAGAATCCACCAGCAATAATGATAACAACGATAATAGGGACCAAGGCCGACTAATCCCTCGATTAACATTAAGCCGAGCGATGGAATCCGCCACGAGAAGTAATTCCACCTCCAGGCTTACACTGGTAATTTGCCTTGTTGGCTCAAAAACTAATACAATAACCAAATAAACCGTTATTTCTGGGTTCCTTTTTCAAAATCATTTCACCATCGACATGAGGTTGAATGAGCTTTTTCGCTTTCCTGAAAAATTGGCGAAAATTTGATTTCAACAATGGATGGCTTTGGAACAATCGATACCACCCTCATTTTCAACTTTTCTTTCGAATATCTGCCACCGGAGTAATTTGGATAGGCCAGACCCATCAAGTTTTTGACCGAAATTTCAATCATAACCTCTGACATTAGTTATTTAACATTTTTATTTCAATTTCCAGTGCTCACAAAAATGAACTGATTAGAGTGTTCAGCGTCTTGAAACGTTTTTATTGGCTTGGAAAATACGTAGGCACATTTTAGTGATAATTTAACTTTGCTCTTCACTAAAAATCAGAAGTGCTTTGATGACTATGGAGTTTGAATCTAAATATTTTATAGAAATATCAAGATTCTTCTATTGTATCAATGGCAGAGATAGGGCAGCCTTACTAAATGATACGAACAGGCCATAAATATAAATCCAGTGGCAGCAGGATCCTGAAAAGTACCTCATCCAGTTCTCCCCTTCTATGACATAATATAACCCCCCTCGATCACCTAATGCTCTCCCTTGTTTGCTGCAAGGCCCCAATCCATAACTTAAAGATAATTTTATCAGCTCGAGAGGAACTCGTCCGGAGCTAAGCCCGGAAATAAGGATAAAGCCAAGGAAAAAGGAACATCTTCCATATTTCTCGAAAGATGGAGAGCTGGGGAAGAGTCTGTGGGGGCTTGAGGATGCATGTGGGGAGGGATATCGACAAATCGAGGCTTATACAGAACGTATATTGTACACGGGGCTGCTGACAAACAGTCAACCCAAAGCCAATAGAGGAAATCTATACCTGGATGAGTAAATTACAATAAATATGTTTCCCCATTTTTCTATTTTTAAATTCATTTTCATTTTTTTTGCAATATTATTTTCTAACATCATGTTATCTATGTTTTTTAAAATGTGTATTAAATTGTTTACATTTTTTATTCTCACAGTATTTTTAATAGGTTCACATGAATTTTTTTTTTTTTTTTTTTTTGGCCACATAAATGAACCGATTTGAGCGTTGTTGGTCTTAAAATCTTTGTTTTACCTTGCAGAATATGTAGATATTTTTTATATTCCAATAACGTATTTTTATTTTGGGCGAGTTTTAAAAATTTGCTTAGTGAGTTTTTTTGATATTTTTGTCCTCAACACCCTCAACAGCGGTCAAAATAAGATCAAATTGTGTCACACTATTGTTTATAAATCTGGAAGTATTGTGTGTTATCTACGCACCACTGGTTTTCGTTTCAATTTTCGCGTGCTGTACTATCATATCATAACAGCTGATATTCAATGGCACACCTGAAACAATATTGATCCGAGTTCAAGAAAAGAACAAAGGTAATGTGGGCAATAAAGGGCACGCGAAGAGATAGCAATAGCAGTGGTTGATGAATGCCGAGATACCCGCATAAGATCGCTCAGCTCCTTTTGTACTATTCGTTTTACCAGTCGCTGCCACCGCTTCGCAATACCCACAGCTATTAGCAGTCCCGCACCATAAAGACAGTAACACGTATCACCACGACCAGAGCCTTGATCCTCCTATTCCGTCTTCCTTCTGGAGCCACAATACTCTTACATCTCGTTCTTCGATTAGTTTAACCCATGATGTCGGTAGAATCGTAATAAACTGATATACGGAGAAAGAAATTTGAAATTTTTAGATGGCGTAATTATGGTGCTAAAATTGAAGTAGAGCGAAAACAGATGGGCCAGGTAAGAGATAGAGCCACAATAACACCCAAAGAAATAGCCAAATTTTCTTCAGAAGCTTGTTTCCTCTAATCAAATTCATTATCGTTCGTTTTCGCTCCATTTTTGTGTTTTTTTTTTCGACAATTTTCCAATCCCACGAAAAGCGTTATTTTTTGCCGTATCGGATTCGGACAAGCTTCGATCGGTATACGCTCATTGTCGAAAACAGAAGGACGAGCCTGTGCGAGGGAGAAGGACATGAAGGACGATGTCTCCGTCGTGATCGTCATTAAGGGCGACTAGGCCCGAGGGACTCATCATCATCCCCTTGGTCTCTTGGCCTTGGCGACGCCTTCATTCTCCGACTCGTTCCCTACCCTATCCCTCTCATTTCCAGTATAGGCATTCGAGAGCTGGATCCGCCTTTCCTCGATAGGCCTCCCCTTATTACCTTCTAAACGCAATCCAATCAGGTACCTTACACGCGTGAACACGCCCATACCGGGCCCAGGTATACCTAACGCAATCCTACCGGGTTTCTACCCAGGCAGTCATAAAAGGGATCGGACCGCACATAGCAAGTTGACAACCGCTAGGTTCCAGAACCAAATTACGCCAAGTCCCCAGAAACGGAAATCGACTTTGGGATTTAGAAGAAAATTTTTAAAAAATGTTTCTTCTGCCGTTATCATGTGATAGAACTCCTTATACGCAAGATGATATGCTTAGGTATACCTAGAGATGTCAGGCGTACACCTAAAAATGGCGCTAATCAGCCAGGAACTAAGTAGTTAGGTAGGTAATGTGAATGGTACAATAGATCCGTTGGGGTCGCATTGCCAGGGGCTTGGCTGCCTAAAGCCTGCAGCCCTAACCCAAAAAAATATAAGTAGTGTTTTAACTGAATTCCAAAAAAAACGAAGATTTCAAGAATCAGTAATATCACTTCTTATGGTGACATATTATGTCTGAAAACGTTTGAGGAAGCAACTCTTAGGAACATCGTCGAATACAGAAGAGAAGAAAGAAAGCCAAGTATTGATGCCCATATGCCTGAACCTCTTTGAAGATAATGAATAATGATTCAAGTCCCCTACCCCCAGAAGTCATACAGGCAAAAAATATCAGTCAAATCCTGAAAACGTGATATACTACACTAATTTTCCGAACGGTCACAACTTTTTGCAAACTTTCCAAACTCTATGGAAACATTTTCAGACGTTTTTCCAAACTATGGGTCAAATCGTGAAGTCGTGGTCATAAGAGGCACGAGTTCTGAAGTAGGTGAATCAATGTATTCACCAATTCGTCGGTGATCCGAAATTCAAAGTCCAAAAAAAAACTTCGAAAATAGGTTCCCGGAAGTCGAAGTGTTTTTTCAGGATATAAAGATAACAGCACGCATTCAAATATTTTACGAGAAGTCCAGTAGGGTAATAGCTTAAAAGGGCTACCATGGCCCTTGGGTAATAGGTAATATTTGTTTACCGAACAGATTTACAACTCGGCCGAAAGGACGTTGAACGGCGCCGTTCTGCAGGTACATTTAATGGAAATTATCCCTCGCCCCCATCGCAAAGGTTTACTCTACGGATATCAGGGAAACCTCTGTCCACCGAAGATACTGACACGTTCAGCTGTTGTCCGCTTGTATGTACAGCGGCCAGCTATAAAGACGCCTTGGTACCGGGCGCCCGGGGAGATTGGACGGCCAAAGCAAACAACGGCTACTGACCGGTGGCGATTATAAGGTGAACAGGCTATAGAGATAAGGCTGAAGCTGTGGCAAGTAGCTTCAGCAGGTTAGTTCAGCCCTGGCCCTCCGTTTGGACACACATCGTAATACATCCGAGGCAAAAGAGGACCCACCCCACCGAGGGCTATCTTCCCTCGAAAACAGTTTGGTCACCCTCATCGCCGGTTCGTCCTTCCCGCACCCGAACGCACACTTGGGAATACATGACGCACCGGCACACGAAGACGTGAGAATTTTTCTAATCTCTTACCCCACTCGGCCCAATTTGACCTTAATTACCCGGCATAAAAATAATGGGGCGATAATTTTTGAGGGAAGAACGGCTAACGGGGCGGAACAGCTTTGGCTGAGGACGCTAGGGCATGTACCAGATAGTGCGGGCTTGCTAACCAAAATAAAATTCCCCCGTTTTATTTTGTTACCGATTTTTAAAACATTATATTTCTTCCGCACCACGATACACGATAATATTTTAAACAATCTGGTTTGAGGGAGAGAGATATGGCGCGACGTCGAAACCATCCGCGATCGATCAATTGCCCAGGTCAATCATCTGGGAAGATGTTGTGGAACCCCATAATTCGAAATAGAAACTCAAATTGAGGGAAGTGAAGTTGTCTGTTCCACGAAAGTTTGTAAACCGTTTCGGCGGTCAAGCCATCGTCAGCACGAAACCAACACTAAGCACCACAACCACGGTACATAGGCAAGGGGTGACACGAAAGAGGTAACTGAAAGGCCAAAAGAGGAAAGATCCTCTATTGAACCTAACAAGTTTCCCATCAACTGCTCGACGTGCAGAAGACGTTAGACGTTCTTCAGAAAACTAGGTACCATAATGAGATTCTTGTAAGCAATATTGAAATTTTGTATTCGTTACTCAGCTGTCCGTTGCCCATGAATCGTTAACGATTGATGATTTACCTAGGCACGAAATCGGCGGGGACCATCAGACATTTATTGCAACGGTAATGATAAATAATATTTATAACTAATATTATGATTTATCGTTTACATCAGGGTGACCCACCAGCAGTCGATCACCACTCGTATTGTCATGCATAAAAAATAAAGCACTTTTTTCTCGAAGAATGATCATAAAGGGGTACTAACCAACCAACTAACCCGCAAGGGTTAGATGAACATGATAAAGCATGCTCGTCCCTCATCGCCTGTCCCTGCGCCCATGGCCATCTTCAATGCCACCCATCTTCATTCCCCGAGCTACTTCTGCTCGACAGTATTTCAGTTCTTCAGATATTGAGAGCGCCTTTGTCATGACACGAAGCGGTAGATGATACCTCATAAAAAGCCTGTCGGTCGGTACATCTACAGTCTATTGTTTCCTACGGGGCACTTCAAAAATATCGAGCTGTGGGTCAATGGTGGCCTTGCCTGATGAATCGTGAGGATAAAGCGTTTTGAGGGTAATGGTCTATCTCGAAGAATGATTTTCATTTCAACATAGAAATACTTCCCCTACGGGTAAAAAACCATCATACGATTTATAATATCTCTTTATGATGATGATTTATAAAAATATCTCTCAAAGCTCCCTGCAGTGAAGAGAGTATGTTAAACCCGGCTTACCCTACTGTTCTGCAGAGTGTTTCGATCAATCCAAGACATTTCAAGTTCCTGTCAAGTTCCTCTGGTTTCACGCCCCAACCGTCTACCCTACGGAGGCGGAATGCTAGATGCATTTTAGAGGAACGGGGCCGACGTGGCCCCAGGTGGAACCAGGAAACCGGAGCTTCCCCACACAGCTCACCTGGGATTTAGACCGGCTCCTTGGGTTGCAGCCATATGGCTTCACCGTCAAAGTTTTTGAATTCATGCACTTTTTGATTGACGATGAGTACGTACCTACTCATAAAAAGTGTAAAATTTAGAATAGAGTAATTCATAACAGGAACACAGGAATTAGAGCTGAATTTTCATTTTGCTGTATCGGGAAGATATGGAATGCAAAACACCCTGTAGGTTTTGCGGTAAAAAATTATTTTTGTACGCACTTCATACAAAATGGATCGGTTAAAGTTAAATAAACGAAGTCTCAAAATCATTATTTTGGGGAATATTCCTTTCGTACTTTAAGGTATCGATATGATGTAAGCCATCCACACAGAAAGACTACACCATAATGTTATTGTTATGTTGTTGTTAGTTTAGGATCTCGTACTTCTGGACGAATGAAGGACCTTGGAACATTCTTCGATAGACCGTATTTTCCAAGATCGCCAAAAAAGTTTTCCAGCGTTCCTATTAGCTTTTGTGCCGTTAACGCGCCTCCTGTAAGTGTTCATGACAACTACTCACCCCTCCATCATTAGCGGTCCACTCCAATACAGTTGTGGACCGGAGAAAACGAAAAAGACGGGGCCGCACAGGGCAATAAAAAGGGAGAAAAAGCAAAAAGAACTGGATGTGATAAGATGAGGTCGACGGAATGAGGGTGATTGTGAGTCTGCCATAAGGAAAAAACTTCGCAAAAAAGAATATCGTCAATTCAGCCAGCGTCACTTGTTTGTGTTTATTGGAAACGTCACTTATGTTTCCCATGGGGGGTGTCGTCGCAAAAAAACCTTCTCTCTCATTTCCTTGTATTTTTTCCCATCTGCACGTCAAGTTGCTCCGATCGTCAGGGCTATTTCCACTGCACTGACGCTACTTGAAGCACTTCACACGCTCGGGGGCCCCCTAACTTCGGTAGGCCCAAGTTTTATGCCCATTGCCCGAATTACAAAACTACTCGATTCCTTTTGCAGAGGATGCTTCGGGTAAGTGTTCGATTTCCAAGGGAAACGTTTTACGAGCCGATTTACGAGTCAGTGCTAACGTCGCTCAAGTTTCGACTCTCCATCTGCCCAATTCCAGATTATGTACTCTCGTATTGCATTTGACATTCCTAACTCGCTAAATCGAAACGTAGACACTTGAACCTCTGATACGTCTAAGGGAGGGTTCATCAAAAGTTCAAAAAAGTCATTTTGAACCGGAAACATCTGCGTTTTTTAGGAATGCAAAGTGTGGTTTTTCAGAAGAAAACCTTGAATAATCGAATGAATTTTTTACACCAAGTTCGGGACACCCTGTATAATCGGATTTAGATGAAAGACCGTACTCTTGAGCTCCTTTTTCTGCCCACGGAAATGAAACAATCTCCCGATGTTCTTGATGGTTTTGTCGAGTGCCAACAAAAATGAGTTGATGAAGGACCGGTTTACCAATTTATTTAAAGCTAGATTTACCTATCTATGAAATAACTTATTTCCAAGAAATTTTCAGTACGACATTTCAGGAAAATATGTCCAAAATGTAGTGCAAGCGTCCTTGGATCAATTTAGCTTTAAATTAATTGATAAATCGGCCAGAAGAATGTGTGGTGCTTTTGACTTTGATGGAGAGGAAAACCGATTGAAATTCTCTTTGTAAAGGTAAGGTACGTACAGTTTTGAGTCGTGATGGGAAGTGGGACTGAATGAACCGAACGAGAACCAACAAAAGGAGTTGGAGAGAAGGAAGTGATCGTAAGAAGAGCTCCTGGTTGAGGATAAGGACCTTATGTGGATAGGGAGGTTACCAGGTACGTGCTTCAGGCTCAGTTGCTCAGGGCAGTAACAAGACGACATGCAGACAACCCCCTTCAGTTCGTAGGTCTGTTACAGTGTTAGGTGATCGACACTGAGGGAGGGACGAGCGAGGGGGTCCCAACAAGGCCAATTCCTTCCCTTGATTCGACTTTTTTCTCCTTCGCCCCGCAGCGCTACTATTCTCACCCGCAAACAAACCGCCAGAAACAAGATCGGCCTTTTGGGAAAAGGAACCTTTTATAAACACTGCACATTTGGGGGAAACCATAGAAACTATGCGTCCTATAACGAATTTTCAAATAACTACCCAGCAAGAAGAGGTTGATGAGAGTCATGAAAGTGCTGTGCATGAAACTCACCATAGAAACAGAGCCATAGAAACTCACAGGAAAAACAGGAAAACGCATAGAAACCACAGAAAACATGAAAATCATAGAAAACCATAGAAACTCACATATAACTATAGAAACCATGCGTCCTATAACGAATTTTCAAATACTGCAATATCAGGGGTTTCTTTCGACTCACATAATGCATAAGCTCACATAAAACCAACGAATGAACCCTCATTCATTTGCGCTTGAATTTCCCTGACCTTGAAGAATATGGCAAGAATGAGAATTAGCTATTTGAAATTTTAACTCAGGTAGGTACTACCTACGTAATACATCAGGATTTGATCTCATTTCCATGACCTGTAGGCAGGTACTTCTCGAAGTCTCCCCTTTCGGAAAATGTAAAATGAATTCACGATTCACGCAACCGGAAGATTATATGCAAAAGAACTACGGGAGAAGAAAATGGAGATTTGATAGGTACTTGTTCCTCGGCGGTTAGTCAACACATTAAAATTCAATAGTCTCCCTCCGCGGTGGATGGTGATCGTATTGGTGGTGAACTTGCTACTACTACCCCTCTAGGAGACGACTAAGGGGTGTATAAAGGAGGAACAACCAACACCAACCACCCACTAGGACACCCTCGAAGGTCTTGAATCGAGTAAAACCTCAAAGTTCATACAAGCTAACCCTTGGCTTTCAGTCGGCTCCGTATCATGTCCCAGGGGTTGCCAATGAATGTCAATTTATGTTTATTAATGAGTAGGTACTAAGCCGCCGCCATTCAATTCATTCACTACTTGCGCACTACGAGGGAATGAGAGCAAGAATCAATCTTAACATCCCATCTGCTATAAGTTTACCCCACCCTCACAACTTCCCTCACTACCCATTCCTACATGAGTAACCACCCCTACACAGCACCCTCCCGTAACCCTCAGCGTATACCATCATGATCCACGCGTCATCGCTTAGGTATCGAGCATTTTCCAAAAGATGATGGAATGAAGTTGATTGGTTTTGAGGTGCATTGTTCAGGGAGGTTGCGACTGTTGGATGCATAACATGAAATTGAATAAATCAATTCTATTGTAGCTTATATACGTAAATAAGTATAATTAATTAAGTATTTTCACGCCTGCCGTACCTAATCGAAAACCAGGAGAAATTCTATCGTATTATATAACGGTACCTTATAGACCCTAAGAGCACACAGGAAATATAGCCAAAAATGTTATTTCGAGAAAAATGCAAAATAAGTTTTTGACCAACTTACAAAAATTAAATTTTTTCCATAACTTTCAATTTTATAGAACAATTTTCTGGATATAAGATCGATCGAGGAGTCAATTGCAATATCATTCCAAAGAAGAGACAGGTAAATTGGCCATCGTTTGGTGTGGAAGTATATACAGCCTGAAATTGCTGAAGACCGGCATAGGCTAACTGTATAAATCAGTTCGGCGAGATAATTAATCTCACTTTGGAGAATCGTGTAGCTAGAAATGGACATCAGAGAGGGAAAAGCGCAGGAAAAGGAGCCAGGAACGAACGTAGGGTTGGGGGTAGGTATTATTTAATGTCCGTAATTGATGGGGCAAGTTGGCCGAGCAAAGTTGGGGCTGGTGATGCATTGCCTTTGAGCTGGACACCGTCCAACGCAACGCCTTATAGAAACATTATCTCCCTTAGAAACATGTATAGTACACACTCACACATGCGAACACGTGACGTTCAGCCACATAATGTATACGCCCACGTGATTCATAAACGCGTGACATTAATGTCCCATCCTCCAATATTTAGTTAATGAGAGTTCTCCCTGTAATAATTAATTAAATTTGAGCCGAAATACTCCTAATGGTTTTCGTGTCTCTTTTTTGTTATTATCGAAGGGTGAACTAATTTTAGTAAGGATTTCTAAACTTGATTATTGTAGCCCCATGTCTTTATTCTTCACTCTTCTTTGCACTCGTTGTAATAACGGATGTACCAATGTGTTTATTGAGTTTGAGCTGACCAGTACTATTTATCCACACTACTATTATCGCCACAGAAATGGTCACGGTCAACTTCCGAATCATAATATGAAGATATATCTTCATACTACCTTCCAAACCTCCTAAAATCCAAAATTGACTATTAGTGGCCAAATCAATGACCACGGAAACCGGCCGCAGAGCAATTTCTTCCACCCTCAGATGCGGCAAAAACCACACACGCACCACATCGTTGAGTTGAGTTCCAACTAATCTGGAACGTGGTGTGTTTTGATTCTTCATTGAAATTCCTCCTCCCAGAAGATTTGATTAGTCGAATAATGCAATGTTGATGGATTGGGTATGGGGAACAGTACGAGCAGGATTTTAAATAGCGTAGGCTACTAAACCGGCTTCATCCAGCGAGCAATTTGAGTTTATAGATGTGCGTTAGGGAGGAGGATGTGAAGAGTCGGTGAATGCGATTCGGGTCATAAAATAAATTGCCCAGTTTGAAGCGACCACCTCATGAGCGCAAATGTCCTTCCTCCTTTATCTCTTCCTCAGTCAGCGGAGGATGTCCTGAAATAAAGGAACGAGAGGACCCCCTGCAGCTTCTAAAGTCGATACACTTCCTCCCTTTTGATGTAAGCCAGCTAATTGTATTGGCAAGAAAGCATTGAATGACAAATCACATGAACACCACAGCTCAAGTGGCAAGATGTTCATCGAATCAACAGAATTGTTGCTTCTGAGGTTTAAATCGCATAACAGGGGTTAAAAATTGATTAAAAATTAAGAATTGAAGGGTTGAGGGCTTTCGTAAAAAACTTACCTTTTACCTAATTTTCTTCTTTTCTACATCGGCTCTGACATTGCTTGTTTGTGCCCACGAGGGTATGGGAAATTGTATGTTTACACTTGGGAAGGACATGACATGTACATTGTACTACTATGTACATTGTACTACTTTTGGGGCTCTGCGTGCTACCACGTATAATGTACTACCAATCACACTAGTTACAGTACTTGCAAGAAATCTAAAAAAATGAAAAACTACAAAAATAAATGTAGAACTGGTGCAACGATGCCTTTGTGTCTACAATCGAGGAAAATTTACTGAAAAATTCACAGTGAACTATTGACTTGCTGGTGATTCTGAGAGCCACTTTTACCAGACGTTTATCGATGGTACAACGAATCGTGTTTCTTCCACAACTTTGTCTATGGCAGTAACTCGATTGTGAAATCTGATAAAATTGAAAACTAAAATATTGAAATTAAAAATTTTTAAAAATCGAAGATAGGATAAATACAATAAGCCAGGCAGAGCTAATAATACACGCCAGGTGCCTATAACCCATTACATAGGTGATCCATTTGTATTTAAATCAGGAAAATGTACTTTTAAGAGAAAAAATCTGATTGGTATCATTCTCTTCAAAACGCACCAATTTGTTTTAGCGCTTTCGGCTACACAGTCATCCTCAGGAACGATTCGGCTAACTAGCGATCGAGGGTCATTCAAGATACAACTCCTTCGTTGTGGAAAGAGGTAATATTGCAATATTAATTCGTGTGCATATCATGTGCAGCTGTTATGAGTGGATGCACTACTTCATACTGTAGTGTAGAATATTTTGCATTCCAAAAATCCTCCAGCGAATGGACGAGGAAAAGAATCGCAATATTGGCGGCTTTCGACTGTATAGCAGTACTTTTCGAGTGTCTTGTAAACAAAGATGGGACATTATTATTATTTGCCTACAGTCATTCAACTTTTGATTCACATTCCTGTTTGCACGCTTTATGCACTCACGGAAACTTCAAGACAGACGACCACTTGAACGTTCTGATTAACATTTCAACTCTTACCATCGTATACTTCTTTTTTCGAATGTCTCCGCAGATGAGGGGTCTAATCCAAAGTAACTGAGTTCATCTCTACCTGTGAATCACCCTACCTGCCTATCAATATCGTGGTATAGAGGTGTAGGGTTTAAAAATTGAAAATTACCGCGTTTGTGGATGAGAGGTAACCTTTCTGGTGCACCATGTTGAAGCAACATGTTGATGACGCGCTCTAGCGGGGAACATACAAATAAATTATAGACATAATAGACATATTTAGAAATTATAGACATATTTCCCATTTGTTCTGAATCTACTAGCAGCATACGTTAGCATGCTACATAGTCTTCTTACTCCGACGTGCGTAGACCCTACCAAAGGCCTAGTGTTATATGACATTGCATACCTACCTATCCAAAATCACGATGGGCTAGAAACTCAATAAGTTACGATTTAGGTTGTATGAGGATAATATCAAAATATCAGGCAGCACTGTTATCTCGACAGTTGTGAGACCACCGCGATTATGCAATAAGAGCACCCGTATTTTCGCACTGAAAATAGCTAAAGACGCCTGTTTGGCAAAGATTTGAACAATCGCTAAGATTTGAACAACATTCATCGCACGTTTCCAACGCATTCACCTCACATCTCACGTAGCATTTCGTTCTCGTTTCTAGTTACGACATGAACCTGCTTACCCACGTTTAATTAACGCTGCATCCTGAATTAGAAAAAATGCCAGACAATACCCAAATTTTGTGCGTTGGACATGTTGTGGTCAGCATGAACCACCTACTCAAAGAAGGCCTACCACCAGAGGATAAAAAACAAGGGTCAGTGTGTTTTGGTGAAGATGTAAGAATGTGTAACATGATGTGGTTCGTGAAATTAATATAGGTTTCACTCACATATTTCTGGTACAGTTTGATTGGCTAGAGCTTAATAAGCTGTCGCATTTTTTCATACATGGCTCTGGGCTAGAGCCTCTTAGCATCTAAGTCCCATTCCATCGTCTACGTCAATTCCAAAGATCTGTCAGCCAACGTCTTCATCCACCAATCTTCCATTCATAAACTATGAATGATCGTCCAGTATTTCTCCAGATGTCTACTAGCCGATACTGTTAATTCGGCAAGTTACCATATTTGACTGCATATGAACTAGGATGCTTCCAAAAGGTTTCCCAGGATTCTCAACTGATCAACCGGTTTGAGAAATGTGCTCCCGTTGAGCAATCTTTAGGGGGAACGAGGCAGGCTAATCAACGTTATCTGTTTTCTGTTGACTCTCTAATCGCTCTCCCGAGAGAGGTGGTGATCCTAAAATAGCGAATAGAATAGGCATTTTACGAGTAACTAATTTATAGCACAAGTGATGAGTCCGAGGATCCTTTGCGTAGGATTAGTATGCTTTGATGTCATACAAACCTGCTCAGATTACCCCAAGGAGGATTCAGATCAACGGTAGGTTTCTAGCAGGCCTGTACAGTACAAATTGCTAAAAAAAAAAACCCTCTTTGGTCTCTAGCCCAGCAATTTCAAATTAGCTGATTGAGCTCTGGGTGAATTGCCTGTAAGGTAACGGCCTCATGTACCTAGTTGGATATATATTGCCTTCAGACAGTTTCGCAATTTAAAATTTTTCTCTAAAAAGGAGGTTGAAGTAAATGAAGTATAAGAGACTAATAAGGATAAAATTATAGAAGTACTAAATAAACAAAACAGAAAGGTATAATAAGCTCTGTTCCAATTATGCTCTAGGCTATCCATTTATTCGCACTGTCGATTAATCAATTTTCGGACTACATTTTGCAGATCTCTAGACTGCTATTGGAGCAGGGGTGGAAACGCATCCAACAACTGTACCGTCCTCTCCCTTCTTGGAGCCCAATGTTCTTTCATCGGGCATGTGGCGAACAATCTATTTTGGGAGTAAGCACTAATCAATCGCAAGTCGTTAGTTGATGGAATGGAAATGCGCTATTACACAAGACTCTATCAACAGGTATGCCAAAAGGGATTTTGAGAAATACGGCATCGACGTATCCAAATGTATAATTCGCGAGGGCCGCTACGATTTTCCATTATCCACTGTCATCACGAATGCCCAGAACGGCTCAAGAACCATAATACATTCTAACAAGAATTTACCCGAAACGACGGCCGATGAGTTCTTGGCAATTGACATTTCTCAGCACAGCTGGATACACTTTGAAGTGAGTCACCATCATCACATCTTTCTATTGCTTCCACAATAATTACAATGTGAATGGAATATTATGAAATCGGGAGAAAGGTGAAAATCGGATGAGGTTTGGAAATGAAATTCACTCAAGTAGGGATGCATTTTTTTCTGAACTGCTTTGTCGCAGGGTCGAAACCCCTCAGAACTCTTCAAGATTTTGACATCCCTGGCTAACCACCCAGTGCGGAATCGAACTGTATCCGTTGAACTGGAGAAGACAAGGGATGGATTCATAGAGCTAGCTCCTCATGCTGATACGGTGTTCATCAGTAAGGATTTTGCCAAATATCACGGATGGACGAGCATGGAAGCAGCGATCGATGGAATGAAGAAACACATACAGCCAGGGTAAAATTAACTCAAATCATGTAGTACGAAGAAGAACCGAGTCTACTCAGTGACATTTGCAACTCGAAAGGAGCTCAAGGCTTGGCTGAGGGATAGGATCAGCTGGGACAAGTGGGAAAATAATAGCATCAGATGGATTATGGATTCAGGAATACCTGTTCTTACCAATGTCCAGTGGGCCCTGAGAAATTGGGAAATGATTCTGTTTTGATCACCGGACACAAGACTGTTTTACCTGCAGATAACTGTTAGATTGAACCTGATGGCCCTCGCATAATCAAGTTTAGAGAGTCAAAATGTTCCCGGGAGGTTCTCGGAAATGTTAACGCAATTGATTTATGTTCCAGAGCAACTGTTATTTGCGCTTGGGGTGAAAACGGAGCCATAGCCTACCAAGACCAAGTTGGAGTAGTCAAAGCGCCGAGCTACCCACCAGATGCAATCGTGGACACACTCGGTGCAGGAGACACTTTCTTGGCGGCGACGATTTTCTATCTATCGAGAGGAAAATCGTTGCAGGAATCAATCGATTTCGGATGTCGAATTGCGGGAGCGAAAGTCGGAGCTCGTGGTTATGATATTGTTGAGAAAGCCTACAATCAACTACAGAGAAAACCATCTTGAAAAACTATGTGCACTTTTATTTTTGATCCAATCCCAAGGCATTTTCGACCAAGTAATACCCAGTATCAGGCCCAAAACCTCAAGATATTTTTCCTTATCCAGGGCAAAGCGTTGGAGAGACCGGATTCTGTGGGAAATGAGAAAAGTTTGGCCCAAAATTCATACAAATTCTGACACTCAAGTCAGAAGAGAATGCCAAGGCATCTCATGACAATGCAAGGGCAACGACGAGTCGATTGGTCACTTTTGATTAGGATTGAAGCAACTTTAAACTTTCGGGCGATGGAAGAATATTTGACAGCAGTTAATTTTCTAGCCCTTGGACCTCTCACCACAGCTCCACCCAACGTTTCAGATTCCTCCGAACTATCAGCAACAGTAACTCCTAATGGTTAATATTGCCACGTGAAGGAACTTTCTGGAAAAGGCGGTTCCGCGAATATCTGACAGTGCAGCAAGCTCTACAAAAATGGAACAAGCCTGATTCCAAGAGTCCTTAAGTCGGACAACTAGTGATTACTGTAGTAGTGACGAGTAGACAAAATGTGGACATCAAATGGAATTCTCTGCCGGCCTCCAAGGAAACTCTGCCCTCTCCTAATAGTAGGTACTACAACTCAAATAGGTTCTTAAGGCTCAGCAAAGACTGGGGAGGGTGTACAAAATAGTTTCACTTCACAGCAATTTTTCAACTCACTAGCAACAGTTTGTTAAGCTCCGTCAGCCATTACGAATGAGCCCAGCTGTCCTCCGGTGGTTTTTTGATATTTGATTAGTTGTTTTTCATTACCATCCATGTTCTGAGCACATAACGAAAGGTTTTGTTCAGAATGAAAACTTAACCCTTTGTATGTAATTCGCTCAGTTAATTTTTCCCCTGAGGAGATCTCCCTCCTTGGTCCTTTCAAGTGGAAAATCAATAATAAAAATCAACCGGTAGGACAATAACTAATATTTTATTGCACAGTCCGAAACAGAAGACATCAGTTTAAACTATGCAACGCGGAATGTAGAATTTGAATTATAACAACAATTTGATTCAAGATATTCACAGTTTATATTGGTAGGTATTGTATAATATCATACATTTTACCACAGTTCTAAGACTACATTCATATCCAATTTCCGGTGCAACTCAGAACAATACATGCATTGTACATTTATAGGAGAAAATAATGAAAGAAATTTACAGTTGAGGCGTCAGTGATAGGTAAATTGTCTTCATTTTGTCCAGTAAGCTATAATGTGATGGGTATCAACTACAGAACACTGAACAATGAAGGATAACATTTACGATAATGACCGGATTCAATTGAAGATAGGAATGTAGTTGTCGATCTTGGCTCGGTGCTTCTGAGCCACGCATTCGGAAATCCAGACAATGTTGCGGCACTCCTGCTCTTTCAGTTTCAGATATGAGTAGAACACGCCAAAGTGGAATTGCTGCATAAAAGCATTCACGTTCAACCTCACCTGGAATGAATTGTTTCAAGATTAACTCCCTTGGGTACTTTTGAAGATTGTTAATGTTCATGGGTTTTTGAATAATTAAGGCATGGGACACCAAAAAATGTGGTACGTAATTCCTCTCAGGCCCAACCACTAAAAATGGGATTAAATGAATTTTGACCATGGCGGGTTTCAATCCGCATACTGCTTCAATCGGAGTTACCAAAATAAAGTTGCGAATAGTTCAAAAGCTGTTGCTCAGGGGAGACAAGAATTATAAATATTTACCTCATGTTCGAAGAATTTGTCCTCCAAGGTTTTCTCGCCAGGGTTGTTGCCAGCTCCATCAAAAAGTTTGGCGTACTCCTGCAATAAAAATATGCGGTTAACATAATATCGGTTTTCAGTTCGGGTAACGAAGGCAGGAAAGATCCACTGAGGATACAAGTATAAATTCTGAATACTTGAAAACCGAAATACTGACCGCATAATACTCAGCGACTGCCCGGACTTGTTCGTAATCGTCAGCTCGAGCAAGAGCAGCCAAACCGTCGGGATGCAATTTTCCACAGCGAGGATACAATTTGAACCTGTCATCTTTAGTCAGCTCAGTTCCGAACGAGTTGATCGTGATGATGAATGCTCGACGATCGGCTTCAAACTAAATTCAAATTTCAATTTTGTCAAGTTCATTTTTTCTGCCCTCAAAAATTGAACCAGGTTTGATATGACTCAAAACTGCACGGACACTATCGGTACTTGAGTGGCTGCAGCCTTGAAAAGCTCAAATTGCTGTGAGTCACATTTATATAATGCATGAGATTATAAACGTGAGTCCCGGTGGATAAACGCCGTCAAGTGTCAATAAATGCATCCAAAAAGTTTCAATGCTTACAGCGAGAATTTCACACATAACTTCGGCAGTTGTGCCCCCAAGCTGTTTGCAGAATGTAAAGAAAGCTTCAAGGTAGGCCTTGTACAGAGTGTTTCTGATGATTTCAATGTTCATCTCATCCAAATCCTGTTCGCTGATGCAGTCGACGAAGAATGGAGCTGAAAATAGAATCGGCATAAGAACAGCCGTTGGCCAAAATCCGGTCATCTCAGAATTATACACCATCCAGTTAACTTACCAAGAGGGGTGTCGACCAGAACAGCATTGTAGAGCTCAGCAGGAGTTGCGGCAACGTGAATGGCTTCCATCTGCTCGAAGCTTCCAAGAGGATGGCATTTGGGGATCAACTCGGAAATAGGCCTCTGGTGCAGAGTTCCGGTGATCAACAAGATTATGTTATCAATCATATAGCTGTACCTGTGGCCAAGTATCATCCGGAAATTCATTACAGAGGAGCTAATCATAAAGGGGCTGGAAAGTTACCAAGAAGATACTGGATAGCTATTTATTTCGGAGAAAACTGCCAGCCGATGCCTAAACTGCGTAGAATGCCTTCAATCCTTTATATCAAAGGCTCCAGCCTGAAGGAGAGGACTCGGATGAAGAGAGCCATCAAAAGTACATGACCCACTTACGGTGGTTAAGAATAAAAATAACATCGACTACCCGGCACAAAATTGTAGTCTTTTCGACGTTTGATAAGGGAAAATTGGACACCCCGAAGCATGCACATCAAGCTAACATTACCAAAACATAAGCCGAAACCGTGGACCTTGAGTGCACAAGTGCCACTCCCACTTTTGCAGAGCAAGGCCCGAATCGCAAGCTTGTATTTCATTTTCGTCAATAAATCCTCAATAATTCGATAATTGTGGTCTTCAATTGATGATCGACTCACGTAATGAAATCTAGAAAAGTCGACAAAGGTTCGACTGCGTGGTTTCTCATGTGCTGAAACTCGATAACGAGCTTCTCCCTCAACTTATCATCGATGACAGAGACTTGGAGCGGGCTCGGCTCGTTGGCCAGAAAACTGCCATAGTCAGTTCCTTGCAAGTGCAATTTCAAATCTAGAAAAGCAAGAAATATTTATAGGCAAAGAATTGCCGATGATTGTCATAAAATGCAGAAACCGCAAAGCATTTTACTGACCTTCTAAGCTTTCGCACTGTACGAGGTTCAAATAGTCGGTCTGCCGAAGAATGCCGCATTTAAATCCTCTGCAGAGGCCTTCCAGGTAACCGCCGTCAATATTGAACATAAAACCCATTTTCAGGAGGAATTTTCTTACTTTTTAGGTCCGAATAATTGATGGGTGGCTAAATAATAACAAGGAACCGATATGTTCGACGATCGCTAGGTGCTAGGAGGACTCGCCCACCAGAGGAACGCCCATATGATCCGTATCAAGAGACGCAGTGTTACCGATGGACGTAGTTCGGGCAAATTTCAAGAGAAGCGTTTCGCCAAGTTGGTAAGCCCGTGGTTAAGCTCTTGTTCTAAGCCCAAGGCAATTTCCTTTACACGTAAAAAATGTGAGCCCGCGGCTTTCCTCTTTACGTGAGAAATGTGACAAAAAAATGTGGAATGAGACAGCTAAAACTTTCTTTACACAATTTATACTTAAGGGTCGTTTGTTGGCTTTTCTCCTTCGAACTCCGTAGTCCAAATGTCCATGTCCCAACTCCTCCCCGACGACATGAATATTCAGAAATGAGACCACCCCACGTTGCGGATGACGCCTACCATGGAAGGATAAGAGATTTTTCAGTTAAGTTCCTTGATAACCCGTGGAAAGAAAATTGGAGAACTGGATGAAGTCTTTCATCTGTCTTCTGTTTCATCTAGGCGGTTGATGTCACGTAAGGATGTGTTAAGTATGACTCGGTATGAGTAACCCTTGCGTCTCACGTGCTGGGGCAAATCCGTATATTCATGTTAGTGTTTCAATCAAGAACTGAACAAGTTGGATGTAACACGATTAGGAATCTTTATGGTTTGGCAGACTTTGAACTCGAAGTTGAGTTTGATCTCAAAGTTGACTTTGATCTCGAAGTTGACTTTGAACTCGAAGGTGAGTATGAGCTCAAAGTCGACTTTGATCTCGAAGTTGAGTTTGATCTCAAAGTTGTCTTTGATCTCGAAGTTGAGTTGGATCTCGATGTTGAGTTTGATCTTGAAGTTGAGTTTGAATTCGAAGTTGACTCTGATCTCAAGGTTGAGTTTGATCTCGAAGTTGAGTTTGATTTCGAAGTTGACTTTGATCTCGAAGTTGACTTTGAACTCAAAGTCGACTTTGATCTCGAAGTTGAGTTTGATCTCGAAGTTGACTTTGATCTCAAAGATGAGTTTGATCTCGAAGATGAGTTTGATCTCGAAGTTGAGTTTGATCTCGAAGTTGACTTTGATCTCGAAGTTGAGTTTGAACTCGGAATTGACTTTGAACTCGAAGTTGACTTTGATTTCGAAGTTGACTTTGATCTCAAAGATGAGTTTGAACTCGAAGTTGACTTTGATTTCGAAGTTGACTTTGATCTCGAAGTTGAGTTTGATCTCGAAGTTGACTTTGATCTCGAAGTTGAGTTTGAACTCGAAGTCGACATTGATCTCGAAGTTGACTTTGATCTCAAAGATGAGTTTGAACTCGAAGTTGACTTTGATCTCAAAGATGAGTTTGATCTCGAAGTTGAGTTTGATCTCGAAGTTGAGTTTGATCTCGAAGTTGACTTTGATCTCGAAGTTGAGTTTGAACTCGAAGTCGACTTTGATCTCGAAGTTGATTTTGATCTCGAAGTTGAGTTTGATCTCGATGTTGAGTTTGATCTTGAAGTTGAGTTTGAATTCGAAGTTGACTCTGATCTCAAAGTTGAGTTTGATCTCGAAGTTGAGTTCGATTTCGAAGTTGACTTTGATCTCGAAGTTGACTTTGAACTCGAAGTTGACTTTGAACTCGAAGTCGACTTTGATCTCGAAGTTGAGTTTGATCTCGAAGTTGACTTTGATCTCAAAGATGAGTTTGAACTCGAAGTTGACTTTGATCTCGAAGTTGGGTTTGAACTCGAAGTCGACTTTAATCTCGAAGTTGATTTTGATCTCGAAGTTGACTTTGACCTCGAAGTTGACTTTGAACTCGATGTTGACTTTGATCTCGAAGTTGACTTTGATCTCGAAGTTGACTTTGATCTCGAAGTTGACTTCGATCTCGAAGTTGACTTTGATCTCGAAGTTGACTTTGATCTCGAAGTTGACTTCGATCTCGAAGTTGACTTTGAACTCGAATTTGACTTTGAACTCGAAGTTGACTTTGATCTCAAAGATGAGTTTGAACTCGAAGTTGACTTTGATCTAGAAGTTGACTTTGATCTAGAAGTTGAGTTTGATCTCGAAGTTGACTTTGATCTTGAAGTTGAGTTTGAACTAGGAGTCGACTTTGGTCTCGAAGTTGATTTTGATCTCGAAGTTGACTTTGGTCTCGATGTTGAGTTTGACCTTGAAGTTGAGTTTGAATTCGAAGTTGACTCTGATCTCAAAGTTGAGTTTGATCTCGAAGTTGAGTTTGATTTCGAAGTTGACTTTGATCTCGAAGTTGACTTCGATCTCGAAGTTGACTTTGATCATTTTATAATCGTATTTTTTAATGTTGGAGTTAAGAACGCAACTTTTTGAAAGTCAGAGGTTTTTAGTCGCATTCAGAGTTTTTGTCGGTGCTTAACGGATGGAAAGCAAGGCGACGAGTTGGCAACACAGGGGTAAAGAAAACATAAGCGCTATCTACAGTCATGCGTGTTGCCTAGTTTTCCTTCTTCTTCGCCTTCGTGTTGCGACTAGTGGTTCTTGCCCCAGTTGCCCCCCTTGTTTTCTCATATGCGTAAGTTTCATTCTTCTCTTCACCGGCAGGGCGGCAGAGTGCACGTGACGGTCGTCTCATTGGATAAATTTTGAATTTTAGACGCTTGTTTCTGTGATTTTTCGAACTTTCGTTTTAAATTACAGTTTCCATAATAAAGATGGCCAAAACTAATGACTACAAAGTTGGTAAGTACCTGACTACCTACTTGCACAACCCCGTGTCATTCTATTTTAGTACCTAAAGCTAAACCCCGACAATCTTACATCTTATTTGTTTAAACATGTAACATTTTACATAGGTATAATACTGTACATAGGTAGGGTGGGGCAAGTGGCTGCTAATAAATTATCCAACTTAGCCAAGATTATTTAATGCTGAATCCCATTCTGATTCCGGTAGATCTTGCCATATCTCATTATTTTCTCAGAAATGAACTGGTCTCCCTAATGCCCTGCCAGGGTAGTATTAATTTATTTTTATAATATCGGTATGATCCACCCATTATATTCTAACGAATGCATTATCGAATTCTAATATTAGCCAAGTATAATAAAAATTACATAGCTTATTGATAAACTTTCCGACAGCCGACATCAGCCTGGCACCTGCTGGACGTCTTGAGCTAACAATAGCCGAGAACGAGATGCCTGGACTGATGGCCCTTCGTAAGAGGTATGGCCCTTCGAAGCCACTCAAAGGTGCCAACATAGCCGGGTGCCTCCATATGACCATTCAGACGGGAGTGCTCATCGAAACTCTGATAGAGCTCGGTGCCGAAGTAAGTTTTGCGTTCTCACCATTGAAGGAATCATATTTCATCAAATCCTACTGACTGGAAAATCCCCAATTTAAAGATGAAAATTCAAAAATACTAGGCGTACTCTGAGCAGGCGTTACGCAAGAATTGGGATGCACCGGTAAAGTTAGAATGGTGGTCAACAGAATTCCGAGGTCAAGGAAAAGGCTCCTCTTCAATTCTTTCGAGTCCTTTGAAACAGGCTCCATTATCATTTAAATTCAGCGCTTACGATTGAATAGGGGAAGACGCAATTCCCCCGATTATGGATCTGTTCTGCATAGTCTGCTACGCGTCAAATCTCTTTTGCGGTTCAATCCATAAGTCCACCCGGCCAAATATATAGGTAGGTGTATTGAAATCAATTTCAAAGAAAGAACCCAAACCTACCTATCAATCATCGCTGGGCTATCTCAAATCCTGCCAGTCATTGACTCCGTAATCTTCATCAACGTATTATCCACTTTCATGGATAATTCGAAGAACATAGACGCTACACGGTTACGTAATTGACCCGCGTAATATTCGAGTTATGTGGCTGAAGTGACCTTGGAAGTGATATAATCTTGATGTATGAAACAAAAAACTGATGACGATTTTAGATTAACTAATTTCCTATGTAACTGTTAATGCCAAACTGCCAATGAACCGACAAACTGTGGATTTTCAATCTGAGCCCCGTTTAGAAGTGTCAACTTGCCTGAAGCATGCATTAACCGGTTACCTAGTAATGTTTTTTTACATAAAACAAAAAATTGAAATCAAGCAGGTATGATCAGTACTTGTTGGAACTCGCGCATGGCATCGGGTAATAATGCTGTTTGAAGTATGATGAGTACAAAATCAACTACCTGCTCATAATAACTCTCTGGCCGTACCTATTGAAACTTGAGAGACGTCTTAAAATCCTTATCCGTGCCCCATTTCTTGAAATCCTTATCTTAGTCTTTTTCATTCGGGTGACACATTGACAAGACACCTATATTACCACTGATACGAGTCTCGCTGATTTCAACGCATGTTTTCACGCATTTTCAAGCCTTGTAGTCACAAACATCCTGTATAGCTGTACTGTACAAAGGTCATGGACTAACTTATCCAAGCACTCACTATTCTGATGTTAATCGCAGGTCAGGTGGTCGAGCTGCAACATTTTCAGCACCCAAGATCACGCCGCTGCAGCCATCGCAGCTCGAGGCGTTGCCGTCTTTGCCTGGAAAGGCGAAAGCGATGAAGAGTACGTCTGGTGTATCGAACAGACACTATCCGGCTTTTCGAATGGCCAGGTGCGATTTCAATGTGTTATAATCTTGAGGATTTTTCGACCTTGAATTTGACGTACTCTCCAAACTTCCATTGAAATTTGATTGTCGAATTAATTCGATGTTTTCAGCCCTTGAACATGATTTTGGACGATGGAGGTGACTTGACGAACCTCGTTCACTCCAAGTACCCACAGTACCTGCCAGGGATCAAAGGTATAAGCGAGGAAACGACGACTGGCGTTCACAATCTGTACAGAATGCTCAGAGAAGGCAATTTGAAAGTTCCTGCTTTTAATGTCAACGATTCCGTCACTAAAGTAAACGATTTTGATATTTATTTTCCTCTTTTATCTGTACACAAACTGTTCGACGAAATATTTACATGAAAATTCATCCCTCTATTTATTCCAAATTTATTGATTTTTTTATAATCAGTCAACAAGAATTTCTTGGTTTTGGAATAGTCGGGATTTCACAGGACTGGCGGAATCCCGACTATTGAAAAAACAAGAAATTCCTAATTTGTATTTCCTGAAATTATGTTGTAGAGCAAATTCGACAACTTGTACGGATGCAGAGAGTCGTTGATCGATGGAATCAAACGAGCGACCGATGTTATGATTGCTGGCAAAGTCTGTGTCGTAGCTGGCTACGGTGATGTCGGCAAAGGTTGCGCACAGTCGTTGAGGGCCTTGGGTGGCCGAGTTATTGTGACCGAAATCGATCCTATCAACGCTCTTCAAGCAGCCATGGAAGGATACGAGGTAGTTCATACTTTCATCTGCATTTACATCTTTGATTTTCTTCAATCCGGCTCTCCGTATATCTTTTAGAACTGATTGCCGACTATGGTAGAGGTTAGACTTGAAAAATTCTCTGGGAAAGTCCGTATTATCCTTCGAGCAATGTGATTAGGTAATCGTTCATTCTCCACCAATAATGACCCTTCCTTGTTTCAGGTAACAACGATGGACGAAGCTTGCAAAGTGGCTCAGATTTTCGTGACGACGACCGGATGCAAGGACATCATCGTCAGTCATCACTTTACTGAGATGCGAGACGACTCGATCGTCTGCAACATCGGCCATTTCGACTGCGAAATCCAGGTCGACTGGCTCGAGGCCAACAAAGTTGAAAAAGTTGAAATCAAACCGCAGGTTAGTTGGATCAACTCGTTGATTTGGCCAGCTGAAAGGTTTACATTATCCGTTTTGACATTATCAGTTTATATCTTGGCTTTTCTATGATTTTGTGCAGAACGGCTCATTTTCAACAGAACTATCTAAGGAAAAATCCCGACGGAAACTTGATAAGAAACCCAAACTGAAACTGAGAGTCGAACTGAAAGTCAAACTCGAACTAAAACTTAATGTGAAACTCAAACTCACATTGAAACTGTAAATCAAACTCCGACTGAAATTCTAACTGATATTGAAAATCAATTCTCATTGAAACTCGAAGCGATACTGAAAATCAAATTCAAACTGAAACTCAGAATCAAACTCGAACTCAAACTTGAAAATAAATTTCAAACTCAAACTGAAATTGGAATCGATACTGAGAATCAAACTTGAACTGAAATCCGAACTGATCTGACAGTCTTTTTCAAACTGATGCTCAAACTCAAACTGAAATCTCAACTCATGCTGAAAATCTGTTCAAACCGAAACTCAAAATCAAACTCACGTTGAAACTGAAAATCATAAGTACTTATACTGTAAGGCTTTTTCTGGTGGGGAAAGAGGAGGTGGGAGTTTCTGGGAAACCCATGCCCTGCTGGGCGTGTTCCTGAGTGCCGACGCTCTCATAGTGTTTTTTCTCTTAAGTGGTACCTACCTACGGATTTTTTGATTTTCAGGTTGACAGGTACACTCTGTCGAACGGCAGGCACATTATTGTCCTCGCCCAAGGTCGTCTAGTCAATCTCGGCTGTGCGACGGGGCACTCCTCTTTTGTCATGAGCAACTCGTTCACCAATCAAGTACTCGCTCAGATTGAATTGTTCACCAAAACGTCAGACTATCCAGTGGGCATCTACATTCTCCCCAAGAAGGTTCGCAACTGTTTCGCACTGAATTTGGAAAATAATCATAAGTGATCCAGGAATGCATTGCCTTTTTTCAATCTTCCGATTGTTTCATAATACGGTCTGTTCCCAGCTTGACGAAGAAGTCGCCGCCCTGCATCTGGACCATCTTGGCGTCAAGCTGACTAAACTGACGCCAGCCCAGGCTGAATACTTGGGTGTGTCGCAGGAGGGACCGTACAAACCAGAGCACTACAGATACTAGGAGCAACGTCATCGCACAACGGTTTGAACCTTCAGCTGCGCCGTTGCATGCTGGTCATCAGGCGGATGCCTTGCGGGTTGCCTTCATCGTCAAAGATCATCTCACATTTTCCTCTATGAAACGATTGATTTTTTTTTACACTTGGTCGAACAGCTTTTGAGTTTGTCAAATAAAATAATCAATTGCTTGGACCAGATTTATTTTATCAAATCATCATTATCCTCAATAACGTTAGACGGACAATAATGAGAAGATGGCGAGAAATGAGTCTTGACAAGATGAGCATTCTTACATAATTAAGTACTGGGTTTCGGATCATTTATTTGACCGAATCGCTTCGATAGTTCTTCCAACTGTTGCTTCAGAAGTGCGATCTCTTCGTCCTTTGCCAGCGATTCTCTCTTCAGTTCGTTGATTGTACTCAGATGTTCGTCCGAGTTTTTATTGAATTTGGCGTGTCGTATTTCCTTTATATTGTCGAGCAGTTCGGATGAGGTAGGGCGTTTGTTGAGCGATGTCACCGTTTGGCTTATGATCATAGCCTGAAAGAAAACGTAAATTTTAGTCCAGTTATCAGGGAATTAATTTTTAGAGCAACAAATTATAATTGAGATAGTTTCACTGATGATTTTTCTGAGATCAGTTTCACTCTCCGGCAGGATTCGAACCTGGCACCTCCTGCTCGCTAGGTGGACGCCTTAACCCTTCAGGCGCGGAGAGCATGGATCAATGCAGTATGGAGGGCGTCACTGCTAGACCCATGCTGGGTATGAGGAGGGTAATATGGTAATGTACATTTTTGTTTTTACGGCCCCTTTGCTGTATCAATGGCTTGATAATAATTATCAAAGACAAAGAGATCGATTATTGATCTCTTTGTACTAACCTTTTCAAAGATTTGCCGTTTACTCAAATAGAGGAGTTTTATATTGGGATGACGACCCCCTGGGGAATTTCAACCGCTTTTATGTACCACAATTTGAAATTGTTTATCTCCCTATGACTTGAGGGTAAAAAAATTGGAGATGCTGTTACTTACGATGTTGTTATATTTGGCAGTCAATTCAATAGGAATATGGCCTCCTCTCAGTTGAGAAATGAGCTTGCTCCGTTCCATGGCAGTGCAGAAAGGCTGTATCAGTTCGAAAAGCACGATGCCAAGGCTGTAGACGTCACTCTGTGGAAACAGTTCAATTCATCATAAGAGGTAGTTAATACATCAAGTTTTCTCTTGGCAATCCGTTTTTGCAAACTTCTTTTTCTTGGATTATTTTCTTTGGTCAGGGAACTACTGGAGAATAAGAGCGTAGGACAGTACTTAGTATCATACACCCAAACTATTGTAGAATCTTCACAAGTTCGGTACGATGGACTTACCTTAGCGTGGCAGCCGCCTCTCAGCTGTTCAGGAGCTGCGTACAATTTCGTACCGAGCTGCCCGGGCTGATGACTGAAGACGACCCCGGACGGCTGCGAATGGGCGAGGAGACGGCAGGCCAATCCGAAATCGCCCACTTGTACCAACCGTAAATCGTCACTGACGAAAATATTGCTCGGCTGTAAAGGCGTTCGAGTTAGCGATTCATTTAAATCGAGTAATGAGCCAAAATCGACCAATCCATAGGTTTTATGATCCTCAACTCAGACTCAATTGACTCTACGGCAGTTGATGATAAACAAACCTTGATGTCATGATGCACGATCCCCTGAGAATGGATATACTCGACTCCGCGGACGATTTGTTTGAACACCTCAAGTATTTGCTCCGGGCAGATCTCGGCGAGTTCGTCGTTCCTACAGTCGAGCCACTGCCTCAAGGTCTTGTGGCAAAGCTGCATCTGAATGTACAGGATGGCGGACTGCTGAACAGTGGCCAGCGAGTCCATCGTGAATTGATACTTGGCTTCTCCAATTTGGCAAATTTGTTTCTCGCCATTTTCACTGATCGAAGTCGTGGACGATTCGAACGTCTCCTTCGAAAATTTATGTTTTTCAGACTCGTCATCTCCCGTCCGGACGTCCGCGCGAGATTTTTCCGAATACTCAAAAACTACGTCCAGCGAATCGTTGGTTTGCGTGATCGAGCCGGTTTTTGTGGTGGTTGTCGTGTCGCTAGAACTGAATCAAGAGATTGATCTGATCTGAGATTGCCTTGTTCCTGAATAACGCCAACCTTTCAAGTTTTAAGCTTTCTCAAAAACTACCAATGAAAAGTGTGAAGAAAATCGTAAAACATAAAAACCGTTGGCATTTTATATCAAATATAAGTTTTATAATTGATTTCTTTGGAAGGGAGCGTACCTTACTTCAACACAGCTCGCTCTCTCAGCTTCTCCAGATGCTTCAAGCCAAGCTGCCTTGTAAGCAACAATGTTAGGATGGTTCAACTTGGCCAACATTTTCACCTCTCTCAAATTTCTCAGGAAATGAGAGACACTGCGGTATCTTCAACACGAAAATCTTGTCAAATAACAAAAAAAAAATAGATCGTAATTAAAATTTGTATGCTTTGTTATAATACAATATGCGGTGCCTACCTCAAGTAAATTTTTTTGATAGCGTAAATTTCACCGTCGAGTTTGTGTTGAGCCTTGTATACCCGACCAAAGCCGCCTTTAGCGATGAACTCGAGTTCCTTGAATTCTGTGTGATAGCGGGATAATTCCAGTGGTTTACTGGGCTTGGCGATTGACAAACGAGACCTGTTCAATATTGCTCAGTAATAAAGGATTGAAAATTTTTTAATAAATCGTAAAACAGCACTAAAAAGAAGGGAATCCGGTTCAGCAGAGCTTCTTATCTCTATAATGGATCACAGACGTGGATTGGCCGGTTCGATTCCCGCTCATACTTACTTGTTATTGGGTAAAATGATTTTATTTTCCGCTGCAGTCGACTTAGCTATGGCCAATAGATGATAAAGTGCATTTTGGTAGTGACTCCTCATGAACTGGAACTCTTCTTTTTCGTAACTCTCGCCGATCAGATTCATTTGATGGAGTTTCTCGCAGACAGCTGTATTTGAATAGATTGGTTTAAGGTTGTGGCACTTTTTGAAGAGAAATTTATGCATTGCTCAATTTTGACACTGATTGTTGAAAAGTATGAAAGTACACCTCACCAAGGTATAATTTTCTTTGGTTGGATGGTTCTTTTTCCATGAGGCTGCATATTTGTTCAATAAGGGATTCTATTAATAGGCTCGAAGGTGAAAAGTTCTGAAGTTCTTGCGGTGGAACGTCAACGGCCATCGTTTGATCATTGCCTAAAAACAAAAGAATTTGGGAAAATTCCAATTTGCAAGAAAACATTATCACAACTTAGTGATTTGCGTACAGCCGAACGCAATAACCAAAATTGATCAAATTTGAACCACGGTAGTTTCATAACGGTACGCATCTCTCATATAAAAATCGGCAAGATTCGAGTACCCAAACTGGTACTTTACTGAGTACCCAAAATTTCAAAATGTGCGGACGGGGCTTCTACTGGTGCGGACGGGCTGAAATTCGGTATAGGGCCTTATAATAACCGTCAGCAACTTCCCCTCAAATTTGATCGAGATCCGAGTACCCAAACTGGTACTTTACTGAGTACCCAAAATTTCAAAATGTGCGGCTTCTGGTGCGGACGGGCTGTAATTCAGTACAGGCCGTTCTATTAAACTCGGATTGTAGATGGAAGGTTAGAGGACTTTTCCTCTTGTGTTCTGAAGCTGGACATCCAATACGAAACCACATAGAGAGGGAGAGGGCTGAGATAGGTCCTACGCTGGGCTTTAGGGTTGCACCGATCCCTCAATTTAGATGAAACAACAATCGCGGTAAGTAGCTCAAAAAGTAGAAGCTAAGTATCCAAACGAGAAAATTCAAGGTTGCCACTTACCAAGATCAAACGATGATACCGTCTTCAGCCGAGAAAAATCCAAGTCTTCGTCCCTCATCTTCAAACGATGAAACCTTCAATTGTAGTTCGCATTCCTGTAAGCATAAATTCGTGTAAAACACTGCCAGTATCTAGTAACAGCACTATTGCTCACCTGACTGGTTATAGTACATAGAAAATGGTATCACAAATGAGTAATAATCGTGCTTAGGATTACTGTTTGAATCTCTAAAAACCTTTCAAGTGAGTAAATAGGTACGAACCTTGGGTTCGAACAATCTTTTACACTCGACTTCTACCTTCAAGCATCAACGAGCAACGAAAAACAGTCAAAATATTATGACGAAAGAATCTTCAAACAAGTTAACGTATGGTTACTGTAATTTAACGTACTCCAATGCGGGCTCGCGTAAGCCAAGGATGGTGTAAGCTAGGTAAAGTACGAATGCAGATGTTGACAATTACCGTACTAATTAAAAACTATCGTACGCTTATCTGACATCATGGCTTGACAAGTTGTTGTTGTTTACTATGAACTTTACCATGAGCAGATGTTGGCTGGTCGAAGTTCCTGCGCTCAGCCACGTTTGACGTTGCTTTACTTTTCGTGGACCAACTGGCAACAATTGGTAACACTGATACGGTTGGTAATGCTGCTTTGTCCGTCGCTCTCGCTTGCCCCTCTCTTCGATTCGCCATCTTTGATTCACTTTCTACCTTGAGACTCGTTTGGTGCTCATTTTCTTCGGAGTTGATGAAAATTCGCCAATTACATTGCTGTCTTGTATTGTATCTCGAGTTGGTTTTGCAAAGAACACGTTCTTTGCCGTTGGAATTGAGTAAATTGATGTGAAGTGGAGACCTTTTCTGCGAAGAAGTTACGTTTTCTTACCTCACTTCGGGCAGGAACGACCTTCCCTTGCGTCGAGGAGTGGCCATTCGGATATCCATCAGTTCAACTGGTAAGTTCCAGTTTTGATATTCCTCTCTAGGTTACCCCGGCGGATGCCAGGGTTGTAGTTCGATTTTGGTCAATTACTTAGCATTGAACTGATTGCTGCGATTAAAATTCATTGTTGTACGTGAGGATGATATTCGGAAATTCTTTCTAGATCGTTGCCTTCAACTAGTGCCGCAGGGCAAGTCGTAGAAGCATAGCCTAGTGCCGTGTATTTATCGATGGGGGATGAGGGGTTACCTTAAAGCTGCGCGCAATAGTTATAGGTCCTCTAATCACTCAGTTCGTCTATCGACATCCCGTGGATGTTTCAGCCCCAAACTATTGATGATAGGTATTATTCATAGATTGCAACATCGTTGTTGCGATCCTTATCTGCCCTCTAAGCCCGTGTCCGGGGGGGGGGGGTCGGAAATTCCGATTTTTACAAGTTTAGGTATTGTGGATGGAGGTATTGTGTGTTATCAGTGCACCACTGGTTTTGTTCATGTTATTGTTCAAGTAGCGTGCTATAGCCATTATCTATCTGCAGCCCACTAGGACCCTCAGAAATGCCTACGTCAGCGAAAGCGCGATCAATTGAGTTTACGAGGCAACTTCCTGTCTGCTGCCTCAATCTTTAACCTTCAAATACAAAATGAGGACGATTGAGGCTCCACCAACTGACATTGCCTCAACAAAATAAAAATGAAATTTTTTTCCTCTAAAACTACTTTTGATTTTTATTTAACAGCCTCCGCCTGCACTCCAAAAATTTTATAATAATCATTAAAAAAGATTTTATTGCGTGCCACTCCAGTAATATAAAATTTATACAGTTTCCTGGATGTAATGCATTGTCATGACTTTCCCCTGTTATTATGGTTATTGGTTTCAAAATGCTTAGAAAATAGGTAATACCTACTTATCCCCTATTCTGCAATTTAGTAGTTATACGAATACGAACCTGCTGATCTCATCTTTCCAGAAGCACGAAGAAGCTCTCAATGGCGGAAGATTTTATTGAAGCTATGTTGGAAGCGCCCTACAAAAAAGGGGTAAGAGTTTCTTTGATAATATACATTTAAATAACGATTTTCGTTCACCTTTGCAACAGCACTTTTGAAAGTTGAATTTTTCATACAATAAAAGTGTGATCTTGCACTACACACAAACTGTTGTGAACCTACACTGTATTTTTTTGTGATATTTGATATATGACGGGCGCCATCTCTCGTTTGCTGGTGCCTTCTCTTTGCTGCCATAAGGTCATCCCATTTTTCAACTGAAGATTTCCCATCCCCGCGTATTTTCAGCTAATTTTCTTACAAAGGCAAGCAATCTTCATTGCGCAGTGCGACTAGGACTTCTCAAGAAGAAACAACTGCGACCTATTTTATGATGACTTAATATTATTTTATTTATTTTACTCAAATCACATATAGACATTATTGATGGTGGATCAACTACACCAGCGATTTCTTTAGGCCATTCTTCCTATTCGTTACTCTTAGGTCATCGTCTTAAAATATCAAAATTCTATGGTTTCAATAACCCCTCTGGTTTCTGAGTTTGATGTATGAGGAGATTTAAGGGCAGGTTTTTGCAAAACTTCCAACTTCTCGTTAGTTGCTGTTGGTAACTCCTTGATAGATACGTGGCCAACAGCAGCTGAGGAAATGTTGAAAGTTCAGTAGAAGTGACCCCCAGTGGCCAATTAACGGGCACTGTGACATGAGGTATCATTCGACAAAGGAACGTCCACTTCCAGTCCATGGGAAGGTGGCAGGTTAACGTATACTTACCCTGCGCAACTGACTAACCCCCCGGGGGGTCCCATTGCGTCGTACTATTTCTCAATCCAGACGGATTACAGTTGCGGATCGGTTGTCATCCGTCGTACATAGTCAGTGGTTACCTGGGTCATAACACTTAACTACGTATTTTATCAGGTGGTGGACTGAGCAGCTTAGATCAAGTAATGATTGCTTTCTGTATGTGTTATTGGTTTTTTGTGTCTAATTTGGTATTGGATTAATAATTTTGTAATACCTATCACATTTTCTTGGATTTTTTCGTTTATATCTAACCTAAGAGTAGATTACCAACAATTGGTTTTTCACCCCTGCCGAGAAGTTACATTGTTCTGTCAACCTTCAATTTTCCCAATCGAAGGAATCCCCTCGCTCGATTTTCCCATTCTCAACAGGATTCTACTCTCTACGCTGGTTGGTGTATCGGTTTTGTCCCGCATATGTATGATTTCAAGGACTGGAGCAAGAGAGATGGCGCCCATTATTGATCATAAATTTATTGACTATGAAATTTTACAATAGAAACTTCTCTATCTTATAGACAATTGTATGTCACGCAATGAGAGATGGTGTTACATAGCCGACCTCACCACACGCAAGGTACAAAAAGGATTCTAACTGTAAATATCATTAGTCTTGAGATGTGCCAATAAGCTAAACCATTACGCTCCTTTTGAATTGAGAAATCATTCCAACAATGGGCACTGATCAGTTCCCCTTCCCAATTACAGACTGAAATATTTCTCAACTTTTTGAACATCGCGTGAAACAACAGCAACAACATGAACAACAGCAATAGCATGGGAAAGTGTCCTAATTTGAGGATTGTTTCCTTGATTTAGGATGCCAGGATATATTCTCGAATTAGGCCCAATATTTGTCTTTCTGAACTAAATTTAAGAAAACTGCAAGTACCTACCGCAAAATCACCGGAAATCCAATGGCTTTTCCTGCAGTAGGTATTACAATTTTTGTAATTAGGTACTCCAAAATTTAAGGGACTAATGATGTGTGTAAATCATACGAAAAGAAACTTCCACGCTCAAACACATCAAGAAAGTAGGCACGAAAAAACTCGAGAGCTAAAAAATTCATTGAGCTCCAAAAAAATATTGTAGAACAAAAATCGTAACAAATGAGCTAAAGAATCGACCACTTCAAGAAACTCAAGACAATCTTAAGTGTGACCTACCGTATGGAATTATATTCATTACTCATTTCGCCCAACAACCCTGTCCCATATCCTCATATGGTCATCTAAATCTACCTATTGACAAATTTTGTGTCATGAATACTATGGAAGCGACATCCGAGTCAAAACTCAATTTTTGAGCAGTTTTTCAAAAAAGGTTTTACATAAATATTCCTGTTTCAAGTCTTGCGCATAGAGAATGGTTTGGTTTATGGCCATCTTCCTCAGATAGTTCAAAATTTCTTCCAAACCGAAGGATAATTGTCGTTCGATTCCTCAAGATAACCCCCCAGCTCTGTCGTCAATTTTTGGGTTCGATTGCCCCCTCGGCTCATTTGAAAATGTGCTTTGGTAGCGACTGACTTTCTTAAAGTTTAAAAAACGTCAGTGTGTGTGTGCATTGCCTTATCTTTACAGCCTTGAAAAGACAGCCTTCAATTGGAAATCTATCAACAGTTTTATCATTTTTTTAGGTGGCGTACGCGAAAAACATAACTGTACCCATTCGGTCCAATACGGAAGAAGGTGTTTTCTCATTTGTTTTTAGGTCCATCCAAAGGGTATTGAAATTTTTAATGAAATTTTTCAAATAAGTTCTGTTTTGTAAATGTGCCTTTGAGGTAAACTGCATAAAGTTCCTTCTTTCGGCGTAGGCACTCGAATATGTGATGACTATGCCTTGCCAAGAAGACTCCACTGCACATTGTCCCCAACACAAATGGTAATGGTACTCCAATGGTAAATGTACAGCATTCAACGCCATCTCAATTCAAATATTGTGTCCAGTTGGTCCTCAAATCTGACATTCGATTAGACCATAGTTGCTCTTTGAAGTTTTGCAATACAAGACGATTTCCTTCCTGAAAGATATAAAAGTGTTGCCTTCCTGACTGTCTTTCAAAATCGATCGCTCAACGAATAGGAATTAAAATGAAATGTTATCGCACCAAAAAGAAAGAACAACGCCTATGTATACTATCTACAAAGTTGTTCATTGGAGAATATCTTTGCAGAATAAGGGCTGTGCTATGTACGGATGAAATGTTGTTGCTGCGGTCATAGCCGATCGAAGGTAAGATATCGGACCGGCCAGTGCACGAGCGGCGCAATGGATCAAAAGCCAATTTAGGGAATGGCTGTTGAACTCGAGACTTTACCCTGCCGATTCCTCATTGATCCTTTGGAAAGCATAGATTTTCATCACTCCCGCTCCTCATTTTCTGCCAATTTCCCATGACGCCCTGCGATTCCACGAATATTCACACCTCCCAAACACACATTTCTTCATCGATTTACATCATTATTAATATTCGATTTTCTGTCCCCCTGGTGGTGCTCTGGATTACCTGGTTTTGCTGTTTAGGAGGAGAGCAAGGACAAACCGCTAAAAGAAAATGGCTCTTCTGGAAGCCATAAGTCGTCTAGGTGAGTATCGATTTATCTAGTTTTTGTTGTATATCTGGTTGAGTACTTGAATTATCTAAGCAAATAGTTAAAAAATGATACAGGAGAGTTGGTATCAACTATTTTCCCGATGGTAAAGGCGCAAAAAAAATGTTACGTATCATTCCTCTACAGCAAGAGCAAACATCGGGACCGTTCTCGTTCCAAGGAGAAGGAAAAGGAGAAGGATCGTCGCCATGGAAGCAAGGACCGGGACCGTCACAAGAGGCGCAGCAGCCGCAGCAGAGATCGCAGGAGTCGGAGCAAGGAGAAGCGAAGCCACAGTAAAGACGTCAGGAGCCGTAGCAAGGATAAGAGGCGGAGGTCCAGGAGCAAGAGCAAGGACCGTAGCAAGGATCGAAGCAAAGATCGCAGCAAGGACCGCAGCAAAGATGCGAGCAAAGATAGGAGGAAGAGGTCGAGCAGGAGTCGCAGCCGCGATAAATCCAAGCCCCGCCGCAAGAGATCGTTGACTCCGCTTCTGCTGCCGGGCCGTAAGGAGCCCTATTCCAAGTACAGAAAGTCACCGCCGTTCGGAGTGTAAGCTATCGAGTTGAAATAAATGTTTATTAATTATTATTTCAGTTTTTAGTTATTGAAGAAACGCAAGATTGTTGGTTGAGTTGGGTATTTTCAACAGATTAAACCGTCTGGCATTTTTATCGATTTTCAATCTCTCAAATTCAATTCAGCTAAGAAAATTATAATTTTTTCAGGCCTCCTCTCGATGATCTATCGCCGGAAGAACGAGATGCTCGTACCGTATTCTGCATGCAGCTCTCACAGCGCGTCCGGGGCAGAGATCTTGAAGAGTTTTTCTCCTCGGTGGGAAAAGTAAGCCTTCGAATTTTCTTTCTTCCGTACTTTTCCATTTAGTTGAGCGTGATGAAAAGTCGTTTAATTTTCCATAAATGACTATCTAAAATTGTAAAAACTGCTAACATTTATACCATTTCAGGTAAGAGACGTTCGATTGATCACATGTAACAAAACTCGCCGATTCAAAGGGATCGCGTACATCGAATTCAAGGACCCCGAATCGGTGCCCTTGGTAAGCATAGTTATAATGCAACATATAATATAGCATATTATGGTACAGCTGTCAAATTGTTAATCGATTGCTGTTGTTGTGCTCTTGAAAAAAATCGAATATCTACTGACGCATGATCCTCGTTTGTTTTCAGGCTCTTGGCCTCACTGGACAAAAACTGCTAGGAATTCCAATTTTAGTGCAACAGACCCAAGCGGAAAAGAACAGGACGGGCAATTCCATGCCAAATATGATTCCGCGTGGAGTCCCCGGCCCAATGAAGCTCTACATCGGCTCGTTGCATTTCAACATTACCGAAGACATGCTTCGAGGGATATTCGAACCGTTTGGCAAAATTGACACCGTACAGCTTATGACAGACCCAGAAACTGGGCGGTCCAAGGGCTACGGATTCATCACGGTGAGTGGAATTGGTCATTGAAACTTGCACAAAAGGTGGAATAGTGAGTGACTCCGATTTCTCATGTATGTAACATCCAGGGTTTTTTCGGCACAAATCTTTAGTTATTGACTAAACTACATGAAGTCTGACGTTTTTCCAAGATTTCGGCCAACGTGGTAAATTTGAGGGGTAGTGTTACGGCCAAAATCGCGTTTTTTCCAGTTTTCTTGGTCCTCCGGCTAATGTATGGCTTTTAGGCAAAAACTTGATAAAGAAGAAAATGTCAGGCGTTAAATTTCCCATCAGGTGCATTCCATTGAATGAGTTCATTGGTTAGAATCAACATTTTAATTCTCGATCATTAATATCATGATGTCTGGTTTCTTCCAGTTCCACCATGCGGAGGACGCTAAACGTGCGCTGGAACAGTTGAACGGCTTCGAATTGGCCGGCCGCCCCATGAAAGTCGGCACGGTGAACGAAAGAATGGAAATGGGCTCGAATTTCGGCAACCAGATCGACACTGACGAATTGGACAGATCGGGCATCGATCTCGGAGCGACCGGTCGTCTTCAGCTCATGTTCAAACTCGCCGAAGGTTTGGATTTGGATTTTTTTTTATTCGTGCGTGCTTCATCTTGTCTGTTTGGTCAAAATTACGGATGATGCTTCGCTACAGATGAAGTTAATATTTTCCTACTTGATTCGATCGATTTCCAGGTACTGGTATGCAGATCCCAGCAGCTGCAGCGTCCGCTCTGAACATGACAGCGCCAAGCGTTGTCAATCCAGGACTGACGCCACCCATCGCCACGCAATGCTTCATGCTTTCGAACATGTTCGACCCTGTATCGTAAGTAACATTGAATCGTCAAGGATTCCTAGATTCAACTATCGTTCTGAACAGAAAAATGAATCGTTGCTTTCCTCTTCTCTCCAGCGAGACCAACCCGAGTTGGGATATTGAAATTAGAGATGACGTCATCGAAGAATGCAATAAACACGGCGGCGTTCTCCACGTATATGTCGACAAAGCTTCAGCGGGAAACGTCTACGTCAAATGCCCGACGATTTCGACGGCAGTGGCTGCAGTTAATTCACTTCACGGCCGATGGTTCGCTGGTAAGTAGAAAATGGTCTTTGGCGTTCATAGATATTGATTATATACTATGCCTAAAAACCCTATTCCAGAAAAAAACTTTCTGGTTTTTTTTGTGGGAAATTGCAAATTGCAAATTACTTCCAAAGTTAACGATTAATTACAATAATTTTTTTCGTCCGCTATTTTTCCCAGTTATTGCTTCATTGATCGGTACTTTGCAGGTCGGGTCATAACAGCGGCATACGTTCCTCTCGTCAACTATCACAGCCTGTTTCCAGACACAATGACCAACACTCAACTTCTCGTGACGACGAGGCGGCAAGTCTGACCGGTCGGCAAACAATGAAGATGGTCTGCCGCTATGGAAGACCTCGAATGTCAGACAGGACTGGCAGAGTGAATTGTTGGCAGTCCCTCTGCTGTCAAGGCCACTCCAACGATTTAACTTTGTCGACAAGGGGGGTGGGGGTGGGTTGTTGTGAAGTGCGTCTCTCGAAAGGACTATCCATAAGAATATTGATCAGTTTCTCGTAGTTCCAAGGCTATTAGATCTGACCGAAATAGTTACATCGGTTGGGGAAAAAACACGTGAACTTTCATCGAATCGCGTTCCAAGTGTTGTATTTTCATTCTTTTAGTTAGAAAACCTTACGAGCACTGCGGTAATCTTTGTACAGTCAATATAATATAACATTATTCTTCACTCCTTGCTTCTGATTGTATGATATTTTAAATAAAATGAAATGTGTTTTTATCTGACTTTTTTGTTGCTCCCCCGAAGTGAACGTCACATCCAAAAATGAGTCTGTCGTTGGGATAAAATTTTTGAAGCTGATTTTTACTTCCATATTTACAGAGTAAATGGAAGTATTGTGATCGTCCTAAAATCGAGAATCGGAACGGAGCTTCAGAAAAAACTTTTTCTTATACACATTTACTCAGAATCACTTCCTGAACAAAAGTCTGTGTGTCCGTCTGTGGTCATTTACATAAATGGCCATAACTCCCTCATTTCTCAACCTTTTTTCAAATTTCTTGAACTGAAATGTTTGTCTCGGCAAGACCTAACACCCTGTTTAATCGAAATTTGGATAACGCACAGTACTTCCGATATATTTGCATTTTTTAGTGTATTCTATTCTATTTTTTTCCGGCCACAAAAATGAACCGATTTGAGCGTTCTTCGTCTTAAAATCTTTGTTATACCTTGCAGAATATGTGGATATTTTTTGTATTCCGATAATGTGGTGTATTTTTATTTTGGGCAAATTTTAAAATTTAAATAGTAAATTTTTTGATATTTTTGACCTAAACACCCTCAAAAGCAGTCAAAATATGATCAAATTGTGTCTCAATTTTACGTTTCAAAATATGGAAGTATTGTGCGTTATCTACGCACCAGTGGTTGTAAAATACCACAGTTCGCGAAGTATTCTCGGTAAAAGTGTAAGAGAAAATTTTCTTCGAAGTTCCAATCCGATTTTACGACGATCAAAATACTAGCATTTACCTTGTAAATATGGATGTAAAAACGGTTTTGAAATTTTCAATTAACCTGAATTTAACCCCACAATTGACAAAATGCCTTACAACTTCGAAAACGGACTTCTGGTTTCCTGTAACTAGAACATGCTGCAAGAATATAATTTTTTTAATCTCGATTTTTTGTAGGCTTTACAAACGAAAAAAAAAATGGTGAAAACAGATGAAAAGACTTGGTGAATTGAAGACACTCGCTGATTTCAAAACTTATTGTATAAACGAAGTATTTAATTTTTTCGTATTTTTATTTTTTCGCCCACGCAGCGACATTTTTTTTGTTAAAAGACAATTTTAACTAGTATCTAAAATACAATTTACACGCCTTAAAAGACAACTTAACGCAGGAAAACACAATTCCGTTTGAACATTGGCCGAGAGCCGACTCTCCCGCCATGGAAACGCTCCGCTTTGCCGGAACCCGAGCCGGGCGGTGCCGAGCCGGGCAATCCAACTTCGGGCCAGCCGCTCGGCACGGCTCAGCAAGCCGTAGGCTCTACGATTCCGAGAGTCTACGACCCACGCGCATGTTCGTTTGTGTAATTTCATGTTCGGCTATCCTGCTAGTGCGAATCGCCTGTTCGCGGCCTCAGTCTTCCGCCGTCTTCCCTCCGCGTCGCGCTCGCGTAAGTAAATTTTCCTTTTTGCCCCCCTAGGATAGGAAAAAACACTTCGAAAAATATTTTACATAGAAAAACTTCGTTTCTAATTGTCCTTTTTCTGATTTCCTTCTTCAAATTCCTTGAACTAAGAGATTTTTCTCAGTAAGACCTAGCACCCTGTTGAATCAAAATTTGAATTACTCGCAGTACTTCCGATAAATTAGCACTTTTAGCGTTTTCAATTTTATTTTTTTCCTGACCACAAAATTGAACCGATTTCAGCGTTCCTAGTCTTAAAATCTTCGGTTTAGACTGCAGAATACGTTGGTATTTTTCATGTTCCGATAACTTTTCATATTTTTAGGCGAGTTTTAAAATTTGCATTATGAGTCCTGGTATTTCTGAGCCATAAAGCCTCCTAAGTCGTAAAAATGTGATACAATCGTGTCGAAAATTTGCGAATCATAATATGGAAGTATTGTGTGTACCACTGGTTTGAGTGAAGGTTTTCGATAATTCAATTACCGAGTATTTCGGTCATTTCTGCGTGAAAGCAAGTGAGTTCGGCATAGTGCGGGCTTAATATCGATAATGAGTAAAGAAAAATGCCATTGTTTTCGCCCGTTAACCGAATTTATCCCGAATTTTACCGAATTTTTCCGATTTTATCATAGAGAGGGTCGGAGCTAGTTAGGGCATGTCGCTCTAGTCTCATAGCTTAACATGTACTTTGGTACACTGCGGTCATTGCCTCGCCGCCTCGAGCGGACTGGATCCAGCGTGTTGAGGGCGTTGCGTTCATCGCGGTCGCCTCGGGTTCAGAGGCCGTTGGACTAGCACGCCGGGCTTAGCAAGGAATTGCCTTGCACGCTCATGAAGGTGCATAGCGCTGCGTCTACGGAAAAAATAGTCGGCGGCGCATCGCCGCGTAGACGCAGCGCCGCGCTCCCGTATTTCGCCAGTGGAGCGGGGCCGTGTAAATTGAATTGTGCCCTCGCTAATCGATACTATCGATAGTTTGTGTTTGTTATTCAATAACAAATCTTTGTAATCGCCCAAGTTTCAAATAATTTTAAAATTTTCCGTAGGTACTCACACGATTATTTCTCATTGTCCGAAAATTTCTTTCTACTCCGACTGGTTTATTTCTTGGTATGAAAAGATAGTTTTGGTAAATTTCTTGGACTTTTGTTGTTAATAAAGATAAATAATATAAATGTAAATTTATTATAAATAAAGGTAAATAAAGATAGATTGGTCAACTTGATAAAAAATATAAATAATATTAATAAAGATAAATAATATAAATATAAATAAAATATAAATACATAAATAAAGGTAAATAAAGATAGTTTTGGTAAATTTCTTGGACTTTGGTTGACCTATCGATAGTATTGGTTAATTTCTTGAACTTTCGTTGGTAAATAAAGATAAATAATATAAATAAAGTTGAATTAAGATAGTGTTGATAAATAAAGATAGTTTTGGTAAATTAAGATAAATAATATAAATATTTTTAAGTATAATCTATAATAATAAAAGCAAGACACATAGTGCAATGTGTGTGTCTGTTTGACCGAGCTCTCCAGCCAAATCTATCGCACGCAGGGACCTGGAATTTTTTACACGGAAGCACAAAGGGGCTGGCAACAAGACCTCGAAGCCCGATTTTCGATTTTTAAATTAGATAAATAATTTATATATATTTATATAATTTATATTTCAAATTATTTGAAATTTTTTTTTAATTAAAAATTTTTGATTTTCGATTTTTGAATTAGATAAAAAATTTATATATATTTATATAATTTATATTTCAAATTATTTGAAAATTTTTTAATTAAAATTTATTTATTTTATCATTTTATTATTTATTTTATTAAATTTAAAAAAACTTTCGATTTTTGAATTAGATAAAAAATTTATATATATTTATATAATTTATATTTCAAATTATTTGAAATTTTTTTTTTAATTAAAAAAAATGACCTGTTCTCATTTAAACTAAATTTTTAACAGATTGTTTCTTTTTATCGACAGGGAACTCAACACAACTCAACTCGACTCAACTCAACCCAACCCAACCCAACCCAACCCAACCCAACCCAACCCAAACCCAACCCAACCCAACCCAACCCAACCCTCAACCCAACCCAACCCTCAACCCAACCCAACCCTCAACCCAACCCAACCCTCAACCCATCCCAACCCTCAACCCAACCCAACCCTCAGCCCAACCCAACCCTCAACCCAACCCAACCCTCAACCCAACCCAACCCTCAACCCAACCCAACCCTCAACCCAACCCAACCCTCAACCCAACCAAACCCTCAACCCAACCCAACCCTCAACCCAACCCAACCCTCAACCCAACCCAACCCTCAACCCAACCCAACCCTCAACCCAACCCAACCCTCAACCCAACCCAACCCTCAACCCAACCCAACCCTCAACCCAACCCAACCCAACCCTCAACCCAACCCAACCCTCAACCCAACCCAACCCTCAACCCAACCCAACCCTCAACCCAACCCAACCCTCAACACAACCCAACCCTCAACCCAACCCAACCCTCAACCCAACCCAACCCTCAACCCAACCCAACCCTCAACCCAACCCAACCCTCAACCCAACCCAACCCTCAACCCAACCCAACCCTCAACCCAACCCAACCCTCAACCCAACCCAACCCTCAACCCAACCCAACCCTCAACCCAACCCAACCCAACCCTCAACCCAACCCTCAACCCAACCCAACCCTCAACCCAACCCAACCCTCAACCCAGCCCAACCCTCAACCCAGCCCAACCCTCAACCCAGCCCAACCCTCAACCCAACCCAACCCTCAACCCAACCCAACCCTCAACCCAACCCACCCCTCAACCCAACCCAACCCTCAACCCAACCCAACCCTCAACCCAACCCAACCCTCAACCCAACCCAACCCTCAACCCAACCCAACTCTCAACCCAACCCAACCCTCAACCCTCAACCCAACCCAACCCAAGTTGAGTTGTGTTGAGTTCCCCGTCGATAAAAAGAAACAATCTGTTGAAAAATTAGTTTATATAAGAACAGGTAATTTTTTTTAATTAAAAATAAAATTTCAAATTTATCTAATTTAAAAATCGAAAATCGGGCTTCGAGGTCTTGTTGCCAGCCCCTTTGTGCTTCCGTGTAAAAAATTCCAGGTCCCTGCGTGCGATAGATTTGGCTGGAGAGCTCGGTCAAACAGACACACACATTGCACTATGTGTCTTGCTTTTATTATTATAGATTATACTTAAAAATATTTATATTATTTATCTTAATTTACCAAAACTATCTTTATTTATCAACACTATCTTAATTCAACTTTATTTATATTATTTATCTTTATTTACCAACGAAAGTTCAAGAAATTAACCAATACTATCGATAGGTCAACCAAAGTCCAAGAAATTTACCAAAACTATCTTTATTTACCTTTATTTATGTATTTATATTTTATTTATATTTATATTATTTATCTTTATTAATATTATTTATATTTTTTATCAAGTTGACCAATCTATCTTTATTTACCTTTATTTATAATAAATTTACATTTATATTATTTATCTTTATTAACAACAAAAGTCCAAGAAATTTACCAAAACTATCTTTTCATACCAAGAAATAAACCAGTCGGAGTAGAAAGAAATTTTTGGACAATGAGAAATAATCGTGTGAGTACCTACGGAAAATTTTAAAATTATTTGAAACTTGGGCGATTACAAAGATTTGTTATTGAATAACAAACACAAACTATCGATAGTATCGATTAGCGAGGGCACAATTCAATTTACACGGCCCTGCTCCACTGGCGAAATACGGGAGCGCGGCGCTGCGTCTACGCGGCGATGCGCCGCCGACTATTTTTTCCGTAGACGCAGCGCTATGCACCTTCATGAGCGTGCAAGGCAATTCCTGGCTAAGCCCAGCGTGCTAGTCCAACGGCCTCTGAACCCGAGGCGACCGCGATGAACGCAACGCCCTCAACACGCTGGATCCAGTCCGCTCGAGGCGGCGAGGCAATGACCGCAGTGTACCAAAGTACATGTTAAGCTATGAGACTAGAGCGACATGCCCTAACTAGCTCCGACCCTCTCTATGATAAAATCGGAAAAATTCGGTAAAATTCGGGATAAATTCGGTTAACGGGCGAAAACAATGGCATTTTTCTTTACTCATTATCGATATTAAGCCCGCACTATGCCGAACTCACTTGCTTTCACGCAGAAATGACCGAAATACTCGGTAATTGAATTATCGAAAACCTTCACTCAAACCAGTGGTACACACAATACTTCCATATTATGATTCGCAAATTTTCGACACGATTGTATCACATTTTTACGACTTAGGAGGCTTTATGGCTCAGAAATACCAGGACTCATAATGCAAATTTTAAAACTCGCCTAAAAATATGAAAAGTTATCGGAACATGAAAAATACCAACGTATTCTGCAGTCTAAACCGAAGATTTTAAGACTAGGAACGCTGAAATCGGTTCAATTTTGTGGTCAGGAAAAAAATAAAATTGAAAACGCTAAAAGTGCTAATTTATCGGAAGTACTGCGAGTAATTCAAATTTTGATTCAACAGGGTGCTAGGTCTTACTGAGAAAAATCTCTTAGTTCAAGGAATTTGAAGAAGGAAATCAGAAAAAGGACAATTAGAAACGAAGTTTTTCTATGTAAAATATTTTTCGAAGTACTCGGAAGTACTGCGGGTAATTCAGTGCCCAGTGGAGCGGGGCCGTGTAAATTGAATTGTGCCCTCGCTAATCGATGCTATCGATAGTTTGTGTTTGTTATTCAATAACAAATCTTTGTAATCGCCCAAGTTTCAAATAATTTTAAAATTTTCCGTAGGTAGGTACTCTCACGATTATTTCTCATTATCCGAAAATTTCTTTCTACTCCGACTGGTTTATTTCTTGGTAAGAAAAGATAGTTTTGGTAAATTTCTTGGACTTTTGTTGTTAATAAAGATAAATACTATAAATGTAAATATAATATAAATAAAGATAGATTGGTCAATTTGAAAAAAAATAAAAATAATATTAATAAAGACAAATAATATAAATATAAATAAAATATAAACACATTAATAAAGGTAAATAAAGATAGTCTTGGTAAATTTCTTGGACTTTCGTTGGTAAAAAAAGATAAATAATATAAATAAAGGTGAATTAAGATAGTTTTGTAAAGTTTTGATAAATAAAGATAGTTTTCGTAAATTAAGATAAATAATATAAATATTTATAAATATAATCTATAATAATAAAAGCAAGACTTACACATAGTGTAATGTGTCTGTCTGTCTGACCGAGCTCTCCAGCCAAATCTATCGCACGCAGGGACCTGGAATTTTTTACACGGAAGCACAAAGCGGCTGGCCACCAGACCTCGAAGCCCGATTTTCGATTTTTGAATTAGATAAATAATTTATATAATTTATATTTCAAATTATTTGAAATTTTTTTTTAATTAAAAATTTTTGATTTTCGATTTTTGAATTAGATAAAAAATTTATATAAATTTAAATAATTTATATTTCAAATTATTTGAAATTTGTTTTAATTAAAAATTTTTGATTTTCGATTTTTGAATTAGATAAAAAATTTATATATATTTATATAATTTATATTTCAAATTATTTGAAATTTTTTTTTTATTAAAAAAAATGACCTGTTCTCATTTAAACTAAATTTTTAACAGATTGTTTCTTTTTATCGACAGGGAACTCAACACAACTCAACTCGACTCAACTCAACCCAACCCAACCCAACCCAACCCAACCCAACCCAACCCAACCCAACCCAACCCAACCCAACCCAACCCAACCCAACCCAACCCAACCCAACCCAACCCAACCCAACCCAACCCAACCCAACCCAACCCAACCCAAACCCAACCCAACCCAACCCAACCCAACCCAACCCAACCCAACCCAACCCAACCCAACCCAACCCAACCCAACCCAACCCAACCCTCAACCCAACCCAACCCTCAACCCAACCCAACCCTCAACCCAACCCAACCCTCAACCCAACCCTCAACCCAACCCAACCCAACCCAACCCAACCCAACCCAACCCAACCCAACCCTCAACCCAACCCTCAACCCAACCCTCAACCCAACCCTCAACCCAACCCTCAACCCAACCCTCAACCCAACCCTCAACCCAACCCTCAACCCAACCCTCAACCCAACCCTCAACCCAACCCTCAACCCAACCCTCAACCCAACCCTCAACCCAACCCAACCCAACCCAACCCAACCCAACCCAGCCCAACCCTCAACTCAATCCAACCCAACCCAACCCAACCCTCAACTCAATCCAACCCAACCCAACCCAACCCAACCCAACCCAACCCAACCCAACCCAACCCAACCCAACCCAACCCTCAACTCAATCCAACCCAACCCAACCCTCAACCCAACCCAACCCAACCCAACCCAACCCAACCCAACCCTCAACTCAATCCAACCCAACCCAACCCAACCCTCAACTCAATCCAACCCAACCCAACCCAACCCAGCCCAAACCTCAACTCAATCCAACCCAACCCAACCCAACCCTCAACTCAACCCAACCCAACCCAACCCTCAACTCAATCCAACCCAACCCAACCCAACCCTCAACTCAATCCAACCCAACCCAACCCAACCCAACCCTCAACTCAATCCAACCCAACCCGGCCCGACCCGACCCGACTCGACTCGACTCGACTCAACTCAACTCAACTCAAAATTTGTTTTATAAATTTAAAAAAAGACCTGTTCTTATTTAAACTAATTTTTTAACAGATTGGTTCTTTTTATCGATGGGGAATGATATGTGTGTGGGGGAGGGGGGAAGAGAGAGACAGTCTACCTAATTACTTAATCAATTAATCACAATTTTTTTGACACGGGCAACGCCGGGCGGTTACAGCTAGTATAAAAATAAAGGTAAATAAAGATGGTTTTGGTAAATTTCTTGGACTTTCGTAGACCTATCGATAGTTTTGGTTTATTTCTTGGTAAATAAAGATAGTTTCGGTAAATTTCTTTTTTCACACCGACTCCCTTGCTAATTTGGACTACCGTTGACCTAATGAAAGTTTTGGTTTATCATTCAGTATTAATAAATCTTCGTAATCGTCCAAGTTTCAAAAAATTTTACCTTTTTTCGCATTCAACTGTAACTGAAAGAATACTGAACTGTAGTAGAATTTGATTATTATTATTTATACATTATTATTATATTAGGTATAATATACCTAATATTATATTGTATTATATACCTAATATTATATATACCTAATATTATATACCTAATATTATATACCTAATATATTATATTGTTTTATATTATTATGGCATAATACAGATATTACATTGTATCATTACTTATATGCATTACCTATTATATTATTATTTTTATTATTGACAACCTATCTATTATTTTATCTATTATTAATAGTTCAATACTTAGTTAATTATTGTGGTTTTCTCTAGCTCGGTGTACTGATATCTATGGTAAGATTTGGTATCTAGCATGGTTGTTTTGGGTCATCCAGATCCGGAATGAGGACAAATATCTTTTTTTTAATAAAAGATTCCAAATAATTTGGAAATTTAATAAGATCATTATTCAGCATCATTATTACGACCAATTAATCAGCGTAAATGCTGTCTTCTTGATTTATTTTTATTTTTCAAGACTTCAGACTATCATAGTAGGGACTTGAAGAGCGTTTTTCGTTTTTTAGGTTGAGTAAAAATTTTTAGGTTCAAATTTATTATTATTCTGTCGACCTATCGATACACGGAACTATCGATAGCATCGATCGATTAACACAATCGATATTAAGCCAGCACTATTCCGTAATAATAATTCCACGAAATCTCGGATTCGATGAATATAACTGACAATTTTTTGCAAAATACTCATTTCATTTTCTTACCGTCCCGTTTCGCTCGTTCCGATTCGCGTCCGTCCGATTTCTCGTGCCGGTTGAGGGAACAACAATTTTTAAATGGTTCTGTGTTGTGTCGCTGTGTTGTGTTGTGTGGTGGATTCGCTTTGGACTTTGTGTCTGCCGCCCTGGTAACGCCACAAGTCAAGATTCCATCGGTTCGATGAAAGTAAGTGCTAGAATAGTGTCGAAAATCTTTCATCCTATGCTCGTTCTGGCGCATTCCTATGCTCGTGGCTGTCGTTTTCATAATCAACTTGGAAATTCAGATTTTTTTATGATTGAGATTTTCATCTTACATTTTTATGAACTCGTCCTCGCTGTAACCAGAGTGAAGTTAGCAACGGTTCAGCAACGGTCAACTGCGGGTTTCTTTTCTAAATTTTCGGACTCTAGGGACGTCTAGGAACACATTTATGGCAATTTTAAAATTGTGCCACCAGTCATACAGTCCGTACAGCTCGTTGCTAACTGTTCCTTCACACATTCTTTATACAGATCAGGTGACCTGGATGCTCGCTGCGCTCGCATCTCCAAGACAGAAAAACATCCCTCATCAGTCCAATTCGACATACTCTTCAGTCAAACGCTAATCAAGCAAGATATTTTATAGCCTACCTACTTATCCGAGAAGGTGTTGGATACACCAAGGTGTTTAATCCTAAGGCGTACAATGTGACTGATGGCACAATTCTTGTACAGCCAGAAATGTGTTCCAAGACGTCCCTAGAGACCAATTAGTTAGAAAAGAAACACGCAGTTGACCGTTGCTGAACCGTTGCTAACTTCACTAAGCTCTCGCTGTAGTCTACAGCTAATCCAGTGTAGTAAGCAATATTTTTTTCTCTCGATTTTATTCAAAATTTGACGTCTAACCGCAATGCTTCTTCTTGTTTGTTGCAGGTGTGATCAAGTGCCGTGTTTATTCTCAAGGGAGTGCAATTCCAAACATTTGATCAATATTAGTAGGTGATTACGTTAGGTTTGAAAATTTCGGTTTGGTGTTCATCTGATCAAACTTCAAAGTTCAAAAAGTTTCAATTCCTGACTGGAGCCTTTGACAATTGAGTCGGTAGGTATTTCTTTGCTTCAAATTTTCACCATAGAAAGCAATTCGACACAAAAGCTTTGAGTAAAACCTAGTTGTTGGAAAAATTCAAAAATCCCTTAAATTCGTAAATTGAACTGTTTTCTGGATTTTTTCTCCTAAAATCAAGTTTTATTTTGACAAAAAAAGTGTCGTGCTGTGGAAACATTCTGTGGTTCGAGAAGTGCAACACCTCGGAGTATGCAGCCGGAGACATCGGCCAACGAGGAGCGACGCGGCCAAACGTAAGTTACCATTAAATGATAAATTTTATCATTTTTGATAAATTTATGATTTATATCACACTAGGTATTTCTATTATCTCTGCTTCCCTGAAGCAAATGGAGCTTCAACGGATTTTCCATTTTTTTGTTACAGGTATGTCCGAACTTGTCTGCGTTTGGTCCAAAGGTAAGAGTTTTTCATTTGAAATCGAAGAGATGCATGGCTTACGAACGAAAAATAGGTAAATAGGTAGGTATTGTAGTGAAGGATCCCCACATTTTGGCACTTTATCGACCCGTTACATTCCCATAAACTAGAATTTCGCGTTTTTTATTATCTCGTGTCCTGTCCAGTTTTTCTTGACATTTCTGAAGTGTTTCTCGAAAAGTCTTCGCGATTTATTGTGACTCAGGTTTCTCCTGATGTTCGAGCGTTCAATTAAGTCGTGGGAATAGGTAAGTACGATTCATTAAAAAAAAATGCCAATTATTAGATACAAAAATTACCTTGAATAATTTTTTGTGCTTTGAATATCCACTGTTCGTAATCATGTTACGGCCATCGATCAGAAATTAGGCTGTAACTCGATCGAAAATTCACCATTTGTTTTCACACAATGTCATTGCAGTGATGGACAATACTACAACTATCCGTAACATCTTCGGGCTGAGGATTCATATAATTTCGACCGAACTTCAGGTAAGTTCGATTGGTCGTCAGTTTATTAAAATAATCATATTATATTACTATGAGTATAAGTACCTATGAGTATAAGTACCTCAATTTTTAAAATTTTTGATTTTTGTTAAATAATATTTATTTAAATGAATACCTAATTAAAAATATTTATTTTTTAAAAAGTATTAATTAATATTTATTTAAATAAATAATAAAAAGTATTTATTCAAACAATATTAGTTATAATAATATTTATACTTGTATTGCAGATTATGCGATAAGGAAAAGTCAAAGCAAGGTGCTCCTTTTTCGGATTCTCCAATGTTTCCGACAACTTCAAGTCATATTTCACACTGTCTGGCGCCGGAGGGTGAAAATCTTGATTTTGTCACCGCCTATCGGTGACCACTGGCGCGGCTCCAATTCGAGAAGGTAAAACTATAAGGCAGTTTCAAGTTGGAAGCTTGTTTTTGTAAACGATGGCACCGAGCAATCTCTGGTACCATTTGTCGGCAAGAAAACATCGAATATTCGGCCAGGGTCCACATTTGTTTCAGAAAGTTCATTCCCGCGACCTTGTTGGAAAGAGTTAAACGAGACGTGTAAGTGGACGAGATGAATGGAGCTCGTATGGAATTCCATCTCCTGAATGAGTAAGTATGTGGTATGCTCTGATAATTGTCCCAGCTTTCGTAGCTCTCTCAACAATGCAGTTATGTTATTGTTACATTAAAAAATACTTGAACCGATCAATTAAGAGCTCACAGAAAGTAGGTCAAAAACTGTCAGAATTTAGAGGACTACTCCACCCTCTCGGTACTTTCACCTATGCCTATATTCAGAAACGTTCACCTAGCCTTCCTACTTCAACCTAGATGCTTCACTATTGAAGACCGCAGCGGCGACGCCTCTACCTTGACTTGGAGACGGCCTCCAGTACAGATGACTGGCTACACTGCGCGCGCCACCGGCTGATCGTGAACTTTACTCGTTCGGCGTACTGCCCCCTCTGTTGCGTGCTTTCTTGCTACTATTTGCTTTCTACTTTTTTTTCTGCGCTCGTTCAGCCTCTGTGCATCTTAACCCCCTGGTGGGAACATGCCATTTTGCTCCGCTTAGTGGGAACATCTGCTTGAGAGGCAGCTATAGTAGTAAATCGTCTCTAAAACCTGGGTTTCACTTTAATATAACAATTAAAGCTGTTTGTATATTTCAAAAACACTATATATTTATCTTATCTCTAATTTGACATCGTCCAGAACGTATATCGACAGTCTATCGATAGTAAAAGTGGAAAACCTCGTAAGTCTCAATTTTTAGTGAAATAAAGATTTGAGCTCTATGGGTTGTATTCGAGCCGTAGATCTATCAAGTGGAGCCGGATTCCTCCGGGTTTTCGTCTCATTTCTGCTCTATGGCCATGTGCAATGACCTGTAAGTCAAAACCTTTCAGAGGTGTTGCAAAAGCTAGCACGTTTTTTTGTACTCTGACAAATTTCTGAATTTGGACATAAAGGATTTACACTTTTACTATCGATATTATATCTCAAAATTCAGTAACAATGTCAAAATAGTATGAAGAATTATTTCAACTAATGAGGACCAATATACCAAAACACATCACAGTAAGTTGCGAGTTACGGGTCACAAAATATCAAAACACCATCAAAATTGTGAATTCAAGTAAAATACGATGGAGGAGCTGAAGTTCTGGACAAGCACTTTGTAGAAGGCTTCCATTCAATATTTCTTGACGCATTCGTTGCATATTTGCCTGTCAGGCAGACGCTAAAATATACACCAGTGGGAATATTTGCCTGTCAGGCAGATATTAGATCGTACATTAGAAGGAACATCTGCCTGTGAGGCAGACTATAGTTTAGGAAAATTGCATTTACGTTGAAAAAAACGCAGCTTAGAGCAGGATTGACCCTTCTTCTGCAAGGGGTAGATGTTGATTGAAGCACATGTAGAGCCTGGGCGCCTCAGGTTGACAGTGGAGCGCTCCAGTGACCAACCTTTAAATCATATCTGCCTCACAGGCAGATGTTCCCACGAGGGGGTTAAATTGTTAAGTATTATCCGAATATATCCATTCATTCCAGTGTGATCATATTTTACCCGTAATCCTTGGAGAAGCAACGCCCGGTGAATAATGCAATAATTTGATGAATTTTATTGCGGCTGAACCGGTGTTGTTTTATCATCAACAAAAACATTTAACATCTATTTTTTTAAATTACCTTAAAAGACTTAAAAGTACCTAATTTAATTCAATTTCTAAGTTTGACCATTTTTCAATACATTGTTAATAACAAAGAGTAATTTTTCATTATTTTTTCTCAATTATTCAATAAGTAATAAACAATTGTAATCGCCAAAGATTTTTTCACATGAGCTAAACATAAAAATTTTCAGTTTTTCTTCTAGAGCTTATTGTGTGTTATCTGTACACCTGCGATTTCCTTCTAGATTTTATCATCAAACTCAATAGGTACCTATGTATGAACAAAAACATTTTTCAATTAAATAAAAATCAAAATTCATTATTTAATTTTAATTTTTGGCAGTTGTTACGTATAAAATAGGTTAGATTAGCCTGAACCCGGACCAAGTTTATGTTCCGAAAAATTGGCGTTTTTTTATTTTGGGCGAATTTTGAAATTTGAATGGTGAATTTTATGATATTTTTGACCTAAACACCCTTAAAAGCAGTCAAAATATGATCAAATTGTGTCACAGTTTTACGTTCCAAAATATGGAAGTATTGTGTGTTATCTACGCACCACTGGTTTTACTGATTTTACGCATGTTGTACACTTACCTACTCCATGTATGCGTATGAAATGATAAAAAAAACCGGTGGGGCATAGATAACACAAAACTTGTTGTTTATCAATTAACTTAAATCTAGATTCACCCACGGAAGCTTGCAAATTTCACCTAGGAGATATATTTTCATTAATAGTCATACAGAAAATTGCTTGGTAATTAATGAATTGAAGTATGTAGATGAACGTTTTTTCCTAAGCTCCGTCTTGATTTCTATGTCAGGACGATCACAATATTCAAATAAAGAAAATAAGTGATTTTTATAACTTATTTGTTCCCGAAATACCAAATAGACCCAAAGCAACAAGGCCTAAATGAAAATCACTAACAAATAAGAAATTCATGAATTGCGTACGAATGTGTATTTTGTTGATTTCGAACAATAAATACATAAGCATTATTAACACAAATATTCCAATAAAGATAATTCCGGTTAATTGACAACATTTTTCAATCCAATATCCAAAGAAGCATCAGATACCCATTACTGATGAGATTTTTAAATTAAAATTTGGAGTGAATATGGTGATGTTCATCTGAAGCTTTGTTGGATATCGATCAGATAAATTTTGTAAACGAACCCTAAACAATTCTAAAATAATAAATAGGTTCTTTGTGGAAAAGAATAATGTTTATAAAGTTTGCCATGACAATCACAACTTTTTTTAAATAGTGGTGATGACCCAATAATATCCTTTGAACAGTGGATTGACCTCTAGCGGTACAACAAAAGCATCGTTTTCAGAAAATATAGTCATAAGATCCAAACGCAACTATTATTTCTGTAAAATTAAAATCTCTGCCTTGACGAGGATGATTTGATCCCTTTTTCAAGGAGCGCCTTGATCGGCGGGTAGATTTCATGGAAAGACGATTTGTTCTGAGCGCAGATCAACTGTTCGTACTTTTTGACAGCTCCGCTCAAAAGTTCCAATATGTCCCTTTCATTCGAATGGTTGTCCATCCATTCGGAAAGTTTGGCGATCGTCCAGCCGACGCTCTGCAAAAGGAAGAATGAGATAGCAGACTCGTAGTGGCACCCACTTGTGAAATCTGCTTTTAAGGCCCGGTTTATTGACAAAATTTACCCATCAGATATCAGATATTATCTAAAGAAGCTCCCCAGTACCCATTACCGATGAGATTTTTACATTGAAATTTGAAGTAAATTTTATCAGAAGTTTTTTTGGATATCAGACGGATAAATTTTGTCAATAAACCGGGCCTAAAATAGAAGTAATCATCACAATCCAGCACCTCATGTGGAGAAGGAAGTTCAGCTGGGCCCCTTGAGAAGAGCAGCATAATCGCCAAACTGTACGGTATGACTTGTCCGAGGACGGGCGAATTGACGACGTCATCCGGCGGCGCCGCGATCAGCGGGCGAAGGGATCTCAGCGTACTGTAAACGCTTCCTAACTCGCTCAGCTGGGTGCACAACGGTGAGATGGCCTCTTCGAACTGGAATCGATGACATTTGATATGGTACTGTTTATTTTCATAGTCTGACGTGGTTTAATTACAGGAAGGCCTAGGTACATCACGAACGGAAGACTTTCAAGGCGTAATTCATATCTATTAGATTGCAAGGATCTAAAGATGACCATAAAAGTTTTCTGAAAATTACTCAAGAAAGCCTCGAGAAAACTAACTTAAACGTAGATAGCACACAATAGATATTTTGATACGTACAGTTTTGACACAATTTGATTGTTTTGTAAGAATTCGTCTTAACTATCATGCTACCATAAAAAATTGGTCAGAAAATTGATAAAAAATTGATGCCGTTCGTCCCTATTTCTTTTTCGTAGAGTTCAAGCCCTTGATCTCCCAAAATCAAGCACTAACAATTTGATCGCCAAATGAGCGACGATTGGAGTTGATGAAATTCGGATTCGATCTCAGGATTACTCTTAGATCTCCTATTGAGGGAGGATCAAAATGTTCTATTCTTGCAGAATTCGTGCTACTTACAGTTTTAAAATCCGCCATTAGTTTCTTACGACCTTCATCGCTCAACGGCCTCACCAGGACCGCATGCCTGAGAAAAACGCCAATTGCTTTTGACGCCACTTCCATACATCTGAAATTTAAAACAATCAAAAATAGGGTTTGTTCCAGAAGCGTGAGCGTAAGCATTTGTGGGTGCATTGGGCATGCGCAGTGAAAGGTTTGGTAGGCAACGCCCTATCAACAACACTCACTACAAAAAAAATCCTACGACAAGTCAACTTGAGTAACCGGTTTTTTCTGGGTCAGTTAAAAACAACAGAACCTTGAACTGCGCATGCGCAAAACAACTGCGTGTGCTAACACTCGCGCTTGCAGAACAGGACCATAATTAAAAGCCGCAATGAGAAGCATGAGTACACTGAGGAAAGTACAAAGTTCCTCGGTGAAAAATAATTGGTGTAGGTACTTACGAGTTAGCGACCAGGGCTTGGTTCTGAAATGGTGACAGATAACTTGTCACAGCTCTAGCAGTGAAGGTCTGAAGTTCCCTTATGTACAATGAGACAGCTCCGCTGTATTCCGACCTGGAATATTCAACACGTATCGTCAAGAATACGACCAACAAAACAAGGCCTGTATTCATGAACGATCTTAAGCATTTCGCCATTCAACATGCAATAGTTATTAACTCGATTTTTGGCAAAAATTAGTAATTGGTATCACTGGATTGGTTTTCCCAAGGGAAATCTGATGGTACCACTGATTTGCTCGAATTCGGGAGAAAAAGCTGTCAGAAACCATTTGGAGCAACACCGCAATTTTTCTAAAGCCCTTAAAAGTGGTTATCTTTTGCCACAATTCGAAAATTCTCATGTTGATTGGGTGCAGCTCTTCTTTTTGATCACTATCCAAATTTTTGTTACATTTTTACTCAATTTTGAATGCTTACAAGTTGTAATCCTCGTTGTGCATTGTGAGCAGAATTGACTCCATGGCGACAAGAATCGACGCCAGCAGCGGATTGAGAATTTGCTGCGAGAGAGATTCGCCCGAATCGACGGAGTTGAGGATGACGGCAGCGACGTTTCTGCTCAGGCCCAAATTATTGATGACATTTTTCACTTGCTCGCAGAAATAGTATACGATATTGGAGACGTGAACATTCTGTTCCTGGCTTGCGTTTGGCGCTTCTGTAAATTCGAAAGTCGACCGAGATTTCATTACATCTCTGGATTTTCATGTTGATACTGCAAAACGGAAGATCCAAAAGTATCTCAAATTCTCAAATGGAATTTTGAAAAAATTAATTTTTATTTTCATTAACTCTCTAGTAAGACTCTCTACATCTAACATTAGACGGCTCATTTTTACCCTCGCAGTTTTTCATGCTATTCATCTTCTGACCGGTACAGGTACTCGCGATTACATAAATTCTCCAAAATCAACCCTAGAAAAGACGTAAGTGCACGTACCTATCACTTGTGTGGCGTCAGGCGTATTGACCAGCATTTGTTCTCCTTTTTGACAGAACAAGGAAACGGCCTTGGCTATGTTTCTGGCAACGGGTACTGTCAGCGCCTCGTCAACCAGAGATACGCTGAGCTCACTGAAAGGAACGGACGAGGATAAAAACGATTTTGACGAATTATGAATACGATGAGGTGAATCTATCCAACAGGGCATTTTCAAGTGTCAATCAGGACCAGTCTACTGTGGTGTGAAAATGGGCTTTTGGTACATTATTTTCAGAAATAATGTACCTACTTATGTAAGCAACATTTTTTTACAACACCCCCTCAAAATTTTTTCTTTCACGTTTCAGAGATCCCAAGTACCTTGACAGCCGAACAATTTCGCAAATGTATCAACCAAAAATTCGATCCAACTTGAATGAATCCAATTTGAACTAGAATCCCTTCACAAAATGAGCACAAACCTTGAAATGAGTTTAACGAGATTGTCAATTTTGTCAATGGTTGGCGTTTCGGACCCGCTCGTCTCTCCTTCTGGAAACATTTCACGTACAGCGTCCAGAACTAGCATAACAGAACGGCTCAGATACGCTGTTTCGAATTTCTTCACGCATTTGCCTCTGAAAAACCAAAGTATCCATCAGAAAATGCGACAATCGTTTCTCTTAAAATAGCACCAATTGTGAAAACGGATAATTCAAAGTCAGGACTAAAATTTATAGGCGAATATTACCAAGTCGCTGTATACGTACATAGGGGGGAAAATGGTTTTCGTGGACGATTCCGATGGATTCAAAGTCTTCAGCTTCTTGTGAAAATCAAGATGGAGCCGCAGAAGCTTCGGATATTCACCTTCCAACGCTTGCTTCATGTAAGAAGAGCCTAACATGAACAATTTGCACAAAAAATCGTCATACAAAAATTTGATAATTTATACGAAAATCATATTTTATGCTGATCATGGATTATTTCTTCATTTTTAATTTTTATCCATTTTTGAACTAGCTAAGTGAAAATGCAGTAAAGAAATAAGTAACCTTTCGCAGCTTGGGATAGATACTTCGTCATGATGTCATCAACCTGGTTCCAAAAAATAATGGCGATTTCGGATTTATCGTGGGCGGAAACGACGTTCAATTGCGAATTGCTGATCGCCTTGTTGAGAACATTTTGCACCAGAACCATCTGGAAAAAAAATTATTGCGTATTGACAGATCAAAAGCAGCACCCTTTCAAAACCAAAGACAGATAAAAATTAGCAATAATAGATCTTTATAATAAACTAGGTATATTTCTATATGAGATAATGCGAGTTAGATCAAAACCTGTGCGCAAGATGTGTATACGTGGGAAGACAAAGTCGACTCCCACGAAGTCCATAGTTTGTTCCTGAAGTTTTGTATGTTTCCGGGAATGTTGACTCCTGAAACTCGGCCGGCCCCACCTGAACAAAACGCAACATGGAAATCCCGAATTCGGCGGCTGCCTTTCTAGTTCACAGTCTGATTCGCCAAGGTTTTGAATTCGTATTCAGTTAAATCCAAAATTCACTCTAAAACAAGTCTAGGCCAATATTCATTTGTACTGGCCACATTTGATTTTCCTCGACTTTCAGAGGGAGGCAGTTCTGAATGAATAAAGCACCTATTTCTCATTCACCGTCAAGTACAGGTGTTTTAGGCTAAGTCCTTTACAAGGTACCTATTATAGGTACCTATTGGTATATAATATACCAACAGTAACTAAACTCTTCACAACACTTACCACGAGTAGACGGAGGTACCAGAGTGTCCATATCTAAAGCTTCCTTGATGACGTTTTCCACTTTATTCACCATTTTGTCCATCAATTTCTGCACTTCGATATCCGCTTTTCCCAATTTCACCACGATTTCTATACCAGTTCCAACCTGGAACGATTGAAAATTACGCACTGGACTTCATGCATGAAAATTCAATGACTAATTGACTCTTCCCTACAAGAAGCAAGTGACCACCAACCATTTCGTAGTTCATGGATTCGAGTCCTTCTTCGATGATTTTCTGGGCCTTTTTCTCGACTATTGCAGCTTCTTTTTTGATTACTTTTTCTTCCTGTTCCAGAATTTCAATTCCACTCAAATCCACGTCTCTATTCAGTTCCTCTAAAATGGCAAAAAAAAATTCATCACTATCCGGCCTTGGGGGAAAACCCTTGACTATAGCAAATCATCGATTAGGTTTTGCCTTATGAAGAATGAGTTGAGTGACTTAAAAACCATTTTCCCCAATCATTCGCAAAAACGGAAAACCCAGAACGAACCTAATTCCGAAAGTATTTGGGCGGCTTTCAAAGGATCAGCGCCCGGCAATCGTTTAGCGAGCTGTTGAATTCTCGCTGTCCTGCGCAGAAGATCGGTCGTCGTGTGGAGGCGTGACAAAACTTTGGTCTGTGTTTCAAGTCTGTTGAAAGGATCCACAATTTTCATCCTCACTCTTTCAACCGAACTAACCAGGCTCTGCAAGTGTAGAATAGCGTTGTAGAAATAACCAAAAAAAAATCGAATCAAGCTTGAAAGAAGTCAGCCATGCACCTGCACTAGGGCCTGTGATTGTTATTTTTTCGAAATTTAAATGAGTTATGATTGGATAGTCGGCAGGAACGATTTATAATTAATAATTAATTAATATAAAGAATTATTCTTCCCCGGGGCTCACTAATACACTTCTACTCAGAATCGCTTCCTAAACAAGTGACTGTGTATCCATTTGTTGAATCCACAAAAACTTTGGTCCCTCAATTCTCTTTTTTCAAACTTCTTGAACTGCAATGTTCGTTCTAGCGAGACCTATCACTCTCTTCAACAGGGATTCGGATTACTCACAGTAATTTCAATATATTAGCACTTTTAGAGTTATGCATGGTGTTTTTCGAAATTGTTGATAATTGTAGCCACGAATTAGTTAAAATCAGATTACTTTGGATCAAAAGCCAAAAAATGTTTGGGCGAATTTTAATAGCTAATGTTCAAAAACGATGCTTAGTTATTGTTTTTCTGGTAAAAAATTAGCTCATAAAAACGCCTTTAATTCGAGACCAAGAACGTCGAAATAGAACGTCGATTCGTCCTTCATGTTGAAAAATCACTCGTTAACAGATAAAGAGAAGCTGGGGTATTTTCCTTTTAGGCACTGATGGCTGAGACTATAATTTTTTTTTTATATTTCTTTATATATAAGCCCTTTATGGTATGAGGAGAATTACAATAAGCCTCTGCGTCTGTATGTGCACCCAGCTTATCAAGAAACTCTCTATATTTCTTCTATATACTCAAGACCTGACCATTATTTACGAACATACTTACCTGGAGTATGACAAAGGTGTTAAATGACGGAACCCAAAACTTAGCCTGAATTAAGTTTTCGCATCGATTGTAATTCATTTGACATTCACAGGAACTCATAATACAAATTTTTACTAAAAGTAGTGCAGTACAACCCAAAAGTTCTAGCGCAGGTGGTAAATATGCCACAGGAGGTGCATGAAACATATTTACAGATTGGCATATTCAAGAATCCATTTACAGCTTACGCCTAGAAAAATAATTAAATCATTTTGAGACCAGTTCAGTCCATGGATGTATTGGTAGGAATCCATACCTATCTGCAATTAAAAAAATATCCGTCCGCCCACCGAGAACACTTTTTCTCCCAACAAATTTTCAGGGGATGTTGATTTTTTTTTGATCCATTACAGTTTTATTTTTGAAGAAAAATGAACCAAAAGTTGAAAGGGGTTAAATCGGGTGATTGAGGTAAGCTATCACTCCAAGACCTTCTCTTTCGATTGAGATCATGCCCAGCCCTCCAGGCTACCGATGAGAAGAGGGTCGCTAATTTTAAATAATGTAGTTATCTCGCCTTACCCTGCGTTTCATACTTCCTTTCATAAGATCAACATTATTTGTATTTTTTTGTCGACTTTGGTATTTTTTGTAATTTTAATTTTCCGATCAGAAGCCAGGATTTCCGTCCAGTGCTCTTTTTAATTATTCATAATTGTTAGAGAACGAGGACCAGCCCCTTATGAGCGGTTCATGTATCGCAAAAGCGGTGATGCTTTTTGGTGCATGGACCCTGGGAAGATGTCAATGCCGGCAAAAGCGCTAGGGATGTCGTATGCGTAATGCGTCGTATCCGAAGTCCCACCCCCAGGCTAACCATCGAAATGATTTCATCAAGCGAATTTAGGGTTAACACGGCATCCCATACGTGCTGGATTCATGAATATGCTTGATTATCTTGATAAAATTTGTAAAAAATGTTTTTATACCTAGCCTATCCTATTGAAAATATTAATAAGTCAGGACCGATCACTAACATGGAAAATACAACAAAACCACACACAGTTAATACACGGAGGTAAAAATATAAATACAGGAAAACATTTGGTGGAAGATTAGTTTTTCTTCAAGTTTTCCAGGTTTCTGATCGACGATCAGTCAAATAGACGCGCACGCTAGGAGTCTAACCGTCAATGTTGCTGTACTTACAGCATACAATTCACTACGAGTTTCAAGGATGTAAAAAAATATTTCCAAAAACTAGTTAAATCGAATTAAATTGTACAAACATGACTCTAGGGGTGGTACACGTAATTTACAGAGGGATTCCATCAATTTTCTATTGATTTAGGAACATCACAGACAGTTTGATAATTGCAAATGGTTTAGATCTTCTTTCGCAGAAGTGAGAACAGTCAGACAATACTTGAATTTAACATTCTGGTAATCTATCATTAAATCCACACTAGTCTCCGAGGATTCCTAGGGACGATACTGTATCAAAAAGGCATTGAAACACTCGAGTGTCACTCATATGGCGATCTTAAGCTTGACTCGCAGTTCAATAAGGACCCGATGGAACTTCAAAAAATTTATTTGCGAGGAAATAAGTTAATAACGTTATGTACACAACATTAATTCACCTGAACGTGAACGTGCATGACAGAGAGGACGCCTTGCAATTTTTCAACCCACGTCGCTTGTGAGACGAGATCTTCGTGTTTTTCCAAAACTTGTCTTTGCAATTCTTTGTCGAGCAAATTTATTCCTGTGGGAAGAACGTCTTAGTACAGAACCCTAGGGAAAAGTGATGCTCAAATAGCTAACACATGGACGTATTATTAATTAAAAAAGAGCGGCCATAAATCAGACATAAACTAAGTCAAAACAAACGTGGGTAAATTTGCTATTTTTTTTTATCTGTTCTGACAAAGACACAATGGTCCAGAATTCGAATTTAGCAGGACAAAAATCAAAAACGGTTCAATTTCTTTGCGAAAATAAACTAGGAAAAAAAAATCGAAATTCTTTGATTTTGAGCACCCACAGAATCACATACACCCCCCACCCTCCTTATCAGTTTTTGGCGATTGCCACACTCCCATCTACTCCAGCGGAATGAATTAGGTCAGTTTTTCAATAAATTTCTCTGAATCACTGTGATACCATCAATGAAGCAAAACCTCCCTTGCATAATCTTACTAGTGTATAAAACAATAAAAAATACGTACCTAATAATATTAAAGTAAAAATGTACTCACCTTCAGTCAGTTTAGCCAATTGCTCAGACACAGAAACGGTGTGTTGGGCAACATTGTGTAAATCTATATCCGGGTGTTCTACTTTGTTGATATATTGTGAGAGAAAATCTGAAATGAGAAGAGCGTGAATTATTTCCGAGAAAACAAGATTGACGGGTAAAAAGTGTAAAACTGCATGGGGGGGGGGGGGATGAGACATTCATAGAAAAACCGCCAATGTATCAGATTTGGGAAATCGTCAATCAATTGAACGTGAAAAATTGAATTCGATTCAAAATTGATAATCGCAGGGATGATAAAAAATGATATCAAGATAAAAGAAACCTCCTGAGTAAAACCAGAATATACCTTATTATGACTTGGTGATGCTTGAAAGGCTCTCCGTAACTTGATCGACGACTCGATTGCACACGCAGGACGTACAGAGGAAGGTGTCCACGGATCCGACGTCCCTGTTGCCGAGATCCACGCATTTGACGTGAAACCATTGCTTGCAGTTTTCGCAGAAGATCCAAGTAACTGAGTCGTCCGTCGGTCGTACGCAGAGCTTGGCCGCACAAGTTGTCTCCGGCTCGTGCTCCTCAGTGGCGGATAACGTTGGAGGGCCAGAGTCAGCAGTCTTCCCATTCCCTTTCTTCTTCTTGGCCGTGTAGTATTTCTTCTTCTTTCGAGAAAGCACCGACTTCAACTGTTCAGCTTGAGTCATCATCTCTCCAGATTGTCGCTTGACAGGAGGCTTTTGAGGCTGCTGACTGCCGCTGCTGGAAGGCGGGCGTACGAAGTCGGTCAGCATCGATGGGGATATTCCGGAAGACGTTCCAGCAGGCGCTGTGTAGCTCCACCGGTAATATAGGCCGTTATAGAGGCGACATTCGATTTCCGATTTGATCCAACATGGATTCAATACATTCCAAACTTCGTTCAATTCAGGGGCGGATATTTCTAATAGGTTGCCCTGCAGAAGCTCCTCCTTCAGCAGCAGAAGTGTACTCTTCTTGACGCCCAACCATCGGTCGACATTTAGCGGCGGGAATTGCAGATCGTCTTCAGCGACAGTTTGAGGATTGTACTTCAAAGCATGTAGTGTTTTGAAATGTCTCAGAATCTCCTTCGACCGTGCCATGAGAACTTCGGGGAGGATTACTCTTTTCAACTTGCATCTCCACTTCCTGACTCGGTTCAGCAAGAATTTGATGGCGAAACATTCGGGAATTTTCACTTTGAGATGGTCAACTTGAGAGACGAGTTTGGAAACTTGGAGATAGGTGGGTCGATTGGTTCTTTTACAATAGCCGCAGAGCCTTCGCAATCGAAAATCTGTGTCCCACACGTGAGCCGGGACTTTGGAGTGTTTTGAATTGTCAGTCTCTTTGAAACATCTGAAATGCATAGCCGTGTGGCAGAGCTCGCAGACGATAACGCTGGAATCGAATGTATTGCCGCAAATACATCGAATTTGAGCAACTCTTTCCATTTTGACGATATTCTCCATTCGCACCCGATTGAGACTCACTTGTTCTTGTTTGAGACAACTGTTGTAATTCTTTGAAGAATACTGGTCAGGGTCTTCGTTCAGCAAAGATTCTATCCCGGCCGTGTCCCGTCGCATTTGCTGGACAAAATAGGTGTGACGGGAGACGAATTTTCGTGGCCACAAAACTTCCATCAAGCTCGATGAATCGTTGTGTTTTAGGAATATTGTCTTCGCGGCCATTTCCCAATTTCGGGTGAAGGACACGTTCTGGCTCAATTCTTTCAACGTTTCGGAATCGGGCAGTTCAGTTCTGGCTTGGGCAACAAGTTCTTCAAGCTCATGTATGTACAGGACCAATTCTCCACTGAGGACCTGAGCCATTTTTTGTTCCGTTGCGTGGCACGTCATTGTGCTTACAATCTGCGGCATCGATGCTAATTCTATTTTACGACGTTTGTACTCTTCGAGCTCGTTCCGAATCGTTAGGACAAGAGGACTGCTGGGAAAAGATTTTCCCGTCTCGGAAAGTTCTTCAACTTCTTGTTCTTGATCGATACTTAGTGAAAATCTGACGTTGGAAGCCCAGATAAATTCTTTGTGCTTTTGACGGAGTATTTCCAGTTCTGGTAAATCTAAGTGCAAAGACTCGCCAAGTTTCTCGCAATGTTCAATATCGAAAGTATCGAGATTTTCCGACAACACGTTCGAATCGATTTCTTGTATCAGCTCTCTCGCTCTCTTTTGGAATTCCTGCGCTTGATCGAGCATCTCTTTCACGAGGGACTCCTCTTCGATCGCGCAGGGTAGCTTGACTATTTCCGAGTAGAAGAGTTCAAGGTCATCAACCGTGATGCGGCTACGTTTATCCTCGTTGGTGATGAGGGCTTTGGCAATAGCTGAACACTCTATACAACGCCTTACATGGTACTCGAGCAAATCGATGAGATCACCTTTGGGAAATTCTTTTTCTTTGGCTTCGAGAACGAAATCAGACAAGACACGCCACGACTTTGTTCGATTCCCGTTCCTGCAATTGAGCAATTCTTGTACTTTTGACGCCCACCTTTCGAATCCGCAAGATTTGGACCACATAAGATTAGCCATTTGTTGAAGATCGTCAAGTTTCACTTGGTATTTCATGATATAGTTTGACGGGCTGCATTTGCACAGCTTCGATACATGTTCCAGACAGACTAGTCGGCTTTCGTCACAAGGGCAGGAAACAGCGGACAGGAATACTGTGGTGTTGCAGAATGCGCACTGGCGTTCATCGTCTGGATACTTTTCAAATCGAACCCAAATGGCTTTGAACACGCCCTCGCTCAAGACGTGTGTGCGGCGAGTTTTTTCAGCTTCAACCATGAGCATGTAGTCTCGCACGAGCATTTTTGCCATATGTTTGTCAAGACTGCCGTACATCATAGCCATTTTGACGATGAGTTCATCATGGGAGAACACGCACGTTCGCCCAAGCCGAGAATAGTGACTGATGCATTCCCGACCGATTCCAAGCCAATCGGCAGGGGCGAAGTTGCAAGCCTCAGCGAAATTGAAGCCTTGATTGAAACCAGCATGGTAAGCACGAGGGAACGTTATCACAAACTCGCCGCGCTTCTGATCAGTGCGATAGACTGGAACACCGGCGGCCATTATGTCGCAGGGATTCATTATGGTGACCAGCTGATGAAGGAGATCTGGTTGGCTTTCGAATAATTCAGGCGCAGCTTCTTGCATGGCAGCTTCGAATTCCTCGGCGTAACTGCCCGGCACGCCGTACCAGGTTTTGGGATCGCCCCGGTGCAAATAGTTGATCGAATAGCTCCAATGATCTTCGTTATGCCAGCAGAACGTAGCGAAACACATGCCAGCGTACATCCAGGGAATCTTCATTCCGGAAATATCCGCACTGATGAACCTGAGCACGGAGTCGTCCAAGACGGGTAAATTGTTGAGGTTCCAAGGGGATTTGGCGTACTTCTCGTACTTTTTCTTATCGATACCTTCGACGCAAGGTTGGTCCGTACGAGGAAAGGCAGAGCCATGTTCAATAACGTGGAGATCAGCCCCATATTCAACGGTAACAGCTTCATCAGTGGAGGAGACTACTCTCCAAAATTCCTGTTCGACTGTAGACGTGTCCACCTGATGCGGCTCGGTGTTGAAATAATTCTTCTTAAACTCGTCGGCCATCTCTTTAAACTGCTTTAAAGTGTATTCCCGTTCCGCTTGAACGAACCCGAATTCCTCGAGTGGCTTGTAGCTCTCGGCCGCGACACATTTGGGACATCGCCAGTCGACTGGAGGTGCGTCCGTAGACAATGGAGGAATCAGGCAGAATGGATGGTAACGATCTTCACACGTTTTGCACATGGCGAGAAACGAATCTTCGATGTCCCCCACCTTGCAACTTTTGCACATAAATTTCGCCAAAGGGTCAAACTCGTAACTAATCTTCTTCCCCCGCGTTCGCAACCCTTTATTGAAACCTGTCCCTTCACAAACTGCCATTTTCGGCCCCGGCCCCAGAAACCGCAGACTGTTTAGCTCACGCATAGAAGTCTTAGGATAACGCGCCATGCCGCCGCTCACCGATTCACCATTTTCACAATCAAACACGAAATCCTGTTTACCAGTGGAACAATTTTCTTTGTTCTCGTCATTCGCCTCGTCTTTTTTCTTCTGGGACTGTAGGAACGGCTGTATGAGGCTATCATAGTGCCCTTTCAGGGTATACTGTGAATTTTTGCCGGTCAACCCCATGCTGAGGGCGATATCTCCCCATTGTTTTGCTTTGTTTACTACATCGATGCCCCCTCTTTCCTTCACGTTTCTGTAGAGGGTGTACAGGTCAAGAGGGACTTTCTCCATTACAGGGACATGAAATGTTTTACCACTCAAGGCGAAAAATTTGGTAAGTTTATCATTGAAATTCAACTTGATCCGCGTCCTAGCTTCAAGCTCATTGATCCGCTGAATTCTGGGAACGAATTTGAGGGAGTCCATCTTCAGAGCAAACGGTGGTCTCCATTTCATCGGTGGAATCACCTTGCAAATTCCAGTTTTTTCGCCGATCGGGCTAATTTTTCTGATGTACTGCAGTGGATCTTTAAACTCTTCGGGCGTTGGACGAAAAACTGGAGCTTCAGGCGGCGGCTCAAACACAAACTTTTTACCCCCCTTTTTAGGGGACTTTCCTGGCGAAGTAGTGACGTGGTCCATGGCGCGACGGTTTTAGGTTCCTAAAAAGAAAAATACACCAAACTCTAATACTCTTGCTGATGGAGATTATACACATGAATCAATCAGGAATTTCTCCAAATTTCATCATTCTCATATAAAATACGAATTAAGTTAGTAGCAACGTTCAGTGACGAGCAGGTATGAAACCCACCAACCTAACCTCCCACTTACCACCTGCCAAGTATCGCACAAAACCCGAGTCAACAAGTTTTACAATAAAATAGGCACCTAATTAAATTGATTTCCAGAGGTCTTCTGTAATGTCAACATTAAGATACGAGACGATCAAGCACCGTGAAAATTCCGATAAAAATTCTTCAGGACTATGTCTCATGCGGGAATCTACAGCAGGACCGTGGCCCCCCTTTACTCTTGATGAGAGGAAACCCAAACAACCCTACGACAAGAAATAGCCCCTGAAGAGGACAGTACGGCCGAAAGCGCAAGAGTTAGTGATGAAAAGATCAAGAGGAAATCGTCCACATGAACATCTTGCCGTCGTCTCACACGGCACCTAATGGGTTCGTAATGACTGCTAACGACGATCAATGGGCTAACAGCCACTAAAAGCCATCGGGGTAAAATTTGGCGAGCCAGATTGATGAAATTTCAATCGAGGAGAGAGCATGGATTCCAGACAATTTTTAGCCAAATAAACCTGGCTCATCATGAATACACCACTCACCAGAGACGGAAAAAAATGTCGTCATGGAGAAAAGACTTCAACGAAGAGGCGAAAAGTGCTGAAGAGATTCCCTGTTCTTCAACTCGCGAATGGCGAGTCGGTATGTAAAAAATGGACCATTGTAGGATTCATCACCTGGAGAAAAAAAATTAACACGTGTAAGTAGTATCTCAGCAGCGAGAAATAATGACATGGTGTCACTGCAGAAGTGAGATACGAAAATGGACGAAAGGAGAGGGTGGTATAGGTACCATTACGACGCGTGAACGAAGAAGGCCTTTTGAAGTTCAGACAAAGAAGTTAACAAATCAAATGGAATGGTAAAATTAAGTTGTTTAACATTTGATTACAACTATCCAACGATCGAAAAGACCATCTCGGAAGGGCAGTTTCCAGACTTGGAAAATCTATTACGCCAACTAAACTGGCTAATACTAGGGCGAGGACTGGAGGAAACACGATTGCAGAACCCAATTCCGAGACGAGTGGAGTGCTACTGCTGGATCTCTGATCACAAGCCCCTATCCTTTTAGCTGGCCGTAAAGCTAACTAGGAATCTAGCCAATCGGTACACATCCGCCATTCAGCCCCAAACAGGATATCGAAAGACAAACAACCTATCGATGGTGTCCCACTTCGATTCTAGACTTTCGACCCCTATTCCTCAACGCAGCTGTAGCCCCTCTGTAAATAAAAACGCTGTAAATACGTGAGCAATTAACTCCACGATGGCATAGCATAAATGAACGAAATATGGGTTTTAAACCCGAAGCTCACAAATTCGCTCTCCAAATTCGCTAGCACGTCTGACTTCTATTTTTGTTGATTTTGTAGATGAATTTTGGTAGTAGTAGTGACAGGGGTCGATAGTAGAAATCGATGTTGGCGATTCACTCCTTCGGTGCCAACATCCATAATGAAAGTCGACGAATGAAATTATGCATTTTCCTCTCGGTGACGATGCTGGATTATTTTCCAAGTTTCTAATAAAACCTCGAAGATGAAAACAACAGCTCACTGAACATTTATTTTTGGAGGGGCCCTACCTTGCAAAACGCTCGTTGGTTGTGTACCGAGTGTCGAATCGGTGTTGCGGGTGGTACGGGCCACGGGCCTGGGTATGGGCCCCATGGGGGTGATGGACAAACCAAAGATCTTCTTCTGGACAGCATGGACTGAAGAGGTGGAGATGCCTACGTGACCAAAGGCACGCTGTCCATGGCTGCTGTCTGGAGCGCGTGCTGAGGTTATTTATTTTTTTATGGTACAAAGTTTCTGAGCCTATCGGTTTTCATTCATTCGGCGTCAAGCTGTCTTCAGTACAAGACCAAAGAATCGAAATCACTGCAAATCGGATTGCGTCACAGGCAGAGGTTTTTGAGTTTGAGCAACATTGTGGTGATTTTTATTTGAGGAGAACTTGGATATCGGACAAATAAATTTTGTCAATAAACCGGGCTACAGAGAAAGGAGTTCAGCACAAAGGAGTTTTCAGCACAGGCCATGTGCTGAAAAAATAATGGATTTGGGCAAAATGAAATTAGTGGCAGAATACAGCAGGATTTATACAGGGGGTTCACAGTTAAGATTCTCTCCTTTGAAAGGGTACATTCTTTCGCTAATTTGTTTCCATTTTTGCACTAGGAAGTGTTTTTGGAGCCCGAATTGAAGTTCTTTCACACCAAAGTTTTTTTCGTGTTTGTCTCAGTAAAATTGCAATAAGTAGTTACCTCATTTCGGGGCAATCCGAACAATGAAACTGCCTTGGGAAAGGCCGTTAAATTTCCTATAGACGTACGGTATTGTATGTTAGCAGTTTTCCTTTTTATTTTTTTCTGGCTACTAAGAAGAACCGATTTGAGCGCTCTTGGTTGTTATACGTCTGCAAAACGAAATTAAGTTGAGCAAGAATCTAAAATTCCCCAGAACAACATTTAGAGGGGTAGATGGTGAGTTTTAGAGAAGAACAATAACGAAAAATGACAAATGGAGAAATCAAAAGAAGATACAATTAAGGCCACATGAAATAGTCATACAATTTAGAAGAGCATCCTTTTGCATAACCGAACAAAACAATCTGGTTTTTCCATGAATTGTCTCATCCAACTTCCAAGGGATTTGTGTGTAATGAAAATGATAGGCGTAAAACGTTGCGTCCTAGTAAACATAATTTATACATAGCACTCACCATTGCTTTTCAACGTTATCCAAATGTCATCTGGAGAAGGCATTGTTTTTCTGAGTAATCGGTCCGGTAAAATGAGCAATACTCCGAATTATACGCGAGTTTGGGAACGGACGAAAATAAAACCAGAAAAGTATTCAAACACTGTTTCACTGAAACCGGCACTCATCACTCACGGATGTTTCCCGACAAAGACGACACGAGCACATGACATGACAACAGACGTGAAATTTTTTGAAAAACTACAACTTAATGCTTGTGTATTAATACCTATTTAATTTTATACCGAATTTTTCCCGAGGTTTTTACTCGTTTTGACGCGCGTGGAAACTCGTTTCCGATGCAAACGCAAACCGAAACGTCAACAAAGCTGCCTTATCGATAGCGTTATCACCGAGCTGATATCTTCCAAGATGACTTCAGACTCCCTGTCTGCTCTCTGCCTTCGCCGCCGGATGGAGGAAACGTGACGTCGCAAGTCGACATACGCATCAGGCATTTTTTTTACTTAAGTAATTCTTTTTATTTCATTCAACGATAATTAATTAAAATTTACATTAGTTACTTAAACTACAGTAATCTACTTACCAAAAAACCGCGGAAAACAACAAAATTTGAAAATTCCAGCAGTCTACGACTTTATCCACCCATCCACAGCGGCACTTGGGAACAAGAAAGGTAGGTAGTTCATGGCATTTGTGTAGGTAGAAGTGGGCCAAGACACTCTCTTGGTAGTCTGGATTTGTGTTTTGGCAAAGATGGCCCAGCTTAGCTTTTCACTTGGCAAGCAGGACACAGTAGAGGATAAATGGGGGGCTAGTTTGTGAGCTCGAAAGACGGTCTCAGGCTTGAGACTGTCTATGAGACTACGATTTTTGAAAATTCTGTAACCCTAGTTGAAACTTGGTGCCGCCATCTTGGGTCTCTCAATGAAAAGTACCTGGCGGCTGATCAGTCTATCAGACTATCTTTCATCAGGATATTCTAGCCGTCTTGTTAGTTCGATTTCGGTTTAATATTTAGTTGGATGCTATTTTCTGTTTCTGTAACACTACCTGACCGGGTAGATTGGTCTGGAGGATCGTGAATCAAGATCAATAGCGTATCCACTCTCATGCAACCACAGAGAGATATAGAGAAATAATCATTTTTATTTACAATAATAAATTAGGCATAGAGAGGCAGTAACAAAAACATTCAAAAATCCGAATATGAGAAACAGGAATGTCGGGTTAAAATTTAATGAAATTCTCCACAAGCCACAAACGGTAATGAAGCAGATAAGTTATGGTTAAGATACAGTCCGAAAATTAATGTAATCAGGAAATCTATTATAGGCACCAAATTTCCAATGACCTCTTTTCTTGGAATAGGTTGGTGATTTATCAATTTGATGAGCAATAAATTCGGGGGTCATGATGACAAAATTCACCGATACCCGCGGATCCCGATTGTGACCTGTGAATCGCACATAAACGAATTGGGAATGGAACAATAAAAAAATAACAACCTTCAAAGGAAACATTTAAAAATGGTCAGTAATTCTCAGAAGGCGGCTGTTTATTAGCCAAGTACAGGAAGGCTATCGATGAAACGGCACTGACTAGGAAAATGACGTCGAACCATCGATGGTAGAAATTGAACTGCAGATCACCCAGCACTTGAGAAATTATCATCCTATATTCGGGCGGCATGTTCATACGCATCAGCAGTACTGACGAGACGAAGTGCATACCCTGCAAACAATGTGTCTCATAATTTTAGGGTCATCTTGAGGGCGGCAGGGCAGGCCCGGGACAACTCGGGTTATTTGGCAAAAGCAACGCTTCTAAACGCAATTCGCTTTGCTCAGTAATTATCATTTCAAAAATTCTGTCAATAAATTCCATCAAATACAAATCACTTCTAAAATAAGAACCGACTCTTCCTGCCGCAGACAATAGGTCAATATTCCGATAAATCCCAGGAAATCTATTGAGTTAGTGCAACACTAGCAGGTCCAAAATATAACCGATAAGTTATACGTACCATAATTTGGGCTAGGATCAGCACGATTATGTTTGATGATTTACTGCTCGATATGGCGTAAAAAAACTGCAATCAAACCATCAACATAAAATGAAAGATCTGTCTGAGATTTATGGGCACAAATTTATTAGCAGTCAGCGAGTAATCGAGAACTCACTTTGGTTAGGGTCAAGAGGAGACCTCTGATGGATGTAATGACGATACACCCGACAAGGAAGAAAGATATGTGCTGGGACCAAAACGTCACATCGATATTCATCCCCAGCCAATGGACAAGAATTTCCATCCCCTTCGTTACAGGATCTTTCTTGCCGACTCTATCAAAAACTATATTCACCGTCGACTGGAAGAAATAAGACTACTATGTTAACCTGCTCCAGTTAGAGGATAACAATGCCGAGTTTCTCATTACTGATAGCAAAAATTGATCAATCAGATCGATGAAAATGCTGACTCACTATGAAAATCTTCCAAACGCAGTACAAGGAGAAGAAGTAACCGAGGCAGTTGAAATATTTTCCTTGCCATGTTTTCGCCCATTCCAGTCTGGAAAGTTGATCTCTGGCATCGTGGGCTTCAAGGAAAAGGTGTCTACTGAGTTCTTCCAAGGCGGCAACTTCTTGCTTCAACTGCCAGATGTCTACAGTGCGAGTTAAGAGGCCACAGTTTTTTGAAGATGAAGCACAACTGCGATAACCTTATTGAAAAGAATTGAGATGCTTAGATAGTTTCACTTATAGTAGTCATTACGATCATTTTCACGTGAAAAGGATACTGTCAGAATCAGAGGATTTGCTCCTCAGCATGCTCCAAATGCCGATTGGCGATCCGACGGAGAAACCGGCTTTGCTTCCTCGTTTTGACAGCGCGATTCGTTTCTTCTTGGCTAGTATCATGTCCATGGTTTGAAGCAGTCGTTTTTCTAGCGATAACGCATCAGCGTTTGAAACCTTTCTGTATGGAAAAAGGATTCATCTAACAATTCATAGGTACGTTGAAAAAACTACTGCGAATTTTTAGGTACCAATCACAGGAAACGAAAACCAAAGTGTCATCATTAAGGCTCAAATTTTCAGAATAAATGAAGGGTATTGCATACCCAGACTACCTGATGAAGTACGCCATCGATGAATATGGATAGTTGACGGCTCCGAAACCAGAGAGCAAGGCCATAACAGTAACGCCTATGACCCCGACTCGACTGATGGCCTGTTCGATCGAGAGTATCCCTTGCTTAGGGCTCAACAGCGGGAACGGGTCGCCCAATTTCCAAAACAGGTAAATGAACACTAACCAAATGCCGGTGGTTAGCGGTTTGATTATTCCCCGAGACACTAGAACGCAAAGAATTGAAAATTACGTGAAAGGCTACAACGGTTGATCTGGGGGCTATTTCGTAAGCTCAAATGTCTGTCTGAAGGGACTGGAACTGTCTATGAGAGGCTAAAGAGAAAGCAATTTCTGGATTCTGTTGTGACCAAGAGACGCCATCTTGGGTCTTCTGGAGAATGATCTACCTCAGTCTTCGGACTAAGGGAGACTCTCTTGTCAGGTTATCACAGCAGTCTTCTCTACTTTGTGGTGAGCGCATCCATGATAGTTTGTAATTGATTCAAATAAATTTCTGCTAACTATTTCTTTTCAGTAAGTGGATGTTGTTATTACTGTTTTGAATGATTCTGTAACATTTCGTTTATAGAAAGGAGATCGTCTATGAAAGTCTCTTGGAGATGGTCTCAGAAGGTTACAGAGTAGCTCTCCTGATTTCCCTATTATCACGAGGAGCCTGGTTTTCCCAATGTTCACCAGAGACATCCTGGATTCCCCTGAAGAGGGATTCAGCGAAACTGCACGGGAAATTAATCATGATAGTGAGAAAGTCAAGGTATCTGTATCTCTCTCGACCTAATCATCAAAACGTTTGTTCAAAATTCATCTTGACTAACCCAAAGAATCTTACAATCAGAGATTTTCTTACCGAACCGAATATTGATGAGGATATAGTAGCCAATGTAATAAGGAATGGCTACTATAAGCATAAACAGGATCAGATAGAGGCCAACAATCCAATGGAGATATCTGGAACTGAGGAAATTGAAGTTTTAATTTTATCCTCATTCGTTGCTTTTAGGAGGCAAGCAGATGATTAACATTAACTTTGGCCTACAATAGGTTTGACAATATTTAAATAAATGGAAAACACTGCCAACTGTTTCTAGGGAGTCTTCAAACTGCATACAGTGCTCAATACAGCTGAACATAATTTACACAACCAAAAATATGTTCTTTATTTTCATGCCTTTGCTCTGACACATGAACAAAAAAAGGAGTTACCTACGGAGTCAGCTCATCAATACGAAAAACCAGTGCTATTTCTCTCTAAGGTCTTTTCATGTTTTCGCTCTCACTCTTCTACATAAACTTGTATTATTATTACTTGCGACTTACCTTGAGTCCAGTATTCCTACTATTTCGAATATGATCAACTCGAACATTGTACATGATAGAGAGAATGTAAAGGCGAATATGAGTTGAACCAGACGATGGTGGATCTCGTAGTCTTTGAAAAGTTTCTTGACGAAAAAGACCCACCCCCCAGAGAAGAAGATCACCTGGAATCAAAATCCAGACGTTTGCGTATATTTTTTGACCTTTTAGCGGTGCCTAGTCACATAAAACGGTAAAGTGCGTTTTTTGTTTAGCACCTAATCCAAGTTAGATGACGTGTTCCAAGTTGGAACAAGGCGTATGACAAAGGCACAACCCATCATTCGCATATAATTTCTTTCGGATGACATCCCAAGATTTCAGCTTCCAGGTTTACGAGGCCAATTTATTTTTTTACGAAGTTAACAAGTAGCTGCTTTACCTGGGAGACAAGAATGATCAGAGAATCTTCAAGGTACCCCATCGCAATCAAAGAAATTATAGGTGTGCTGAGCAGATGTCTAGAATTTTCTCATGTGGTCCATTGCTGTCCATTAGGGATAAAAACAAGTAAACGTTCGCATTTTCTGGAATGACAAATTTTCAAACGTGGGGCAAAAAAAAGAAATAAAATGTATTTAGTAAGTACAGTACTTTCTTCACAATCCACCAGCTTCTAGTATCAATATTTAGCTACGCCGGAGGCTCAAAATCAAATCCAAACACGGGCATAGGTAAATGTTGTTGTTGTTGTTCCTTCTGACTTGAAAAGTTCTAGTAAACACAAGATACCGAATGAAGTCAGCCCCATCGTACGATAAACTAAGTAAAAATCGAACTCAATCTGAACTCTGAGACTCGAATTGAAACTCAAACCTAAACTAAAACTGAAACAGACGAAAGAAACAGCTGAAACTTCAACTTAAACTGTACTGAAACTCGAGTTGAAAATCAAATTGAAATTGAAATTCAAGGTGAAACTCCTATTCAAACTGAAATACGAACAATAAACTCAAACTGAACAGAAAATCAAACTGAGATAGAAATTCAAACTGAAACTGGACCAAAACTCGAATTGAAACCCAAACCGAAACTGAAAATCTAGTTGAAAGTCAATGACAAACTCAAACTCAAACAGTAGGTACGGCAAACTGAAACAGAAACAGATCTGAAACTGAAATTCAAACTCATTGTCATGCTAAACTGAAACTCGAACTGAACTGAAACTCAAAGTCAAACTCAACCTCAAACTGAAACTAGAAACGAAACTCAAAGTCAGACTCAACAACAAACTGAATCTCGGATTGAAACTCAACGTCAATCTGAAACTGAAATTCAAACAGAAACTTGAACTCATACTCGAACTCGATTGAAACTCGAACTGGAAATCAAAGGCAAACTGAAGCTGAAGCTGAAACTGAATTGAAATTTGATCTGAAAATCTAATCGAAACTGAATAATTCAGTTTTAATAATAATTAAAACTAATTTTAATTTAAAATTTTAAAATAATTTCAATTATTGAAACTTGAACTGAAACTGAAATTCAAAGTCAAACTCAAACTGAAACAGAAACTGAACTGAAAATCGAAAATGAAACTGAAACTCAAATTCAAACTGAAACTTGAATTGAAACTCTAACCGAAACTGAACTGAAACAGAAACTCGAACTGAATATTAAATTCATTCGCGAACTGAAACTCGAACTGAAACTGAAACGAAAAAAACTTTCAATTTGAATCTCAATAGAGTTCGAGTATGGGCTCAAGTTCCAGTTAGAATATATTTGAGTTTCAGTTTAAATTTCAGTACGAGTTTCATTTTGAAGTTCAGTTCGAGTTTCAGTTCAACTTTCAGTTTGAATCTATGGCGCATCAAAAAAGTTTTCTTTCCTCTTTCAGCACTTGAAGTCGCCGTAGTGTTCATGATTGTCATTCCTTGGCTTCGAGGTTTTCATACTAAAAAGCTACGAATGGTATGAAATAATTACCTATTCGAACCATTCGTAATTTTTTGGTTCCACTGATATGGTTTCGGGCCTTGTTAAATAGCCGTTCTTTTTGGATTGGCAGTTCATTCTCATTGATCGTTGTGCAAAACAGGAGGTAAAGGAAGTAGCGTACCGCTATGCTCGCCAATCGAGTATTTCCATCTCTGTTTTCCGGCTCTATCTTTGTTAATCGTTGCACGGCCACGCGCCGATTTGCAGTTCCTATTACGTGAGTGTCACCGTTTCTTTTATCTGAATACGACGCGCAACTGCAACGAGTCAACAAAACGCCCAAGACCTTGAACGGATTGCAATGTGCAGTTGGGTTGAGTTGCAGCGGTGAGCGATGATGGGACCCCCCCCCATCTCGTAGATTGTTGTTATTCGTACCAGTTCCAACAGGAAAATTTCCGCTCACCACTTGGAAAAAATTCCTCCAAGCATCCAAATCAGGTGGTATAGGTTTACTATACTTGGAAATATTCAAAAATAAATTGGGAACATTCAATATTGTTTTATTATCAATAGAAATGACAAGTAATCAGTTCGTGTGAGTTCAGTTCATTTAGTAAAAATTACATATTACTCATTACTAATATGGTACAGTCTTGAGGAGAGGTACATCATCATGTTATTTTATAGTCATCCTTAAAATGAGGGCGAAATATTTTCGCCGTGAAACACGAAGTAAAAAAGGAAAATAAGAAAAATGATTCGAACGAAAAAATGAAAATCTAGGTACATATGGATCACTTTCTACTACCAACATTTCCCACTCTACAAATATTCTCGTATTCACTAGCTACATTCACATCAATCTATAAAGCCTAGTATTCACCACAGCTCGGCCCATACTACTAGCATTTCTGATAGTAGTTTCGTGACCTGCCGTGGCGTAATACACTGTACTCAGGTGCCTCTTTCTTTTTTCATTTTTTTAATAATTTTATTTTAATTATATTAAGCTAACATAATTAGATATATCGATAAACGCGTAATATTTTTCGCGCAGTTCATATAAGTTTATCATTCTATCGGCTAATTCACAAAACTTTCAACTGTAGCTTTATCCTATACCTTTTCGAGGGAATATCCTGTTTTGATGAAGAAAAATTATTTTCAGGAGAATCATATTTTATCGATTTTATACTTTAGGGAAGTATTTCTGGAAATTGAGATCGACCATCAAGAATTCATCAATGGAAATGCATTGGAATTAACTGTTTTTATTTTTTCCCCTGAAAGAAAAACAGGATACTCCCTCCTTGACCGTAATACATCAATCGTTACATTCTCTCCTAAGTAAAGGTCTTGGTTCAGTCTAAAACAACAAAACAAATCAAAAATAACAAAATAGATTTTTTGAAGTGTTTCCTTTAGAAATTCATTATTCTAACGAGTGCTTGCGTATTGCTCGTTACTTTACAATCTAAAGAGGTAGCATGTTGTTGGCATTATAATCGAATCGTATTATAACACTTTCGAAACGTCGAAATTTAGAAGAAGAAATTATAGTAGACAATTTAGAATTGCAATTTTTGATAATACAAGCGCGGCCGAAATTTTTATAAAATTGTGAAGCCAATAAATGTGTTTGAAAAAAAAACGAAAAATTATTATTGCACGAAGCTTTAAACACGCTTACTCTAATTTAAACGCGTTAAACCTATTCAGTAATAGTATAGAAAAAAGTCAGTACTCGAAAATGGTTTTCCATTCTTCAAATGGGATGTACAATCGATTTAAGAAATAGTTCCGATAAATAATTTATAATACGCCACTACAGTTTCAGTAAGAATAATGCGTAGGCATAAAATTAACGTCTATACTTAAATTGATGCAAAAGTCACAATATACGAGGTAATAAAAAGTGCTCAAGGCTTCAGTTTGACGTTGATAATTCGGTCGATGGCAATTCTCAAGCCAGGAATATTATAAATTATTTTTTTCTGTAAAATGTACCACGTTGAACACTAGTAAGAAAAATCAACGTCAAATTGGATGATAGCCCGTAGTTACGGACGCTACCTATATACACACACGATAAATACGAAGTAGATAAGGTAGATCAAGTATACAAAAACCTTATTCTTGTAGTTCGGTATCACAGATAGTTTTCCCAGTTCTGGAGTGAAGATTGTACGCAAGTGTTCATTTCCAACCGTAGGACAGTCTTCCCAGCAAACGGACTGCGAATGCGTATCATTCACAAACGGCTCAACCCGCAACCGTCGACCACCTGCGCGCAGAGCCATCCCGCCGTGCGGCACTGAGCCGCCAAGGCGGGTTGTGCCGGAACGTGCGGCCCTTAGCCAATCAGAGAGGCGATCGCCACGGCTGGACACGCCCACCGACGGCTCAAACCCACGGCAGATTTGATCTTTGAATCATTTGGGCGGTTACGGGTTAAGCCGATATTATCGGCCCGATACGGCCTTGAGTGGAAGCGGCGCATGCACAGCGTAGTGTTCTTATATGGTTACTGCACATGCGTCAGAATCTGTCCGTAGTCGATTTGCTGGAAACTCGTTTCAAAAGCTATACAAAACTTGAATAATTTCAAAAATAGCAATAATTTGAAAATTTTGAAATTGTATCTGACTTTGATGGGTTTTGCTGTGATGTTTCAATTTTTAATATTAATATCAGGCTGGAATTGACACATTACACGTACAAATGAGCGATAGAGTTGACCGGCCATGTCGCTGGTAAAGCCGATTGTGGACACTGAAAGATGAGGCATTAGGTATTGAATGATGATTTAGTTGAAATAAAACCGAATTATTGCGATTTAGCAATCAGCAGAGAAAAGTATTTTCATAGAAAATAATCTTTGTATTCCTAAAATTGGTAATCCAATAAAAACGAAATAAACAATGAATTCTGACTATTGGAATGATTTATGCAAGAATTCAGCCAAGTCCAAATGATTTGGCTATCTGAGAAATTAATACCATATAACAAGGGAATCACACGAACAGCTCAACCCGCATCCATCGACCGCCTCACCCACAGGCCAGATCCGTGGCACTCAGCCGCCTTGGCGGGCTCGTTGGGCCGGAACGTGCGGCTCTTAGCCAATTAGAGTCGCGATCGCCACGGCTGGCCACGCCCACCTACGGCTCAAACCGCCGGCCGTGAAAGATTCGATTGTTGAATCTTTCAAACCGGCGAAGAGTCGTTGGACTGTGCAAGTCGAGCCGTTCGTCTGATACGCGGCCTTAGAACAGTACGACAGTGAATTTGCAAAACCTCAAAAGTTGAGTTTTTTTGGGGAAAATGATGTTTTGAGCTCAACTGGTAAGAAACCGGAGAGACCATGGAGAAATAATCAACAGCGTCATTGCCTCATCAGCATCCAAAATCAGCCCTCAGGATTGATATACTGACTGATTCACACGTGGAAGCGGGTTCCACGCATGACTCGTACCTACAGCAGCCGGCCAACTCGTTCAGCAGCGCATATAAATTAAGAAGCTTTAGCATACTGTATTACCGAAGAGTAGCGGACAGGCGCTGCAGCACGGATGGCTCTGTTCGCTGCACTCACCCGTTCCGTCTCCATCGACTTCAGAATGGCTTTGCTGCGCTTTCGCGGCGGAAGTATAAGCGCTTCTCGGATGCGTTCATCGACGGCTGGCTCTTCGGCTGCCGACTCTACGAGACAGGATCCTGCGAGGGGTAGGAGGTAGTTCGAGGCGGGGCTGACCGGATTACTGCTGGGAGGAGTCAGCAGGGGATCGCAGTCGTCATCGTCGACTTCCATCTCGTCTTCGTCGCTTCGCTCTTCTTCGATAGTTTCCTCGACTACGACGAGCTCCGGAAGTTCGAGAAGTTCTTCTCCATCGGGGTACGCGGTCTGACGTCTTTGCAACGACGCCACTGGTTCAGGTACGAGGTAAACGGGAGGCTCAGAGACGACAAACCCGGCCGGCGTTTCGAGAACATGGTCCGGGCTGGGTCGATATTCAGGTCCTGCACTTTCTCCGGATGCGACAGCGACGGCAGCCAGCAACGCCGGATTGAGGCCGCCGCTGGTCGGCTTTTCTTCGCTTTTGTACAGATAACCGCAGAGTTCTCGAATGTTGGGATAGGACGTAGATGTTTGATTGCTACTCTGCCGTTCATCAGCGGCAGCTGCGTCTGAAGTTGAAGGCGAGGATGACGCAGCCGTGGCCAAGTTCTCCTTGTCGCTCGAAGACGAAGAAGCCGTGTCCATCTCTGTCACCGGTGCGTTGAGAGCGTCGTCGCCTTTGGCACTTTCGGAGTGACTCTTGATATGCGACTCCATCGTCTTCTTGGAAGAGAACGTCTGATTGCAAATCGTGCATTTGTAGACTTTCTCGCCATAGTGCGCCACTTGATGCAATTTCAGCACGTGGTTGTAGCCGAAGGATTTGCCGCAAATGTCGCACGAGTACGGTTTCTCGCCAGAATGGGTTCTGTAATGGACTTTGAGCTGTTTGGAGCACGTGAAACCTTTGCCGCAGTCTTTGCACACGTACGGCTTCTCCCCCGTATGAGTGCGCATGTGTATGACGAGTTGGCCGCTCTGTATGAACGTCTTGTTGCACACGCTGCACTTGTGCGGCCGTTCCCCCGTGTGGATCCGCATGTGCCGATGCAGTTTTCCCGAATGTTCGAAAGCTCGCTGGCAAATGTCGCACTTGTAAGGTCTTTCTTTCGTATGTATCCGTCTGTGGACGCTCAGATTTTCCTTGACCGAAAAAGATTTGCTGCAATATTCGCATTGGTACGGTTTCTCGCCAGTATGCGTTCTGTAGTGGCGCGTCAGCCGAGCCGGCACGGCGAAAGTCTTGCCGCAGAAATTGCATTGGTAGGGATCGTCCGCTCCGGCGGCACCGCTCGCTCCAGCGCCTTCCTTATGGTGCGTCTTGATGTGACTCGTATACGCCGACCGTCCGGTGAACGACTTCTGGCAAGTGCCGCACTGGAAGGGCGCCGAAGAAGACGCTTCTGCCGTGGACGAGTCGGCCGGCGCGGGCTGTGCCGCCGGCGTCGTCCCCGAAAAGACGACCGGCGGCAGATCCGGCGAGCAGACGACTCGCCTGACCGGCGCCGGCTCGTCGGGCGAGGGCGGCTCGGCGGCGGATCCGCCCCCGCTGGGCCCGAGGGGTCTCAACGTGCAGTCGGCGCCTACGGGGAGGACAGTCCCTCGTCCTTCCTCGCCGCTGAGGTATCCGACCATCTCGGATACTCGGCTCCACAGATCTGCAACACGGAAAGAGGAAAATTTTCAACCTTTTTTTGAATTTCTTGAACTGAAATGTTGGTCTCGGCAAGACCTAAAACCCTGTTTAATCAAAATTTGAATAACTCACAGCACTTTTGATGTATTTGCATTTTTAGTGTTTTCTATTTTTTGTCCGGCCAAAAAAATGAACCGATTTTAGCGTTCTTGGTTTTAAAATCTTTGTTTTACCTTGCAGAATATTTGAATATTTTTTATATTTTATTGGCGTATTTTTATTTTAGGCTAGTTTTAAAATTTTTAGAGTGAGTTTTTTGATATTTTCGACCTAAACACCCTCAAAAGCTGTCAAAATATGATCGAACTGCGTCACACTTTTACGCTTCAAAATTTGGAAGTATTGTGTGTTATCTAAGCACCACTGGTTGGATATAGTACAAAGAAAACAGGTAGGAAGCCATTGCACGACATAAAATAGAAGATTTGCCCATTTCAGCCGCTTTCCTCAAATAATTCATTACGCTCAAATTCTCTTCTGGTGTTTATTTGACTGATTGCCAAACTATTGCGCCCCACATGGACGTCAGTACTGAACTTATAACACGTTTTTGAGCCGATGCCAACCTCCAACTGTAGCATCAACGTATGCCAAGTGTTACACTTATTCTTTTGAATGGTCAGTGATAATTTTGATGGCGATTGTGTAGAGAATAGTATTTTATTGATTTGTAGGGGTCGGCATTTTATGTATTTAAAAATTCCAAACATGTAACATATGTTTATTCATTTTCGTAAAATATGTAAAAAATATGTAAAAAGGTTAAAATATTTTCAAAAAAATGTTTAAGCGCAAAATGAACATTACCTAAAACAATAAGATTTTGGGGCATTATTTCCAGGAATAATGTACCTATGTTTCACCTACGTTTCAGAGGGTCTACAACACAAATCTGCAATAAAATTTTTTTGTCCGTCCGCAGCAAAACGCAGCAAAACGCATGGAAAAAGTTGTCCGATTTAAAAAAAAAAAAACGAAAATTTAGCAAATTGATCCTAGTCGTGCACCTTGGGTAAGAGAATCCGCTAAATGCACTCCTAAGTATTCAAAAACGGTCGAATGTCAATAAAATTACAATTTCAAAAACAGTTTTTTTGGGTTTTCGAACCCTTAACATTTTTTGATCGGATTCCACAGACAATATGCATCAAGTTGGAGCAAACCAAAACTTTTAGGGCCAACCGCGCCAAAATCGGACCTGCGGTACAAAGTCCTGTCTATAAAATTTGGCCAAAATTTTGTGGCATGGACATTATATTGAACCGCTGATCCGATTTTGATGAAACTAGTCCTAAAAGTTGTGGCTGCTCCGACTTAATGCATATTGTCCGGGCAATCCGATCGGAAAAGGTTAAGGGGTCCAAATCGGTTCATTTTCGAGAAAACCCAAAAACTCAATTTTGAAGGGGATGTCGCGGGTTTAGAATTTTTTGAGTATTTTTCCCGGGTTTCTCGCTTAATTTACCAAAGGATAGGGAGTTTTTCCGGAAATTTTTGAAACTTTTGTTTTTTAATCGGTTTGGCTCGAATTTTGTTATGCGATTTCTTCTTTGGCCGATTTGAGGGAGCCCTACTGAACCGATTTTGTGAGCTTGTTCGATTCCTTGAAGGTTTCTGGACCGTTTTCTGCCCAAAATTAGAAAATATGCGTTTTATTGGATTCAATATTTGTAAATATGGATTGATAGCGGAATATGTAAAATGAAAGTGGGCTTAACGGTTCAGAAAACGCCAGCATGAACACGTCTACTTGAAAAACATCAGTACATTGTCTAGAATGTCTAGAACGGATCCGATCCCTACTGATGAGCAATTAGAAATATTTGGTACCAACATAGGGCGTCCTAGAAACAATTCCGAGGAATAAAGTCGACCACACACTATCCGATTGCTAGGGGAGCGAAAAAACGGTAACGTGGCTTGGAAACGCAAATGAAATTCGTAGGGTTCAACGCCGACGCCACCTCGGCCAATCGCAGCAATGCATTAAATGCATTAAAATTTAATTTTCTAATTTGCATTTAAATTAGAAAATTTTTCTAATGCCCTCCACCAGCAATCGGATAGTGTATGGCCGACTTCGTGATTTTTGTATCGCAGGATAATTCTTGATGTCTGTAGGTAGGTACTTATTCTCAAATTTATTGAAATTAAATTCTGTGATTCAGAGAAGGGAAATATTTATCTGTTTCAAAGTCGTGTCTCATTCGCCCATTTTGCGCTGTAGTTTATGAATCTGCCGAATTAATTTTGTCAACATGCGTCGTGAGACTGAGACAATGGCGACACGTGAAATAATTTTTTTCTGCTTCATATTTACGAAGTATTAGTCCAAAAATCGGATCGCAAGTTCAGTCGAATATACCTACCTATCTACCAGGTCTCTCCTACCTTTTTACTTCCATATTTACCGAATAACTCCACCAATCAGGTCAAAACTAACACCAATATTTCAGCCTGCAGAGTAACCTGAAGTTGACGTGAAAAAATTGGTAAAACTACACCGAAAAAAAAACGCCGCCAACCGCATTTTTCCCAACTCGTTTCCAAGAAACGATTTTTTGAAGTTTTTTTTACTTTGATATTCACTGTAAAATTTACAGTCCATATTTACAGAGCAATAGCGTTCTTGGCCTTAAAATCTTTGTTTTTACCTGCGATATAAAATATCCATTAAAAAATAGGTATCCGCATATTCATAGATACTTTTATGTTCCTATAATTTGGCGTATTTTTATTTTTGACGAGTTTTAAAAATGGCAAAGTGAGTTTTTTGAAATTTCAACAAATGGAAGTATTGCGTGTTATCTGCGCACCACCGGCTTAAAAGAGTCGCAGTAATTCACTTCGAATTCGTAATATACAATGTTTTGGAAAAAATCTAACATTTTAACGAGCATTTCACGAAATTCCGACAATTTCGAATGTTACAATATTAAATTCACGATTCCTCCTCAATTTCCCTCACCATGAGTGTCCGGCTTTTCCTTGCAACTGGCCCAAAAATGTTTGATCCAATCCTTGCTGTCGAGTCGCGCGTCCATAGCGGCCGATTTCGTCACTTGATCACTGATCGCTAGTGTCGGCGCCCGATCGGCGCACCGTTTCCGTCGGCGGTTGTCGGTCGGTTCGGGAGGCCGGGCAGTGACTGACACGGACACGGGCCTAGCCGGGGCACAGGGAAGGGGGCGGCGTGGCAGGAGGGGGCGGGTGCACGTGGAACCTATCGAGCGGCGGAGGAGGGGGGATCCTGCGCTATGGCCCTGTGACGTAGCCACACGTGCCGAGCTCCACCTCCGGCCGCTCCGCGCTATTGCTCAACTTGTTGACTAGGTCAAGATCGACCTCCGCGCCTCCCGCCCGATTCTCGGAATCCTCAACCCGATACAACCAAACAAACATTTTTCTCCGTTCTAAAACTGAAACTCGCCTCTCGTGTTGAATCGGCATTTTTTATTTATTTCATCCGAGACAAAGTCTCTTCGAACACGGGCGATCGATTATTACGACAATATTTTCAATTACCCTCTCGAAATACTCGACAGATACGGTTGATTCGCAGAAATACACAAAATATTACAGGGTTGACATTCTTCCGTAATTTTGGGGTGTCCGTACTGCCCTGTCCGTTTTTCTGGGGCGTCCGTTTTTGGGGTGGCGAGTTTTACTATTTATTTTTGTCCCTATATTAGTGTCCGTATTTTCCCAATTCGCCGGGCAAACGTCGATATTTTTAAAAAGACATGCCCACCAGGAAATTCGAATTGTTTTGACGACACATTCGAATTCGAGTTTTCGAAGAGAGTAGGCGGGGCCAAAAAATAACAAAAATTATTTTTCTGTGGGGTTTTCTTATGGGGCTATTATGTGTGTTAGAGTTTTTTAGTAGTTTATTCGTGTTGTCCCTGTTTATTAACCCCAATTTTTGGCCTAACAGTTTATTTGAAGTGTCCATGTTTTCTGTGAATTTGCTGCGATTTTTTTAACGTTTATGACGTTTTCATTAACTGACGTTTTTATGACTTTTTTTGGGTGTCCGTATTTTTTCACACGACCGCCAGCATCGAATACTCGCAAATTTTGTGAATTTGAATGTCCGTATTTCGAAAAACATTACATGGCAACCCTAATCTAATAGGTACCCAATCATTCATTCGAACAAGAATTTTTTATTATTATTTTATTTTTTATGTCAATACCTATTACCCTACCTTACCGTAATGACTTCCTGTCTGACCAATACTGTAAGAATTCCACAAGCTACAAAAGGTTGTCTGCGTCAAAGCCGAAATTGTCATTTTTCAGTTGCGAGCAGTACTTGTGAGAATTAAGTTAATGATTAATTAATCAGTTGGTAATAAGGGGCTTTCAGTGGCTGGACCTGATAGGAAATTTAACGCCCGACATTTTCTTTTCTATCGTGTTTTCGCCTAAAACGCATACTTCGGTCGTTAAACCAAGAAAACTGTGAAAAAACGCGATTTTGGCTGCATCAGAGCCTCACAAATTTACCATGTTGAAAGCAGGTTCGAAAAAACGTCCAATTTTACGTTTTTGATTCAACACGTAAAGGTTCGTAGAAAAAAATAGTTAGTAAAATCCATACCTAATTTTCCTGAAAATTTTCCTTTTTATAGGAAATCCATTTTCATGGAAACAACGCACCCGTGTTTTTTCATGAGGAGTCGGTTTTTTTGCTTTTTTTTCAATCCCAGAAAGTTGTTGAAAATTGCCAATTTTCTTATGTACCTGCCCTACCTATCCTTTTTTTTTTGAAATTTAAGAATTTTTCAAAGTGTTGGAAAAATGTTTTTTTTTTTAATATAAAAAATTTGAGTGGATACAATGTATGAATATGTCATGTTTTTGACCGCTAAAATCGAATCTCGAATAGGAATTGGTAATTTTTATTCCACCAGAACAGAAACAACTAGCTCGGGCCCAATCAAGGTTGGAGAGGTGCGCGAGTCGGGATGCGTGTGCAGCGACCGGATGGTAAGCGGATGGTTCGCTCCTTGGCGGGTGCCGTGACGTCGGCAGGTCGGTATCGAAACGGCAGCAATCGATAGATCGACACGTTCGATACGTGCGGGCGGCCCGCCTAGAATCGAGACTATCGATACTCGCCGGCGGCGCGCGATTTCCCCTTTCGAAATCCTCGGCAGCGAGCGAACCATCGCCTGACCCTCCACGCGCCGCGGTCTGACGGTGTCAGTGACCTCGGCGAGTACAGGAGGAGCAGATCAAGCGGCTATTGAGAGGCAGCTCCTCCCCGTTCCCCCTCGCTGTTCCTCCTTATTGTCCGCGTTGTGCCTTGAATGTTCGTTTGGAAGTTTGGGGGCCCTCCGCAGTTCTGCGACGCTGACCCATCAATAATCCTGACTTGATTTTGGATCGGATTTCTGGATTTGGGTTTTGGCGGCTTGTCGCTCCGCCGAAACGAAACCGATACAAATTTCTCTACTGGATTTCCCACGCCTAATTTTTTATAATTTCCATTCATGAAAATAATTTCATTCAAATTCATAAAAACCCAAAATTGCTCACAGTCACGTTCACAAGTACCTAGTGGCTGTTGCTCTGGATTTCTGGAGTATGATTCTTATGTTCCGGGGTATATTCCGGTATAATGTTGCACCAGCTGTTTATTTTGTGTTATTTTTCTACTGAATAAAGATATTATTCATTCGTTCATTCATGTTCCTCCAGCCAATCATCATGTATAGTCGAAATTTGGATTACTCGTAGGACTCCCAAAATAGTTAGTGCTACCCAAAATATTACTCCCAAAATTAGCTCTTTAGTAATTTTTATTCACATTCAGCTGGGATTCCGATTTTTCCGATTTTTTCGAAGTCGTGATGAGGTAATCCAAATTTTCAATAGATGTCTATTAGACCAATGCTATAATCATATTCAAACCATTCGACGTAATTAAAAAAATTAATTTGGAAAAAATTTCAATTGTTGAGCAGTCTTCCTAAATAAGTAAAATAATAAATATAGCAGCAGTTAATAATCTGAGTACCACTGACAGGAGAGTAGTTTTCACATTTTTTAAATATCATAACATCAAAAACTAAATTATTGCCATTCCCCAGGGGTGCCAATGAATCTTGAAAGGGCTAGAGTTTTAAGTGAACGAAACGAAAGTGAAACCATATTGAGAAGGACGTAGCGTGACAGGGCGTAGGACAAGGGCGCATGCGCAGATCACACCCGTCCTCAAAGCCCTCGCCGATCACTGCACCAGATTGGCAATGTAAACTTCAGCCTGAATAACTTAAGCTTGACAGGGAGGGATTGTGGAAAATTGGATAATTTCTATTGGAAGCCTAGACACATAGAAACAAAGGGCATATGCCCAAAAATAGCATAATGAGAAAAATGCAAATTAAGTTTTTGATCAGTTTACAAAAATAAAGATTTCTCCCATTGTTTTTAATTCCATAAAAAAATTCGCTGAATAAAAAATGTTTGTCAGACAAAGATCTACAACCTCGTTTACAGAATTTAGGTTGTCGATTGTTGAAACAGGGAATGAATCGTCTGTCCGGATTCGAACTTGGTCGAACAAAATAATAGGAAGACGTACCTAATAATTTTTTCAGCAACCTGGTATCTTCGAAATATGCACCTTTAAGAATGGAATCCATAATATACCCTATAAGTCACCTCACATCGTCTCTTTATAGTTACTGCCCGAATTGCGTGACGTTCAAATGTAGGGGGTTTACACTTTTGGAGGTGAAAAACGAACAAAAATGTTCAACATATCATTTTTAAAAAATCCCTCACTCTCTGACATTTTTCCTTAGTCCGCTGGGAAACCTCGTTTTGGAAATTTTCGTTTTCGACCTTAACTCACTAAAATCACTTTAGCTCCTTCGATTTTTGAGTAATCTCAAATCTGGGAAAGCTCATGAATTTGAAGACTAGTGCCAGACTGTAACAGACTTTTGTATTTGGAGCATTACGGGAAAAATGAGGACAATGAAAACTGGAGAATTTCTGACTTTTTTCAATCGGATTTTGACCAAAAATTTTCGTAGTCATTCAGAACGCACTTTTTAGGAAAAAACTAGGTTGAATCACTTCCTGAACAAGTGTGGGTGTGTCCGTCTGTGGTCATTTACAAAAATGGCCATAACTCCCTCATTTCTCAACCTTTTTTCAAATTTCTTTAACTGAAATGCTTGTCTCGGCAAGACCTAACACCCTGTTTAATCGGAATTTGGATAACGCACAGATATATTTGAAGGGTAAGGTGAAAGAACGAGGAATGTCACAAAAAGTACTTTTGGAGAAAAAGCAAATTTTGTATTTTAAACTCACGAAAAACCAATATTTTCCGCGTTACAGTAGGAAAAAAAAATTACCCGACACTCCTGAGTTGTATTTGACATAATGGGAAAATTTCGAAACAGAAAAATCATAGGAACAAAAATTAAACGACATCAAGTGACGAAAGTACCATTTCTAAGGGGAAAAAAGGAGGAATGTCCAGTTCTTTCACATATTTGAGTGCGGTAAGGTCTTGACCAGAACGGAATCCAGGCGTTTCACCTCATGCACAAGATAGTACAAGAATCTTCCCCATCTTGAGAACTCATTTTTTATAGTTATAAAATTTTTCAGTTGAGACAAAAAGTCGATCGCGAAAGGTTACAGTTGGACTTTCCTCGTTCTTTCCGCTTGTCGCTTGGACATTCCTTGTTTTTTCCCCTTACACCAAACCTTTCGTTGCTTCTCAGTGCGACATTTATACTTTTTTCTCCTTGGAGTTTCCCTATACGGTTAGTACCTTTGAATTTCTACAAAATGCGCTATTAAGCTTGTTTTCGGGAAAAATGGACATTTCCTGTTCTTTCCCCTTACCCTTCATTTGCATTTTTCGTGTTTTCTATTTTATTTTTTTCTGGCCACAAAAATGGACCGATTTGAGCGTTCTTGGTCTTGAAATCTTTGTTTTACCTTGCAGAATATGTGGGTGTTTTTTGTATTCCAATAATGTATTGTATTTTTATTTTGGGCAAATTTTAAAATTTTAATAGTGAATTTTTCGATATTTTTGGCCTAAACACCCTTAAAAGCAGTCAAAATATGATCAAATTGTGTCACAATTTTACGTTTCAAAATATGGAAGTATTGTGTGTTATCTACGCACCACTGGTTTTCCCAAAAGTCCGGGTTTGAGTTGTTTTTTATTTCTGCGTGGCAACGTCCATGGCTACAAATTCGTCTCCGAATTTCTAAGCTCTTGTACGAACTTTCTCCTACCGATTCGTACACGAACCGTGCAAATTCGTAGTACGATGTTGTTGGGATTAACGTAACTAATGAAAACAAAATCAAATTCGAGCTTTTTGTCGACTGTTGAACGGGAGCTAGTTTTCATAGCATTTCTTGATTTGCCACGTGACTACATCGTACAAACTACTAATTTCATACTACGAAAACGCAAAGAGCACGAAGTTTCCAAAAACTCCCTACTACCTAACGCATTCATCCTCAAATGAATAAAATGAAGCAAATCCCCGCGATGGACGACGGTTTTTGGAAAAACGCATGGAATTTTGGAAAATCGTCTTTTTGGCACCGAAGATGCGAAGTCGAAATAGCAAGTCACACTCCCCCCACCCGAATCTCTTCACGATAGATGATCGGACTAGTCAATTGTCGACATCGGAAGCCAAGTGTCCGCTATCTCGACAGGACGAGGCCTTGGCGAATCGGCGAGATAAAAGTTGTTTTTCGCGACTGTTCGCAGTTCACGCCAAATATTATAAGCGTGGTCAGGGTTCCCGAGGACGAGTCGAGGAAGGGGGTTCGAGCAGACGGCTACGCCATGTTGGAAGACTGACCTTCTCCATTCGAATCCTTATTAAGACCCACGAGCCGAACGCGAATATCGTTCATTCTCCGGCGCCGGCGGACTCGATAAAACGCTAATTATCCTCTCGACAGCGATAAGGAAGCGATTTGAGTTTTCAATATTGAATACGCAAATTTGAAATTTATTCTATTTTTGGGGCCTAGGAAATGCGCAAAATGCGAGATCGGAGGCGGCGGTCGGGTGATTTCAACGGGGGGCGGCGGGCGGAAAAGCGGTGCAGGCTCCGCGGGATCCGCCATATTGAATGAAAACTCGAACTCCGACTTAGAAATGGGAAAGAATTCGAAATAAATGGAATGTATAATTTTTGACAGTTTCATCATTTCGTGCGAATTTAACGCTTCCGTATGAAACGCGTTATTTTCAAGAGGACAATAGCGAAATTAATTCAAGTACATAATTCCATCGCTTCACGATCACTATCAATTTTTTTTTCATTTTTACGCTGATTTTGAGCGAAAATACAGAAAAAGGAGCAATGTAGACCGGTTTGTCGGGTCATTTTCAGTTGTGCGCTGCCCAAATCGGACTTGCATAAGTTGGGTTTGGCAACATAGGAGGCGAATCGGGTCACGACACGTTGCAATGAGACGGGTTCGGTCCGAAGTGGGAAATTGCGCCGAAAATGTCAAATCCGTCGGGGATGAAGGGGTGAAAATTGTTATAAATCACAGCTAAGATGAGTCCGAAACGGAATGTGAGGAAAACCGGAGTAACGGGATTGCAAACTTTTTGCGAATATCGAAGGTTTCGCATGCAGAACAGTTATTGTACTCTACACCCATCAATCGAAAATGTTCAACATGGGCCAAAATTAGATCGGACTTACGTGTTGGCGTTCGTCAACGGGTGCTCTCCTCTTGACCTATGATAAACTTCCAAGTATTAGGCCGCGTCTTGTTCGAACGCCTTATTGACTGAACAGGTCCACTTTCGAACTAACGACTCGCTCGCCGACAATCGTCGCAAAGCATACGCGAACTCAAGTACAAAAAATGTTAATCCATGGACTCGGGTAACAATAAACCGAAGACAGGCAATACACAAGGTCCGAAGTCGGCTTCGGTTTCGAAAATGTTATCCACTCTCACCCTCGTCGGTCTTCCTCGGCTGGGGGGTGGGTTTTCGCTCGGGCCTATGGGCGGGACGGGGGACTACTAGGGCGGGACGAGGGGACCCAATAGGCGGGACGGGGGGCCGACGGATGCCGAGATGAGCCGACGAGAGCCGAAACTGCCGAAAATGTGAGGAGTGTTGTCCTCGTCGGTAGTTCGGTATCAACGACCTTTCTCTTGGGCCAGAGCGGCGAGCGCGTGGAGGGTCAGGCGATGGTTCGCTCGCTACGTGACGTCACGCGGATCTCGCCTCTTCGCCCTCCACCGCTACCACTCCGAGTTCACTCCCATACCAGACCCACCTCCCCCCTAGAGAGTCATAAGATACGCTACTTCGAGCGAACAATTGCCAGGATGTGCATGGACGAAGAACTCGACGAAAAGTGGCTATTTCTTGAGTATAAAAAGGTTACTTATTTTTTGGATTAGGTATAATTATCGGAGTCGTCTATATTACGATGGTGATTCAAAGTCAACTTCGAGATCAATGTCAACTTTGAGATAAAAGCCAACTTTGAGATCAAAGTCAACTTCGAGTTCAAACTCAACTTCGAGATCAACGTCAACTTCGAGTTCAAACTCAACTTCGAGATCAATGTCAACTTTAAGATAAAAGCCAACTTCGAGATCAAAGTCAATTTCGAGATCAAAGTCAACTTCGAGTTCAAACTCAACTTCGAGATCAAAGTCAACTTCGAGATCAAAGTCAACTTCGAGATCAAAGTCAACTTCGAGTTCAAACTCAACTTCGAGATCAAAGTCAACTCCGAGTTCAAACTCATCTTCGAGATCAAAGTCAACTCCGAGTTCAAACTCATCTTCGAGATCAATGTCAACTTCGAGATCAAACTCAACTTCGAGATCAACGTCAACTTCGAGTTCAAACTCAACTTCGAGATCAACGTCAACTTCGAGTTCAAACTCAACTTCGAGATCAACGTCAACTTTGAGTTCAAACTCAACTTCGAGATCAAAGTCAACTTCGAGTTCAAACTCAACTTCGAGATCAACGTCAACTTCGAGTTCAAACTCAACTTCGAGATCAACGTCAACTTCGAGTTCAAACTCAACTTCGAGATCAAAGTCAACTTCGAGATCAAAGTCAACTTCGAGTTCAAACTCAACTTCGAGATCAAAGTCAACTTCGAGTTCAAACTCAACTTCGAGATCAATGTCAACTTCGAGATCAAAGTCAACTTCGAGATCAAAGTCAACTTCGAGATCAAAGTCAACTTCGAGTTCAAACTCAACTTCGAGATCAACGTCAACTTCGAGTTCAAACTCAACTTCGAGATCACTGTCAACTTCGAGATCAAACTCAACTTCGAGATCAACGTCAACTTCGAGTTCAAACTCAACTTCGAGATCAACGTCAACTTCGAGATCAACGTCAACTTCGAGTTCAAACTCAACTTCGAGATCAATGTCAACTTTGAGTTCAAACTCAACTTCGAGATCAACGTCAACTTCGAGTTCAAACTCAACTTCGAGATCAACGTCAACTTCGAGTTCAAACTCAACTTTGAGATCAAAGTCAACTTCGAGTTCAAACTCAACTTCGAGATCAAAGTCAACTTCGAGTTCAAACTCAACTTCGAGATCAATGTCAACTTCGAGTTCAAACTCAATTCCGAGTTCAAGCTCTACTTCGAGATCAAAGTCAACTTCGAGTTCAAACTCAACTTCGAGATCAATGTCAACTTCGAGATCAAAGTCAACTTCGAGATCAAAGTCAACTTCGAGTTCAAGCTCAACTTCGAGATCAAAGTCAACTTCGAGTTCAAACTCAACTTCGAGATCAACGTCAACTTCGAGTTCAAACTCAACTTCGAGATCAATGTCAACTTTAAGATAAAAGCCAACTTCGAGATCAAAGTCAATTTCGAGATCAAAGTCAACTTCGAGTTCAAACTCAACTTCGAGATCAAAGTCAACTTCGAGATCAAAGTCAACTTCGAGATCAAAGTCAACTTCGAGTTCAAACTCAACTTCGAGATCAAAGTCAACTCCGAGTTCAAACTCATCTTCGAGATCAAAGTCAACTCCGAGTTCAAACTCATCTTCGAGATCAATGTCAACTTCGAGATCAAACTCAACTTCGAGATCAACGTCAACTTCGAGTTCAAACTCAACTTCGAGATCAACGTCAACTTCGAGTTCAAACTCAACTTCGAGATCAACGTCAACTTTGAGTTCAAACTCAACTTCGAGATCAAAGTCAACTTCGAGTTCAAACTCAACTTCGAGATCAACGTCAACTTCGAGTTCAAAGTCAACTTCGAGTTCAAACTCAACTTCGAGATCAAAGTCAACTTCGAGATCAAAGTCAACTTCGAGTTCAAACTCAACTTCGAGATCAAAGTCAACTTCGAGTTCAAACTCAACTTCGAGATCAATGTCAACTTCGAGATCAAAGTCAACTTCGAGATCAAAGTCAACTTCGAGATCAAAGTCAACTTCGAGTTCAAACTCAACTTCGAGATCAACGTCAACTTCGAGTTCAAACTCAACTTCGAGATCAATGTCAACTTCGAGATCAAACTCAACTTCGAGATCAACGTCAACTTCGAGTTCAAACTCAACTTCGAGATCAACGTCAACTTCGAGATCAACGTCAACTTCGAGTTCAAACTCAACTTCGAGATCAATGTCAACTTTGAGTTCAAACTCAACTTCGAGATCAACGTCAACTTCGAGTTCAAACTCAACTTCGAGATCAAAGTCAACTTCGAGTTCAAACTCAACTTTGAGATCAAAGTCAACTTCGAGTTCAAACTCAACTTCGAGATCAATGTCAACTTCGAGATCAAAGTCAACTTCGAGTTCAAACTCAACTTCGAGATCAATGTCAACTTCGAGTTCAAAGTCAACTTCGAGTTCAAACTCAACTTCGAGATCAATGTCAACTTCGAGATCAAAGTCAACTTCGAGTTCAAACTCAACTTCGAGATCAATGTCAACTTCGAGTTCAAAGTCAACTTCGAGATCAAAGTCAACTTCGAGTTCAAACTCAACTTCGAGATCAATGTCAACTTTGAGATCAACGTCAACTTCGAGTTCAAACTCAACTTCGAGATCAAAATCAACTTCGAGTTCAAACTCAACTTCGAGATCAATGTCAACTTTGAGTTCAAACTCAACTTCGAGATCAACGTCAACTTCGAGTTCAAACTCAACTTCGAGATCAACGTCAACTTCGAGTTCAAACTCAACTTCGAGATCAATGTCAACTTCGAGTTCAAAGTCAACTTCGAGTTCAAACTCAACTTCGAGATCAAAGTCAACTTCGAGTTCAAACTCATCTTCGAGATCAAAGTCAACTTCGAGTTCAAACTCAACTTCGAGATCAAAGTCGACTTCGAGTCACTCCCTTCAGTGTGAACTAGAGGATATAAGGATGTTTCACCTTCTGTCGACGATTTGCACGTTTTGTTCTCGATGTAGTAACTCCAACTAGACCTGCGTTCGTTACTCAAAAAAACAAAAAAAGTACCTAGAAAATGGACATGGGACAATGAAGTTGCCGGGATTAGTTCCACTCAAATTTTTTTCCACGCCAATTTCGAGGCTCCCTGTATGGAACCGCAGTAATGAACATTTCGTTGAAAACCCTGAAACTTGCTCCATTCAAGCGGGAAAACCGCATAACCTCAAAGAATATCCTGGGAATCTCAAGACAAAATTTCGCGATCTGCAGCGGTTGGCTCCGCCTCGATGTACCGCCCTCCTCTACCCCTCGCCTATCCTATCCTTCACAACAGCAACACGAGGCCTATTCGGAATAAGTTGCTCGTAACTAACTTGCGATAAAAACGCTCCTAGGATAATAGACGAGCGGTTGACGACCAATATGGCGGTAAATTTGACGGAAAATTTTTGCGCGAGAGGAAATGGATAACAGGCCGACCGTTCAAATCCCCAGCTGATGATGCGTTTCGCCAGAACCCTAAACGAAATGGTTGGTCAACAGTGCCCAAATTGCAACCCAGATTTATTAACAAATTACATTAGATTGTGAAGTCAATTATCTAGACTAATCAGCCAGCAGCACTGAGTTCGATTGCTGTTCTTGGCCTCGAGATTCAGTATTCCTCGCACTCACATTTCTTCACCAAATCATGAATAAATTCAACAATGATGGTGAACAATGAATACCTAGTCCTTGGATGATTCATAAAGAATAGGTAAGTCAACGAATCAAAGAATATTATCCTTTTTTTAAGACATTTTTATTATAGGATTATTGAATTATTGTGAAAGGCGAAAAACTGGAAATCGGATCAGTGATTGAACCAAAGGATTCTACAAGTACGTGTATCCCTTACTCGGTTTACCAACAAGTAATAGGTACATAAGTAAGTACTCCCTTGTAAGTATTTTCGTCAGAATGTGCGTCGGTGCGAATTTTCAAAAACGTAGACATATCCAAATGTTCGAACCTCCTCCCAAAATTTAAGGCTAACCAGGGCAAGTTCAACGTTGTTTATAATTTTATTTTTTAAATAACTGAATTGACACTAGTTCATTCATATCATGAAATGTTGGCTTCAAGCGGCCGGCGGGGAAATAAAAAATCTCAAGGTTATGCAATTACCCGCAATACCTAACCGCTTTGCATGCTCGTGAGGTGTAGGTTTCCAAAAAATGCACCATTTTGTCAAAATGTAAAAATAAAGATTGTCAAAAATTAAGATTATGCCTTGTTAGTTTTCCCAAAAAAGTGACCCAGGTCGAAATCACTTGGCCGCGTATGCTCATTGTGGATACACAAACAGTTGTGGATACATAAATAGTTGGAAAAATATTGAAGGTTACCCAAAGAAAATGTTCCTAATTTGAACAATGAAGAAAGTTAACTTCTGTTATTTCAAATAAAAATAAAACCGACTCCAAAAAGATAGGTACCTACATAAAAACCGTTGGAATAAAAATTCTTGAGTACCTAAACATTTTTTCAGCAATTTGAACACTTTTTTGGGACAGGTACTTGCGTATCATCTATATGGAAAAATGGAGCGGAGGCCCTGACTTCGATGTGAAATGTAAAGAAAATAATAAGGGTTCTTTGATAATACAAGATTTGTCTATGTCCAGCACTTTCGGTATTGCAGGCTTCAGAGTGGCAGTGGTGGTGTTGGTGGTGGTGGTGGAGCCTGGTGGTGGTACGTACAGACTTGCCCCTCCACGGGTCAATCAGGACGATTATGTATCTGGGTATGTTGTATAGAGAAAACTTTATACCTCAACAGCAAATTCGAATTAACTAACGAGGCAAAAATCCAGCCAATACACCAACGCTGCAATATGTGAGCTTACTTGTTGAAACTATTCCCAAAGAACAAATTATGTGCATCGCTGCTGAGTGCAGCAATAATTGTCAAATCAGAAAAGGTCGATTACACAAATTCGGTGGCAAAAATGTTACTCTTGTGATTGTAACATGCTCGAATCGGTCAAAAACTCAGGTTGTACCCACGACCGTGAATAGTGCACCATAAGCTGGCTACTTGGTGGTAAATTTTAATTTTAAAATTTAACCATGGCGAGTGATGGGTTTTCTAATTCTGAAGACACATTTGATAGTTTCCTTATCATTTTATATTTTTGTGTCTGCCAGCTCACGGAATGTTGCTGTTAAAATTCAAGCGAGGCGATTCTGAAAACGAAACCGTTTTTCCTATCAGTAGATCTTATATATTATAGCAGTGAAGTTTTCTCTTTTCGGTTGTGATATTGAAAGCGAGTGTTTCCCTTTGGGGCCTCGAAGTTGAGAAGATGAGTTGAGGGTGAGCGACCGTTGGCCTCTGGATGGCTCTGCCCCTGCCCCAGCCTCTCTCCGTTTTGGGGCAACAACCTTATCGTTGTTGTACACGTGTCGGGGCCACCAACCATCGATTGACCGACCGAATGCCCCACGCACAATTTCAGATAGCCGTCCCCCTGAACAATTTTCGATAAATTTTCCCAATTCGATAAGCGTCGATTGCTTCTTTTTCGGTCGTATCTATGAAAATTTGATTTCGAGAGGTTCGAGTTGAAAAATTAACGCGTTACATCTACCAGGTTGGGCTGAGTAGGCCTGAAATCGGGGTTAACGTCCCTAAGAGACGGAGGCAGAGGCCAGGTCTTCCTGAGTCGCTGACACGTGGCCTAGTGAGCGAACCATTTGCTTATCCTTCCTGGGCCGCCCGGGTGCATTCAACCTCTTCCTCTTCTTCTTCGCCCCGTTCACCCTGGCCCCTCGGATTTGAACTCGAACTCGATCGTGAGTCGGGCAGAATTTGAACTCGATGTGCATCCGGGCGATCGCACAATAGGTACTTGCATAAATATGCACTATTCGACATGTAACAAGTTCTGCGTGGATAACACAATACTATCAATTACTTTATATTACTTTCATTTGATACTTAAATTTTTGACATAAATTTGAGGCTGTGTGGATCAAAAATTTCAAAAAACTCAATATGCTAAAATTCAGAATACGTCAAGTCACCGGAATATAAAAGTATCAAATTTTTCTACAAGGTGAAACGCAGAATCCAAGACCAAGAACGCTATAATCGGTTCATTTTTGTGGCCCGAAAAAAATTAAATAGAAAGCACTGAAAGTGCTAATATATCGGAAGTACTGTAAGTAATCCGAACACAGTAGGAGTGCTAACGTTCTTCTATTTGATGTCGTACTAAATTATCAATTTTTCAAAATAGCTTTTTTTGGGGATTTTCGATTCTAGTTTCAACGACGAAAATGATGCTTTCATCCACCAGTGAGAGTGATGATTTTCCTCAAAAAAGCCGAAAGTTTTTGGGAAAACTATTCTTTTTCAAAGAACTACTATTTTCATCATGCCTTGTCTTTCGAACTACTAAGGCTACAGAGCTCAGCTAAAGCTCAAATTGTAGAAAATTTCGAGTACCTACCTACTTTCAAAGTAGTCATTGTGAGTTTTACCGAAAAACCTGTCCTTGAACGACTTTTATGCAAAAAACCGGAAAAAGTGCGATTATTTCGCGGTTTTTGGCTCGCTTACGTTTTTGAGGGTTGCTAATCTAGCATTTTACTATCCAGGATCCTAACAATATATATTTAAAAATCAGGTTTGGTTCCATTCCGCATGATTGGCCTAAGTAAGCATTCAATCTATGCCTAATAAAATCGGAAAGTTGAGGATATTTTTTAAAATTTGAATTCTTCTTTCCTTCCAATAGTAGAAATAGAAGTAGCGATGGTCCTCCAAACGCGCGAGTGCATCAACCTTTTACACGTGGCCTGCCTCTTCTCGAATAAAGTCTCCTCCTCTTTTAAGGGCCTCTCAGTCCAAGCGCCACCCAGCCTGTCCGTATCCAAATTCGGTGGGATTCTCATAAAATAAAATGACCGAGCCTATGTTACTCGAAATGACGCTTCCCAAGACAAATTGTTCTGGCAATTTATTCTTAACTTCCATTGAGAAAAGTTTTGTCAAAAACATAGAACGGCAATCGGATATCAATCGATACCGGATACCGCTCGATCAAATTTTAATCAGAATCTCTAACAAGGGTCAGAATCATCAAAATCTCTAACAAGGGGAACAATTTCTAATGGGTATTAGATCTTTTATTTACCAATGGCCATCTGCCGCTTAAGATACCTGTCATTGGCAATCTTTTTCCAAATTGATATCACACGAGTGATAACCATGGACAAGAGCCGGAATCCAGTATTGGGAACCGGAAAATATGAATGAGAAAACTCTAAAAAAAATCTTGAGAACCGGAAAACATGAACGAGAAAATCGCCACTTAAGTTCAAACACCGCCTAACTCAATTTTTGGCGAAAATTAGTTGGACACACCACTCGATAGATTTTTCAATGGTGGTCACAATTGCAAAAAGACAGAAGCTGTGGGGTTGAACCAAATTAATTTTATTGGCGTTTCCGCACCATGTTCCATGTCCATTCTTCTCTAACAGCCATCAATCAAATCAGTTTTTTGGGCCTCCTGTAAATTTGGGAGAACTGAGTTATAGCATGCTGCTGCTTAAGCGGCGATATAAATTACATGGCTATGGGAAAATCTTTCAGCCACCTACGGGAATCGAACCCATAACCCTGCACCCAGACAGACACGCTTGCCACTAGACCACCCTTCAGCAATCAAGCCATGTACTGATCCACCCCATCCCTAGCATTCACCTATACAACACCACCACCCTCCTTGGAAGGATGAGTTACCATGGTCAATCGCTTTCGAAAGATGAAAATTATGCGGTATTATGTATTCAATTTTCGTCAACGTCTCCGAGCCTGGGGCGAAGATTGTGATGAGGTGTTCGGAGAATTCGTTGGCCCGTCGGTCGGTCGATTCGTCGGTCTGCGGCCGTCGGTTGCTGTAGGTTTGGGTCTCCCGGAGCCGAGGGCAGCGTCCGGCGGGCGATGCCTCAAGAGAGGGACGCGAGGGCGAGAGGAAAGAAAAGGTAGCCAGGATCCCAGACCAGCCCCGGCCTCCTAGCACAGGGTGAGACAGGGAGGGAAGACCCAATGATATCAGAACGAGCCACCTCGGCGCGTTCACACTTGGCGACATTATACGGTGCGGAAGTCTGAAACATGAACATGAATCGCAATGTTTCGGAGATGGAAAGTAAAACGGTAAAACTTCGAGTGATCGTCTAACTTATGTTTTCATTCTCCGGAGGATAACCAGTGGTGCGTAGACAACACACAATGTTTGACGCAGATTTGACTGAGCACTTTGAAAAATTCAATTTGACCACTCTAGAGGCTGTGTGGATCAAAAATTTTAAAAACTCACCAATTTATAACCCCCCTAAAATAGTGGTACGTCAAGTTACCGTGCTCATGTATCGGAAATATTGCGAATAGTTCGAATTCCAGTTAAGCAGGGTGATAATTGTTACCGAGTTGAACATTCCAGTTCAAGAAATTTGAAAAAGGCTAAGAATTGAGAGAGATGTGACCATTTTTGTAAATGACCCCAGACGGACTCGCAGACGATTGTTCACGAAGTGATTCAGAGTAAAATTGATTAATTACAAGTTTTTTCTGAAGCTCCGTAACTTCACCAATCGATTCCATGCTTGATTTTACAAAGAGGGGTAGTAACTATTTATCTCAATAAGCCCAAACATGATCATGCAACATGTTTGTAGTGACACCGTCGAAAACACGGTGGGACAATGAATCTACCATAACGTATCATGTACCTACTACCTAGCGAACTACTTTTTTGGGAAAAAATCTGGTCCCAGTATGCATAGGTTCAAGTAATCCGTTTTTTAAATCGGCCCATGAGGCACGGCAAACGTTCAATCCCTCGAATTGATGGCTTTCAGTCGACAGTTTTTAGGACACGTATGCGGACATCCGGCCCCCCGCTTTTCCTTCAATCGGCCATATCAAGAGTCGCCGTTTTTGTAATGGGGTTACTGAATTAATGAAGTTCCATGATTCCATAGACAGTTCGCAGGTGTAGACGAATTCTCTCCCGATTTTTTTTTAGACCAAACCATTTCTCAAAATGTTAATAAATAAAATTGTTTAAAATTTCTACATTTCGTCACTTAAGTTCTAACACCACCTAACTCAATTTTTCCAAGTTTTCAGGAGGTACAAAAAACTAATTATTTCAACATGGAAATACATTGAGCGGTGCTGTCTCTTCTCCATCTCGACGGTGTAGAATCAATACTGCCCAATTCGTTTGCCATGCAATCTATGGATGCGTGATTTGCCAAGTTGCCACCAATCCAAGTTTTGAGAAGTAGGCAACCCAGACGCCCCCAAAAGACACGATGCTTTGAATTGGGCAGTATTGCAGTTTCATCGTCGATCTGCTTCTTCACTGGTTGGTTCAATCTCCTTGGCAGTTTTACCATGATATCGGCTATTGAAAAATCTATCGAGTGGTGTGTCCAACTCATTTTCGTCAAAAATTGAGTTAGGCGGTGTTGTAACTTAAGTGACGATTTCTTGCGTCTGCGGTTGACAGTAGTTGTGCCACCGTTATGCAGCCATTCCTGTAATTGGACGTCAGGCCGTTTGTACAAGCCCTGAGTAGGCAGTCTAGATGACTGAAGACATAACATTGAGAAGGCGCCAGTCAATTAGACGAGGCTGAAGTTTTCTAGTGAACGGGAACGTCCCTGAGACGCCAATGCACCTGAGTCCAATTCATGCATTGAATCAGTACTTAGTGGTTACCTACTTCGTTTATTATAGCCCATAGTTTTTTGGGCGTTTTCTCATAGAAAACATTTTTTGAATTTTCGAGGCCTAAAAATTGAGGTTTTTTTTTACCCAAATAGCTTGGAATTTTCTTGGAAATTATTTTCGTTTGTTGTGTGTCGAATTATGTTCAATCATTTGTGTCCGATATGCTCTCAAAAGATACGTTCATACAACATCTTTATGTTCTAGGGGATCTGTTTGAGAACCCAAATTTGCGTTGGTATAAGAACCAGCACTATGCCAATGCACTTTAAAAAAAACGCTCAAGGGTAAAATGTGAATATTTTTTTGTGGACTGGAGCGGCATTAGCTAATGAGTCATTCTAAAATTACAGGACTATTTCAGGTGTCGGAAAAACAAAAAAACGTTCGATTTCTCCACTTTTTTTTTGGTATTACGGTCTTTGTAGGGTTCCCTCAGTACAATTCGGAAGCGGGACCACACTTTACCTCGTAGTTTCTGGAATATCAAACTTGGAAAATTTGGACTATATAATATTTTTTTAATAATAATTAAGACAATAGAAATTATGTTGTGAGGAAAACTTTTTATTGCAGATTTGTGTTCTAGAACCTCTGAAACATAGCTATTGTCAAGGATCAGGGTTAGGGTCTCAGATGAAATAGCAACCTTTTTCTTTGCCTAGCTTTCGGCCAACATTTATTTAGGCCTTCATCAGGGCTCGTAAAATAGATTTAGAAAAGTTCAAAAAAAATTACCTCCTTCCCACATCCAATCGTTCCCCATTTGACCTAATAAATAAATTTTCAGTTGTCAATGAGAGCAAAATTTTACACTTGGACACCATCAACAGTAAATTGGTTTTTTATGCGTTTTGCTGCTGACGGCGTAGGGCGGACGGACAAAAATTTTTTATTGCAGATTTGTGTTCCAGACCCTCTGAAACGTAAAAGAAAAAATTTTGAGGGGTTGTTGTAAAACAATTTTGTTCAACCGATTACATAGGTACATTAATTCTGGAAATAATGTACCAAAATCCCTATGCTGATGTTATTACTCGAGTTTTTGAGTCCAGTCAACCTTTTGAAGATCGGGGTCGAAATTCAATACCTGAACCTGAAATTATTAGGCCGCGCATTGATTTCCTGAACATCGAGTTCCGTATGAACATGGACTCCTGGGGCCGGCTATGCCCAAAAAGGGGTCACATGGGGAGGGGTGTCCCTGTGCAGCTTTGGGGCGGAGCGGAGTGGAGGGGGCTGAGCCTACGCCGCACGTGTATCCACGTGTACGTAGGGCAACGACCCCCTTTCGGGCCTATCCACCGCCACCGCGCCTCGCCGTCCTTTTAACTCTATTGTTAACAAATAGGAGTTCTCTCTTACACAATCACAGCCTTGTTTACCAATTCCTGTCTCTCTGTTCGTGTCTATTCCAACACACATCGAACATATCCCGACGTGTAAACGAACTCGTCCCGGTTAACTAGAAGCGCTAGTTGAATATTGAACTACTGCGCAAGATGGGACCGATGCGTACGAGGGTGTGGACCAAGACGGCGGATGAGAGATGAGAATATTGGAAGCTGAGAGGGTCATTCCCCGGGCCCAGGTCAAAAAATTACGATGAAGGATAGCAGCCTAAATTAAATATTGGGCTACTGGATTAGATAAGAACTTGACGTTAAAAATGGGCCCCTATCAACCAGCTGCAAAAAGAACCCCCTCCCCGTAAATTGACAAGCAAAACAAAAACAAAGGTAAAATGCTCGGAAGGATGGGAAAAGAATTGTAGAATAGAAAACTGCTTAGCATGGGCAGATGGAATTAAGATAGAATCAATAAAATTTTCGGCACATATCAATCAAAATATGGGTGCATAATGAAAGAATGAAAATTCCATGATATTGAAAATCCCAGCTGGTCCGAATATGAATAATAAATCGATACCAATCTATTTAAGCTTGTACGTACATTTACTTACATACCTACCCATACTTTTTGCGAAAAGAAAAAATGGGTTTTCGGGTTTTGAGAGTTTTTAGAAATAGACGGATTTTCAAAACGCCCATCGTTCTTTAGTTCGGATTTCAGCATCCTCATTAGGGCTAGGAACTTGGATTCGCATTATAGGAAAACTTGAAAAAATTATCATTTTGAATTTTTTTCGGCTAATCTTTTTGGACCAAACAATTTCGACTCATAAAATCTTGACTTATCAGGCAACACAGGCTGCTTGTAGATCGGCTTGGGTAATCTCATGAGTTATTTCTGAGCTGAGTACTGAGCGGCTCTTGGTAAATTAGGCGATACGTTTCATCACCTGCCTAATTTAGCAAGAGCCGCTTCTCCGGATATTATGGATAAACAGACCATAAAAAATTCAAAATCCCAACTTCTGATCGAAGTAAATTAATTTCGGAATTTCTTTAGCTATTGTCAGGATCGATCGATGGATGCGTGTCGAAGGAATTTGCCATAATATGGTTGTTATATGGCCTTAAGTAATTCGAGCGCATTTTTTTATCAGCTGACCGCGAATAGTTTTTTCCCCGAGAGATGTTTGGATATCCAGGGAGAATCGACCCACGCACAGCAATAGCTTGGATTTATTTTCTATGAATTCCGATAGAATGAAGTCAGATGATGAAGTTGAAGCATGAGCGTCTTCAGACACAAAAAAAACTCGGAAAATTAAAAAACTTTGTACGGAAATATTAGTAAAGGGAACCTCCAAAATCGGGAAAATAGTTTGCTCCTAAGCCAACCGTTTCTGGTTGGTGGCTTATGGCAGTGAACTAAGTACCATTGTTAAGTACTAGAATCCGGAGGTTTTCATGCAATGCATTGCTGCGCAATCAAACCCGAAAATACGAGGCAAGTTCAGGTCCATGGATGAGCTAAGAATAAGGAACTACCCCGGCCACAATGCTCGAACATAGGCCCCTGCACAGCCTCAGCACCGCCTCCCTTGCCCACGGGCACTGGCCTGACTGTTGTTGGTGGACACGTGGAGTTGGTTCGTTCACCCGGGGTTAGCCAAGGTCGCGCCACGTGGAAGGCCTCCACTGCCTAAGTTCAACGACCCCCACCCGCCCGTAGACACGTGTCCAACCCTGCCAGCTTTGCCATAGGACGACCCTTAGGCTACGCACACAGCGGACCTGTAGCCTCGTCGTACGACGGCTCGGATTCGCCGTGAGCGTTGAGGGCATCCACCGCGCGCACCCTTCGAAGACGTATATCGGAGGCTCAACTTGCGACCCCTCGATCGAAACTTCCAATTCCAGCGTTTTATTTATTTATACCTTGCGGGGAAGTATATTTATACCGATTTGATTCCAATTCGAATTCAACCCAGCAGCACCGGGGACTATAGGGATCCTTGATATTTGAAAGAATCCCCTGGGTTTAAGGATGGAGGTCTCGAGGGATAAGGGGCGATGCGATCTTTTTGTACTACTTTTTGGGTGTGACCATCCCAGATAAATTTTCATACTCCATCTAATCACCAAAAATTCCAGCGTCATGATCATCAATGAATGATGTTATCAACATAACGCCCATATCGTCGTCTGAGGCGCAGCATGGCACATCTAACAATTTGGCAGTTTTTAGGTAAAACAGAAAATCATGTTTACTCTCTGTGCCACATCACTGCTCGGTTTCAGATTCGCTAAATTCGTCGTGGAACCCACTGAAATATCCCTTAGATACGCTTGGATACCTATGTTAATGCATTCGAAAATAATTGATTTTTCCTTTTTCCTGAAAATTTGCCAAATGTTAGATGTGCCATGCTGCGCCTCAGACGACGATATACTCTTTTACACCACATTTGGATCCAAGACCATTTCAAATGTAAAGTGCCTAAGTTAGACGGGGGGGGTTACAGAGAAATTATTTCTGAGACTCATACTCGCAGGTATGCACACTATTTTTGGGAAATAATGCTAAAAATGGCGTCAAGAGAGCTTCAGTTTGACAATTTTTGGTTCGTTATTAAATTATGAACATTTTTCTAATTGCTTAAGAAAATGGCCTTAAATCCCTCCACCCCTAAAAATTTGTATGTCAGACGATCGGGATTAGGGTCATCCAGAAACCAAACGCCTCGTTCGCTGAGCTTTCGATTAACTAACATCACTAACAATTTGTTGTTTCCATTTCGGACTGCTTACGTAGAGCCCAAAAATCGGATAAAATGAACTTCGTCCCTCCGCACATTGGTCTTACGACACTATCATCAATCCAATAGAAGCGTTTTTGAAAAGCAAGGCCGACGTTGCTACAGAGTTGTGGTGGAACCGGGAAGCTGGAGCTGTCCCATACTGCTCATCCGGAATAATGACCTGTGCCTTGGGTTGAGGGCAATGATCACCCATCCCTCATTAATCGTAATAATGAATAATTAATTCAAATATTGATCGAATAATTAATATTGATAATAATAAGTAATAAATATTGAGTAATTAATTAATATTATCAATTTCATATATTATTCAATTATATAGGTAATTTTTATCAACTACTGTAGGGTATTTCAGGTCTTAAGACACAACCGGTCAATCCTACAGAACCGGTAATGGAACATATTATGGGAATGGTATATTATGCGATTTCGGATATTTTACCATCCTCTAGCACTAGAAGAATCTTCCTCTATTATCGGCCAATTCAAGGATTGAAAAGATCGGTGGGCAATAAGGAAAATTCCCGCATACCAGGTATCCTTAAATCGCAATCGAATTTATTTAGACACGCTCAATTCATGTGAATCATCGCAATCAGGTATTTACACTTGCCGGTGACAAAACGCAGCCAACATCGTTAAATTAATCTAAATAAATAACAAAAGGTGACACGTAATTTTACAAAATTTCAATAAAAATACTGGCATCAGTGAAAAACTTATATATTTTTTATACATTAACTAGAAACTAAAAGGGTCGATGAGTCTTTATAGACTCGTAAATGTCAAACTGGTCTCAAAGCGCATTGTCTAATCGGGAGTTAGTGATTAAATTCGGCAACAACAATTCAATAAAAGTCAGAGTTATCAGTCAGAACATTATTATCTCAATTCAAATAAATGGCCTTCATTGACCGTATCACCGTGAATGAAAAATTATTTTGTCGATAGCTTGCGAAGTTCAAAACCAACAGTAGAAAAACAAACACCCCTATATTTTGCCCATTCAGCTATATTATTGTATTAAAATCATAAGACGGGTTGGACCTTCGGGTTGGTGGACCAGTTGATGATTTTGAAGCCAGGGCCACTACTAGGCCCCTGTGAAACGGGTTTCACTAAGAAACTGTTAGAGTGGCGAAATCGAGTTTTCCATTTGCTACTTGTGGTATTTTCGACACTTCGTAGAACATTCTGTAACAAACGGCAAAGCCTGAAGTCAATAATCGACGAAGTACAATCGATTAGTTTGAGGTCAGCTTTTAGAGTTCAAAAGCAAGTTTTCTCACAATCGAGGCAATTGCACTCTACTGGCGGGGGGGGGGCTTATTCTGCAGAAGTAGGTTGCTGTTATAAGAGGTACCCTTAGTAAATTTGGGTCATACAACAAAAAATGACGAATTCAAGTCCAAACCAATGAAATTCTTCCTTCCTGCGATCGAGCATTTGTTATAAGTTGGGCAAGGATTTTATGTGATAAGAATCCTCAAATACGTACAAACAAAATGAACTTTTTTTCAAAATATGTGCTTATTTTTCAAATTAAGAAGTTATTTTTAGCAGAATATTATTCTGATACTTATTCAAATACTTATCAAGTATGTACCTAGTTATAAGTACCTATGTTGTTATTTTTTCAAAATAAGTAGGTATGTAGTTATTTTTTCAAAACATTGATTTATTTCGCAAAATAGGAATGTATTTATTTTTCCGCATTATGATTTTTTTTTTCATTTTTATGAAAAAAAAAAATGAAAAACTGAAATTAATGTACCAAAAGGGGAATTTTTTATAATACGGAAAAATAAATACATTCGCATAGTGAGTTGTTTGACATTTTTGATCAGCACAGCCTCAAAAAGAGTCAAAAATTCGATTATATTATATAAATGATTTGTGTCAAAAATTTACAAAAGATGTGTTATCGCCACTGGCTCATATTTTAAGAATGACTAGAATAAGAATAAATGTGATTAAAATAACAAGAAAAATAACGCGGATATGAAATCAGTGAAACTCACGTATGGGAGTACTTGGATTTGACTGTTTTTAAGCCTCTTGGAATAGCAGCTAGGTAATCGTTCAAGTCGTACGCAATCTTGATGAAGTCTTCGGTCCGGTATCCTGAAAAGGAAGATTTTGGATCGATGGCATTAGAAGTTTTTCCTTAGGAAGTTCATTGCTGGGTTTCTTATTTTTGAGGGGGATCCCAGCCTATTGGAAGTAAAGTTATCCAAAAACTTAAAAATAATTATTGAATATAAAGCATTTCCAGGTGGATTTGAAAATTCCCTTAACCATTCGATGATTTCCCAAACCAATTTTTGAATTTTCCAAATAGAATTGGGTCAGAAAATCTAGTGTCTATTCCGAGGACTACCAACCTCAAAACAGGGGGCTTCCCGATAGTATTAATTTTTCGTGGGCTTTCCCAAAAATAGCTACCCATTCAATATGGCCCAAAGCTTTTTACTACTGACCCGAGTAATATTCGAGGGTTTTCGTCCAGGTGCGTCGCCCTTTCATCTGGAGAGCAAGGAACAAGGCGGCGGCGGCCATCTTGGAATCGGAATGTCTCACAGTCTTGTAGTTCATCAAATTCACTTCGAGGATGTATCTGGCAAGAGTGAGCGTTGGCATGTCGTATTTGGCGCACTGAAACCAACGGATACTTCAATTAAGATTGTGTGAGTAACAGGAGTGCTAGCTGAACTTTGAGATAAAAGTGTTTTCAAATTTTTTGCCATTTGCAAATTTTGTTGTTTACTGGTCGCAAAAATTTGCTGCACCATGTTTTTGGATACGATCGAGAGGGTTGATTCTTTTTTTTATACCAAAATCAATAAATTTGGGCATTCCCTTTATGCTATCACCAACACGCAATGATTAAAAAATTAATTTATATCGAATTATTTATATTTGATTTCCTCAAAGGCGCATGCGCGCTTGCTTAAGCAGCTTGGAACAGGTAGACCGGAAAGTCAAATTTCCTCATTTTCTGCTGAACTTCTATCCTTTTCTCTACTGTGATGCCTTAATATGTCATGAATAGTGACTAATTCAGTTGCACATCGGTGCAATCTTGTTCAATCCTAAAATGATCGCTTGTCAGTTAGTTATGGGCTATTCGGCGGAAAATGGCTCATCATCGACAGAATCAACTTACTCTGGCATACCGCCGAAGGAACCTGTACGATAGTGGGATCCCCAGTGAGTAATCTACAGTACGAAGTATCATCACTTCCATTTTGAGAAATTCAGTCGCCTGGTACTGGTTATCGCAAGTGGCCATGAAGTCGTCCAAACTGGGCGGGAGCCTCTCCTGTCGATGCAACAACAAAATTCAATCAGCTACTGTTTCACTATTGGTTCACGTTAAGCATCATGCAATGCTTCGAAATGGGTGATTTTTGCTGCCTGTAGCCAATTTTTTTAAGCAGATCTAAATATTGAACTAATAAACCAATAGACAATTGGCTGTGAAAAGTCCAATTCACCACAGGAGGTTATGAATCGATAGGTTAACGGGATTTCTCCTCCAGTGTTCTAAAGCTCCACAGCAAATCAGAGAGCAGATCGATCAACGCACAGTTTTATCTAATCTATGATAGGCTGTCCAGCTTTAAAGCTCTGTAACCTGCTAATGGAAGGTTACACTGCTTAATAACGTTACTTTCAGGCACTTAGGAACGATTTAGAACATTTTCCTGATCTAATTCAGATATTTAGACATGAATATTGGCAGTTATCGACCGTAACAGATTTCTTTCCACTATGCAAACAGAATTAATCAATTACCAATAAAACTTACGTCATATTTGCAAGCGACAAAAAGGCAAGCCGCTCCGACGAGTTGAAGACGGTCGCGATTGATGACGTGTTTAGACAGGAAAAGATCGACGAGCTTGACGCCCAAATAAAGAGATTCATGGACCAACTCGTAGCTCTCTTGAATGTCGACCATCCAATCGACGAGGATGGCTCTCATTGAGGCGGATAGGTCTTTCTGGCGCTCGAGGTAGTCACTTATAACGAAAGAGCTCTGCCGGCAAAAGAAAATTTGAATAAAAGATACAGCAAAAGATAAATTTTTAGGGTGGCAAGAAGTGGGGATTCCGGTAATTGTCCCGGTGCAACAGTGGTACCAACATTTGAAGTTTCTGCCAAAATGTAAGGCCTGGTTTGCGGCTTAGGGATACCTAGCGACTGAATGCGATGGAACCTAAAACGGGCTAGCCAAGTTTGAAAGGAAGTCTCTACTTTAACTTGTCCATAATTTACATAATAAATTGTACAATACCAAAAACCTGAGGTGAATATGTAGAGGAACTCATTCGACATTATAAAATGTTGCTCACCTCTCTGCCTTTCAAGTAGTCAAATATTTTCCTCGCATAAATTGAGGCGCTGAAAATGTCTTGCTCCATCTCTTTATCGTAATCGCAGACTCCTGGAGGTGGCTTCTGTTCAACTTGAACATCTTCCTTCTTTTTCGCTTCTTCCGCTTTTTTGTCACTCGGCTTTGAATCGGTCAGGCTGCGTACAAAGAAGGCATTCCATTCCGAAATTCGAAAATCAACTATGGAAGTGATCCCTCGATAGAGGGCAAGCTAATTTGGCTATAGCGGCAAATTTGTAGATAGTACCTATAGAGACCTACTGCAGTATCCACAAGCCACCATTGCTGAATTCAATACCTATTAAATTTAGGGATGGAAAATACGATCAGATATTCTCGGTCTGTTGGCTTTTCCAAAAATACAGCCATAGGTTAGTGACTATGCCGCAATACAGAGCAGACACGAGTATCTCATGTGAAATGACTCCATAAAACAGATGACAAAAAGGTAAAACAAACAGGCCTATATTGCTAGTAGTTGCACACACTACAGTCTGTCTGCGATATAAAGAAAACGTAGAAATCGATACCTGGTGGCAAACAAGCGAATCAAAGTAGAGTGCTAGGTAAAAAGAGGAATTTTTGTTGTTTTGTTGGCCGCCAGGTACCGACTCCATCGTATTCTTCATATCGCAGACTGTGCCACTCAATCCAACTCGATGCTACACTACTCTAACTACACTCCAGTGCTAACATGCATCTCTTTGTAAGGATAATCCACAGTACTGTTCAGACTTGCGTGAGTGTAACTAGATGAGTATGATTTTCAAACAACGGACTAATTATTTTCTTTGGAGTATTTCTGTAGAAAATCTGCATCATCATTGTCATGGCCTCTGCTTTGCCCATGATGGCGAATAATGGGGCCCCAGATAGGTGTCAGATGGGGCCAAGTAACACAACAATGCACAATAAAAATCTTAGGACATGAAAATTGTCCGGAGTTTGGGAAACCCCCAGAAATGAACAACGAACCCACTGAAGACCCGGGGGAAAACACTTTAGTCCGCTTGAGGTGAAAAAGTGACAATTAAAATTTTCCTATCTTACATAAACAAAGTTGAAAACTTTTCCTCTCAACGAACTTGTTCACAATATGTTAAAATTTGTTTCTCCCCAAAACTAGGAAAATTTTCTAAATGATTATTTTCCTCTTTCTCAAACTCACTTTTTGTTACTGGCTCAACTGGGATCACTTGAACTAGTTTGTGAACTGCAATTAAGACAACGCCTTATTCAACCATGTCTAGTCTGGTACTGGTGTACCTTCCATGGTGTTTAAGGGCCTGTTTGGACAGGCAGTCCCGGATTCGCCGGCAGGACTAGTCGCAAACAAATTCAAGCCACGCGGTTGGATGAATTTGTTTTCAGTCGTTTGTAACTTGCCTGGGACAAGTCCGGGACTGCCACACAGCCTCTTAAAGCCCCAGGCAACTCAGTTGAGTAGGATCTTGGTTGATTCGACAGCGTTTGGGATTTGTGGCTTCTGAGTGCAAAATTCGCCAAGCATTAACCAACTCGTAAGTCACTGAAGGCCATCAAACAACCAAGCTATCAAAGAGTCGGTGAACGTTCGGCACTGAATGCATGAAGCGCAACATTTCACAGGAGTAAGTGCCACCACCAAGAAACCCCCATAGGACAATACAGTTAGGACAAGAACAGCAAGGAGGTATTTTTAGTTGATGCAAACTCAGAGAATGCTACAATGTTAGGGGAAGAAACAGGTTCAAGATATATTCATTCATTCGTTCAGTAGGATATATTGAGCATCAAACAAGCTGTGGGAGTGAAGATGAGTAAAGTCATCGCACATCATCAGTCATCCAGCAGCATTAGATCGTAAACTGATTTGGATTTATAAGCTGAGTTGATGCTAAAGTTGTTAGCGTGATATTGACTTGACAAGTGCAATTAAGAGAAACTGCACCACATGACTTCACTGGGTTTACAGACATGGAACGAGACGTGGCCAACCAGCGCTTGATGGTGTCGTTAGGGAACTGCAAGCACTAGCTGGCCATGGTTCATTACACACCTGTACCTGGAATTTGGGCCACGATTACCAACCCCATTACTGTGCGATTACTCCTATGAAATAGAGGCCATGCTGCCGTGCAAGCAAGCAAAACTAGAAGCAAATTTGAGAAGCCACAAAAACACGACTGACATGTGGCTTTATCCTACTATGCCAAACCAAGATCCCAACCAACCGTCATTTGAGGTTCTTCTGCAACTGGTTCTGCACTTCAATGCAATCGCGTAACACAGACCAATGCCGGAATACGCTTTAATAGGCTTGTCACTGAATCTTGGTCAGTCAACTAGTGACTCAGAGAGTCTGCCATCCTTCAATTCTGTGCCAGCACTTCTACAACTCCGGATCACAACATGGGCTTCCTTTGTTCTAAAGTGTGATGAAGGAAGACATCATTTCATATAGTGTTGACTCAGAAATCTCAGTCGAATAGCAGAGCAACCCCAGATGACGGTACCGAGCTGAATACTACTTACTTCAAATCTTCAAGGGCTGTTACGTACAGACTACTGGTGTCCGATGTCTTTTCCAACTCCAGGCTCTTCTTCAGCGATCGCCTGGTCATGACACCGAGAGTAGGCACATGGTTCTCCACCTGTTGCTGAATCTGTTGCTTACGGACAGCCTTGATCGGCACTGGCATCATACTCTGACGTCTGGTCGTGATCTGCGTTTTGGCCACATCTCCATTTTCGTCAGTCTTGACAACAAGCGGCTTAGTCGGCACCGGTGGCTTCTCTTTCAACTGTTTGGCGGCTGTAGTCTTTTGAGCGGGCACCAGACTTGGAGGCACTTGGTTTTCCTTTTTGCTGGGAAGCCTGAAAGCCTCTTTATTTTTGGCCGGGTCGAATGTTTCCAACTGCCCTTTGTTGACGACAGAAAGTGGTTTTTTGAGAACTGCCGTTGTAGTGATTTTGGCTTTGACCAGCTGCCCAGCATTTTCTTTGGTTGAATTCTGCCGAAAATAAGGAACGAATAAGAAGATGAGCTAGTGGGGCTAGCCTGAAGAATTGAGCAACATTGATTCGAAGGCAGGAAAAAAGGGCTTTAATTCACTACAGGCGAATTAATTCAGATTTCTCAATAATTCTTCCTAGTTCATCAATATTGCTATGGATTAACCGTAAAGCACCTTCCATCCGTTGGACCCATCTAGCGATTCTATACAGTGAAAGAAATCGGTCATGCTTACAGTTACGTTGGTGAGTTCGTTGAGCGCCGATCGTTTGACCGTCAACCTCTTGAGGGGCGACTCCTCAGCTTTTCTCTTGGAAAGTTCTTTTTTCATAGGTAGAATTTGGCTCCTCGTTTTGATACTTTTGGTGGCAGGGAGAGCCGTCGGCTGCAGTTGCTTAAGCGGTGCCATTTCAAATCAAAGAACGAGAGCGGGCAAAGGATCGAACAGAGATGCAGCAACGATTTTTTCAGCTGCAAAATAACAATGGTTTTGCGTGAAACAATTATTTGCAACGAGGTCCATGGATTTCATGGTTTAGTTAGGTACATAGCCATGGTGTAAAAACCATGGTTGGCTTGATTGGATCCAAGGTACTTGCAAGTGAAGGAGCACCAAAATGAGAATTAACAACAAAATCACAGCACCCACAATATTGACTAAAATCACAACGTCTATGAGTGAAAGTCTTGCATTCAGTCTCTTAGAGATTATCTCCAACCAAACAGGTAACAGGTCGAGGTTTTCATAATTTTCCATTAAAGCGGTTGTGATTGGTGTTGGCGATTGGCCGTTAGGTGGTTTTTTCCAGCCGATGTAGTTACGTTGAAACGTTCTTGCATGATTGGTAACAGCAACACGATCCCCTAAGATTAAGAGTTTCGCTATCGAGTTGCAGTCATCAACCGATGTGAAAAACACGATTAGGTGTTTATGATATTCTTATGATGCCTATGAATCATTTTCAAGCTAAAGTAACTAGGAAGGACATCATGGGGAGCCCAGGTGGCCGAGCGGTATGTCCGTCTCAGGGGGCAGTTGAGGATTGACGGGTTCGATTCCCGCCCATGCCCAGGGATTTCTGCTTTCGGTTTTTCATCACGGAAAACTGATCATGGACCTGATAGACGACTTGATAAGACTTCAAGTAAATGATTGAAAATACCATTTTCGAGATCAGCTACCTTAATAGTCGTATACGGTACCACAGCGTACGAAGGCACTGGAAAATGTTCTACCGATTACCTTATGAAAAAATGAATAAAAAAAAAAGTGAATGGGCAGGGTGGATAGTAGGATTTTTGGCCAACGGCTCAATGTGGCTTAGCTTTGGAAAAATTTTACTTCGGAATTTCCGGACTTTTTGTTTTTTTCCTACAAATGTGCGGATCCAACGGTTGCACAATCCAACCGGGCTGATCGAACAACGCAGGCGTACTCAAGTGCTGAAACGAATGCATCGGAATAAAAATTCCTCTCGCCAGGATTTGGCGGAAAATGTATGAATCAGCGGAGATGCAAAATATGAGAATGCCAAGGTTTGGTCCATTCAACGACAAGAATGTAGGAATGTATAAACTTGTACTGCCCAAGTGGAAACTTAAGGCAAACTTCAAACTAGTTACATCAATTCAATATCATTACACCAGAGCGATTGAAATATTTTCAGAACTTGAGCCTAATAATGGCCTACGCCTGGAGAAGACCGATGTGAACATACTCCAACCATTGGTCTTTTTTTAGAGCTGGAATGAAAAAGGACAGGGACCGCCGGTTTGTGCCTACATAACGCCACAAACACGGACCAATGACACACCACGAAGAAGGAGGGAATCCCTCAAAAAACGACATTAATTTCTAGCAATATCTAACTATTCTAGTAATTACACGCATTTACTAATTGTACCGCAAATTAGAAAACCAATAATGAATCCAGACTTGCCAGATAAGATTCAAAAAGGCTGAAATTATTCGCCAACACAGCAATCCACCATTACTGAAAAAAGAGGGAACTCAAGCTTGTGAGAAAACTTACCTCGACGAGGGATTCCAAATTTCACACTTGTTGAATTAAACGAGAGGATTCCATACGGCACATGAAAATACCCAATAAAAATAATGCACAAATAAAATTATAAACCCTAGGCATCCATCACATTTATTGACCTCTCAATTTTTAAATACCCAAAGTGACGGTTGAACGAGGAAACGGACGAAAAGTGATGGCGTGAATGTCGGGAGACGGCGAATGGGGAGAAAGCAAAGGGCAGGGAGCGAGGGAGAGGATACTAGTCAGAAAAGCCGTTAGATCAGCAGTCCCACGGGGTAGGTAGGGAGTCCGAGCGAGACAGAGCATGACGGTGGTGAGAAGAGAAGAGAGAGGTCAAATACGGAGAGGGGGAGTCGCTCGTTTGAAAACGTCGGTTGGAAAACGAAGCAAGGAGTTCGATTGGTTCTCACGGGATGCACTGCCTTTATGATAACTTTTGTTAGTACCCAATCGGAATTTCATGTAATAATTAAGTCTAGTGTTTAAAAATATTGAATTTTGATTAATTTGAATTTTCGAATTGATTTATTGAGCTTTGTTCCAAAAAAACTTTTTTCCGGAGTGTATCGTGCGAGGAAGCGCTCCAGCGGAGTAAATATGAAGTATAATGGACCTAGTCCTGTCCACCGGTACGTTTCGCACAGCACCCTACAAAATTCCATGCTTGAATAATAACTTTGTATCAGTATTTTTAGTACAAATTATAGGAATTAATGTAAATTTTTTGACTACACGTACATGGGCCTTACAGCGTTTCCTCCGGTTCTAGGGGGAAGGGCTCGCGATTCGGTTCAAGCTGGTTGGAAATTTGCACGGCCGGTAGATCAGTAAAGATTGAAAAACGTGTCAACAGCAAAAGCTAAAATACGGAGATATCTCTTATCAAGAAAGCTTTGTTTTGTTTTGATTCAAGTTTTGGTTCGTTTTAAGTCCAATGACCAATTTTTCTAAAACTAGACTCGAGTCTTGGGAACTGACACTGAATAAGGAGTAAAAAACAGTAAATAATAGTCACCGGCTTTTTTGAAAATATTTCTACGGGCTTTCTGTCCAGGAACGGGAGTTTCAAATGCATATAGAAATCTTTAAAGTTCAACTAGTGCCAGTCAAAGACAATTTCCTTCACTTTGCGCCGACTCCATACAACAGCTTTGGTATTTCATCGGTAAGGAAATTTTGCTTTCGGCCGTACGTCCCTCCTTGGAGGAGTTACCGTTTTATTATCTCTCGTCGGGGGGAGAGGGGGCAACGGCACTCACCCTTCTGGCACTTCAGCGTGCCGCAGGTGGCTTTCCCCGTTCAGCCCTATTAATTATGGTCCTATATTTTCCTAGGTCCGTGCTCTGACAGCTGAGACTCACGACTCGAAAGTTTTCTACTTTTCACCCTATCATTCACCCTTCTACGGAGCATTGGACGATGATTCAGTGGGGATCAGCTCTCTTCAAGCTCGAGTCCTCGGTCTATCCGAGGGCCAGCGACTGGTTATCTCGACGGTTAACAATTTGGGCTCGATCAGACGGATTTGCGTCTCCCCAGTCACAATTGAAGACCTGGAGATCGCAGTAAGATCGATTTTCGTTTATTCGAATCTAAAAAAAAAGTGCAGGGCCACATGAATTTGCTGTTGAATTGTTATACCTTAGTGTAGCGAGGAATTTTATTTTTTACAAAATTTGTCTGCTATGATCTGACAAGTTGGCTTGTGAATCATTGTCTGAATTGATTGTGTTCCAGCTTACGGCCACCTCAGTTATCGAGTCGCAGCTACTTAGCCAATTAAAAATAGTTTGGCCAAAGCAAACGTTTTCTGTCTGGGTGGCAAACAACATCAGCTTCAATTTGATAGTAGGCAAGTTGCCACTAAATGTCGTGATTTGAAATTCAGTTGTCTATGTTCAGCTTGTGCTCAGCCAATTTTAGAATTTTTATTGGCTCTCCGCAATAGTCCGTTGAAGTGATGACGTCATTAGTCGCTTAATTGCCAATTCTGTGTGTTTGTCGGATTCAAATTTGTCATTAGCTCTCAAGTATTTAATATTTAACTAGTTTTGCATGAGGTTATTTTGCCCTATGGCTTATCTCATCTTGGTCGATACTCACTGCCTACTATATCGCAGTGATGCCAAACATTTACTGTCTATAATTTCTACTCTGTTCAAATTAACTCAAACGCGTTTTCCCTACAGATTCTCTAGATCCAGCTTTGAAATTCGGACGGCTTGAAGAGTACACTGAAATAGTTGTTGACGTTGAACCTGCAACAAAGTCGATTACACCTTCTGTGCCCCAAAAAAATGCACCTTCTTGGTGAGTCATATACAATCGAGATTCAAAGTCTTTGGGATGTTACCAGGAACATCAAAATTAGCTCACCAGCTGTGAAGATTTTTGCAGTCGTAGGATCAGGGATAGGGTCACCAGTGAAACGCAGTCTCCTGTGCCAAGCTTTCGGCAAATTTATTGCCTTCCTCAGGGCCTATAAATAATAACTGTGAAGATAGCTACCAAAAGGCTGCCATTATTGTGTGATTGATCTCCTATTTGAAAACTGCCTAAAACTAACTAAAGGAAAGTTGGGATTCCTACACTGAAATTGCTTCATTCCAGGGAACGATTCCTGTCCTCAGATGACTGTGCTGAAACACCGGCTCGACTGATTTGCAGATGCGTTCCCATAACTGAAGCCATCCGTCGCTCGCTCAACCTTAAAATAATCCCTCCCTGTGGTGTTTATTTGGACAAGGCGTCTCACATTTCAATAGGCAAAAGTCCCCTTTGGAAAATCGCACCGAAATCGACTGATAATCAATCGAAAGTGTCCTATGTGCAACTATTTGAAATTGAAAGCAAGCTCGACAGGACGTCTCGATGGACTAACCTGTACATTTCAACAAATGTCAGCTCCCATATGAGTTTGAACCTGGGCGATAAAATTGAACTCCTGCCAATGAATGAAGCTGTTCCTGTTGAGCAAATAAGCTCATTGCTCGTGTCACCACGTTACGAATTCCAGGTTAGAAATTTGGCTATTTCAAAATTTCATGCGGGATTATTGATTTGGCAGAGACAAAATGTTCTTCATGTGTCCAGCTGCTCCCGAGGAGAGGAGAACTGCCAACCTTGACACAGAACTTTGATTGTAGGCTATCCATTGCATTTGAAACCAGTGGTGCGTAGATAACACACAATACTTCCATATTTTGAAACGTAAAATTGTGACACAATTTGATCATATTTTGACTGCTTTTAAGGGTGTTTATGCAAAAAATATCGAAAAATTCACTATTAAAATTTTAAAATTCGCCCAAAATGAAAAAACGCTACATTTTCGGAATGTAAAAAATATCCACATATTCTGCAAGGTAAAACGAAGATTTTGAGACCAAGAACGCTCAAATCGGTTCATTTTTGTGGCCGGAAAAAAATAAAATAGAAAACACTAAAAATGCAAATATATCGGAAGTACTGTGCGTTATCCAAATTCCGATTAAACAGGGTGTTACGTCTTGCCGAGACGAACATTTCAGTTCAAGAAATTTGAAAAAAGGTTGAGAAATGAGGGAGTTATGGCCATTTTTGTAAATGACCACAGACGGACAGACGGACACACGGACAGACGGACAGACGGACACACGGACACACAGACACTTGTTCGGGAAGTGATTCTGAGTAAATGTGTATAAGAAAAAGTTTTTTCTGAAGCTCCGTTCCGATTCTCGATTTTAGGACGATCGCAATACTTCCATTTACTCTGTAAATATGGAAGTAAAAACTAATTTCAACCCTTGACAGGCAAGTTCCGGTGAAGTATCGTCTCTTGTCCAAGAAGTTCGCCACACTCTCATGGATCTTGCGATCGCCCATTCCCGGGTTCTTCTTGTCAACAAGGGTGAGATTACTCTGAAACACGGGAGATCAGTATCCATCACCATCCACCCATTAGACCTGGAGTGGAGTTTCTTTTCGATCGCTACGCTGAGGGATATCTCAATCAGCGTCAATGAATATCATCTGGACGTTGCCACCAAACCAGTTATGGTGGAGCCAAAGAACAACATTGCCGACTTGTGAGTTGTCCTCGAATGCTTTTACCTACGTTAATGTCGATTGAACTTTAATGTATTTTCACTTGCACATAACTCGAAAATCTTCACTGTATAGAGCGAAACCCATGATCCTGTTGTTCCGGTTGTTTCAGGTGGACAGACCTATTGGCTGCTGATAACTTTGATTTTACAGAGAAACTTTCACGTACTGATTTATCCAACGTTCGGTTCCATGCCAATCTATTGATCACAGGTAATGCTTGAAGTAAAAACCAATTCTCAAGTTTCTAATTCAGTTCACGTAGATTCTAACGAAGGATGAGATATTCAAGTAACCACGCATTTCAATGCCATGTATGGAAATCGTTCCGAAGTCAACTAGTCTATAAATTATATTATGGAAAGTAGTAAAGTACCTATACTTTTTGTTGATATGAACATTACAATTTATGTTTTAGGCCGAAAGGGTTCTGGGAAAACGTCTTTAGCGAAATCATTACTAGCCCATTTGAGCAAACCGCCGCTCTTCTTCCATACCCTGACTGTGGACTGCTTGAAAATGAAGGGTTAGAAAATTTATTGTTTTTGTAACTCTGTTTTTATCGTTTTCAGTTTGATACATGGCACTCAAAAATGTGTACCTCGATTGTGAGGGCCTCTTTAATGGTGTTCTTGCATTTCTCGTCGATTGTGCCCCCAGGTAAACGGATTGAAGTTATCGTTCGGGAAATGAACAATTGGCTCAGAGAAGCTCACGAACGGCAACCGGCTGTGATTCTTTTGGATAATGTAGATTCTATCGCTTACCAACATAATGCAGACCATGCCGGTACCGAGGCTACGCTCCATACTAGCAGGTTGTTCCTTCAGAACACAATACCTAATTATACCTAATCACATACATTATTAGGTATAATTACATATAAACTCCATCAAGGTGCCGTCAATAAACTCATGTTTCAGAATCGCTCATAAATTGGCTGAAGTTCTCGAAGAAAGTCAACGAAAAAATTTCATCTCGTTCATCGGTACTGCAATGTCAAAAACACAAGTTCATCAGCGAATGCATTCTGTCAGGGGGAAGTCTTTGTTTTCCACTACGTACAACATACCGGAACTTTCCAAGGTATTCTGATTGGTTATTTCCTTCCAATACGATTTTGTCTTTTTTTCTTATCTTGGAATGCCCATGGTTGGATATGGAAGTACTGTGCGTTTCTCGGCGGTACAAGATTGAGAGTGAATTCCAAATTCAATTTTCAGGAAAGGCGGAGGTACATTGTGCAACAGCTAGCGGCCCGAAACGCTAAATTTGACCTAGATCAAAAAGAGCTGGACCGAATCGTTCACTCGACCGAAGGCTTCCTCATAGCTGATCTAGTCAATTTAGCGAACACTGCTCTATTTGAAGCGTGGCAGAGAAAGAGTAAGTTTTTTAATGCTCTTTCCAGTCTGAAGACCCCAAAAACGTACAATTTTAGGTATCTACCTATCGCAGTTTGGCAGCACTGTGTGTTATCTGGGTTATCTACTCCATACGCTGTGACGTCATACCATGGTGATTACTGGCTCATAAAAAATGCTGAATTTCAGGTAGGATGAATTTTATCCGTTAGAACTTGGATTCGTAATTTTCTCATTTGCCAAGCAAGAGTGATTAACTCGATTTTTGACAAAAATTAGTTATTGGTATCACTGGCTCGGGTTTTTCCTGTCGGGAACAGTTTTAAGCAACACTGCTTACCTTATCTTCGGCTTATAAAAGTGGTTATCTTCTGCTGCCATTCAAAAGCTCTCACTTTGGTTGGGTGCAGCTTTTTTTTATTATCGTCCGACCTTTTGTTACATTTTTTCTTGAATTTTTAGGCGATATTTAATTTAGCTAGTTTGCATGGATACCAGTATTTTGGATTTCCTGAAAAGTTGAAAAAATCGAGTTAACCACTGTTGGTCACGTTACCAATTTCGTTATGAGCCAGCTTCCCTTGGGGTAACCGCTTATCACTGCAACCTACTTACGCAGAGTATCGTTTTCTTTGCTTCAGCTAGACGAGAGGACACTATCCAAATTACCAGTATGGACATGAATGTTGCCATCGATACCGTCACTCCATCATACCTTGAAGGTGTTGCTCCGAACAAAGAAAAGAAGCACAACTGGTCGACCGTTGGCGGTTTGAATGAAGCGAAATCACTTCTTGTCGAAGTTATAATTTGGCCTACGCTGGTAAGTGTATTAATGAAGATCCGAGTTTTCTTTACATAGTCGAATAAAATATATTCATGTTGAAAAACTGCTGAATTGATTTACCGTATTTCATTTTTTCTTACCCTAATTTGGAGGATAGAGGTTGTTAGCCTCTGTTATTTACGACCATACCATTTATCTCCATACTGCTCATCCAGATTTTGGACCGGTTCCTTGGGTTTTGCTCCTTTCCCACAAGGGCAGGGGTTAATGACCGCCCATCCCCCTAGAGCTAGCTCGAGAACACACCTAACCCCCAAACCGGAAGACAAATATTTCGTCTCTGCCAACCTGCTACCCTAAATAACGGAAGCTCTCTATCCTCCAAATTAGGGAAAGATTTCGCTCTGTGGAGTAGTGGTGGTCGAAATACCGGAATTATGTACTCCACAGTTACTGTAGGGTATTTTTTCTCATTTCAGTATGCCAATATCATGAGCCAATGTCCGTTGAAGGCTCAAACCGGAGTCCTCCTGTATGGGGCTCCTGGAACTGGCAAAACAATTCTAGCAAGAGCAGCTGCTTCAGAAAGTTACTTGAATTTCATCACAGTCAAAGTAAGGCTAAACTTCTCCCAACATGATGACTCGTATTGTAAAGACATTTTCTTTGATTTTGCAATTCCCGCGTTCAAACCTACAATCAATGAATACTCCCATTTTTTCCAGGGGCCGGAGTTGATGTCGAAATACATTGGCCAGAGCGAAGAAGGTGTCCGAAACGTTTTTGAAAGGTATTGGAAAAAATGCCATGTAGGCACATGCTAGATGCTTCCACCATTGCCCAACTCGAAATCAATAAGATAGCAATTGCTATTTTGAGAATACAGGCCCTGCTGCCCTTTAGGAAAATATAATTATATATTCATGCTTGCCGCTGAATTCTTGCTATTACTGTTTTGAAAGAACCTTCTACAGTTTGAGCTGTATTGGAGCTCTGTAGCTGCAGTAGTTCAGGAGGTGCACTCCAAGAAAATCGAGAATTTTTGAGTTCTGGCCTTTTTTTAATTTAATAAGAGCCTGCTACGCAAAACTTCCAAGAAACAAAGTTGTTCCGATTTTATACCCTTCAATTTAGATCATAGTCCAAGTGTAACTCCAATATTTTGTGTGCAAACGTTTCTTTATTCATTTTTTCCAGGGCCCAAGCTGCCAAGCCTTGCCTTCTTTTCTTTGACGAGTTCGACAGCCTAGCTCCCAAGTAAGTTTTTTTATTTTCATATTTGAGCTCTAATATTTAGTTATTTGAATCCAATGAATATCCATGTCAATGAACCCATTGAAAATTTTATCAGGAGAATAATGGATATTGAATGAATAAACTGAATTGATGAACCTGCTCTTAGCTTGAGAAATACTATTGAATAGCATTTTATTGTTGAATTGAGAATTTTCCAAGCCAAAGAACAGCCAAACAGCTTGAAATATTCTCAATTCGGTTTAGGAAACTCTCAAATAGATTTGGAAAATTTCCAATTTAAATCGAAAATTGAGGCTAAAAATTTGCCATGTTTTTCAAATCGTCCAAAAGTATATGCTTTTCAAAATTTTCATCGAACGTTTTCTACAATAATTTCAATTTGGAAACAGGAGAGGCCAAGACCAGACGGGTGTGACAGACCGGGTGGTCAACCAGCTGCTGACGGCTCTGGACGGCGTGAAGCCTTTGACAGGAGTTTTTGTTGTTGCTGCCACCAGCCGGCCTGATCTCATCGACCCTGCTCTCCTCAGGCCAGGCCGCATAGGAACCTCGGTCCATTGCCCTCTTCCGAATTTGGTACGATGAAAATGTCCATCTGAACCATCAAATTAACCCATGGGTATATAATAAATCACTCGTGCAGAAATGATGGAGCCCCATAATGTTGAAAAACTCAAAAATTGGAGAAAAGAAATAGTCTGTTCCGCTATTGAGACACAATTTTAGATCGGTTTTGGTGATTAACAACGTCAGAGGTACCTCAATAGTGGAATAGAGTACCTTTCTCTCATTTTTCAGTTTTTATTTTAACCTGTGGGAGTTCAAAGTCAGTTTTCCTCTAAAATGGTAGAATACGCGGGTATTTTTTCCAAAAAAGCGCATCGCCCTTCCATGTTACGAAGGTGTAAATTTTGAAAATGCAAATTCTCGCTATATTGAGCCTAGCATCACCGAAATCAGTCCATCTTGGATCCACGGACATCTTGCTACTCTATATTGTCAGCATAATATGTACGATGTCAGCATATTATGTACGATCTCCAATTTGGGCAATGTTTCATTTTCAGGAAGACAGAACAGAGATTTTGCGCGTGCTGAGTGAAAACATCGAGCTGAGTGACGACGTGGACCTTTCAGCCATTGGCCAAGCCACTGAGGGATTTTCCGGGGCCGATTTGAAGGGTCTACTCTCTTCAGCTCAGTTGAAACTCATCGATAACATCAGTAAGTCAGGATACCCAACCATTAAATGAATAGGTGTTCCTCTTTCTTGAGCAACACCGCCTGATTCCATACCAATTCTTTTTTAGCAACTTTCTTTTTCTTTTGATAATTTATTTCTTATGGACCATTTTTCACTCAACAAAGCACCAAGCTTCTGCATCAAATTTTGGACTACACTATAACTGATGAAAGACTGCACTGGGGTTCGATAATAACTACATTGTTATTTGTTTCAGTTACACAAACTTCTGGTGACGATGATTTTTCTTTCGAGGCATTGCCCACTATTCTAGTAAGTACGATTTTGGGTTGTAGCTACTGTTTTATTTTTAATTCATTCAAACTCAAACTGAAACTTATAATCAAACTAGAACTTAAACTCGAACTCATGCACAAACTTGAATTCATACTCATACCCAAACTCAAACTGAATCTCAAGATCATAATAAAACTGAAACTCTAATTCAAACTCATACTCATACCAATCATCGGACTCGAACTGGAACCAAAACTGAAACTCAAACTTATGATCAAACCCGTACTCGATCTCAAACTGAACTGAAAATCAAACCTAAACTTCAAACTGATACTGATACACAAGCTGAAACTCAAACTGAAACTCGAACTCAAACCCAAACTGATATCAGTGTCAGTTTGAGTTTGAGGTTCAGTTTCAAACTTGAACTCATCCTTAAACATGAATTCAAATTCATATCAAACTCAACTTGGAACTGAAACTCACACTCATCTCATAATCTAACTCAAACTGAAACTCAAAATCAAACTAGAACTTAAACTCAAACCCATGCTCAAACTTGAATTCATACTTGTAATCAACCTCAAACTGAATCTTAAATTCATAATCGACTGAAACTCAAACTTAAACTCATTTTCATACCAATAATCAAACTCAAACAAATCATCAATATAAAACACTCAAGGACGTTCCATCAATCGATGTTTGCGCATGGTGAAAAAAACTGCTGCACTGAAACCAATTCTGTCTCCATCTTTTCGGTGAGCTGTTGTCGTAATTATTCCAAATTGCCGCCGGTCATTACCTGAAACAGGCGAAGGGAATTTCTGGGTACAGATGGCAGATTGTTCTTATCGAAGTGATTTCCTCTTCCGAGCGCTCACGTAAGCGAATCGGCGCTCTTCTCAGATTTCCCCTGTATGGCTCCCTTGTAATCTGCACGTATGTTCGATTAGGCGTAATTAGTGTCTGCTGTGTTAATGAGAAGGTGAATAGGATGAATATGTGCGCGCACATTGGACATTAGCGCCTTCATGAGGGTGAAGAAGGGAAGCTCTGAATGCTCGGGTGTCAGAAACTTGAACGTCGGTAACCGACATAAGTGAAGATAAGCCCCTGTTTCACAAGAGATTTTGCATTAGCGATTGAAATTATCTGAACTTCTCCTCTCTAAATATACCCAGCGTAGATTGCCAGTCGGTATTTGTGAGCTGATACAGGCGCTATGAACTACCTGAGAGCTGAAATACCATTTGCCAATTGCCATTGACTCAAAGGGATGTTAATGGATATTGGGGCGTGAAAAGTGAACATTTCTTAGGACATAAATTATGACGTGAAGCAAAGTTATTTTAAAAATAATTTAATTACTTCTATATTTGCTGAATAAATGGAAGCAATATGTGGATACTTATTTTATACTCCGGAAACTTTACGTTTTTCGATTCAAGGCGAGTTTCAAAATTTGCATCGTGAGTTTTGTGATATTTTTGGCTTAAACAGTCTCCAATGGAGTCAAAATATAATTGTGCCCAAAATTAACGTATCAAAATAATATTTTGAAGGTGTTTTGCGTTGTCTATGCACCACTGGTTTTTTATTGGCGTTTCCCAACTTGTGTTTTTAGGATGCCGATTTATCTGAACCTTCAAAAACCATGAAAACACGATTATGAACATGAGATGTAAAAGGTCTTTGTCTTATCCGTGGAATCTAAATTAACTCTATAGCTGACGTAACAGTCGATCGAAGAAAAAATCATTGTCGCTATTATGGCGCTTCAGTGGCGGAATAAATAGCAAGGGGAAATTAGAAGGGACGAGGGGGTTGAAATGCGGTCGAAACTAGGGAGAACCATTGTGCTCGCATTTTGTGGTGCCGTTCGCCGCGTCTCAGTCTCCGACACACAGAATCTGACAATAGATTCCAATTAAGAATCAAAATCGAACCGGAGGACCTTAGGTGGGGCGTCGCTTTTAATTAAAACCCTCCCCGAAAACCTGTTTGTCCTCTTTTCCGAGGAGAAAACGTCTTCTTTCATGTAGAGAAAACCCCAAACCGAAAGAACTGAGGCTACACTCTGAATCGAAAGACAAAAAGTGTATTGATTCGGCCGGTCGGAAAAGAGAAATTCGATGGCACTCCATAGGGTATACTAGAAAGACCGGAATTCTATTTATCCTCGGGGAGCCTCTGAGAGGAACGAGGTGAAATTGTCGAGTGAAATCCGTCGCGGGGAAACCGGGCAAAATGAAAGAAAACCTCCGGGGGTACGTCCGTCTCTGTCTCTCCCTCTGAAGGCCCATCTCCAAGGTTTCAATAACGTGAGAAGGCAAAGTAAAGAGATTCCTACTTTACAGAAAAGTGCTTCCCCCAGATTAAATACGTTTTCCACTATTGGCAGTTGATCGGATGAGAGAAACAGTTTACACGGATCAACCTGGAAGAGGAAATTCTCAATGAGGTTCCCCTGCTCACTCTCTTCAACAGAATCAGATGTTTGACTCTGAGAATCTATCAGCCTTTTTCTCGCTGTTTTCCTCGCACCTTTTCAAACGTACCTTCCTAGGTATCGGGGACCGATATACTTTTTTTTGCTGAAAAGCAATCCGTTTTTTGACGGGGACGACTCAGGGGTTGCGATAGCTTAGGGCGTTTAACAAACAGAACCCATCAAACGTCCATTACTTTAACTCAATTGAGCCGTTGAGGTTGGCTCGTTTCTGAAATGAGAACCTTCCGAGATATTTACTCATTTAAATCGTTTCGTCGGTTGGATGGCGAGTGGTTCATTGGATGTCGGTTGAATATCCTGGGTCGGTTTAGGATTAAGTAATCTGCCGGAGAACATTGTTCCAAGATTTGCATTTTTTCACTTCGGCAAAATCGATTTTTTTTCTGATCGGGAGTTTTGCTTTGGTCTTCTTCTGTCGAAGATCCGTTTTTGGAAATTTACTCAGTACTGATTGTATGTACGTAGCGGATGCAAGGGGGATAGAGATTGGCCCGGGAAAGTGGGATCGAGCCTTCTTTGTAGCAAGAGAGAGTTTTGTTGTGAAAGTGTAGTGAAGAAACTTTTACTCGTAGTTTTACTCAGAATCACATTTTGTCACATGATTTCTTGAAATCATTTACCTACCTGTGTTATCGGTCGGGAAAACGTTTGTTACAACACCCCTCAAACTTTTATTTTTTACGTTTCAGAGGATCCAGAACACGAATCTGCTTCTAGAACTCAAATCTGCAATTTTTTTGAAGCATTTTGCTTAAAGTGTAACAATATCGCCTTTTTCTGTTCCAGAAAAACAACGCTCGAGTCAAGCTGACCCAAGGACATCTGCTCGAAGCTCTCCGAGAATGTACCCCATCCGTTGGTCAGGCCGAAAGGCGAATGTACGACAGGATGTGAGTATCGGAATTCAATCTTTGTTTTGCGGCCTGGTGGTATCGATTTCAATTTGACGATATTGATTTTTTTCTCACGTTGTTTTCCAGATATTCCGAATTCCTGTCGCCGACTCCCGTTGACATGAAACTGCAGAAAGTTACTCTCGCTTGAAGAGTTTTCCGGTTCGGAAGATTTTCGCTGTCGATTATCTCCTGGTGACCAATGACCAATCCAATTGTTGGTGTCGGGTTTTTCGCAGGTGAATTTATTCCTTTTTCAAAATCTGGTCTCTTTTGTTAATTATGTATTTTATGGTGTACTTACTTGTTATTTGGTGCAATTTGTTTCACGTTATCAACGAGTTTTTATTTATCCTCGCCCATTATCTCGTCCGTTTCAATTAGTACCAAAGCGAAAGAAACAATGGACCTTATTACTTCTACATCAGCTAGTAAAGGTGATGTCCGGTGAAATTTCCAAAATCCCGTAGGTGAAGTGTATGAAATCCACTGTATTTTCATGATTTGAATAAAAACTCAAAAATTGGAAAAAATAGTCTATCCACTATTGAGGAAGGTCTATCACCTCAATCGTGGAATCGACTATTTTTTCTCATTTTTGAGTTTTTATTCAAACTGTGGGATTTCACAATTTCTCCGCAATTTCTCACAATTTCAGTGATTAAGTACCTATTTATTTTCAAAAGCTGTTCGAGAAAAACGAAAATTGGTGGTTTCCTTGAACAACCCCCAAAACATGCAAGGCCCGACCATTTGAGGCCCTGCTTTTGCCGTAGGCCATCGAACATGAGACCACAGACCAACAAAACAAAGTTTTCATAACCTTAAGGGAATCAACACCTTAGGTTTGAAAAGTCAGTTCTTTTCAGAGAAAATTCATTTTCGATTTTTGTTGTTCAACGCTCTGAGGTCTTGGAGCCTTGAATAATCGAAATTGAAGCTGCAGCTCGATGAAAAATCGAAGATTTCTTATACACTTGAACTGCTACCAATATTTTCCGTTGAGATTCGAATGCATTGCCATCTCCGGCGCCGGAATCAATCTCTTCTTTTCTATTGGGCTCAAGCTTAACTCGCCACCAATAAGATTCAACACGACGATCTTCGTCCCATCCTTCAATCTTGAGATTCTCTTATTGACTCGGTCGAAATCCTCTGCGATTGGTTCTCTTTCTCTGCTCAGCTCTATACTTGCTTTTTTTTGGATTGCGAATAGCATAAAAATGCTAATAGTATACTTCACCAAAGTATTTCGGGGGCAGATGAACACTCCAATAATTGGCACTCCAATTACTGACAACTCCCCTCAAAAAATTGTTATTTTGAAAATTCCATAGATAAGATATTTTTTTTTTGTAAAATCATCGGTGAACCTAAACCTTGAAATTGAATAGTAGTTTGTAGGTAGGATTTTAGTTCGCACTTGGACTGTCTCTAAATAAACGAGATAGCATGTGTTGCCACCAACGCGACGATCCGCACATATACCTATATACCTTTTACTTTCAATGGGCCATTATTTAAATTTCCAAACCGAATTTTTCCAACTTCCTCGTCGAAGTTCATCCTTCGCTTGTCAAGTATGTGTAACGCGTGCTTGATGTTCCCATTTGGATTCTCTCTTTCGGTCCTTTTTGCTCGCTTTTCAAACTCACTTCATAACTCAAAGAAATTGTTGGAAAATGCGATAAACTCAGTCGACCAACCTCGACTCGGGTGTTTGAAGGGGGGGGGGGGGCAATAGCTACTCTCATCTGGGACGACCAGAGTTGGCAGGATGGGAAATTAGCACCGTATTCAGTGTGCTTTTCGAAAAAGGGAGCATTTCCACGAATAAGCAAACACGTTGATGGAAATTGGCGAAGAAGGGTGAAAACGGGATGGGGGGTCGAAAAGATGGCGGGGTAGGTTGGAATGAAGGACTAAAGACGCTTTCATAACAGCAAAGAATCTTCTCCAAGGGAATATTTCTCCAAGAAACAGGGTAGGGGCAAAATAAAATGTAAATGAGGATCAAAAATGAAAACGACGGCACGGTTACGCCTCACCTCTCCTTGGCGACGCTTTCCATTCTAATACGCGACTGTTCAGAAACCTGCTCGCTTTCTTGCCGCCCCTCAGGAGGAAGATTCATCGGAATTCAAACAACCCTAACACACTTAGTGCTATGAATTAGACTTCTATTGTGCGACTCTTTACCAACAATTTCAAGCCAATATCTTGTGTCGCTAATTGGTTCCTTTCTTCAGCCGGGACGTTTTACTACCCCGGCCCCCGAAAAGCATCATCCGACCCTTCTTTCTTCTTCCTTTTCAGTGTTTCTCTTTTTCTTCCTCTTCCACCGGGTGAAAAAGAGGGAAGTTGTCAGCGGTAATTGTGTTACGCACTCTTTGTCAGTGATTTGAACGTCCTTTTCACAAGGGCCTCTCTCGGACATGGCTTCGCACCGCAGCGGGCCGCTTAGCATTCATCTCTGCTACTAGTGCTGCTCTCTTATCTTCCTTGTAGTTCCAATTCCGAATAAAAATGACCCTTTTCTCGCCTGAGCTGGCAAGTGCCCTTTATTCGGAGGTGATTCACATACGTCCGGCTTCGGCTGCTTTGCCGGGCGATGCGCTGCTTCGTTCATTTCACGATTTTCCAACCGAAAAGGTCTTAACGAACCTGGGGTGCCAGTTGCAGGCCGACTTTCACAATTAGGTGGAGAATGGGAGAGAAGGATTTCCAAAGGTAGCCTAGTGGCTAGCCCGTTCGACTCTAGCCGCAGGCTTTTCGGGAAAGGAACCCATAGGTTCGATTCCCGTCGGCGGCGCGAAAAATTTCGACCATTCTTGCGGCTTTGTTTCCGGTAGGTTTTCTAGCAATGAATCGATTTTTAAATTTTATATCAATATTTTGAGAAAAAAAACACCTTGGCTTTTGGGTTATTTGGGATAAAATCATCCATAGTATTTTTACACCGCACTAAAAAATTTTTCTTGAACGGTTACAGAGGCTAGTTATTGATCAATAAACCAAACGTAATGATTAGAGCGTAAGGCAGATGCCTGGTATCATCAGAATCCCAGTCTCTTCCAACCGATTGCAATAGTTTGCATAGTGAATAACCAGTTCAAATTGATAGTTAAATCGGAAAATGTGAACCGTCCAATACTCGACTATAACTTGCCGAATGAACAACCCTTCACTCGTTCGATCGCCCTCGCTCCATCCAAATGCACAACAATCAACTACCCTCTCATTCGCAGCTTCCAATTGCCCCATCAGGAGGGACTTCCTTCTCAATCATCATCCGAAATTTTCCTGTTGTGTTGCCATTTTTCTATTCATTCTCTCTTATTCATCCTTTAATTTCATTATTATTCGAGTGCACACCAAGCCGGAGTATAGCGCATTCATAAACATCGAAATCTTCGCTATCGCGTGCGGATAGCGGGTGTACCTATATCAGAATTCAACGCAGCACAGGGCAGAGAAAAGGCCGAAAATTCCACTACCACCGTCAATTGACCCCTGCATTTTCGGATTTTTTGGTTGGGCTTGGGCTTGCTGAAAGAGCTTGAGTAGGCGTGGGAATCCTATATTCGCACTCTCTTTTTGATCCCGCCAAGCTGGCACCCCACGTTTTCGGTACGACCATTTGCTTTGCTGAGGCCTATTCAGTCACATTGTGAAATATGAATAGACCTGTTTCCAAGCCCTGATGAAGAAAATAAGTTTTCGAAAGCTCGGAGAAAGAGGCAGTTTCTCTGAAGACCCTAACCCTGATATTTGACTTCAAAAATTGAATAACGGGTCGATCCTCAACAAGTTACAAATAAATTTCATTAGCGTTCAAAACCACGTTCCCATGTTCGTCCCCACGACAACCTCTTACAAGCGGATAGTGTGTAGAGTCGGCACCTTAATTTCTATTATTCTTTCACTGAATTTCTCACTTTCATGGGCATTAGTGTGCATTAATGAGCCGAATAATGCTGGTTTGGCGGCATTATCACATGAGGCGCGCCACCACCCAGCAAACATTTCACCCGGCCCCCATCCTGCACTAGGTAAGATGTTGTGTTGCTTGGAAGGCCGTTATCTTGTCAAAACTTGTCTAATCCATTCAAAAGCAATTACCCGCCGCAAGATAGCGGAGCCCTGGTGCGCAAGGTCGATCGCTGCTGAGGAAGGAACAAGGCATCGAGACATCTTCCAAGCACTAGCAAATTATGCTTCGCGGGGGTGAAACCAGCCGTGGAAGTCGGGGGTGGATCGAGGCTGAGCGGTTATTGTTTCCTGTCAGCGGAGAGCCGGGGGTGAACTCGCGGGAAGCCAACGCTGCCGCCGACTCTCCAACTGAAACTAAACTGCTTTTACCATGTTGTGCAGTATTAATAAAGAAGCAGAAGCAGACACTTGAATATTGTGGAAGACAAACTTCTCCAAAACTTGATAATAGCTAATTTGTTCTTATGAAAACTTGAAGTGTCTGTGGAGAAGGCGTCCTTCCTTCACTCCGCTTCCTTCCTGGCTTATGGAGGCTCGAAGAGAGAGCTTGTTTTCCTTCTCCTCGAGATAGTATAACAATTAAAAGACCGACCAGCGTTGAAAAGGGGGATCGGAGGAATTTCTGGCGCTCCATCGAGTTAACTGAGCGGTTAATCACCGGGTTTATTACTGTTTCGTATCGGAGGGAGGAATCTTTGCTCCCTCGAACTCCTCCCACTCTTTCCGCCTCGTTTCGTCTTTTCCCGGTTAGACAAAGTTGAAGAACAAGATGGGAGAAGTCTGCTAATGTGACTTTTTAGTTTTGTTCGGCGGTTATGAGAAACCCTCGAGCTCCCTGGGTTGGTTGAGCTGTTTCTGGAAATTTCATAATGGTCATAACCGTGGCGAAAAATATGGAGAGAGTATACGTTGCGCAGGAAATAACTGTTTTTCTTAGGAGGATTGCTGTATATTACTCTTGCTCGATTCTCAATAACACTAACGCTGGATTCCCTAATACCCCAAAAAAAATTACGAACCTGACATTCGTTATTTGTGAACACGGGCCTCGAATCATACGTATAGTAAGAACAAATATATTATTTTGCGGAATCTTATATTTCGGAGGCTCACGGTCTAGTGGCTTGCGTATGCCAAGCTGACACCTATACCCGGAAGTTATGGATTCGATTACTTCCGATATATTTATATTTTTAGTGTTTTCTATTTAATTTTTTTCCTGCCTCAACAATTTGAACGTTTGAGTGTTTGAGCGTTTTCGGTCTTAAAATCTTTGAAAATAAATAAAAAATTTGATAAGTGAGTTTTTTGATATTTTTGACCTAAACCCCCTCAAAAGCAGTCAAAATATATACGGTATAGTGTCAACCTTTCACGTTTCAAAATATGGATGTATTGTGTGTTATCTACGCACCACTGGTTCATATAACCTATGTCGCCAAGGATAGCCGACCGTGCGTGCTTAATATTACCATTCGAGGTGAAGCGTCGGCATCGTGCCTACGTTTTGGCTCTATTGTATTCTCGTCTATCTTTCTTCGCGTTCGGAAAAATGGAAATTCGAAGTAGCAAATGTCGTACACGTACTGCCGTGCAGAAGATCGGGTGGCGCGGGTGGGCAGGAGATCGAGTCAGGAGTGGCGCTGAGCGGCTTTCTGAGAGCTTTCCCGCAGTTCTGTATAGGTGCATTGTAGCGACTAGCGTCTGACACGCAAAAGATACGTCGCTCCATTGATTGCCATTGGCGTCGTGAATAGAAAAGGGAGCAAAGCACGTTCACATTTGCCTTCTATTCCCTTCTATTGCGCGGGAAGAATATCGCCGTCAACACAAAGATTGCCAGCTATTGAATGCCGAAATATCCCCGTATGTTCCCCGCGCCAGCTCGTACGTTATCCCTGTTCCATGTCATGGAGATTTCCCTGAAACGAAACTTGCAAATGTGGATCCGAGTTTTGCCTTCGTGGCCTCGGTTGATGGCATTCGGCATAGCTGATGCTGCGGCTTCCGATTACTTACAATTCTTCCATACTTACTTCTTCTCTTATGGTACCTACCTATTTTCAATATTTTCAATAAATAAACCGATTTGAGCGTTTTCGGTCTAGTTTTTTGAAATTTCGTACTTCTTATCACTTCGTAGCACGGAGTTATCGGTTTGTACAAAGTAGTCACCTGGCAAATCCTGAGAATGCTTGGTAATGGATTTTTCCAAAAGTGTGAGTGACAAATTTTGATTTTCGGCGGGTTTCGAAATTTTGCATTGTTAGTTAGTTACCATTTTCTATCCAAAAAGCCTCCAAAGTAGTCAAAATATAGCCGTTACATGTCAAAAATGTTCTTATCAAAATATGGAAGTATTGTGTGTTATCTACGCACCACTTTATTTTATAGAAATGTTAGCTATGCATATAGGTATAGTCGTTTCGTAGGGAATTAACTGGAAGAATCGTGATCGCCATACAACAACTTCGCCATCCTTTGTAACTTCCTTAACCTTTGTACTCGGGTTGGCAATCCCTTTTTCGGCGATATTTGCTGCCAATCAGGAAGGAACTTCACTGAGGACGAGAAAATAGAGCGGAAGCTGCTTCAGGGGCTGTGTGAGGATGCAAGTCGTGTGACATGAATATTTCATAAGTCACCGATGCTTTTTCGGTCACACTTGCTTCACACGGTGATGTACATTGGTAACCGCTTAGCAGTAGGAGAAAATAGCTTGTGAGATTTCATCGAGAGTAAGCTTACTGCACGGTTCTGAGTTGAAAAAGATGCTTGTCGTATACAGGGTGTACTCTTCAGATTTTCTTCTTTAAAGGGGTCGATTTTTCAGCTCACTTACTAAAATTTCTGTTCTTTACAATTTTTTTTGAGCTCAAGAGAAACCACACTTTTTTTGCATCGAAGTTTCCTTTCGTATTTTCGGCTTAGTTTCAGGTAAATGGCCATAAGTCCCCCTAATTTTGGAGTAATTCAAAAATGAGAATACCGTTGGAAAGGCCGTTAAATTTCTAATAATTCAACGGTATTTGTAGCTTTCTCACATTATGCTAAGGGGTCAAAAAATAAGATCAAAATAGAGAATAAACGTGCGTTTAGAATTAGAAAAACATTTACAAAAGGTAAACTGTCTAAGTATCAGATGCGTGGACAGTTTACCCTTTGTTAATGTTAGGGCCTGTGAATTTGGCAAATATAGTTCTCAGAATTGAACGGACGTTTGAACCAGCATTTGAAAATATGTGAAAAATTTTCCTGGTAAAACCTTTTTTCGCTTCGTTTCCTTTATCCGTTTCATTTTCGCAAGGATACAACCACGGTTGTAGCTATTGCTCGAGCTATTTCACGGGCTTTTGAATGAAATTATAAAGGCGGGGCTCGGGTTCCATTAATCGCTAAATGGATTTGGCCTTCATCGCAACAGCGACGTCGAAATGTGATCATCCGGCGGCGCTCACAATAATCACGTCACCTCTGGTAACGGGCCCGGAGCGAAACAACGTCGCCACCTGACCCGATCCGAGGAGGAGCGAGTCGGCGGGGTTGGCTCACTTCGCTGAGCAGTTTTCCAAACGCGGTTAGAGGCGCGGCGGCCCTTCCGAGTATTGGGGGCGGCCAAGCGAGTAATGGCAACGCCGAGCGGCGAGGCTCTGGGTATCGCGAAAAATTGTAAGGATACAGTGGGGAGGGTCCGGGATACATGGGGGAGGGTGCCAATTGGCCTGAATTGTTAGTAGGTATATGCCAGGATGATACAGCATCAGGGGGCGGAAAGTCACAAATCTAAAATGTAGGAATAGAAATTAAAAACAAAATTTTGGTTTACGTCAAGATTCATGACCGCAACCGGGCCTGACATGACAGCGCGTTAAACCGTCCGGCTGCACTGTACCTACCCCCAAAAACGTTGCAATGTCGTAGCTGAAAATGCAGAATATTTTTCCATGCGAAATAACATAAATACGAGTATAAGTAAGTCTCGACAAAAATTGGCAACGTCTAGCGAGGCGTTTCTATTCTCTGCCTCTTCACACCTCTCTATAACATTGAGAGACTGAAGGACAGGGTGCGATATTTTGAGTCGAGGGAACGATAGAACAGAGGTCAACCAGCCGTGGGATTGTAGGGCTAAACTCAGTTCACGCTCAATTTGACCACTTCCCCATTTTGTTGACAACCTCCGGTTACATCCTATGCTGCCTATTTCCCCGTGAATTTCCTACAAAACGCGTTCTCCTATTCCACTCGGAGGCTTCAGTATTCCAAGATGCAATTCCTCCATTGCCCTCTACCAGATACATTGTCAATTTACTGAGCAAATTGATCACACATCGCTTCTTCGCCATTCTGACCGAATCTCCCCATCCCCTCAACAGTGGGTTCAGTTAAGCGTTGATAAACAATCAACTGGATTTTTATGAAGGATTTTTCAATTGAGCGTTTGGAAATATCTCAAACAAAAAAACTCTGTGTACACACCAAATACGAGATGTGAGAACAAAAAAGTTCGTGGGTGTTGTAGAGAAAGGGACATTTTTTTGAAGAAATGAATTTTTAAAAAATTGGATAGCATACCTAGTTTTGATATACGTGGACATCACTAGTAGGTGCGCCTGTAGTACAATTCGAATGATGGATCAATAGGGCCCCGCGTGGGGATACAGGAAATGAAAAAACCAAAATTTCAATATTGGATGTACATGGTTTTGAAATTAAGCTCTTCGTTTATTTTCCCAGCTCGAGCGCATAGCACTCCGCCTTCCGATTATAGAGCGTGCTGCAGGTGGCCAGCTGTCGTGACCCGATTGGGGTACGAAGCTCGCTTGAGCTGGCTTGCGTTGATATTTTTACAAAAATGTAGTTGGATGTATCGCAGTGTTTGTTTGGGTTATTGTGCCCATCTATCGGGGAAACGACAGAAGTCCACCTGCGGCTCGCCCTTTAATGAAATGTGAAGTGCGACAACGCTCCCCTTTAACCTCTTAATAGATTAGTAGAGACAGAAATTGCTCCAGAAGATGGCACCTTTTGCGAAAGCGCTTGAAAATTCGATTAGTTTTTTTTTTTTTATGAATACCTACAGGTTTCGTTGATCACAACCCACCAGAACTGTCTTCTCATTAGAAACGCACCAACAAACCAGGGAAAAGCTGAAGAAAAACCTTGAGAATGGGGAAAAAAATTCACTATACAGGAGGGGGAAAAAGTTCTAACAAGAACTGCTCGGACATTCGTCGACCTGCCATCCATCCAGCTTAGTTCGAACACTATCCAAGTGTTATTGTATCATTCGGAAATGTCAACACCAATGAGCATTCTTCGCACAACAAAAATAACCCACGCGTCCATCTCGAGTGGTAGAGCAGATGTGTTATCTTGAAAAATTACCTATTGGCTTTCTATAGCCGTTTTGAGCTGAACGTGGGCTGTCATAATTGTTTATAGTTGAAATAGTATTTGTCAATGGAAACAGCGGGTGGATGAAATGAATTTTGATCAGAGTTGGCTACTTTTCAAGGATCATCAGGATAGTTTTCAGGATGGATTTCGCAGATTTAATTATTTTTGGAAAAGAAAATTTATCTCATAATCAAACTCGAAGTCAAACTCACAATGCAACAGAAAGTCAAACTCATAATCAAACTCGAAGTCAAACTCACAATGAACAGAAAGTCAAACTCATAATCAAACTCGAAGTCAAACTCACAATGGAACAAAAACTTAAACTCGAAGTCGAGCTCACAATGAAACAGAAAGTCAAACTCATAATCAAACTCGAAGTCAAACTCACAAAGAAACAGAATCTCAATCTCATAATCAAACTTGAAGTCGAACTCACAATGGAACAGAAACTTAAACTCGAAGTCAAACTCACAATGAAACAGAAAGTCCAACTCATAATCAAACTCGAAGTCAAACTCACAATGGAACAGATAATCAATCTCATCATCAAACTCAAAGTCAAACTCACAATGAAACAGAAAGTCAAACTCATAATCAAACTCGAAGTCAAACTCACAATGGAAAAAATCAAACTCAAAGTAAAACTCACAATGAAACAGAAAGTCAAACTCATAATCAAACTCGAAGTCAAACTCACAATGGAACAGATGATCAATCTCATCATCAAACTCAAAGTCAAACTCACAATGAAACAGATAGTCAAACTCATAATCAAACTCGAGGTCAAACTCACAATGGAACAGAAAGTCAAACTCGAAGTCAAACTCACAATGGAAAAGATAATCAATCTCATCATCAAACTCAAAGTCAAACTCACAATGAAACAGAAACTCAAACTCATAATCAAACTCGAAGTCAAACTCACAATGGAAAAAAATCAATCTCATTATCAAACTCGAAGTAAAACTCACAATGAAACAGAAAGTCAAACTCATAATCAAACTCGAAGTCAAACTCATAATCAAACAGAAAGTCAAACTCATAATCAAACTCGAAGTCAAACTCACAATGAAACAGAAAGTCAAACTCATGATCAAACTCGAAGTCAAACTCACAATGAAACAGAAAGTCAAACTCATAATCAAACTCGAAGTCAAACTCACAATGAAACAGAAAGTCAAACTCATAATCAAACTCGAAGTCAAACTCATAATCAAACTCGAAGTCAAACTCACAATGAAACAGAAAGTCAAACTCATAATCAAACTCGAAGTCAAACTCATAATCAAACTCGAAGTCAAACTCACAATGAAACAGAAAGTCAAACTCATAATCAAACTCGAAGTCAAACTCACAATGGAACAAAAACTTAAACTCGAAGTCGAACTCACAATGAAACAGAAAGTCAAACTCATAATCAAACTCGAAGTCAAACTCACAAAGAAACAGAAACTCAATCTCATAATCAAACTTGAAGTCGAACTCACAATGGAACAGAAACTTAAACTCGAAGTCAAACTCACAATGAAACAGGAAGTCCAACTCATGATCAAACTCAAAGACAAACTCACAATGAAAAAGAAAGTCAAACTCATAATCAAACTCGAGGTCAAACTCACAATGGAACAGAAAGTCAAACTCATGATCAAACTCGAAGTCAAACTCACAATGGAAAAGATAATCAATCTCATCATCAAACTCAAAGTCAAACTCACAATGAAACAGAAACTCAAACTCATAATCAAACTCGAAGTCAAACTCACAATGGAAAAAAATCAATCTCATTATCAAACTCGAAGTAAAACTCACAATGAAACAGAAAGTCAAACTCATAATCAAACTCGAAGTCAAACTCATAATCAAACAGAAAGTCAAACTCATAATCAAACTCGAAGTCAAACTCACAATGAAACAGAAAGTCAAACTCATAATCAAACTCGAAGTCAAACTCACAATGAAACAGAAAGTCAAACTCATAATCAAACTCGAAGTCAAACTCACAATGAAACAGAAAGTCAAACTCATAATCAAACTCGAAGTCAAACTCATAATCAAACAGAAAGTCAAACTCATGATCAAACTCGAAGTCAAACTCACAATTAAACAGAAAGTCAAACTCATAATCAAACTCGAAGTCAAACTCACAGTGAAACAGAAACTGAATCCCATAGTCAAACTCGAAGTCTAACTAAGAATGAAACAGAAACTTGAGCTCGAACTCAAACTCACAATAACACTGAATCTCAATCTCATAATAAACTCGAAGTCAATCTCATAATCAAACTCGAAGTCCAACTCACAATGAAACCGAAACACAATCTCATAATCAAACTCGAAGTCATAGTCAAACTCGACTTTCAGAATGAAACAGTCAAACTCACAGATACTCTTAGAATGAAACAGAAATTTCATTGTGAGTTTGACCTCAAGTTTGATTATGAGATCGATTTTCTTTTCCATTGTGAGTTTGACTTCGAGTTGGATTATGAGTTTGACTTTCTGTTTCATTGTAAGTTTGATTATGAGTTTGGCTTTCTGTTTCATTGTGAGTTTGACTTCGAGTTGATCATGAGTTTGACTTTCTGTTTCATTGTGAGTTTGACTTCGAGTTTGATTATGAGCTTGACTTTCTGTTTCATAGTGAGTTTGACTTCGAATTTGATTATGAGTTTGACTTTCTGTTTCATTGTGAGTTTGACTTCGAGTTTGATCATGAGTTTGACTTTCTGTTTCATTGTGAGTTTGACTTCGAGTTTGATTATGAGTTTGACTTTCTGTTTCATTGTGAGTTTGACTTCGAGTTTGATTATGAGTTTGACTTTCTGTTTCATTGTGAGTTTGATTATGAGTTTGACTTTCTGTTTCATTGTGAGTTTGACTTCGAGTTTGATTATGAGTTTGACTTTCTGTTTCATTGTGAGTTTGACTTTGAGTTTGATGATGAGATTGATTATCTGTTCCATTGTGAGTTTGACTTCGAGTTTGATTATGAGTTTGACTTTCTGTTTCATTGTGAGTTTGACTTCGAGTTTGATTATGAGTTTGACTTTCTGTTTCATTGTGAGTTTGACTTCGAGTTTGATTATGATTTTGACTTTCATTGTTAGTTTGACTTTGAGTTTGATGATGAGATTGATTATCTGTTTCATTGTGAGTTTGACTTCGAGTTTGATTATGAGTTTGACTTTCTGTTTCATTGTGAGGTTGACTTCGAGTTTAAGTTTCTGCTCCATTGTGAGTTCGACTAAAAGTTTGATTATGAGTTTGACTTTCTGTTTCATTGTGAGTTTGACTTCGAGTTTGATTATGAGTTTGACTTTCTGTTTCATTGTGAGTTTGACTTCGAGTTTTATTATGATTTTGACTTTCTGTTTCATTGTGAGTTTGACTTTGAGCTTGATGATGAGTTTGACTTTCTGTTCCATTGTGAGTTTGAATTCGAGTTTAATTATGAGTTTGACTTTCTGTTTGATTATGAGTTTGACTTCGAGTTTGATTATGAGTTTGACTTTCTGTTTCATTGTGAGTTTGACTTCGAGTTTGATTATGAGTTTGACTTTCTGTTTCATTGTGAGTTTGACTTCGAGTTTGATTATGAGTTTGACTTTCTGTTTCATTGTGAGTTTGACTTCGAGTTTGATTATGAGTTTGACTTTCTGTTCCATTGTGAGTTTGAATTCGAGTTTAATTATGAGTTTGACTTTCTGTTTGATTATGAGTTTGACTTCGAGTTTGATAATGAGTTTGACTTTCTGTTTCATTGTGAGTTTGACTTCGAGTTTGATTATGAGTTTGACTTTCTGTTTCATTGTGAGTTTGACTTCGAGTTTGATTATGAGTTTTACTTTCTGTTTCATTGTGAGTTTGACTTTGAGTTTGATGATGAGATTGATTATCTTTTCCATTGTGAGTTTGACTTCGAGTTTGATCATGAGTTTGACTTTCTGTTTCATTGTGAGTTTGACTTCGAGTTTGATTATGAGTTTGACTTTCTGTTTCATTGTGAGTTTGACTTCGAGTTTGATTATGATTTTGACTTTCATTGTTAGTTTGACTTTGAGTTTGATGATGAGATTGATTATCTGTTCCATTATGAGTTTGACTTCGAGTTTGATTATGAGTTTGACTTTCTGTTTCATTGTGAGGTTGACTTCGAGTTTAAGTTTCTCTTCCATTGTGAGTTCGACTTCGAGTTTGATCATGAGTTTGACTTTCTGTTTCATTGTGAGTTTGACTTCGAGTTTGATTATGAGTTTGACTTTCTGTTTCATTGTGAGTTTGACTTCGAGTTTTATTATGATTTTGACTTTCTGTTTCATTGTGAGTTTGACTTTGAGCTTGATGATGAGATTGATTATCTGTTCCATTGTGAGTTTGACTTCGAGTTTGATTATGAGTTTGACTTTCTGTTTCATTGTGAGTTTGACTTCGTGTTTGATTATGAGTTTGACTTTCTGTTTGATTATGAGTTTGACTTCGAGTTTGATTTTGAGTTTGACTTTCTGTTTCATTGTGAGTTTGACTTCGAGTTTGATTATGAGTTTGACTTTCTGTTTCATTGTGAGTTTGACTTCGAGTTTGTTTATGAGTTTGACTTTCTTTTTCATTGTGAGTTCGACTTCAAGTTTGATTATGAGTTTGACTTTCGGTTTCATTGTGAGTTTGACTTCGAGTTCAAGTTTCTGTTTCATTGTGAGTTTTTCTTCGAGTTTGATTATGAGATTGAGTTTCCTGTTATATTGTGAGTTTGACTTCGAGTTTGATTATGAGTTTGAATGAATTTTCATAACCTAATGTTGGTTCTGTAAAGTGATTAATTTCTGGGCGTTGCTCCTCCCATTATAATCATTCGTATGAGCCTGGCTCGTTACATTATTTTTCACTTTCGTTTGGTTCTCTCGATGTTTGCCATTCCCTCTCTCAGTTTCAATATCCCTCGCATCCTTCATATTTTTTTGAGACTTTTTCATTCCATTTTTCCTTCCTCATAGGATGCCGATAACCGACTCCATCCCATCAGCCATTATATTCCCTTCCTTGCCCGGTAGCGGCACATCTTTCCCAAAGACCGAAAGGCATACCCTGGAATCGCAACCTATCCACCTTCCCCCCGCAGGCAGGGATGCCCCTCCAACAACAAGGGCATTCCATCCTTCTCTATTGGCGCACTCCATTCGATTCTTCTCTCTCTGTATCCTATTACGCGCTTCTTCTATCTCACCCAGGGCAGAGCAGTGACAATACCGCATAAATTGGCCCGTTCGCCCTCTTTATTCCGATAAAGCTCCTCTCTTCTTCCATTTCTTCATCTTTTCCACCCCTTTATGCCACCCCGTCCTACGTGTTTTATTATATTATATTCTTCTGATGCGGCTCCCATTATAGGCGAGGGCCAGGGTGAAGGAAGAGGTCCCGATGAAGGCCACAATAACCGCAGCGCGACTTGACTTTCTTCTTGCCTTCCTTTTCCCTTTTGTGCCCATTGTGGCATCCGACCCGGCAACTACGGCTATAGCGGTTCGACCCAGAAAGGGTCTTTCTTCGATTTCTGCACTAGTTTCTATACTCCATAGAATCAGCCAAGTTAAGTCGCCCGCACACTGCTGGCTGTTTGAGTGGTGATGAACATTGGAAACGCCCTTAAATCTGCCGGGTTCAACGCCGACGCCACCTTGACCAATCACTGCACTGCATTTTCTTACCCCCTCCACCAGCAGCAATCAAATCGTGGATGGCCGACTTTAGATGACCGCGGATTTTTCTTCAGATGAAAACAAATCTGGGAGTAAAAACACCCTCCTGCTTTCAGAAGGCGGTGTCAGCGCCGAAACGATGGCGAGAAATAAGAAGAGAACTACAGAGGAGAGTCGAGGCATGCGCATCATGATTGTATCCTATCAAATTGAACATAACATTTTAGCATCAACAACCGTAATAAACCGAAACATTGACTTCAAGAATAAGGAATAGGGGTTTGAAAAAGCGTAGACTAGTGACCGGCGCTATACATTCAACTCAGCGATAAGGAAAACACCTAACTCGACCCTCCCATATATTCAAGGGTCCGAAAATTCGTTGAGCATTATATCATACAACAGTGAATCACAATCCTCTTTCCTTTCCTGGATCAAAGGTGCCAATTTCAGCACATACACACTCTTTCTCCTTCCGTGTTCCGTTGAATATCGGCGAAGTAGCCTATTTTTCGACCTAAGGTTCGGATCGGGTTGCCAATAAATTCTTTTTCGGTTCGGCGTAGGACAGTTAAGTTAGTGTAGCTAACCCGAGGGTTGTCGAAGGGTTGGTCACTTCGGTATTCGGAAGAATGGTGGCCGTCGATAAGACAGCGAAGGTACTTTCGAAGAAAACCAACTATAAATCTGCCCTGGCTAAAGGATGTTACTAAGGGAGGGCGACGATGAAGGTAAGGAAATTGCCTATGAATTCAATCTTCGGCCAAAGTGCCAATATATTGTCTTATTCGTTCAAAATTGAGCCACAAGCTTGCATTAATAGTTTATCATTTTATAATATACCCACCAAAGTGTGCATCTTTCAGAAATTTTGGACCAAGAAAATTTCTAATGAAGTTGAGTATTTGTTACCTGCTTACTCTCACTTCGGCATAGTGAAATCATGATTTCGTTAATCAAAACTTCTATTTTTAAAACACCAACGCAAAACAAAGGTGGGTATTTAGAGATGAAAAAAAAGAACCAACAATTCAAATTTTGTGGCTTTTCCCTTTTTGGCGTTACTGGTAGAGTATGCGAATAATGCAGATTCAATTTTATAAAATATTTGCCCATCGACTTGGCAAATTTCTACCGAAAACTACCTACCTAGTACAAAACTACCTACCGAAAACTACCTACCTAGTACAAAAGTGCTTTTGTTCGGGCCAAGATGAAGAAGTTATCGTATTCAAACTACCATTTCTCCCGTCAGTTGTAAACCTATCAGTCCGTCTGTTTGTACACCGGATCTTGTTCAAATATCGACACAAAGTAACCGTTTCTCGAATCGTATGAAAATACAAACCTGTTATTTACTTTACGAGACAAAGCGCAAACACTGGGAGTGATGAAATTCGAATTATCAGCCCACAGTCGGACACTCCTCTGCGACACCTGGGTGACACTATCTGAAACGACTGTCCTTCTTCCTCACGCTGAAGGGCCACGAAAAAAATGAACAACGATCGGTTGAAAAAAAAAGATTTTTTACCCCTGATTCTACTTTGAGTAGTTTTACCAAGATGTTCCACTTTCTTGAAAACTAGTTTGGAGGGGTCTAACACGAAAATGAGACTTTTGGACTGTCGCACTTCCAAGTCCCGAACGACATAGCTGATGATAATGGGCAAAAAATGCTCGGATAATTAAATGTTGGGCTTCAATTTAGATTTTGTACGGCATTATTTGAACACTCGAATAGATTAATTTGGCTCGATGACGCTAATGAGGCAATTGAGGTAATCAATTTGAAGGCCCAGCAAGAGCACGAGCTTTGACTGTTCATGAGATGGACGTACCAAAGTGTTCATGCACGAATTGTTGGAATACTCGGCATTATTATGATTCTGCCTGCTGAGGCCCGCGAGAACTGTTCTAGACATAGCGATAAATCCGACGATTGGAGGAGAAAAGGGATAAAGCCCGATTTCGTTTGCCAGTGTGTGCGAATAGTACAGCAACTGTTTTCCAAGCTAAAGAGAAGGGATATGAGCTGGCTCTGAGGTTTTGTTCGAGTTTTTGCACACCCCTGCCATCCATGACCATCTCCCGTCACTTCCCGCGATCCTCCGGCTCCATCAACATAACTTCTTCATTCTCCTCTTTTACACCCCCGCCTATTCTGTTACGTATGCCGCACAAAGTCCCATCTCCCCCAGCTCTGGCAACATCTCTGTTGCTATTGCTATGTTGTCGTCTGGCCCCACACTTCCAGCTCAAGCCGAAGCCACCCCCTCGAACCTCTGTCCCCAATCTCTACTGTCCGTGGAAAAGGAACGAAATGCGATTACAAACCCCCGCAAGAGACACAATGCCAGACAATCCTTCGTTCGAGCTATGACGATCCAATCCCTTGACAAAGGCTTCTTCTGAAAAAATAAGTTAATACCGCTCTGCAACGTTCACAATAGGAAGTGAGAATGGTTTTGCAGAAAAAACATACCTACAAAGATGAGTGGAACGATAGGTATATCCACAGAAAAAGAGTTTGGATTGTAGGAACCTGAAGAACGTCAACATCGGTTGTATGAGCACAAAATCATGTCAAAAAATGAATCCCACGTACATCAGGTATTCCGTTGAGGGGTGAGTCAGCCACTTGGGTTGGAGCTGGATTTACCCAACTCAGATTGATATTCGACGATGATGAATGCCATGATTCATTTAGACAATCTCATGAGATTCAAGCCGCTGGCTTTGTCGTTACCCTTGTGGCCAACCTGCAAATTTGCTCTTTTTTCAAAATTAGATAATTGCATTTCCTGTTTGCCATTTGGAAGTCATTCCACCTCTGGTGGGATCCTGAAACGCTACCAAGGGTCTTTAGTCGTTCCACGTAACTGCACTGATATATTTCATGTACAGTCAGAACGTTAAGTCAGCATTGAATTGATTTGGCAGTTTTTGGCATTTTGTGATTGCGGTTTTGGGCGGTGATGTGGTTCTTGCGTTACTCATAATTCATACCTGATAATATACCGCATTGCCATTCCCTAATGGCTGTAGGGTCTAAGTAGGATTCCTCAGTAGGGAGTGTCAGCTATTTTCTTGAACTTGGGCAAAGGTTTTGGTACGTTGACAAAATCTGATAAAAAAGCTACAAACCATGCGTTTGGTTCTCTGCCAGTATCATGAGGAAGAGTGTTGGTCCTAGGGATAGTCAGAAGGTATGCCGCTAGGCACCGCTTCAAATGAGGATGGGTCTGTTGGACTTTGCACCTGTGGATGGTAGTTCTGAAGAAATGAGGATAAAAGGGCCTTCTCCCAACTTGTTTGAGCGCGTGTTTCCGAAAACCATTATTCCCATAAGAACTGTTGGTTCCATAAAACGGTCGTGGAAACCAAGCTATTACTTCTCATCTAAGATCTCAGCGTCAAAATACCAGAAAAAGAAAAAAAATTAGAAAAACACCATTTTTAGCATAGTTTTTACCGGAAAAAAGGTTCAATAATTGTTCAACAACTTCTAACCAACTTTTAATTATAAATTTCTTCAACACAGAACACTTCCACAGTTGTCAATACCAATTAGTTTGAATTAGGTATAATAATTATTATAACATAGTGTAACATATTTACAACCATTTAGACAACGTGCCGATGCTATTTCGTTGCGTTTCACTGCAACCAACCTCTTTAAAAAAGAAAACCGGAGTTAAAAAAATAAAAAAATTGTCTTATCAATATAGTTTGCAGGATAGACTTGCATTTCACTAGCAGAATATTGCTTTTTCAAAATTTTATTATATTTTATAGCCGTCGACCCGCCTTTTCTTTAACCAGGGTTAGGACACGTAAGTCCTATTAACACGTAAGTTAATCTAGTCTGAGCTGCAGACAAGGTGGATACCATGGCTTTGTTGGATCTTTTGAATTGAGGTTAGTCTGAAGAACACGGAAATTTCACCCAACTTTCAAGGCCTCGATTAATTACTTTAACGTCTCTTTCTACAAAGATGCTAAGAGCAAGTAATTCTCCATTTTAAGCTAAGCAAGAAGTTAAAAATTTGAGGAAATTTTCGCCGGGAAATTTACGTTTTTATGAAAAATTTAATCATTCAAATACGTTCCAAAACTCATTCATCTTGGGAAACGCAACAACTGCAAGAGGCATTCTGTTGTTTTGTAAGGATATTCTCATAACATTTTGAAGACATTTTTTCTTATAGATTAATATTATTCAACGAATGCCTACGTAATTGAGACATGCCTATAGCCTACGGGCCTTAAAACGAACAATATTGCACTTAACACTTAGATACTTACATTTTTAGAGCCGGGTTATCAATTCATAAAAATCTTCACTTAAAACATATTTTTATTGATCGTCGTACGGAGAGTTGCTTGGCAATTAGTAATTATTGAATATAGATTTGTAAGAATTGATAAACCGGCCCTTAAACACATTTGATTCCTTCAGATTTTCAAACAGTCAATTTGATATTATGTACATTATTTACAATATAATAAATACCGGTCATTTAAGTAAGGTAACTTGCAACTTATGTAGCTTTTTCCGAGTGGGCTGTATTATTAAGCTTCAGCCTTTACTTTTATGTTAATTTTGTTTAATTTCAAAATGTTGTAAATTCTAAGCAAAATAACAAACAATTAATTTGGAACGACTGGAATGAAAACTGATTGAAAATTTTCAACAATGTCAAATTAACCACATTTTAACACAAGTGTCTTGAGAATGTGTGAATTGCAAAAAAGATAGGTATGTCGATTACGAAAAAAGTAAAACTAATGAATAATAATCGAGCCCACAATTTACGAAATTCTGCCACATTTCTCCGCTCCAAGCGATACTGATCTATAACCACTTCTATTCCTAGCTTAAAACGATGACATCGACATTTTCTTGACCTCACCCATCACCAAAACTCTCGTGTACGATTTTGAATTTTGAATTTTGCTTAAAACAAACAGCTGGAAAATTGAGGTAAAAAGAGATAAACCACATCAGGGCCCAAATGTATAAAAAATTATGAGAAAACATCATGGAATTCTGACGTTCAAATTTAAACCTAAAATCTGGGAAGGTTATTGGCAATTTAGATTGGAGTGCAGCATCGATCTAGGTCCTGGTTCAATTTCACTTAATTTTGTAACACCTGCTCTAGGTCACTTACTAATTACAAACTTACCATGAGCAACTAATGCCCAGCTGATCAATTCATATGGTGGAATTTTGAAATTAGCCTCTCAAAAAATTGCCCAATCAAAAATTTGCAGCAGAAAAATTTTGAACATACCTACTCGTATTGAGATCTACAATAATTTCATGAATTGATTAAAAACTACTTTTGTGTTTTGTTCTGTTATGTTTTCAAATGCGTCTAAAAAAAAATCCAACCCTTGGTACTTGATTGTTTTTCTCGACCTTTTCAATAAAGGGGATTCAGCTCAGCGCTTTCAGTCGACTGTAGGCGATATATCGGATCCTGTAGGAGACGATGGAGGACCTCCTTGCGATAGTGATGGCGGTGGAGGAGGAGGCCCCCACCAGGGCCACATTCTCGATCCCAGTCCTACCCCTTCGGGAAGGACTGGGAGCGGCCTTCATATAACGTGCTGTTGAGGTGGCGAATATCTATCCAGAGGTTTCGAACCATCCTGAAACATGATCATTGGTTTGCGTTATTAATCGAATCGGCCAAATGCAGGCTTCAATTAGATCAAGTTTGGTTTTTCATTTTGGACATGGTTTGGTGACCAAGTCAGCTTTACTCATGATAACATTTATTACAATATTTAATGTTGTACCTGAGGTGTTTCGAGAGGGCTCGTACACCCACACGGAGAGTTCCAAGACGCAGCAGCAGCCATGGCTGCCGCCTGCGAGTACAGCGTCTTGCCGTAGAGTGCGTGCAAGGCGAGGTCTGCCATCTTGGAGCCGCCAAGATCTTCAGACAGCCGATAAAGCGGGTGGTACGGATGGAACGGCGGCAATAATGGCAGTTTCAGCTCCGAGACCCCGCCAGCAGTCAACGAAGAAAGTGCAGAGTCACCTCCGAGGAGCGGTGGCGGTGGTGGTAAAAGTGGCCCCCGTCCACTGCCACCTTCCAAAGTGAAATTGCCAAATTTGATTTCCTTCTTGGGCGCCAAAGGTTTCGGTTTCCGCCTAGGCCGATATTTGTAGTCAGGATGCTCTTTCATATGAAGCGCTCTGCGAAAAAAGAACGCTCCGTATTATTAACGTAGTTGCCCATAACACTGCTCAATGCTAAAATGTGCGACCAAGGGAGCGAACCGGAAGTCGGCAATTATTGGATGTATTCACGGTGCAATGAGTCATTGTAACATTTTGACCCGATTTTAATATATTTTGACTACTTTTGAGGGTGTTTATAAACACCTATATATAGGTGACCTATAGGTCAGGTATTTTGACCTATAGGTCAAAAATATCAAAAAACTCACTATGCAAATTTTAAAACTCGAATAAAACCAAAATACGTCAAGTTATAGAGAAATAAGAACTGTTCACATATTCAGCAGGTAAAACAAAGATTTTGAGGCCAAGAAGTTATTCAAATTCCGGTTCAACGGGGTGATAGGTCGTACTGAGACTAGCATTCGAGTTCAAGAAATTTGAAAAAATGTTAAGAATTGTGGGAGCCATGGCCGTTTTTGTAAATGGAAGTTATGTGAACAATATCTGTTTATTTAGAGGCCTTGAGCCATTTCTGCTGAGTAGGCTAAGAAAGTCTATATTAGCGATCCGCTGCCTGCGAGCAGCAGTCTTTCTCTCGTAGAGCTCATCAGAGTCGGTCTAGCTTTCGTACGTAATAATTCTTTGTGAATTTTTCTGGAATTAATAAACAACGTTTTTTAAAAACGAAATTTCCGTTCATCCGAACTTAACTGGCGCAGTCCCGTGAGCACGTACCGCGAATATAGAAAGTAATCGACCATTCGCGATCGGTATCGTGTAAACCTACTCCCAGACCGTACGACTTCAAGAAGCTGACCGGAGACTCCTCACAGTACCGCGGTAATGAATTACCCCCTGTGAGTACGAACAATTTTTCTTCTTCGAAATTCTTCAATTTCGCTTCATTCAAATTTGGCCCAACCCGTGGCAAATTTGACGATCTTCCTCGGAGAGAACAACCCGAAGTTCCTCGAGTCTCAGAAGGACCACCTGTTCCCTGAGAAACCAACATTTAATTTTCTCAATCGAGAATAATTATTATTTTCGAGTCGACCAGAGAATACCGTGAGAGCATATCACCTTCTCTGTCGCTCCATCCGCATTCGCAGCCGAGCTTTCTTTGCTCACACAGCGGAATCTTCTTATCTCCTTCACCGTCCGACCGGACCTCAGCAGAGAACGTCGAGAACGTCGTTCGATACTTTCCTTATCTTCTAATTTACTCTTGTAAAACCGTAGTCTTAAGACCGACTCATTTCAGCTTCAACTTTTCCTTTTCAGCTTATTCATATTATATTTCTTATCCGATTAATTTGATTAACATTTTTGTTTTCAGCAATTTTATCTCTTAAATCTTGCATTTTTTTGTATAAAATTCTGACTAACAAATTTTGAATTCACTAGGTACCCGATAAATTTAAAGGCTTCAAAATTCCCAAATCTTTGAAAAAGTACGTTCACACCCACCTAGGGAGGTTCACGAATTTAGAATCCATTCCAGAAAATCTTCATTCTGAACTTGAAAACCACCCCTCTCTAGAGATGGCTAATGCTAACGTACAAGCCCAAGAAGACATGACCAATAGGGAGATAATCGAAAGCCAGCAAAACCAAATTCAACAACTCCATGCAATGGTTAGGGATTTGCTTGTAAGAGAAGTAGTCCACCATCAGGAAGGACCAATTGGAAACCAAAGACCAACGCTAACGCGCGGGGATTTGGATTCTATTCCCCAATTTGACGGCACCCCCGAAGCCCTTCACGAATTCCTAGAAATTACTCAGAAACTATACCAAATTTTCTTCATCCCTGACGAGCCGGAAAATTATCAAAATTTCAAGCTAATCTCTGGCATTAAATCAAAAATCCTCCCACCGGCTAGATACGACATCTCTTCTCAAAATCTAACCACTTATGAACAAATTAGAGACGCCCTACTAGAAACTTATACAGACCGACGTGACGACGTCACTTTACTGATTGAACTAACCAAACAAAGGCAATTAGAATCGGAATCGCCATTCACATTCCATACCAGGGTAGTTAAAATTCTCAATACATTGTCGGCCTATCTAAAAAATCACAACAGAGAAAAAGCGGAGATACTAATAACAGAATACCAGAAAGTAGGATTGAGGATCTTTCTATTAGGTCTAAGAGAGCCTATGGGCAACTCAATAAGAACAAGGGATCCCCCTAACTTGGGCGTCGCCTTGTCAATTTTAACGAACGAATTTCAACTCCAGAGCAACCCTAGAACGGCTCCACAGCCTCTCAAAAAACCTCCACTTCAACTCCAAAATTTCAAAAACCCACAGTATACCAACTTTAAGCCAAATAATAACTTTAGGCCAAACCCCAATTGGAAACCGAATCCGACCCCGAACCTGCAAAAGAATCAGACAAACCAATTTTCGAGACAACCTCAAAACCAGGGACCATCTTCGTTCCAAAATCATCCGAAACCTTCCTTCTCGGTTCAAAAACCCATTCAACCGCCTAGGCCCGCTAGCACACAGGCAGTTCCTATGTCGTGGCGTACCTCGAATCCGAATTTCCATAATATGGAAACCGGACAGGAAACTGGAAACGAATTAGAAAATCCCGGGGACAACGAAACGGAAAACCAAATCGAATACGACCAAAATTACGCATCCGATCAGGAGCATTTTTTAGACGATACCGGCCTTCCCCAAGAATTCCCAGATTCGAACTGATGAATCTTGAAAAAAGAACCATCAGCGAGTTACCCTACGTCCTAATTCCAAAATCCAACCTCAAAATTCTTATTGACACAGGTAGCACCAAAAGTTATTGTAATCCAACTATAGCCGAAAATTTCTTCCAAAACAAAATTTGTAAAGAACCTTTTATTGTCAAAACTGCTCATGGATCATCCAGAGGAAATTTTACCACTCTTGTACCCTGCGGTGAACTTTTCAAAGCGAGATCCTTGAACTTAAAATTTAATATCTTCGAATTTCACAATAAATTTGACCTGCTACTCGGATTAGACAATTTGAAAATCTTAAAAGCATCAATCGACCTCGATAACCACCTTCTCAGAACCCCAAGAGTAGACATCCCTCTCCATTACCTGAGCTCTCAATTCGCCGACGTGAACCTGATCGATGCTCGTTGCATTCAACAAATAAAAATTAGGGTTAAAAATATCGAAAACGGTAACGCAATTTTGCCGTACACCAGAATCGGTAAACTCGAAATTCCAGAATGCTTAATCCAAGTTAAAGACCACGAAACATTTGTCAGAATTCTAAACCCAGCCAATACTGTCGGAAAATTTGCTCAAATTCAACCAGTCACTGCCGAAACGTTAGACCTAACCGACGCAGAGAATTTCGAATCCTTAAATAACTATTGCTCCGATAACTTTGATTTTAAATTTGACCCATCAAAATTGAGATTAGATCACATGAATGAGGAAGAGAAATCCGCAATCCTGGATCTAATTTCTAAATACCCCGATGTATTCCACATGGAAAACGAACCTCTCTCTTTCACCAATAACGTAAAGCATCAAATCAGAACAACCGATGAAATCCCAATTTTCACTCGAAATTACCGCTTTCCCGAAATTTATCGAAAAGAAGTCGATCGCCAAATCGAAGAAATGCTTGACCACGGAATTGTTAGACACAGTGAAAGCCCTTGGAACGCTCCAATTTGGATCGTGCCCAAAAAAGCTGACGCTAGTGGAAAACCCAAATTTCGGATCGTGATTGACTATAGGAAATTGAACGAGAAAACCATTCAAGACAAATACCCTCTCCCTCAAATTTCGGAACTATTAGACAAATTAGGTCGTTGCCAATATTTCAGTATTATCGATTTGAAATCAGGGTTCCATCAAATCGAAATGCACCCTGATAGTATTAGTAAAACCGCCTTCAGCACCCCAAATTATCACCTCGAGTTCACTCGGATGCCTTTCGGATTGAAAAATTCCCCCTCGACATTCCAACGAATGATGGACAACATCATGCGAGGAATTTCGAATGAATTTGCATGCGTCTATCTGGACGATGTAATTGTTTATTCAACTTCTCTAGCCGAACACATTATCCGACTAGAGGAGGTGTTCAGACGATTACGTAAAGCCAATCTCAAAATTCAACTAGACAAAACAGAATTTCTCCGGAGAGAAATAGGTTACCTTGGCCACATAATTACCCCAAATGGAGTTCGACCAAACCCCGAAAAAATCCTGGCGATCACAAAATACCCCATTCCCAGAACAACTAAAGAAATAAAATCTTTCTTAGGACTTCTGGGATACTACCGCAAATTTATAAAAGATTTCGCCAAAGTAACGAAACCCTTGACTAGGTGTTTGAAAAAAGGTAGCAAAATTAACGTTTCCGACCCGGAATATGCCGAATGTTTCGAAACATGCAAAAACCTCCTCACAAACGACCCGATCCTCCAATATCCCGATTTCTCGAAACAATTTCACTTAACAACAGACGCTAGCAACGTCGCGATCGGATGTGTTTTAAGTCAAATTACCAACGGAGCTGACCTTCCGGTCGCATTTGCTTCAAGGACACTTTGTGACAGTGAACGACGCCTTTCCACAATTGAGCGGGAATTGCTAGCCGTCGTTTACGGAGTTGAGCATTTCAGACCCTACCTGTTCGGAAGAAAATTCAAAATTTTCTCAGATCATAGACCCCTCCAATGGCTATTTTCTATCAAGGAACCCGGTTCAAAACTTTTCAAATGGCGTACCAAACTTTCAGCCTACGATTTCGACATTGAATATAAAAAAGGTTCATTAAATTCCAACGCCGACGCATTGTCTAGAATCGAACTACTAAATAACAAAGACGACGTTCATGATCCCCTTGAAAAAGAATTAGACGATGCCCTAGACGATTTCTTTGCCACTTGCACTCCCAACACCCTTGAAAAAATTACCGATCAATTAGAGTCAGACGAAAATAGCTCTGTAATTGTCAACCTCGATCCCGACGAAGAACTAGATTCAAATGAAAAAATGTCCACCGTAGAGGGTACTGTCCATTCGAATGTAATAGGCCATGCCATAGTAGCCATTCCAATTCGAGACGAACCAATTAACAATTGCAACAACCAAATTATTATTGAAACCGTCAAAATGCCTGCCGAAAAACCCGTAAAAATCGAAAAAATATTTGGCAATAAAACTCGGATCACCGTGCAATTTTGTGCCTCGAAATTAGAGCAAGAAGTAGTAAAATTTGTCAAGGAATTCATTGTACCAAAAATTAAATACGGATTATTTTTCACTACCGACATTTACGAAGAATTCACCAAAATAATGACCCAACATTTCGCTTTTTCGGAAATCTCAATGACTAAATATACGAAAAAACTAGAAGAGGTATTCGATACAACCGAGAGAAAAAACCTAATTAAAAAATATCACGAAGGAACCACCAACCACAGAGGCATCGCGGAAACCTTTGAACATGTTAGGCGAACTCACTACTGGCCAAACATGAAAGAAACAATCCAACGTTGCATCAATAATTGTGAAATTTGCCTCAAATGCAAATACGATCGAAAACCATTCAAAGTCAAGTATAATGTGACACCTACAGCGTCACGCCCTCTCGAAACTATCCACATCGACACTATCACCCTTGACGGATCCAAAGTTTTAACAATTATTGACTCATTTTCCCGATATGCCCAAGCCTATCCAGTAAAATCAGCCAACGCAATAGAAATAGTAGAAGCCCTTATGAATTTCTTTAATCATCATGGCATCCCGAAAAATTTAGTAGCAGATAATGGCCCAGAATTTCAAAATTCCTTATTGAGAGAATTTGCAGCCCTCCACAAAATCAACATTCACTACACCTCCTCACAACACCCCGATTCACAAGGTTTGATCGAAAGATTCCACTCCACATTGATTGAACACATTAGAGTACTGAAAGAGAGAGAAGAATTCAAAAAGGATAGCATCAAAAAGAAAATATCTCACGCAATTTTGGCCTATAATAACTCAATTCACACCGCTTCCAAATTAACTCCATTCGAACTTCTTTACGGACACATCAACGACGACACACTTCTTGATTTAGACGTTGACACAATACTTGCAAACAACTATTTAGCCTCTCCACAAAGAAAAAATGAAAATTCTTTACTCCCAAATTAAAGAAAAACTTCACGTTGCAAAGGAAAAAGTCATAGAAGAAAAGAATAAAGACCGCGAAGACCTGCCTGCAATACCGCCGGAAGTTTACGTAAAAACAGTCCAGAAACAGTCCAAAACTAAACCCAAGTATAATAAAGAAATTATAAAAACCATTGATCACGAATTGAAAACCGCTCAGATAATACCTCGACATCATAACACCAAAGAAAAGATTCATTTGTCAAATATTCGTCGACCCAAAAAATTCTCGGAATCAGTAATCAACGCCTGGGACGATACTTTGGATCGTTCCGAAGTACTTACAAAAAAATTCGGCCTTAACATCACTAGAGAAGACCTTCTTACCCTCAGAGAATCCAATTGGCTAAACGATAAAATCATTAACTTTTACATGGAACTTATAGATCAAAGAAGCAGGCAAAACCACAAACTTCCGACCACCTTTTCCTTCAACACCTTCTTGTACGTTTCCCTAAAAGCTGGAGGATATTCAAGAGTCAAAAACTACACTAGGAAAACTGACCTCTTCGAAAAGGACATAATTTTCATCCCAATCTTCAAAGCCGCCCATTGGAGACTAATAACGATCTATATCAAACTGCAAAAGATCGAGTACTTAGACTCATTAGGAAACGACGGTACTGACATACTTGAAGACATTAAAAATTATTTGACAGAAGAACATAATCACAAAAAAGGTACACCACTAGACACTACTAACTGGAAATTCACGCAACGCACTGACATACCACTTCAACAAAACAACGACGACTGTGGAGTATTCGTATGCCAATACGCGAAATCACTAGGTTCCTCAGAAGAAATACAAATCAAACACTCTCAAATTCCCGAGGTTAGAAAATTAATGTGTGAAGAAATACTAGCGAACGAATTACTATAAATTCAACCCCCATCTGTTCCAGGGAATTTATCTGCTTGAACCGGATTCCAATATTGTCCAATACCAAAACCAAACTTTGATAGCACCTCCAACTAACACCTCCTTTAGCCCTGTTGTGACTTATCAAACTAACAAACAATTAAATTTCAACCAAAAACCATCGACTTCAATAAAACTAAAATCGATTAACCAACTGTCGGTACCCGCCTATACAAATTCACCTTCCACTAACGTATAGTTCGAATTATCACACCTAGTGTTTGGACGATTGTATTGTACCTATTCTTAATATCCACTATTGTCTACATAATCTTTCATTATAGGAAATATAGGGCAACTCTTTTGGTCAATCCTCCTGCCAGGAGCTAAGTGAAGTATTTGTTTAAATACTCACAAACTTATGATTTTATGTAATACTTTACGTCTCCCTTAACATTGTAAATTAGTCTTGAACCTTTGTTTTGTCATTACTATTTTTGTCATAGTGTAACATCATATTGTAATGTCATCATTATTAGTGTTGTTACATTTTCATTTACAAAATTTGTCAGCCATAATTTTAATCTCAGGGGGGACGAGTTATGTGAACAATATCTGTTTATTTAGAGGCCTTGAGCCATTTCTGCTGAGTAGGCTAAGAAAGTCTATATTAGCGATCCGCTGCCTGCGAGCAGCAGTCTTTCTCTCGTAGAGCTCATCAGAGTCGGTCTAGCTTTCGTACGTAATAATTCTTTGTGAATTTTTCTGGAATTAATAAACAACGTTTTTTAAAAACGAAATTTCCGTTCATCCGAACTTAACTTGGATGGGAGACACTGACCTCAGCACACTCATCGGTAATCTGAGTCGCCAATGCAATCAAATTTTCGAAGCTGAGGTTGCTTGTCGCCGAGTTATTTTTGTATCAATATGGCTCCTCGAAGAACAAAAGTTTGCTTTGTTTTTCAAAAATGACCGAGCTGAAATTCATTTATCGTATTGTCGAAGGCGAAGAATAGCTTGTCAATATCTGGAGTATTGAGCCGGGAGCTTATTACAATTCCAATATAAAAGCTATTCAGGGCCCAAACAGAGGTCCTTCGGGAAGGCTATTGTGCGTACGTGATGGCGGGTGGCCAAGGGATGCTGGGGTGGGGATGTCGGTGCGGGGGAGTGGTCACCACGGTCCGATCGTTCCTCATTGTAGCCCGGCGATAGTCGGCAAAGTCCCATTGTACAGGACGGGGCTCAGTCAGTGAGCCACCAGGGCTGTCCACGTTCCGTCTCTATCTGTCCTATTGGAGGACTTGGTGCTTTGGACTTCGACCAAGGAGGGGAGGATGTGGAAGGGGCATTATACAATTATTACACGGAACAGTCACCCTTTAGTGTTGAGAGCTCCGATTAGGCAACTCGTCCATTGTTGCCACTCCGACAATTGGCAGCCAGCAGATTTCTCTGTCCCTGTCATTCAGCTTTGTCCGCTATCGAGCCATCCTCAGACCAATTCGTGGGTCGATCACACAGCTTTGCCTAGGCGTAGTCTCAGCAACTATTATTCGCCGGCCGCCACACGGAAATTTGCTTATCCCCTATCGCTTTACAGAAATATTAGCGAACAACCGACTCGACAGGGACTAAAGTAGAGTTATGAGACCCTGTCAATAACCCCGTTATGACATTAGAGTCTCTAGATGAGTAATGTACTTATCCATAATGCTGTTGATAGAAAATCGATTCTTGAAATCAGAGTTGGACGTAATCATGATTGTAATTATGAATAGATACGCCTATAATCACAAGAATTTAATTTGAGATAAAGATTACGATTACATTCATAGGGACTCGAAGAAGGAGCAATGATTACGATAAGGTTGTATAATGGTATATTATACCATCACAGTCGTAATCACAATATGTGTGTTAGGATGGATTATGATTGTATTCTTATTGTTTCTGCGATTCTATGAACTCAACTTGCACTTTCATCTCATGAGCTCATCTCTCAAACTCAACCCACAAACTCAAGTCTCAAACTTCCCCCACAAACCCAACCCACAAACTCCACTCACTAACTCAACTCTCAAACTCAGCACACAAACTCAATTACAAACTCAACGAGCAAGGTCAACTTACAAGTTCAATCCTTCAACTCAACTCGCAAACTCTACTCACTAACTCAACTTCCAAGGTCAACCTTCAAGCTCAACTTGCAAACCCATGAGTTGAGAGGAATTGGTGGGTTGAGTTTTTTTAGTTGAGTTTGTAAGTTGTGTTTGTGGGCTGAGTTAGTAAGTTGAGGCTGTAGGTTGTGTTTTAGGGTCGAGTTTGTGAGTTGAGATTGTAAGTTGAGTTCGTAGATTGAATTGGCGTGTTGAGTTTGTATGTTGAGATTGTGAGTTGAGTTTGTGAATCGAGTTTTTTTGTTGAGCTTTTTAGTTGAATCTGTCAGTGGGGTTTGCGGGTTGGGTTCTTAAATTGAGTTTATTGGACGTCGTCTCTATAGTTTGTAGGATGAATTGGTGAGTTAAGTTTGTTAGTTCGTAAGTTAAGTTTGCTATTTAGTTGAGCCGAGTTTTCAAGTGGATTCGGGGAGCTCAAAAAGGTAAAGCAAAATTCAGGTGAGAGAGTCACTCTCAACAAGAGGAATCTCAAAAAGTTTGTTCCGTGAATACGAGCGCTATGTCAGTCGCTAACAAAGCGATATGAAAACCTCGCTTACCGAAGAGCCAGTTGCCCCAACGGTATAAACACAAAATGATACTTGAATGTGAAAAGGACAGTCCGACCCATGAGATAAGACTCGAAATGAAAAGAAGAACAAGGTGTGTCATTTAATGAGACAACTGCGTGCTTGTCACTGTTTCATACGCCGTATACGCCTGTTGAAGTTGAACCCAGTTTTATTCCAGGCCTCTCTTCACAACGCTACATTTCCTCTACAGGTGTCACTTGATTCAGACAACGCAAATAGAAAATGGCGATGCCGATTGTGTCCTCTTGAAAGATTCGCTAACACGAATTGTCACGCGATGTTGGCTTTTGAAATTGGGTTGCTCTTTAGTCTTTTCTGCTCTGTCTTTATCCCCGGAGGAGAAGGGGTGAATGTTGGGTGGGTAAGACACCTATGTTTCACTTGGATTTTATGCATGAATGCAAAACATTTTTTCATTGCATATGGCTTATTGCCAAGCATGTCGTATACGACATTTATATGTTTATTTACGACATTTATATTTATATGTTTACGACGTTTATAAACGACACGAAATAAACCTCTTGGTACATTGGGTATTGTAATCGGTCAAACAAAATTTCCTTGCAACACCCCCTCAAAAAATTTTTTTTACATTTCAGAGGGTCAAGAACACAAATCTGCAAAAAAATTTTTGTCCTTCCGAGTTTCAGCCTTATTTTATACGCCGATATAGCGGCTTTATCCGATATGTTGGCTCGACCGTTAGTTCCATGTTTAACATCACACAAATTCGAAAATTTGTGGTCCCTAAAAATTCCCAAAAAATTGAGTTCATCTGGCTGGAAAATCGATATTCATCTATGGTAATCGATATCAGTGGTTTGTAGGATCGATAGGAAAATAATGGTCAATTGTTTCTTCAAGTGCTTGATTAGAAGGCGTGAAGCTGTTCAAGGGTTATATTACCCACGACAAAATTACAAGGGGTTGAGATATCTAGTCGAGAGGGTGTAAGCAGAGATAAAACCTTCGGACAATATAAATGATTGGGCACTATTCGGTTTGGGGGGTCGAGTTGACAGAGAAGGATTAGATGAGAGATGATCTTCGGCAGAGATATGTGCCATTTCGAGCCAAACATTGTTGTCCTGGTTAATTCTAGAAGAATTAAAATTCTTTTATAGAATTTGGCGAGAATTTGAAAATACCGATTTATTTAAAAGTATACCTCCTCGTTATATAACGTTATTATTTATTATATCATTATTATTATCTATTATTATTATACGTTATTATTATCATATTATTGTACTTCGTTTATGAAAACAAGTTGACGTAGCTCTACCGTATTTTTTGAGAATTGGTGTTGGTTATTTAGTGAACTTCCTTCCTCTACTTTCAGTGGATCTCCTGAAATCTCACGTTTTTGAAATGGATCAAATTTGATTTTCCGACGATCCTTGCCTCTTGACGAAAATTCTGAACTCGTGAAACAGACAAAATATAAGTGTCCCGTTTCTACTCAAATATCAACTAAGGCTCTCGGATTTCAGTGATTTCGGCTTTTGTCGATCGTTTTGTCTCCGCTTTCGGTTTCTCAGATTTCTCGTGTGAATGATATGAGCGCACGCGCAAGTTTAGCTTTCGTACAGCCGCCCACACTCATCCGATTAAATGAAGATATTATGGTCCATAAAGAGTGTTCATTGTTCCCACCCTAATATTTAGCCCTCCGTTGGATTAATCAGAATTGATTTTTTCGCTGGCTGTTATGCGCCCTTGGTTCTATCGGGCCGTCTTTTCATATTTTCCCTCTCTCGTTCACTTTTAGGGTCAACAAATTGTCGGCCCCAGCCTCACCCTCTGTCAGTTTCAGCCTCACCCTTTTCTTATCTTTGTTAGCATGTTTGCTCTTGCTAGCCCTCCGAGCTCTTCTCTTCTACGTGACACATAACACACACATCATCTTCTTCAATGTTGAGGATAGCCAGCAGAAAGCTCCGAGGTTTATTGATAGCTTTCTGGTGGGAATGAGGGCGATAAGAAGTCCAATAATACACCTAACATTCGATGAAGATCCGTACCCCCTCCGATCCTTGGGCCAATAATACTATTATCAGTTACTCTACTGACACACGGAGCCCCCCGACAGTTGCTCGATAAGAATACTCAATCGTAGGCGATTTAAAAATCTGACTGGAATTACAAAAACGTTTCAAGATGAAGAGACATTAAAATACATGAAAGCGTTCAATTTTATATTGGTTTTAATTTGAATTATTTATTGGACCTTCAATTTCATTGAAGTGTTGGCCTAAGTTGTGTTCGATTTTTTCACGAGTTCTATAGAGTATAATACAGTAAATTGTTATACAGTATAGCATTATGATTAGTAGTCCTGTCTGTGGGGGACAAAAAAAATCAACAAAATGTCCGGATTCTCTCAAATCTCAAAACTTCGAATATTGCCGATCCATCGAATATTGTCGAATGGCTCCAACCAAATGTTCCACAATTCGTTCAGGATTTCTTCGACAGAGGTTATGGAGCACCATTTCTCCCCCTAGGCACCTAGTTAGAAAAAATGGTATCACATTCGTACACCCCAAAAGATTGTTCCAGTGGGAAAGAAGTATCCAATGCTCCCATTTGAATCTTCACTTCAAACATGTCACAAATTTTACTTCACCTAATTTCTGGGCAACAAGTGTCTGTGCGTCCGTCTGTGGTCATTTACAAAAATGGCCATAGCTCCCTCAATTTTCAACTTTTTTTAAATTTCTCGAACTGAAATGTTTGTCTCGGCAAGCCCTAACGCCCTGTTTAATCGAAATTTGAATAACTCACAGTAATTCCGATATATTTGCATTTTTAGTGTTTTCTATTTTATTTTTTTCCGGCCACAAAAATGAACCGATTTGAGCGTTCTTGGTCTTAAAATCTTCGTTTTACCTTGCAGAATGTGTGGATATTTTTTATACTCCGATAACTTGGCGTATTCTTTATTTTAGGCGCGTTTTAAAAGTTGCATCTGGGTTTTTTGATATTTTTGACCTAAACACTCTTAAAAACAGTCAAAATATTATAAAATTGTGGCACACTTTTACGTTTCAAAATATAGAAGTATCGTGTGTTATCTACGCACCACTGGTTTGAGAATCCGATTTGCCCCTTCAAAGATACTCATCCCGAAGTGAAATTCGATGCAAATGGATTTTGATACAGCTCGATACATTAGGCATATCCGCGATAACTTGCCAGAGAAAGATGGTGTCTCAGGGGTGAGAGAAGAATAGAGATAAGCCCTCATCCACGTAGAGAAGGGGTCTTTATGGTCTTGGAGAGAACAATAATTATCAAAAGGATCCTCCCTTCGAATTAGCATAAGAGAACCCCTAGGTATTGGAGCCACCTTATCTCCCACAATTGCAAACTTCTCTCAAAGGTACCAGCACCTACGTTAATGGCGGGTTTTCGTTGATTTGTTCCTCCGCTGTGATCCGGATTATACGCAATTTGCATTCAACCGAGCAAGATTAGAAAGTGCATTAAGCAAAAAGCATAACCGCGGCCCTAAGGTGTACGCTTTTATTGAATACGATTCGAGAATACGAGAAATCTTAATTGCAATCTGAATTCCTATCCATGGCCGTCGTAATTTATGGTATGAACTATGGGCTATAGTTTATAAACTATGAGCTTTAGATTTAGACTGTTTGCCTACGTCCTGTAAAAAGATAGCTGTGGAATACTCGATCCGCCATCCAACAATGATGGTAGTATCACACAGAACCATAGTTTGACGAGTTTCGTAAAAATATCTTTTTTCTTGAAAAAGTTTTATCCACAAGCGGAGAAACGACTGTGAGTTTCACATGACACAAAGCGTGGTTTGCTTGAAGAAACCAGTGGTGCGTAGATAACACACAGTACTTCCATATTTTGCTACATACATTATTGACACAATTTGATTATGTTTTGACTGCTTCTGAGGGTGTTTAGGTCATGAATATCAAAAAACTCACTATGCAAATTTTAAAATACGCCTAAAATAAAAATACGCCAAGATAACGGAGTATTAAAAAAATCCACATTTTCTGCTAGGTAAAACAAAGATTTTAAAACCAAGAACGCTCAATTCGGTTCATTTTTGTGGACAGAAAAAAATAAAATAGAAAACCCTAAAAATGCAAATATATCGGAAGTACTGTGAGTTATTCAAATTCTGATTAAACAGGGTGTTAGGTCTTGCCAAAACAAACATTTCAGTTCAAGAAATTTGAAAAAAAATTAAGAATTGAGAGCGCTATGTCCATTTTAGTAAATTACCACAAACGGACCGACGCACAGTGGTCTGAAACCCGAAAAACGTGATCGAAATCCATAGCGACTCAAATATCTTAGTTTCTTCGACCAAAACAAATACATTTCATGTTTTTGGGTGCGCTGAATCCAAAAATCATGGTCCCATTCGATTTTGAGCGTCGCATATGGGCCAAAATTGCCTTTAAACACTGTTTATTTGCTCTTTGAGGTATTTTTGCAATTGTTCGGTAGACATAAGAAAGGTCTTGAACGAAATAACAATTTCTTTGTTGGGTATCACAATGTTAAACCCCGCTGGGGTCCTAAATCGAAAAATAAAAAGATCCATTACAATTTTCAAAGAAATAAAATTTTTGGAAATCAAATAATTATAGATACTATTAGGTACCTACATTTGTTCGGTTTTGGAAAAATATAGTTAAAACTATAATGAATAGAGATTGGTACATAAATACATCACATTTATCGTTTATCGAACATAACAATAATTATCACCCACATATTTCTTCTAAGTCAATAACGGAAGTAAATCTTAAAGTTGTGTAAAAATAAAAATAAACACCAAAATCCTCTTCAGAAAAATGTCCACAGTTGATGATGACTGAAAATAGATACAGGAAAAACCAATTTATTTTATATTTCTTGGTCTTCCTCAACTTCTGACTGTTCGGCAGCATCCCCGACCTGTTGACGTCGTCGGTTTTCGACCCCTCTCTCTCTATCGGCAATCACCCGGTGTAGGTCTCTTCTTTTTAATTTCACTGCCATAGGTCACGATTAACTGAGAGTATGCGAAGAAAAACACGTAATCTGTCCAACACCCCTTCCCATCGCTTGGTATTGACATCGTAATATTGCGCTCAAGGTCCGGGCTGCAGGTAGCTGCAGTTGGACATGATTTAACTCGTTTCTCCTGGCCCGGGACAACACTCCTAGACCAATTCCAGAGTGACGTTTTGTGTACTATTTTTTGAAACTTCACTTAAACTTGGGACTTCCATTTTTTTTCGTGCCTACTAAATGGGCTCAGAGAGTGAATTTCTTTAATGAATTTCGCGTGGTTCATATTTTTCTCGTGTACACAAAGGGTAGGACTACAACCCCTGAAAATTTCATGATCCCAAAATTATTTCGAAAGAAGTTCCAGCTTGTCGAGTTATGCTTCCACAAGCGATCAAAATAGAGTGTACAAAACCCCCAACTTCAACCTCTCATTAAGCAGACTTGAAAAAGTTTTCAACCTAATAAATGGTGGATAAATGACCTCCAGGATGTTGGCAATGAACGCTAATGAGCCCCTGGTCCAACGGTCAAGATTGATTTTTCCTATTTCGATCACGTTTTTCGGGTTTCAGACCACTGTGCGACGGACGGACGCTTGTTCGGGAAGTGATTCTGAGTAAATGTGTATAAGTAAAAGTTTTTTCTGAAGCTGTTTCACCAGAATTTGCACATCAACTGTAGGATTTCCTATTGCTTATTTTGAATTTTAACAATTATAGTTAATTTGGCGTGAATTGAGGAACAAATCACTGCTACATTATGGGAAGGGATGGAATAGAATCCGTAATAGTGGAGGGGACCGTTGGACAATATGCGTTTCTATCCGTGCGGAATCGCTCGGCTGGGCTAATGCTAATCCTAGTTCAATAAACACTCGATAACGTGTCGAAGAACTCTTACAAATCAACCGTGACGGAGTGAACGAATCGATGGGGGGACGTTAACCGATCGATATCGCTCAAGTCTGACCCATTCACAACTACGACTGATGTGGAAAATGGCCTAGAACAATAATTGTTAAAAATGATGATAAAAACAATAATTGTTAAACAACACAATAATTATTGTTAAGGTGAGAGTGGTAGCCCATCGTACTCTCATGTTCTTTATTTCCCCTAGCGCTTTCGCCCCTCTGAGCCTCTTCAGGGATCTGTGAAAATGGCCATAGCTCCCTCAATTCCCAACCTTTTTTCAAATTTCTTGAACTAAAATGTTTGTCTCGGCAAGACCTAACACCCTGTATAATCGGAATCCTGATAAATTACTGTATATTGGTATTTTTAGTGTTTTCTATCTTTTTCCGGCCACAAAAATGTACTGATTTGAGCGTTCCATGTCTTAAAATCGTTGTTTTACCTTGCAGAATATGTGGATATTTTTATACTCCGATAACTTGGCGTATTTTTATTTTAGGCGCTTTTCAAAATTTGCACATTGAGCTCTTTAATATGTTGGACCTAAACACCCTGAAAAAAAACTCAAAATATGATCAAATTGTGTCACACTTTTACGTTTCAAAAGATACAAGTAATGTGTGTCATCTCCGCACCACTGGTTGATTGCTGAAAGCCAATTGACTGATTGTTTAGCAATTTGATGTCAAATTCGAGTAAAAAAATGCTCTGAACCTTCAATCCATTTTCTATTTTTTGAAAAACATACATACTTTTTCAATTCACGTGACAAAAATGGAAGCTGACATTCAATATAGTACCTAGGTGTTTCTTCATAAACGAACAAAATGTGAACCTTGCAATAATAAGTGAACTATCATAAATATTAGGATTCCTGTTGATGTCTGTAAGACCCGTCCATGTATTTCACATCAATTGGAAAAATGCGTTTTTCAATGCCACCAGTTCACAGGTGTTCTGATTTCGATAACTTTTTGGGTTTTTGAAGTTTTTCGCCAAAACCTATATAATGATCCACTTGAATGCCTTTGTTGTCAAGAACGGTATCGCGATCCTCTCAGCAGCAGAGGCTCAGTACTGACATGTGTACCTATTCTACAAGCACTTGTCAGCCGAATTATTTACCTGTCATTCAATGAGGTTATGTTGATTTACACGAGCCTAATCTAACGGAACAATAAAATTACAAAAATATACGGTAATTATTACTCGCGAACAATCGGTGATTAATTTCGCTCGAGAAGTGCGGAGACACTCGAAATTTTTTTTCATCTCAGAATATTTCTGTAATAATGATTAACTTTACATCTCCCAATAAGAGGTACCATTATCTTGACAGGTGAATTAAAAATGTTATAACTCGGTTCAAGAGAGCAGGACTGAGAGGAAAATTCGCTTAATTGTGAAAATTGAAACATAATTGTACCTATCTGATGAAAAATTTGGATAAAAAAAGCGCCATATAGGCGCCGAATTCTCTCTCAATGGTTTGATACAAAAAAACTCCGAATCCTGAGTGCATTTGAGGCTGGATTGATTCTGTTCCTAAACGCGTTGAGAAGTCTCTTGATAATTTCTTCATCCGTAAATTTTTTTCAACACTTCTTGCTTCCAAGATTTTTTCATATTTTCGATTAGCCTCAGCAAAATGGCCGCTCGTTTCGTAAATTTAGAGGAATTCCAAAAATGAGGATACCGTTGAAAAGGCCGTAAAATGCCCCATAATATCACGGTACTCCCAGCTTTCTAACAATAAGTTAAAAAAGCCAAAAAATGAAATAAATAAAATAAATAAATAAATAAAAATTAAAAAAATATTTTTCTCGATTCAATATTTGATTTTTTTAAACAGCGTTTTATGGTCCTTCAAAATCCAAAGATATACCGCAAAGATGGGGTATAGCTTTTTAGATCGAAGAAATGTGCGCTTGCGTGATAAGGGTGGTCATCCTGAAAGATCGATTTTCGAAAAAATGGACTTGGCGGGCTTTCGCTAAATTTTCGTTAGCTGTTTAAATGGCCGATAGCACAAAATGGTGCGCGAGATTTTATAGTTTCAAATGAGAGACCTGCCTACTTTGGGTCCTGATTGGTAACATGCATTTGAAGGGTGCACACAAAATTGTTGTGTGGCACAATTTTCGAACGAAACCAAGCCGATTTTTGAGCCGAAAACAAGTTTTTTCAGTTTTGCCAAAGTAAATTGCACAGGAGAATAAAATATGTTTTTGCTGGTCAAAATCTGCAGAGTATGCCTTCCCTGTCTTGTTTTTCCATTTCAAAAATGGAGACTTCCCATAAATCCAACACTGTAAAACGGCTGGGCCGATTTTGACAAACAACAGAACAACAGAGCAACGTACACAAAATAAACCAACTTATAACAAATATACGTAACTTCAAGGTACCGCAGCTTCCTTCCTAAATTCGTTAATTAATAAAATTTTTTGAAATTTTTTTGACCGATTTTTTTTTTAGGAAATTGGGTATTTTGTCGTAAAAATATGGCCCTTATTTACCTAAGTCGTTTAGCTTCGTCGATGAAGGGCCGTTTCTCCGCCTCGGTCAACAATTTCCACTCGGCGCCGAGTCGTTTGGAAATTTCCGAATTGTGCATCTTGGGATTCTCTTGGGCCATTTTGCGCCTCTGACCGCGCGACCAGACCATGAACGCGTTCATGGGCCGCTTGATGTGCGCCTCGGGCGCCTTGTGCGACATCATCATCCCGCTCGATCATTCGCCGGTCCGCCGCTCATCTCCCGTTCGACGCGACTGGAATCCGGCCCGTTGCCGGCGTCCGAATTTCGCGGCGGGGTGCGCGGCGCCGAGATGGGCGTGCCAGTAGAAGCTCCGCCCCCCGGCGGGCCTCTATTCTCTTTCACTGATGGCGATGGAAGCAACAAGTCGAATCCTGAATAACCCGCCCGATCTTCAGCCGGCCTTCCTTTTTATCCTTTGTGCTCCTCTTCGCCGCACAGTACTTCCGAGCTTGGAGCCGGGGACGATGAGGTATCTAATTTTATCGGTATAGGTACATGGTACAATTGGTACCTACCGTTCTGGCGATCTCATTCGATTTTGCATGAAAAAAGCGATATCGAATAAAATACGAGTAATAATTCATCTAATAATAATGTTTCCTCTTATTGATACAGAAAAAACTGCCAATAATCACTTGGTTACATGAAATAATCATGATAACTTACCGGTCATCTGGGGAGTCTCATGCGCTGCTCAGTATCACAATGACTTATGCCATGATCAGCTACGAAGCGAGTTATGTCATGATAACAAATCAACGATAGCAGCGAACCTGATGGTTTTTTCGCAAAACTGACCACTCCACTCGATCGGGCATGAGAAAATACATAAGGAACCACCTCAAACTAAAAACCGTCAAAAATTGACTTATGTCGTGATACGGTTTGAGCGACGATATTTTACTTGCTCGGCGGAAAAGATTTTGGAATACCTAACATGATTTTTTCAAGATTTCAACAATGAGGCTGGAAATTGACCGATCGGCTTTGCCAACTACCCCTCACTAAGGTTGATTTTTTCCGAAAATGCTCTAAACAAGTCTCTCGTTGTTTGGGAGAAATAATCTCTACAATTCAACTTGAGTAACCGCCGTTGTTACTTCCATATTTACAGAATAAATGGAAGTATTTTAATCGTCCTAAAATCGGAAATCGGGTTTCAGTTTGACCTCGAGTTTGATTATGAGCAATGAGTTTGTATTAAAATTTTATGCGATTTGTATTTAATACAAATATCAAATTTTGATTTTGAGTCTGAGTTTATGTTGAGTTTGAATTTCAGTATCTGTAACGTGCTTGTAGTTTTTTCTTATTATTCACTAAATAGGATTAATAATATAAGGCAATATGTGATGTTGTGGATACGCAATGAGGATTAATAATATAAGACAAACAATGGGTTAGAACGGGTACGGCACTAACATAATATTATTAGCAGCGTTTCACGCGTACCGACCGAAACTCGATTCGGCCGTTTTTACTTCCATATTTACAGAGTAAATGGAAGTATTGTGATCGTCCTAAAATCGAGAATCGGAACGGAGCTTCAGAAAAAACTTTTTCTTATACACATTTACTCAGAATCACTTCCTGAACAAGTGTCTGTGTGTCCGTGTGTCCGTGTGTCCGTCTGTCCGTCTGTCCGTCTGTCCGTCTGTGGTCATTTACAAAAATGGCCATAACTCCCTCATTTCTCAACCTTTTTTCAAATTTCTTGAACTGAAATGTTTGTCTCGGCAAGACCTAACACCCTGTTTAATCGGAATTTGGATAACGCACAGTACTTCCGAGATATTTGCATTTTTAGTGTTTTCTATTTTATTTTTTTCCGGCCGCAAAAATGAACCGATTTGAGCGTTCTTGGTCTCAAAATCTTCGTTTTACCTTGCAGAATATGTGGATATTTTTTAAATTCCGAAAATGTCACGTTTTTTTCATTTTGAGCAAATTTTAAAATTTTAATACTGAATTTTTTGATATTTTTGACCTAAACACTTCAAAAGCAGTCAAAATATGATCAAATTGTGTCACAATTTTACGTTTCAAAATATGGAAGTATTGTGTGTTATCTACGCACCACTGGTTTGCCATAGCTTAGCTCGAAGAGACTGACCTGATCTCCCCAAGAACCGGACCGTAAGGAGAAGCCCTCAAACCTGATAGAGAGCGAGCGCGACCTTTCTCTTTTGCTGGATGGCAACGACGCAATGGCTCCCGCGGCCTCTATTGACACGCCGTCTGGGTTTCGGCGTAAGGTCTGAAGAATTTTTACATCCATATTTACGAAGTAGGTACTACTAGTACTTACGAGACTACTTGACTTAATGTTTTTTTTTTTTGGAGTCGGCTAAAAAATATTTTTTTCTCAAATCGATAATTGATTTATTCGACCAGCATTTCGCGGTACTTTGAAATTCAAAATATTTGATATTCCGCACCTACTAATGTTTAAGAAATGTCCTTCGACCCTCCACCGTCACCTGCACAGTTTACCGAGAAGGCTCTATTTGCCTATCGTGCGCCCATCTAGAACAACAATTTTTCGCAATGAATATCTATTATTGAGAAAAATTCGAAATTTTCCGATTTTAGATTTGATCTTCAACATTTTTCAATACCAGTTTTCATACTTATGAGGTTTGCCAAAAATTGGTAAATCTTAAGATTTAAATTTAAATAGTCTAATTTCATTTTTTGTTACTTTATTATTAAAATTATTAATAAACAATATAATAAGGTTTATTGGCTCACGTGCGCTGAAACGGACCATGAAGAGCCCCGCCAAAAACGTGACAGATTGATGTTATTTTACCTCCTGGCTGTCCACACTGCAAACGTCAGAATGCGGCCGATAACACAAAAGTTGTTAAGTCTTCATTTAGAAACTTTGACGGTTTTTGGACAGCTAATAATTTCCCATCGCCGAATGCTTTGTGGGGCGAGAAACCTTTCATGTCGAATCGATGATTAGCCCATTGAAGTCGATTCGAAAAGATGAAACGAATCGGTTTTCGGCGATGACCTCGTTTCCAATTAGGCTTTGTATTTCTATTGAGAGGGCCGATAATCAAATTGTTTTACGTAACCGAGAAAAACCCCTTTGTCGAACGTTTCTACGTTTTGTCCATAAATACGGCGGAAAATATTGAATAACCGCCCTCTGAAATAGACGTGAGAAGTCTATTTGAACAAGCAGACGTAACATCTTGAACATTTTTCGAAGTGCGTCACATCCAAGTCTTCGAATCATGTGCGTCAGTTGGGTTACATGATTGTCAGGGCCGTCCAGAGGGGGGGGCAGGGGGGGCAAAATCCCCGGGGCCCGGGGCCCAAGGGGGCCCGGGCCCGCCCGTGGGCCTTTTACGTACTAATATGCAAATTAGAAAAAATGCTTTTATTGACCGGGGGGGGGGCCCGGTCGAGTCTTTATCCCCGGGGCCCGGCTTGGCTCTGGACGGCCCTGATGATTGTTATCATCGAACGAAGTCCGGCACCGGAAATAACGGCAACCGCATTTGCCGGTTCAAAGTTTGCCGGTTTCCAAAAGTTGGTGTCTTTGGTATTTGGGTCTGTTGCAACAGACTGTCCCATGGGACAGACAGTCCCCGACTTTTCCAGGACTGGTAGCTAACGGGGTCAAACTCCTGAATTTTTCGAATGTTTGGTTGCTAGGTAGCTGCCTCTTTTTACACTTTGGTGAAGCGAAGGCGATGCAGTTCGGAGGATCCATGGATTGATCCAGGAAAGTTGCAACTATCCTGATAATCGACACTGGCAGTCCATTCATGATCGGATACCGGCTCGTGTGGCTGCGAAAAGCTGGAAATTGTTCCGACGTACAAATACATGGGGGTTGTCGTGGATAGCACCCAATCGTGGGACATACGAAGCTCTCCTGAGCGCCAAGCTTCGCAAATTCGTTTACCTTTTTTACAACGTTAAGTTGTTCATGTCGAAAGAGAGGTGAAAACAGGTGGTCCTCTCTTTTGGAAATATATTATATTTCCTTGGTGCAGTCAGTCTTCATATATGGTGTAGGATACCCTACCCATTTTAACCACGCAGTGCTCCTACAAAAAGCAATTTTGAAAGTTATGCTGTTCAAACCGAGACGATACCCAAGAAAGCTTCTGAAGCCAAAGCATTTACGAGCTTTTGGTCAAGGAAGTCGCGTTATTCTTTCACAAGCGCCCGCCAATTATAACAATTATTGTAACATGGCCCTACTCCCATCTCCCCCCTACTCGATTCCAGATCCTTCAGAATGTGGTTGTCCCGGAATCAAATTTGACGCTTACCTCCAGAAGCCCACAATACCTAATTTAGTATATTTAAGAAATTATACCTAATTTCTCCAAAATGGAGAAAAACTCTTAAAATCTTGGGGAGTAGATTGATCCACGAAAACCAGGACCTTACAGACTACCTTACAGAAACCTTACAGACGTGAATAGATGATAGTTTCTGGTAAAAACTCATTACTATTCCAGCAAACAAAGCGACCCGTATCGCGGGATTCCCCGTTGGGACGATAAGACTGAGAAAATGGAGCGTAGCCACTTAACCAGTTTTCTTCGCCTTTTTAGCTGCTCTTCGGTCTGAGTAAGCTCGAGTGGCCCGGGCGACGTATCTTCACGAGCGCATCGAAGAAAAGCTCGAACTTCTCTCTCGCTCTTTTCTTCCCATTTTCCATCCTCGTCGCCCGCTTTTGTGAGGAAAGCACACGCCTCGCTCGAGAGAAAGAAGAGGCCGGAGAAGGCGCACTATCTGAGTATCGTAAATATAAAATGTGGCCCCTCCCGTTTTATAGGTGCTGCTAAAGATGTCGGTGCTGGGTGTTGAAGATGGCCTGGAAGTGAATACCTCCCACAGCAACTACCTTACCCTCTCATCCCTCAGTTCGCCTTACCCTCAGACTCCGCATCATCTCCCAGCGAACGATATAATCGCCTTGAACGCCGCTATGTCTCACCGTAAACGCCCCAACGCCCGCTTTTCTGAGGAGAGTCAGGAAAAATAAAACTGTAAGGAGCTTTTCTTCCCTGACTGCCGAGAGCTATCTGCCCTAACGGGGCGAAACAATGTTTTTTATACTTTTTTCTTTAGCTTCCTTTCTCAACGCGATTTTTTCACCATATACGAACATGAATTCTTTTCTCTTATAGGGTAGGTAGTACAAAATGCCCAAAACGTGCGAGGAGAAGATAATCGAGGACGTAATGTCGAACTGCCCCTTTCACTATTGGGAAAAAAGTGGGCTATTTGGATAAGCAGAACAGAATAGAATATATTTTTATTGCAGAAGCTATAACGAAGGTATAAAAATTGTCGACAAGGCAATACGGAACTAACGGAATAATTATTCAATGCTCTGGATTATGACATGAAAAATGGCTCGAGAATGCTGTGCAACTCAGCTTAGATCAACAACTCCCGTCGAAAGATCACGAATCCTTGAAGGATACCTATACGATTTGGTGAAAACAGTTTTCAAAGGGGGAAATATTGAAACAGTGTGTTCTGTAGAAATCGCCGCAAAATCATATTGTTTGCAAAGCACTGTGAGTTTTTTAAATATATTCGACCTGAACAGCCTCAAAAGTAGTCAAAATATAATCAAATTGTATCAAATATCAACATATCAAAATATGGAAGTATTGTGTGTTATCTACGCACCACTGGTTTTCAGAGAGATCCTTCCTTGGCGTCACTTATAACACACTCACATTTCAAGGTGTTTTGGCTGTCAAAAATCGTGCAGAGAAAAATTCCAAGTGCACTTTTCAAACGCGCATTTTTAGTGCACTCTATTTGAGAATTTTAAACAATAAATCTTCGGCACCATATTTCGCCGGCTGAAATGGCCTGTATCCTTGACTATAGGTTAGTTATGCTCATGGAACGGCCTTTATGCTTTGCTTTTCGAAGCCTTACATCCTCTTTTCATACCTTTGAACACCTGCGAAAGCCATTCGCTCAGCACAGTTGGACCATTCGTAATTTGGTTAGTTACTCATTCAAAGAGGACTGATAGCCAACGGAGCTGGAGAAAGTCCAATTGGGAGAAAGGGCGAGTGCGAGTGTGAAGTCGTAGAGGGGATCGAGGCAAATGTGAGGGAGGGTGTGTGATTCTCGTGCTCACAGCGAATTCCCATAGATACGGAACGTAATGTTGCCACTGGAATTTCAACCGTTTGCAAACCTAGGCCCGTTCCCTCTCGTATTTGAACTGTTCCGTCGATGGCTGATCGAGCCGAAGAGTGAAAATGCCAATAATAATGAGTAAAACGCTGCTAAGTGACATGGGTGCATCATTTGTCTGGGTATCACAGAAAATAGGTAAAGTTCAAATAGTTGGGGTAGGTAGGTTTACCATCACATTGTAGGAGTCAAAATTTGTATGCAAAAAAATTTCATCGCAAATATTTTGATTAATAGATAGAGTGATAGATGCTTTTATTTGCCGATTTTAAAATCATTTGCGGAGTAATGGTCAATGGTGAATTCAATGAGTTTAAATGGTACGTTTTCACAATGATGAATAAATAGGCATAAAAAGAAAAAAAAAACACTGACCAATTAAATAAGACAGTGATAACCGTTGGCGAGGTCTCATTGGCACGATGCCTTCTACCAGAGAGCCTCCTGGAAGGACCCCATCCACCTCGCACCTCTTCAGTTTCCCTTAATCCAGTCCACCCTATTAAGCTGGCTAACCCGAAAAACGTTTACTTTCTAATAGCCGAATCGCAGTTTTACAGTTTCGAACCTATAAGCGGACGCCCTCGTGAAAAAAGTCGGTATCATGGGTGGGAATGCATCTGATGGGGAATTTAACATCCGACATTTTCTTCTCCATCACGTTTTTGCCTTAAGCCCATAGGCACTTAATCCGTGAAACCAAGAAAGCTGCGAAAAACCACGATTTTTTCCGTATCACTCCCCCCAAATTGACCTTTTGACCAAAATCTCGAAAAGAACGCAACATTTCATGTTTTTCAGTAAATATCTAAAGATTCGCGCCAAAAAAACCCGAAGTCAAATCCATCTTTTTTTTTTTTAATTTTTCCTAGGCTAGGACCTTGGATTTTTCGTAAGGAATCGGTTTTTTGCATATTAATATGAGTAATTACTCAGTGCTGGAGAGGCGTCGAAAATCGCCAATGTCTCATGTCATTTACCTGCCCAAAACCTACTCAAAAAAATTTTTTTTGGAATTTTAGAATTTTTTTAAAGGGTTAAAAAATATTTTTTCAAATGTCAAAAATAAAAACAGTTTTCGATCACTAAAATCCATCAAATTTTTACTTACACGGAAGGATTTTTTTTACTATTTCCGCAGGATTTGTACCCCGTGTGAACCTCCCGCTACCCTAACGCTAACACTAACCCTATCCCGGTAACTTCACTTGGTCGGCACAGTCGGTCACCAGCACCTCAACACACCGCACCCTCCAGTTGCCTTACGCCGTCGGCCGGCGGTGGCTGGTGCGCGCTTTTGTATACAGGGCCAGGCAGGGGAGGTGGTACACCCGCAGCGGCGCTCTCTTGATGATGGCTATTCATGCCCATTGAATAGGCAGCCTGATTGAAACAAAGAGGTCCATTCGGATTTTATTGTTAGTCTTGTCCTGCCTAGCCGTGCTCAGATCTGTTGGTCCGTAGTAGCTACCTGCTGCTACTGCTACTCGCTGTTACTTCGTTTTCTCCTTGTCACGTGCAGATATTATTATCGCCGCCACTCCCGCCCTTCTTCCACTGTTAGTATCCCGTGGGGGTTGTGGACGTGTGTGGACTATGGCTGGTCGGCTTTCAGCTAAAATTGAGCTCAACAGTGGCGGCCTCTTATTCGCACACCTTCAAACAATTGTTGTGTCGATTCAACACGAACTTCCAACCGCGGCAGAATACGAATCAGACCGACGGTGCCGTCCGCTTTTATTTAAATAGATTTCGCGTCAAAAGCCCCGGCGAAAGACAAACGAAGTAGAAACGAGAGGCGATCATCAATACCCCGGACATGGTTGAGCACAATGGTGATTGTTGGCTTGAATGCTATTCTACAGCAAAATAACGTGCTGGTTCTCTAATACACACTTCCATCTCGCATGCTAGTTGAAGGCGCGTTGGACAAGACAATGCTTTGTTCAAGAACAAACAAGAACATTCTTGTACATGTGTGCACATGGGCACAGCCTGAGCAAATTTGAATGAGCGGTAGTTCCCTCGGTAGATCTCGTTAAGAAGTAGTGGGTACCTACTAGTATGCACTAAGGGAAAAGCACCAATAGCGGACATGACAACAGTAGTGGACACTTGGGTTAAAAATCGATAAAATAAGGGTTTGAGACAACTTGGGGGGTTCTTTTTTTTTGTGCCACAACTATTCAAGATTAGGCACAACAAAGAAGAACCCCCCAAGTTGTCTCAAACCCTTATTTTATCGATTTTTAACCCAAGTGTCCACTACTGTTGTCATGTCCGCTATTGGTGCTTTTCCCTTATGACACTATGATATTTTTACAATGTTTTCCTGCTTATTTTTCCTACAACGAAAAAATGTACCCATAGAAGGATCTGATTCGATTGTTCGAGGTCTTCAATTATTTCTTGGATATCTGATGGGTCATAATTAAATTTCGGTACTCGGTGTACAATCGTTCTTTAGAGGGTTCAATGCAGGCAGTGTTACCACTAGTACGGAATGACAAACCATACGTTTCGTTTTCTGGCGAATATCATGAGGAAGAGTGCCGCAGTGTAGTCTCATGAAGCTCACGTCTGGTCTTGAAGCCCTCCAGGTCCTCTCTTGAAGCCCTCCACATTCGGTCTTCAAGACCGAAGCCTCAAGAGAGGACCTGGAGGTCTTCAAGGCAATGCGTGAGCTTCAAGACACAGGTTAGCAAGAATTTTGAGGAAGAATGACTGACTGACGTCTTTTCAATCAATCAAGAATGATCCACCAATGATCCAACATGATGAGATGTTGAGTCTTAAATATCAGTCTAGATTCGATACTTGTGAAATGGTCCCATTTCATTCAAGTTAGTCATTCTAGTTTAGTCTATGTTCATTAAAGCATTTTGAGTCTGTTATTTTCCATTCATCATTTGACAAAGGCTAGAATTGAATGATCGGACGTGGAGGGCTTCAAGAAAAGGCACGGAGGGCTTCAAAACAGGACGTTACATATTTACTGTATGGTTTTATGGTATTACGAGGACCTATTTTATTCATAATTTTTTTGTAAATATACGTTAAAAATGAGGTTTTGACTTAATTTTATATTATTCATAATTTTTTGGAGTGGAGAATAAAAAAAACAGTGGCGTCTGAAGTGAAGATATCGAATTTTCGGAAATTAACGAATCTCGAAAAAACTATATTAAGGGCCGCTTTATCAAATCCTCAGTCAAACAGTCAGCTACCTAGCCAACGAATAGCGCTATCTCATCAGACCGCTTTATCATTCATTCCTAACTCGTCAGTTTGAGTTATTCAGTTGTTAGCTTCCTCTGCTGTCCCTAGGCACGGGTTTTACGAGAAATTTTCGATATTTGGGCATCGATCAAGTTTGAATCGATAGTTAATCGATTAATTTCGTCGATTGTGCTAGTTATAAGTGATATCTCCCGGAAAACGCGGGTTTGTTGAGTGTTGCGCGTCGCGTCGCGTCGGTCTGATAGCTCCTAATAAAATTCTTTTCCTTAGGAGTACTTTCGCGAGGTTCGTCAAAATTTGATTTAAGGATTTAATCCTTCTTCTAGTAATATAGTTATTTATTAGTTTTTACATAGGCTGTGCAGCATGGAAAGAAGAAGAAATAGAAAGGTTGAGATTTGAACGCTGTGCTTTTTTCGTTGTTTTACTTCTCCGTTGTTTTACTCTTTACAGAGTAAATGGAAGTATTGTGATCGTCCTAAAATCGAGAATCGGAACGGAGCTTCAGAAAAAACTTTTTCTTATACACATTCACTCAGAATCACTTCCCGAACAAGTGTCTGTGTGTCCGTCTGTGGTCATTTACAAAAATGGCCATAGCTCCCTCAATTCTCAACCTTTTTTTCAAATTTCTTGAACTGAAATGTTTGTCTCGGCAAGACCTAACACCCTGTTTAATCGGAATTTGAATAACTCACAGTACTTCCGATATATTTGCATTTTTAGTGTTTTCTATTTTATTTTTTTCCGGCCACAAAAATGAACCGATTTGAGCGTTCTTGGTCTCAAAATCTTTGTTTTACCTTGCAGAATATGTGGATATTTTTTATATTCCAAAAATGTAGCGAATTTGTTTTTTGGCGAATTTTAAAATTTGCATAGTAATTTTTTAAATATTTTTGACCTAAACACCCTTAAAAACAGTCAAAATATGATCAATTTTTTTCAAAAATGTACGTTTCAAAATATGGAAGTATTGTGTGTTATCTACGCACCACTGGTTTTTACCTCATTTTATCAGTAGGTTTGTGTTACCTACTGTGTACGGTCTCCGTCTCCAGGAGAGAAAAACGAGGAATAGCTCCTCATCGGATGAATAATCTGAATCCATCACTCACCGGCTTAAAAAATATAAGCTTGAGATAATATTGCTATATAAAAAATGAGCAAAACAGATCAGTTTACATTAATTGTAAACTGTAATTAATTACCTAATTAATTAATAATTAATAAATTAATTAAATTAATAAATTAATTAATTATAAATAATAATAAATAAATTAATAAATTAATTAATTAACTGTAATTATTATTAAGTAACTGTAATAATTATTATTACTAACTGTAATAATAGGGCCTTAACGGTAATAATAATTATTACAGTCCAGTTTACATTACAGTCCAATGGCCGGTAATGGCGTTAACCAGTCGGTTACGGCGTTAACTGAGCCTCGAAGCGTCGGCTAAAGTTAGCTGTCAGCTAAGCCCTAGCCGACGAATGATAAAGAGGTCTTCGCCCGCTATCAGTTGACTAGCGCTAACCGATGAGTTAAATCCCACTAACCGACAATTGATAAAGCGGCCCTAAGAGAAGTATGAAATCAAAGGGACCGGCCAAATCAAAGCTGAAAGAATCAGAAATGAGCCCTCAATATAAGAGAAAAGTCCCCATGTCGCTAGTTGTTTGGGCTACGCGAAGGGAAGCACAATATCACAAATGGGGCCCTCAGGGGCTCACTGTTCAATCGAAGGTCTAGAAAATACAATGACCGAACTCAGCACCGCTCCGGTTTAGGTTGGGTGGTGTTGTGGACTCATCAAACAGACAGTTCGCGTGGAAAAATAGTGCGCAACCTTCCAAAGTTCTTATTGACTTCCTCGACCCTGTCTTTTCTCGCCCCTTTCTCCGACCCTCACTTGACGCCTTGAATTGAAAATGTGAGTGGAGCTCGTTTTTGATACCTATCTATGTTTTTATTACTGATGATTGACCCACTTGCAATTACCCTAACCCCAATCTATTGACAGCATACCTATGTTCGAATCCAAATTTTGAATTTCTCTCATCTTCAATACTGAGTAAAATGCAGGGCATTTTAGTTTTCCCTCATTTTGGCTCTAACATCTTAAAATTAGAAGAAATAATGCTTCATTGAGAATATTATTAGTTTAGCCTTTTAGCCACTAGACGCTCCATTTGATTTTTTCTGTGCTTGATAAATTCCTAATAATACGCACGGATATTTAATTGAAAGAACTGTTTTGCGCGTGCTAATAACTTCATACCTACAGAGAACGTAGTTAAGAAAAGGTCCTGGTTCAAGTGTTTGAACGGCGAATGGGAAAATTGAGACGAAGAGTTGGAACTTGGAGGGGAAAATGGAGCAGAGATGTTGCGGTCTGGCAGCGCAGATAACAAGGAAAAGCTGCTCGCGCAAGAGCGTCACAACGGAAATGAACAAAAAGGCCCTCGTTTTCACCAGCGCTTCACGACTGAAACGATAAGAAACATTGAGAATGAAAACGACGATGAGGCTTTCTGTGTAAGAAGAAAGAGACTGTAAACGGAGACTGGGGTGGCAATGGAGTCGCCAAAGATATGAGGACCCCCTCCCCCCTTCCACTGCCACTGTTTAACCGAAGAATAGGCCGATTGTGAAGGGAGAAAAACGAACGAAACGGCGTCGGCCGGAATAATGAGCGCAATAAGTTAACTCGAAGGCGGGAGATGAGATCTGCGCTGGGGAAGAGGATGAGGGACCCTGGAGCCGAAGAGATATGGCGTGCTGCGGAGATGTGTTCCATGTTCACGGCCCTCGGTGGGGGTGGCTTTCGAAGGCTTCCGGAAAGAGGAGGGCGATGGCATTTGGTTAAATAAACTGAAATCTCGCTTCATCCAAGTCGGCGAAATGAGACATAAATCTAGTAAGTCCCCATACCCTGAATGGAAATTCACGAAATTGAACCCGCTGAACCCATAATCAGGAATGGACAGGTTAGGGGAGCAGCGTTTGCCCCGTTGGGCCGCGGCCCAAGTCGAGGGTCTGGGCCGGTTGAGCGAAACCTAAGTTGTCTGACACTTCTATAAAAGGACGACAGATCGATGAAATTGAACCACCGAGTAAAGAATTCTCAAAAAGAATAAAGAAGAAAGAAACTCGAACTGGAACCGAGACTGACACTTGGACTCATAATTGGAATTAAACTCAGGCTAGACCAAAAACTCAAACTTATACCCCAACTCACACTCGTGATCGAACTCATACTGGAACCATAACTGATAATCAAACTCATAATCACACTTAAACTCATAATCGAAATCAAACTGAAACTCAAACTTTAACTCAAGCTCATACTCATAATCAAAGCCAAACTGAAATCATAATCGTACTCAAATTCAAACTTAAACTCAAATTAAAACTTATACTCAACTTCATTTTCATGATCGAACACAAACTGGAACCAAAACTGAAAACTGAAACGCATAATCCCACAAAAAATCACAATCAAACTCAATCTGGAACCGATACTGAAACTCAAACTCAGTCATTGAACTCATAATCAAACTCAAACTGAAACTCAAACTCGAACTCATACTCATAATCCTACATGAGTTCAAGTTCAAGTTTGATTTGGAGACCTAACTTAATACCAAGCTTGAAATGGAAAAATCTCAAACTTGAACTGAAACACAAACTTATTATCAAACTCAAACTGAAACTGATTTTCATTATGAGATTGAGTTTCGAACTTCGAGTTTGATTACGAGAGTTTGTTTCACGTTGACTTCGAGCTAGGTTATGAGTTTGAGTTTGAGTTTCATTTTGAGTTCTATTTATGAGAATGAGTTAATAATCAGTCTCAGGTTCGGTTTCGATATGAGTTAGATTTTCACTTTGACTTGACTTTGATTGTGAGTTTGACTTTGAGTTTGATAATGACTTTCAGTTTCCGTTTGAGTTCGATTTATGAGAATGAGTTTGACTCTCAGGTCGGTTTCAGTTCGAGTTTAACTTTTGGTTCAATTGTGAGTTTGAGTTTCACTTTGACTCCAAGTTTGATTATAAGTTTGACTGGCACTTTGAGTTCGAGTTTGATTGTGAGTTTGACTTCGATTTTGACCATGAGTTTGAGTTTCTATTTCATTGTGAATTTGACTTCGAGTTTGTTTATGAGTTTGAGTTTCACATTGACTTCGAGTTTGAATTATGACTTTCAGTTTCATTTTGAGTTTGATTTATGAGGATGAGTTTATGAGTCTCAGGTTCGGTTTCGATATGAGTTTGACTTCGAGTTTGATTATGACTTTCAGTTTCACATTGACTTCGAGTTTGATTATGACTCTAAGTTTCCGTTTGAGTTCGATTTATGAGAATGAGTCGGTTTCAGTTTGAGTTTAACTTCTGGTTTGATTATGAGTTTGACTCCGAGTTTGATTATAAGTTTGACTTCCACTTTGAGTTTGATTGTGAGTTTGACTTCGAGTTTGACCATGAGTTTGAGTTTCTGTTTCATTGTGAATTTGACTTCGAGTTTGTTCATGAGTTTGAGTTTCACATTGACTTCGAGTTTGATTATGACTTTCAGTTTCATTAAGTGTTCGATTTATGGGAATGAGTTTTAGTCTCGAGTTCGGTTTTAGTATGAGTTTCAATTTGACTTCGAGTTTGAGTATGAGTTTGAGTTTCTCGTTGACTTTGATTATGATATGAGCGTTAGTTGTAGTTTGAGTTTGACGTTGAATTTGAGTTTGAAGAATGGATTTATTTAGTCTGAGTTTGAGTATATGAGTTTGACCATGAGTAAGAGTATGTTTGTGAGTTTTTGTTTCAGTTGGGTTTGCGTTCGAGTTTGATTATAAGTTTGATTATGAGTAGGAGTATGAGCCTGAGTCACAGTTTTGAATGTGATTATGAGTAAGAGTTTCACTTTGAGTTTGATTATAAGTATGATCATGAGTAAGAGTTTGAGAATTATTATGAGTTAAGTTTGATTATGTGTGATAATATAAGTTTGAGTTTGAGTCTCAGGTTCGGTTTCGGTTCGAGTTTGACTTCAATATGAATTCAGTTTCAGTTTGATTATGAGTATGAGTTTGAGTTTTCGTTTCAGTTCGAGTTCTATTTTGATTTTGCACATGACTATGAGTAGGTATGAATTTGGTCATGAAGATGAGTTTATGTTTGAGTATCATTATGGCTACGGGTTTGAGCTTGAGTTTGATTATGACTTTGGGTTTAACGACATTTGTACGTCAACGTGCTTGTAGTTTTCATGCTACAGTATAGGATTTTGGGCAAAAAAGTAATGGAAAAGAACGAGTATGGTAGTAGAACATTAAATTGTTTCTCATGGCCATAGGAGTCGTCCTCAGAGTTGTTCCTGGAGGAGGCCTAAGGGAAGTTCTGAGATACTTTCATGATAACGGGCCCAGTTGTTAACTGTAAAATTATGGCTTACTGCTATTAAACGAGTCAGCAGATTTCGATGCGAAAACACAAAAACCACCTGGCCCAGCTTAAGAGCCTTTCTTTCCGGAGGCGTAAATATTTCATACACCTCTTGATTGCGATATTATGGCGTCGTATTTATTTTATTTATAATACAGATATCGTTGAGCAGGAGCCCATCTCTCTCGCTTAACCTCAACCTCTGTCTGCACTCATACCGTCATCTCTCGACTCGGAATCTCTCTGTTTCAAAAGCGGGCCTCAATAACGCTTTAGTCACCCTCGACTTCATCATCGGACCACAGAGCGGAGGAGAGACTAAGTCTCTTTTAATTTACATAAGTTCCACTTTATTATTTCAAAAAGCACCAGCCCTTCTTTGCCGCTCGTTCCACGCATTCACAGCCAAATCCCTTGATTGCATCTATTTAGCCTTTTCTCGTTCATCCGGCCCGGCCGACCATCGCTGGGTTTATCCTCTTCTTGAGTACCTTTGATATGAAATTTAATTAGCGGGACGAAAAGTGGAAAGCGTTTCCAGCTCTATTAAAATATTTTCTCCGATTATAATGGAAAACAGAGTATTATGGTAATCGGCTGCAATATATTTCCCCGCCGAGGAGATTCTCTCAGGTTTCTTATTGTGTTTTTAAATTTTCTCATTAAAGCTTTTGTCGCTCAATTTGTCGCTCGTCATTTTACGAAGGGGCGGAATGAGATTTGTTGAATTCAACTCCTAACCAATCCTGATTATGGAGAATGCTGTTTTCTTTCTGACTTCAGGTTCTACACAACTGCGGATCCAGGGGGACGGCCCGGGGGCCAAGCCCTCCCCCCACAGCCCCGAGGTCTAGACAGAATGTCGAATTTTCAAATTGTCAAATTAGGGGGGACTGCCTCTATAATATACATGAATATGAACTATAAATTCATAAAAATGGTAACATACCTGTTCATGGAAGTACGTCAACTAGAGCCTCCGAGTGCAGATGACATTACGTTTGGCCCTAACCCTTAGAAGTATCTGATCAGGGCTTAGCGTATCGGGCCTTAAAACAGACTCGTTCCACTTATAATCTACCCATTCCTTCTCCAATATGCCTTGAAAAATCGAATACGGTAAGGGTATGGTAAATTTTAAGAAGCAACAGTCGTATGGAATCTCCTGCATGAATCTCCTGCAGGAACCACCTGCCTAGCCGTTTTTCAAAAAGATTTTCAATTTTCTTAGGTATCAGTTTTTAGTTAATTTAAGCGGGTTGCAGGCTGTTACTAACGCATCATTGTTGTTTCTAGGCCCTGAGGAAGATAGAATTAACTATCGAAAGCTCGGCAAGAGAGACGCCGGTTCTGTTGTGACCCCTATCCTGATTAGGTACTGACTTCCACGTCGTATAGGGATGTTCCAGTTTTCTGATCTTAGGTACCGATAAGTTCACGCCTTTCAAAACTCCTTATTTATTATTGAACTCGATTCCGCAGACCTGCGATTAACTACTGGGGAACGTTTATTTTGCAAGGATAATAAGTTGGTCCTGAAGACAAATAGAGAGGCACTTCTTTCCGAAAAAATCCTCCTGTCGAGGGCAGATGCTCCTCTGTTCCATCATCTAAACCTCTTCGAAAGCCAATCTATATGCGGTTCGCACTTCGCAGATTAATTCTTCACTTCTTTTCCCTCCTCAATACAAAACTCCGAGTTTTTTCCTCCCAGCAGACAGACCTAATCCTGTCAAAAGGTACCAGCTCCCGAACAGAACAACCCTTCTGCCAGCGCGACTTTTCCCGGCGGTGATTAGATTCTCTTTGTTTTTCAAATCCAGCCGCTGCTCGCTAGGGTTTGATGGAATAAGCGAGTTTTCCACCATTATCCAGCCCGTTGTACGCGGGATAGAAATGGAAATTCTACAGTCGACATTTTGGAGCCGGCGGGGATGTGCTATATCTAACTGATCAAAGACTTGAAGGTTTATCAATTATGTAGGCACTTGAATTTGACTTTTTGTGCCAGTGCCAACGTCTCTGTTTAAAAACGGAGTAAATATCTAACAAATTCCATGTTCGAGAAGAGTGCATTACCAGGTAATAATAGGTCCTATCTTACGGTTCACGGTTCAGCAAGTGGTACTTTCACTTTGCTGGGCCTCTTCAGGGGATTCCTCATAAAATGTGGACTCCTCCACCTCCTCAGGATTATTTCAAATAGAGAAAGAATACAGAAGTTTGGAAATGAAAATAGTTTAATACTGAAAAGTGCTACCAAATGTCATGGGGGTTGGAAAAATGGTTGTGAAAATTTCTTGTGAAAACATGATATTTTTAGGTTGAGCCTTATGCCACAAATGACACAGGGTCACACTCTAGCGGAGGCAGAATACGTTATTTATCTTACCTAGTTGTCCTCACGACCGCCTGAATTCGCACGTTGTGGGCAAGATCGATACTCAGCTCGACTCCGGGCAGTGGCGCTTACTAGGAGAACTAGAATGAACTAAATCTTCCCAACGGGCTACAGCGTGGTATCGAAGGATCTGCCCAGCCCCTTCGACGGTAATGTAGCTGCAGTTGGTTCACTAGTCGATCACAGATGGCTCATAAACCACGGACGGCGGAATTACGTGGTCGGGGCGAGACAGCAATGCTAACACAATCTTCAAATATATAACAATAATCAATAAAATATATTATCAAGTAAAAGGTACTCACTTAGTTCCGAACTCGCAAGCCAAGCTAATTTGATCTGATCTTTTATAGATTATAATTTATTGATTCATCTCATAAGATACGAGACATATTGAGGATACTTTTACCTAACCTATCACTTTTCAAAATTTCAAAATTTTCAAATACCTTTAGGACAAAAATGATAGAATCCTATAAACTGTCTATCTGAACCGGTACCTTAATAGTGAAATAGACTGTTTCTTTTCTCTCATTTTTGATTCTTATTCAAATTATCAGATTCTACAATTTCTCCGCGAGTGATTTAGTATCTGCTATATGCTTCCCTATAGTTGCTATAAATATGGGAATAGCGAAACCATTGAACATACCCACTCAAGATGAATGATGGTGGAATGGGTGATCGACTCTCTCTTGCTGGGATCGAGGTCTTCTACAGATGAAGGCGTATTAAGTCTGCAAAAGACCTCAATCCCAATCGGTTGACGTGCAAAATGAAGATGAATGAGGGATTTCATTTTGTAAAGTATCCAAATCCTGGCTGTATGTGAAATCAGCCAGCAATCGGCAGCAATCCCAACGCCAAAAAATGATGTGTAAGCCGACGTTTAAAAAGTTTCGAAATTGGCAGGAAACGTATTAGCCGAGTTCCACAATTTCACATCGGGTTTCCATTTGAGGGTGTGAAATTTTGGCTTGACGTTTCAAGACGAATGATGTCCGAACTGTAATCACAGTCAGCACGTGGAAATGAAGTAATGCACTTGATCGGTAGGTATTTCTTGTCGATGAAGCCCGGCTCAAAATTTCAACCGCCCTCACCACCCTTCATAGTGTCTTTTAAGTATACTCGCTCTTCAGAATGAATTTATCATCATATTTGAGGTCATTTTAGAAAATTGTTTGTCCCATTTCAGCACATTGTAGAATTCGGTGGAAGACAAAAGCACTGCCGGCCAGCAAGTGACGAAGTAAACCGCCAGATTTACGACCATTGTTATTGCCGGTAAAAAAGCTGAAAAAGCCTAAGGCTAGTCGGATACTAAATTTCAAGCATTTTCGTCTGTATACACCGCCGAGCAAAGAACGTTCGAAGGGCTCGATCACAACACACTCAGTTTTATACTGTCTCTTTCGCCTCGAAGAATTACCTGTTTATGTTATGTCTGTAGTCGCCGCTGTCCTACGTTTGACTCATGCCGCCAAGAATGCGACGTTAACCGGCCGATAGTAAAAGCAGAATCACTTTTTCAAAATACCGATAGCACCCCGGAAAACTCGTCATGGACGAGGACAAGACCGATCTGTTGTCTGAAGCTCTGTATCAGACGCCAGACCGTTCCCCTTTCCAACCTACAGACCGTCTGGACAGACCGATTCTTTGGTAACTCTAACATGGAAATTCATTGATAATTTTCCAGAGACAAGGTCCCATTATAATTAATGACAAAAATTGAAATTGATGCAAAGTGAACATAGTTATCCATAGGCTCAGCCAATCAGAGAATAGGGTCTGTGTAAGTGGGATGGAGTTTCTTGAAATTTTTCATTTTTTTATTTTAATAAAAACGGCTTATTTATTTATAAAACGGTGGATAGTGTACTTCCTTCTTCTTGTTCTTGTTTCTTGGAAATTTTGCCTATGAATTTCCGTGTCAACCTATCCATGAAAAATTTACCTGCATAAATTAAAACATTAGTGTCAAAATGATATGTCTGAATATATAATTGAATAAAATATAGTTTAAAGTTCTATAATCGGTTGGTATGTGAATTTTCAAACCTATTTTGGCTGCTCGGCTCATTAGCGCGTAAAAATAGTAATTTTGTTCAAACGTGTCTGGATTCTCAACATAGTATCTATTTGTAAAGGTAAAAATGAACCCTTGAGCAGAGTTTGCGTTGAATAAAGGGGGCCATCTGAGTACCCAATAACCCTACTGGCAAGACAGTAACCTGTTAGTAGGTACCTGTTTTATTGCTGCGTATATATAAACCATTACTTTTTCAACTCCTCGATATCGGTTCCATTACGAAACTTTAACAAAAGTGGTTCGAATCCTTCCGTTTAACATGTACCTCTATTTAGAGGAGGGAAAAATTCGTCCGCTGTGCGTCGCACAATCTTTACAGTTGCATCGGTTTCATGACAAGGGCCTATAAATCTTACCCTTCGTGTCTCTTGAATTGAAGAGGGTAGAAAAGGCCAGCACTACTGATACTGGCGGAGAGCTACGTAACATTAACCAACAACCGTCGTAAACCACTGTCACCGTCCTCGTTCTCAGATGGTAGAATAGGAGCCCAGAAGTGGGAAGGGGAACGTTCGTAATAATTATGAGCTTAAATAATTTTGAAAATGTCGTAATTCGTTTCGCGTGCACCCTTCGAGGAGGACTTGTGGGAAAAAAGAATAAAATGGAGCTGAGGACGAGGCGGCCTGATGGTGTAGAGTGGGGGTGAGGTTGGAGTATCATTGATTATAAATGCATTCGTACTTTTGGGTTCACACTTGACGTAACTCATCCGGATTTCTGTTCATTTTTGGAAATAGGTAGGTCATATATCTACTTGAGACTGATCCTTTCTGGTGAGTCCTGAAACGTGTTTATGGAGCAACGCTCCATGCGTTTGGTTTTCTGGCGAGTGTCATGAGGAAGAGTGCCGGTGTAGATGGAGTCAGTACGTGTGCCGCTAGAGCCTTGATGGGTCTGCTGTACTTAGCCACAGTGAACCCAGAGTCGGAGGGCAGCCTTCCCACTAACTTTTAGAGAAAATGCGTTAACGATTGAATAGATACGTAGATTTTATAGATATGTTACTCAAATATAACCGTTATGCCCATCCCTACCCATAGCAACAGCTTTTCTGAGAATAGGGTCTGTGGTCTGTACGCAGGTGAGTACGTAATGTCGGTCTGTACTACGGCCTTTAGCTAGCCAATCCCATGTCTCGTAGAGCAGGCGGCTGTACCGGGAACGCAGGGTAGCAGCTTGGCGGACTTCGGGATTCGATGGAGAATTAGATAGAATTCCCACAGTGTGAACCGACTATCAGACCCCTACTGCAATAGGGGCTTTCACGTACTATACCACAAAAGAGCCGCAGAGTCTGAACTCCTTCAGTGGAGCTATCAAAACGCGTAAAACACGCCTCGTTCTCTTTCACGAGCAGGATGACATTTTCTGGTTTCGGTTTATACGCCGAAACGAGGCAAATAAAGGAAATCAAACAAGGATAAGCTCACGAGAAAGAGATACTTGTCCGACCCGAACTCTTAATGAAGCCAGGACATCTTTAGAGTCACCCGCAAGTCCGGAGGTTCATTGGGATGGGGTTTTGGTCGGGTGATCGTAAATAGCGCGATTATCTCAAGAGGCCCGAAGAAGTAGAGCCAAGCTGCTTCTCACATCCTGTTTCGTTTAAGAGGCCAAGCTGATATGCTTTCAGGAGACGGTCAAAAGAAAGTCGGTTGCCAAATAGTTCCCAAAAATATAGACATAGGCACCTACCTACCACTATTCCACTATTACAAAAAAAAATTTCCTTGAATGAATGTACAATGTGCCAAAATAAGTGCAACTAATCATCATATTGCAGGTTTTTCTCATATTTCCTTCATTTGAATAAATACATCAGCCTCGAAGGAAATACGACGTACCGACGTACTCGGAGAATACGCAAGTTACGATCTGTCCCTAATAAACTTCGCACTTCCTGCAGAGGGCTCGACTTTTAGAATCAACCGCGTCTCATAACCAGATAACCGGCCACACATAACTAACCGCACATAACTCGCCAACCCCGGTGTCGGAGACAAGCCGGTTCCGGACGATGCCGTGTATCCTTGCTATAAACAACAGTGAATTTTCGCCCGTTCCTTCATGCTAATCACTGCAGTAAATCAAAACCAATTTATATCAATTTTTATGAATGGTTCAACAGTCGTAACTTAAGCGCAGAAGCCGTTCTCGGAGACTTGACTTGCCGCTTTGTAGCGTTTGCCGAGAGTGTTTCCAATCTATATATTTTTCTTTGGTGATTCATGCCGATTTTAATCAAAGTCTGATATACCTACTCCACGGTGCTCGTGCTCTGAGCCTAATAAAATGACGCATCTTGATAGGATTTTACATTCTATAAATCTCTAACTATTCTCGCAAAACGCATGTGCTTGGCAACGTATCAAAATGATCAATGAGCGCTCTCTAAAACGGCAATAACGTCTCAACGGTAAAAGCTATCAAAATGGTGATCAAGGATCAATGGATCTACATCATGATGCACTGATCATCCGTGCACGGATCAACAAAATATAGGGAACAGTTCTAATTTTCTCGCTTATTTTGAATTGTGTGCCTATTGTGTATTACTTTGCGCTGCGAAATACGATGTCATCACCCTTTTATTTAACTAATCAGAATCTTAGGTGATCTAAAATTATAATTTGTGAAATAATAAAAATTGTTAGTCCTCTACCATTAGATGTATGTTGTAGGATTCTAGTCCCTGTGGTACAATACTATCTACTTCTACCGTACAATGGTGAACAGCCAAGGCTCTACCATTCAACGATTTCACGCGAAAATTCGAGTCGGAATTTCGTCAACCGCAAATGCATTCTTGTCTTTCCATATTGTACTTGACGCAGACGCTTCTCGTTGAGGTTCGACGAATTTTCAGACGGTAAACCGCTCGTTAATCGCAGTGGGAAACAATTTCGTAATTAATTCCATCTAGGTTCTCCTTTTCGACGTTCAAGAAAGTTGAAAGGATTTTGAAAAGCGCGCAGGCAACGTAGAAACTGTTCACTTCCAAGTCCTCATCCATTCGACAACTGCGAGCACTCCAGATACAAAGTCAGTTTCCAGTTGGCGAGTGATTAATGAATATTATGAAGACAAATGCGTTCGTTCATGTCGCCGTTGTGTCGGATTCTCCATGGGGTGGGCGACTTGCGGGGTGCCCGTTCTTGATGACAATGCGCCAGTATAGGCATAATGGGCGCGCGAGCTGAACACGCTACGAAGAGTGGGCTTAAATGGTTATATTCCATTCCAACCCATACAATCATCATCTCCGGCTGCAGGCTCAAATGAACGGAACGAATGAATGATTGTCAACCTGCTGAAGTCAGCCACCGGGAGTCAGACGGGCGAGCAGCGAGGAAAGCCACCCACTGAGCATTCAATGCTGAATCAGCGGTGAATGTTTTTCAGCATTTCTCCTTTTCATCGCTACTCCGCCGTTCTGCGAGGTTGGTTATTCGTGTTTAATAATGGTTTTAATGCATTTGTCCGCCGGCTCTGTAGCCATTGGTGAGACAATGTGTCGCTCTCCTGCTCAGTGCCGTTGATGGAGGGATTCCAAGTTTTTTGTAATTTATTGTACACCGCACCGTTGCTTGACAATGATGATCTCTGACAATGGATACCCCGTTTTGCGCGCGGCGTTCATTCGTCATTGTCCGAATTTATAGGTTTGTTTACAAGCCCTGTTTTTCACGTGTGTTCACTGTCAGACAGCAACGATGAAAACTTGAACTATACAAAAATTATTTCGTTATTTCTGTTGGCATGATTTGAGGGCGTCAGTACGAATCTGCTAATGTTACTCGAGTCTTGTGCGAACCCAACAAATACCATCAGAACCTTCTCACTTATCAGGGGGGGGGATATAACTTAAGATAAGAAGTTGAACTATTTCCAACCTCCGGAGAGGGTTATCAGGATAATGTTGGTGATGGTAACCCTTTTGTTTAACGAAATAGTCTCAGCAGGGCAGACAGTACTGAGAACGTGGGTGCCTAGCAAGGCTGACTTCAGGATTAGAATGATTGTGAAGAGTTCAATGGAGAGTTTTCCTAGAATTGGCTTGCTGCCCGCCAAATGGCTACTCCTTCATTAAGGGTCTCGTGAAAAATTGGATCTTGTAATTATCAACTCATCTGAAGGGGTACCAATCGAGGTGAAATAATTATGAGCGCATATTTTCCGCCTGATAATTAACAAAGAATTTCGATGATCCCGAATCTCCCTACTTCGAGTGTCCTGGCACAACAACGACTCGTCAAACACCGAATATCGTGTTTCCCCTCATCAATCGCTATAGAAGGGATCAAAACATCTGTTCGTCAATGGAGGGAAATATGTGCTCGATTGAATCCCTATAGTGCGGATAAAGACGAGAGCTAGTGTTGAGAAAAAATCGATTTCCATGCCATTCGACGGAGCGTGAGTAAACAGGGGGACATCGAGATGGCCAATGCTTTTGTTGTCCCCCAAAGTTTCACGGACATATTGACGTATGGGGCGCTATAGTTCTGCCGTAGAAGTGGCCCTGGCGATGTCGTGTCCGATTATCTCCCTGCCAATTGTTGATTTTGAGGCTATCCATCTTCCTCTGTTACAAGACTGTGGAGCAGCGAAAAATTCTGTAGTCCATTATCAGGAAAAGAATCTCTCAAGAGTACAGCGATTAGGTTGGAAAAAAATCTGTTATTATCAGATAGATTCTATCAAATAATTACTGCGAGACCAGAGCAACGTGTCCTGACTTTTTCCGACACCCGAACTTAGGTCGGGCAATTTATGCAACTTCCGCTAGCTGATGGTCAATTTAGACGTTTCTTCTCCTGGTGCGCCGTAGAAAGCCATTCCAGGCGTTGGATTTCCGCACGATAACCGAAGTTGTCGCGGGCGTGCTCTGCCACCCTTAGGAGAGAGTAGGAAATGGTGAGGACATGTCGCTCTAGTCTTACAGCAGCAGTGAAATACACGGTTACTCAGAGGGATCACACCTTAGCTCTCTGAATTGGTGTTCAAAGCCGAATTCCCAACGAACTTCTACAATTATTGTGATAATAATAAAAACCAATAATAGCCCAGAATTATAGAGCTTACTGAACCTACAGTAAGAGAATCTCGAAATGAACGGGGTGGTCTTCGAAGAGCCGCCAGTCTCTTGCTGGGTCAGGTGGAATGGGAGACTGGAAAGTCAAGAACGACGCGTAGTAATCAAGGGCAATAACAAGGAAAAGAGAGGAAGCGACAGAATAGAATCGACTGGCGAATAGTGAGACGAAAGAGGGAGAGAAAAGGAGAAACGGCCGACACTGAGGGTTGGAAAGATGACGTCTCTTGCAAGAATGAAAAGAGAGAACCTCCCCTCCTACCCAGACAAGGCCCATTATAAGGTTTGCACAATGGTGCGGGGGTTGGCACAACTGCGAAAGTCTATGTTGAGACAAAAGCTCTCCGCTATAGACTGAACATTGAGCATTGTGCCAGTTCGCTTCCCTTTTTGGCCTATTGTCAAAACCCTGTTTCCATTATGGGCATTGAAACTTGTCTAAGATGCCCATCAGAATAATTAAGGGAAGTTTGGGCTTCAGATTGAAGGTTTGTTGTTGCAGATGGAGGGAGTGAAAGAGAGAGAGAGAGCGTGTGGGTGATGGGGGTGGGGCAGAGACAGGGACCGGCTCGACGGACGTTATCTCGGCCTGGGGAACACAGTAATTGAATCCAGCAGTTCCACTAGTTTGACTGCTGCTGTTGGTGTCCTCAGTCACTTCTATCGGCAATCGATTCTTTTCCCTTTCCATTGGGTCTCGATTGCGATTCAGTTTCCCTCCCGGATACCTCATCATCGTTGATGCTCATTTTCCAACAATGGCCCGTTGGCTAGAACTCGCAAATCGTGTCGACGGGAGTCGGCTATGCTTAATACTTATTTTTTACCTACACTGGGTTTCCGTGAGCTTGCACTTCCATAGTTTTACCTTTCCCATGCTTCGGCCAGAGATTGAGCCATGAACGGGAATGATGAGGGAGCATTCCTTGCTGCACCAGAATAACACCAACCTTCAGTCTTCCAAAGAGGTGTATCATGAGGGTCCGAGGGGTTGCACTGACAGGAACTTGGTGGAACATGTACCAAATTATGCTCATCAACTCCTCCTGTGTAACGATACACCTTACGTTTGGTTTTCTGGCGAATATCATGAGGAACAGCGTCGGTTCCAGGGATATTTCAAACGTATGCAGCTGAAGACCACTCAGACGAGGCTGTTATGCTTTGCAACATTACACCCAGGATCTGAGGCTTCAAGGGGGTCACCTTCCCACTAACTCATGTCGAACCATTCCCCACATCCAAACAGGCTTGTCAAAAAAGGAAGTTGTCCAACCCTTTTGGATGATAATCCCCCACTCTCACTAGCTTTGATCAATGATATTACTAGAAATCTTGATTAGCCAAACCGTTTTCAACCATAACGTATCCTGAGCTGAAAATCGAGTTTTAGGGGCTAAAAGCGGCGCTAAATCCTAACATGAAGCTGGAAATATTACATTTTAATACCCATTTTCGAGTAACTACCAAAAGTTCAAGAACCTTTATGAAATCTTTCGGACGTGTGGCACAGGCACAGAATCGGCGTTCTGTCAAATTTCGCTCGGACTACTTAGTAACGGATGAAGGATGATCAATAAGCCGTCAAATCCCGTAATTACTGAACTCGCTCGGTTGAGTGTCGCGTTTTTTCATGGCGGAGTTTGTTCCAAAAATCAACTTCCCCCAACTAAGCTTTGAATGAAAAGGCTGGAAAAATTACGCGGATCTTTTCAATGGAAGGTCGTCCTGTTCAGCGCTGGAAGCCAATGTTAGCGCTGCACAAAAAATCTTTTCGCACAATACGACGGTCTTTTTGTCCTCTGTTTAGGTTTGTCCTTACGGAGAGCGGCCCAAAGATGGAACAAAAGAAGCACCTATCACGGACTGGGAATAATAAAAAGTCACATTGTTTACTACCATCTTGAATGCCGCCTCGCTCTCGGGGTTCATCCTCTCCGGAAACCTACTTGAAAACGTCAACGAAAATATGAGCTTTTTTCACCTTTGTTTCCTCTACGGACACGAAGATAAAAGGTCGCAAGCAGTAAGAGGAGTGCGGATGCCGGTGGTGGTGCTGATGCCTGCATCGCGGGTCGCAGTCCCAGACGCAGAATACCTCGAACCTTTGGCCTCTCGGAGCGGAGAATGGATCGTACTCCCACCCCCATGGTTGCCATTCCGACCAACAAAGATGTCTAACAAAAGGGATGAGCTAGGAGCAGTACAACACTGTTATTCTTCGCTGCCTATTGTACATTGTCCTGCCTCTGTCTGCTTGGCCCTCTCATTCTATTCCGCCAGTTTGCTATGCGCCCTATGCGAGTCGCGCAGTTCCCTCTCCTTCTCGCAACGACGACGACGAGGAACACAAATGTGGTAAATTTGCAAATGCGGGGAACGGCTTTTGTTCGGAGGGAAGAGTCAGATAAAAGGAGAGGACATCCGGTAGCTGTTTAGTGACTCTGAAACGCTGCTGGTAAAAGGAAAACGAGCGGTGGAATATTGGATGTTCAAACTATTCGCTAAATCTAGCGAAACACTGCTTGGTGAACGTACGTACGCCCAGACAGTAGATTAGACCTTAGCACATTACGGCAATTTTACATGATATGTTCAACCTTACACTAGGTAAGTATAAGTACCTACCATGTGCCTTAATGTCCTGAGATGGGAACCTTCTAAATTGCCCATCCCCAAGTGCTTGCGGAAGTTGTTGTTGATCATTCTCACATTCTCCGGGCTGGGTTGAGGATTTGCCCGCTTCAAGTGAAACGAATCTCACATTCTCCATCTAATCCTGAAGTTGGCTAAGACGACAAGACACCTCCAACCTCCGTTATCCTTAAGATCATGTACCAATACCACTAATGACCCGCAAAAAGTGAAGGTTGAAGTGAAAGCGAAATGAACATTAAAGCTGAATCTGGGACTGATCCTTGGAGAAAAACTGAAAGTGAAACATGTAGAATCATTCATCATCAAGTATTACTTCATGTTTCACATCACCTTCAGTTTTACTTACAACTTCGGTTCAACTAGCAACTTTAATTTCACCAGCAACTTTATTCTTGCTTTCACGTTCTGTTTCACTTGCGACTTCAGTTTGACATCCATCTTCAGTTCCACTTTTACTCATAAGTTCAGTCCCAGATTCAGCTTTACATTAACTTCACTTCAAACTTCACTTTTTGTTTCAACTCTCACTTGTTTTTTCACATTCCAGTTTCACTTCATGGTCACAGTCTAGTTTCTATTTCAACTTTTGTTTCACTTGCAACTTTCGACTTCCACCTTCTGTTACCTTCGTCTTTTTAGTTTCATCGTCAACTTCAGTTTTCAGTCTGATGCAATACGTATTCCATTTTTCATGCTCCGGGTACTCCCGTCGCGTGGAAGTCATCAACGCGTTCCTGTCCCTTCCACAACTTTCTTCTAGCCTTTTTATACGATCTTTAAGAGTATACAAGGAAGAGCGAGAAGGGAAGCGAGTAATGCAATTTGGACCCCTGTCCTCAACTCTCAGAGACCCCGAGGGAGTTTCTTGCATCGTCGGGGGCGGAGGCTGTCGTCTTGAGAGCTTCAGCAGACACAATAGACTTATGATTTATGTATGTTTTTCCTCCCGTTAAACGCGCCACCATCCGACCCCTTGTTGTCCTGCTGATATCCACTGCATAGCATTCTCCCCCACTGAAGGGTCCATGGACAAGATGGAGGGAACCAACCGCTTGATGTAACAATATTGCGCGTTAGGGCTGTTTGTTTTGTTCGAATAAAGAGGCCCTAATTACATAATACACAGTCACGGGCCATTGACCATGCCGCTGCATTTTCCTGCCCCTAAACCCCCCGACAGATACAATATGCCAGACAGTTTCTGGGAGTTACCCAGGCGGTTCAAGCCATTTGCTCTAACGAATAGTCCTTAACATCCTGTTTTTTTTCGAAAGGTCTGTAGTAGACTTTACTATTCGACACGCATGCAGTAGAGCCTGAAAATGAAAAAGCGTGTGATATTATGTACTATATGAGTTCTCTGGTAGCGTTTACGAGACCGTCGCTGTCTCGCTGGAATATAACTACTATTTCAAAAGGGTTCTGTAAAATTGACACACCTACATTTTTGAAACCCGCATTTTTGGCTAGTTTTTGTAGTGACAAGCACCTAATGTTGACGAAAGTTCTTGAGCTGTTCTTTGTGTTGCTGCATTCTCGGCAGACGTGTACCATATACCTTGTTCCTAAAGGCACACCCCCTCGACGGTTATCAATTCGATTGAAGGAGCAATTTGTGTATGGGCTCAAGTTGGCATCAACATGGGCCCGGAATGAGGAAAACCGTACCTCGAGGGAAAAATTAAGTCCCTGGATGGATTTAAGATTAGAGCAGACGAATTGACCTTTTCACTAAAGAAAAACCTGCCTTTATTCAACTCAAGAAACCGTAGGCTCATTTTGATTAATAGATATTGTGGTATCTTCACTGAAATGATACGTCGGTCAAGAGCAAAACGGCTTCAACCCCCGCACAGACAAACCTGGACTTGGATTAATGGAATTTCTTGTGAGGGTGGACAGGTGGGTCGTTTGGGAAAAGCGTCTTCTAAAGTCAGGGGGTATGAACCCCAAAAGGAAATGGAGAAAACTGTGGACGTACAAGTGAATTAGCAGACAATTACTTGGCGTGTAGGAGGGGGTAGTTGCGGGAGAGTGAAGCAAAGACTTCCGTGGAACTTTGAAGGGCCTCAGGTCGGTTCACATGAGAGCAAAATTATCCGAATTTGTTGGTAAATAAGTAAATGTGCACAGGTACGGAAAACAGGAAAATTGTTCTATTTGATAACAGAACGTTTTTCCAGCACTTGGAATGAGGGAGGCCAGCGTGATCTAAGAATTTCGGTGGGACCAGGAAGCTGGAATTCTCCCATGCTGGTCATCCAGAGTTCGGATGCATTGGGTCGCACCCGTATGCAAATTAGCTTCATAATAACCATGTTTATTTGTGTAGAAAGGCTAAATACAATCTTCCTATGCAGAATAATCATGAAAGCATTGGCATTTCCACGGAGATTTGAGATTCTTGCATTTTGGATGACTTTAATTTTCGCAAAACATGTTTTTACGAATTTTTATCCAAGGAGCCACAGAATACGTCGAAACACGATGGATTTGGCCCAAATGATGAGGATGCCAAAATATAGGGACCTACTGGTCAAAAATGCATGAACGAAGGGGTCTCCCCTGTCACGTTCTGCTGAGTGTTTTTGATTTCTGTGCATCAGGCCATCAGGCCGGGGGTGTTGCTGAGTTGTCTATTGGCTCAAAGGGCTCAATGCCAAGGTTGTCTGTCCGTTTTGGAACATGCGGATCCGGGTCTGTTTAGGTACGTGTGAACCCACTTTGAAAGATCTAATGACAGTAGTCGTTGATGGGGAATCGGAGTGCGGCTCGTGGTCTGTGGCAAACTCGAGGAAGCTGTTCATAGATCACTAGCCGGAAGGAAGCACTTGGACCACCCTTCGTCCCTTCTGAGGGAAAATGGGGAAAATCCGCGTGGGATATGAAGGATGAGAGCCGGAGCTGATGGATACAGGGAGGAGGCTCGTTAAGTGAAATATGATGTTATATGGCAGTCACGTACCCGGGCCCTTACAAAATATCACAACCAAGAAAAATACTCGAGGAGTAGGAGCAGATGTACAGCAAATATATTAATATATCACCGCCCCTGAATATTCTTCTTCTGTATTCGTTGTCCGCCTACTGTATTTATGATTTATGTCTGCATTTCGTCCTATTCTACCTCTTCTTACGGCTTCTCTTCTCATTCATCTTCACCTCCTTGTTCGTGTTTATAAATGTGTCTCATTTTTCAAAAACTTGCGACCTTTCCCCTCACTCCTCCTGTGTGTTTGGTAGATCTGCCAATTTAGTTTACAAAGTGCACCTTTCTCATAAAATCCGCCTAGAGCTGTAATATCTTCCTCAAAATGTCGACCTTTTTGCGAATTTCTAGGTTTTATCTAGTTAATTTTCCAGACCTGAAAATGAACCGATTTGGGTATTCAAGGCCTTGGGATAATGGGTTTGTTTCAGGAGCGTGACTGTAGGGTTTTGCTTTACGCATGCGCAGCGCAAGGTGAAGTTGGCAACCCCTCAGAGAATGTCGTTGTTGGTCTCTCGCCCTCAACCCCAAGGTAACTTTAGTGAGGTAAACCTTTAGTAAGGTAGCCTTCAGTAGGGTAATGGTAAAATTCGGTAAACTATAGTAAGATCTAGCAGGACCGATAGTAGTAACCTCAGTTAGGTAACCTATGGTAAAATAACTTTCAGCAAGGTTACCTTCAGTGAGGTAATGTATAATATGGTATCTTCCAGTAAGTAAAATATCTTTTACTAACCGTCCGTCCCAATGCAGTTTGAAAGTGACCAACCCCACAAGAATTTACTTGTTCAATTTAGCCTTTTGTTGAGCATACTTACAGATCTGATCATCATATCCTGGCCGTTACACAGGAAACATATAGTCGTTTCTAGAAGTTGTGCAGGCACCATAAAGAAAAAACTAAAATGTTCTAATAAGAGGTTCTCCTTTACCCCATGCTCTCTTTGTCCTTTGCTCAACAGCCCTGTCATTATGCTACCCTTGATTTTCAGCTCCTTAAAAAAACGGCGTCCAAGAGGCGTTAAAACATTTCAGCGACTGCCGTTCGATCACAAGAAATCATACTTATAATAAGGCGGCTATGAAGCGTCAAGAGTTAGGGGGGCGTGTAAGAATTGAAAGGGTATAAGGGGGTGGTTAGCCCTTGAAACCGACGAAACCTCAAGCCTCCGTGAAAATAACGCGAGGGTCGAGTCCCAATTGTATAGGCAGAAAACGAGTTCCGAGGCGTTATAATAATTAATTACGGGGGTGTGTTTTCCTTCTGGAGCGCACAAAGGGTAGAAATGTTGGTATGTGTGACTATTGTATCTTTGCGGCCTGTAGGTACAGGGTAATAGGGTGGCCACACTAGGAACCCTGCACTCCTATGTCTACACAAGCCTGCTCATTGTATTCTTCTGTCACTCTATATAACTTGGCTTCTTTCCTGGGCTTTTCCTACTCCTTTTCATTCGACGACCAACACGCATACAATCTTTTATATACCTTGTGAGTGTCTCGTATCCTGGCTCATTACTGGCGAGACATGACGATTTTCTTTTGTCGTTTACGGCGGGTATAGGAAGGGGTGAAGTAATCGAAAAGTCCCTTTCGCCGTTATAGAGAGATATAGAGAGAAACAGGACGTCAGATGGGTGGAGGGGTTGCTATTGTATCACCTTGAAGCGTTTCCTTTATTTTCGCTTAAAGAAGGCAGCCAAACCTGTTATTTGCTGACAGTTTCTCTCTTTTTACTCCGCTTTCTTCATTCTTTGCCGTATTGACGTTCCTCCTACAATGGACGGTCTTATTTTTTCGTTCGTTCCACCCTTAAAGTGACAGTTGAAATGAGGGGGAGAAGTGATGAGTGCCAGATGGCTAAACGGGTAATCGCGAAATTATTACTGAGTTTGACGAAGGGCGAGCGCTGCTGAAAATTGGTGCACACCCGTGCAACGCATTAATACAAATTTGGGGGATGATGTGGACAGGATGTTGTTTTTTCCTGCTTCTGTCATTCTCAAGGTAATCTGTTCTCGGTTCTAGTTTCCTTATCATTCAAGGAATCTTCGGCTCCAGAATGTTGGTGATGCTTGCTGAAGCATTCCTTGAATGACGATCAGGAAACCGATAGACGATCCTGATGGATGCGCTGCACCTGATTTGGGAAGGAAACTTGTCATGGAGGCAAAACTACCCCAAAAAATGCCGAGAACAACAAGAGCCCCAATGAGACTTCAGGACCGCATAAAATTACTCAGGCCTTCATGCAGCAGAAGCTGGAGCACACCCTAAATAATGATATCTGCTAATTTTTTTGGGGAGCGAAGGCGACGGGAGTTGAGGTGGGACGAGGAATATGGAGATAAAAATAGAAAAAATGAGAAATGCTGATATTTCTCTCATGAACTCACCAAGAAATCACATGCTTGCTCCTGAGGACCCCTTTGTCTAGGGGCCTATTGACTTGAGCGGGAGTTACAAGACCACGGCTGACCACGCCCATCGACGGCTCAAACCGCTGTCGGTAGAAGATTTGATTGTCGAATCTATCGGGCTGGCCACGGAAATCGTTGGAAGTTGCGGTTTGAGCCGTTTGTCGAGTACCTATGATCTTTATAGGTCTTTGTCCGTGCAAGAAATGCTTGAAAAAATAGACTTCGAAAATTTCAAAATTGTCTCAGACTTGTTTAGACGAAGACAGACGTTGGTTTTAAAAGCGATTCTGAGGCAAACTATGAAAATAATTCTTCATTCCCAAAAAAATCAATATGAAACTCATTCTTTTTCTTCTTTTCTTGATATGCCCTCCCACGCCAATGCATCACTTTTGGCGTGCATGGTGAGTTGTATTTGCAATCATTAAGGGCAGTCCATATTCTCGATAATTAGTTCGCGGTCGTATCATTCGATCAACTTCCAAAGTCATGGCAATGAGCGCCACGCATTGTGCGCGCCCACATTCAATGAAAATCCACGTTCCCCACCCATCAGGGCGCTGTTGTGATGGAGCTGCATTTCTGAAATCACAATCGCAGCTCTCCGTAGATAGGTAATGTCTGCTGTTGATGGTGATGATGACGATACAGGTAATATAGGCATCCGACCGAACTTCATCTCCACCAGTCCTCATTGCATCCAATCCTCGTCAGCTTTATCGCCATCATCGACGATTCCGGCGTTCTCTGTCCATTCGAACGCCTATTATATGGCCACCTCCAGTCATTGGGCCCTCTCTCCAATAATTGGCAAAGTTTTAATTAGATTCTCATCCTGATCTAAAACGTTGAATGCTGATAGAGACACGCAGAACGGCGATCGAATGAGCCGTGGGAGGGAGACGCCAATGCAGGACTGCGAGGGTGGATCGTTTCAGTTCAATAGGCAGAGCCAATGTTCGGTTTTCAGCCAAATTTTGGTAATTGGCCCGCGCACTCTATGAACGACTGGCAGGTTGATATTGCTATTGGTTCCACCCTCGGTTTTGGTGTAGTGGCCGGGTTCTTCGGCGTGTAATTCCTGCGGTTTCGCCGTCATGTCGGGTTTTGATTCGGATGACAACCGCGCGATCGAGGGGTTCGTAGAACAGAAAGCCAATGCGATGCGGACAAAAGGCTCGCCGAGTAGTGGTACCATGGTGGCACTAACATCAGTTTCAGGTGTCTGGACAGGCGATTTAATGAAGTGCCCATACTTGAATCAATAGAGCGATCAATCTTCCTCAATTATTCCAACTCAATAGAGCGTTGATGTAAGTTGTGCCAAATGAAAGCCCAATGAGGATGGGAGTGGTACAATGGCGTAGATTGCCAGTTTGGTGGTGACAAAGTGGGATGTACATGGGAATATTACCATGAAGGGGAAAAGCTCCCAACTTGAGGATAGGTAGTTTATTCTAACTTCGGATATCAAGTATTTTCACCGTTCCTACTGTGAATGCTACAAGATGTCTTGGGCAGAGCCAACCTATAGTGGACATCACTTAGCACATACAGTAGCGACGGTGAAAATACTGGGAGTGCGATAAGAACGTTTTATCGATTACTTTAATCGTTAGACGGGCTGACTTTTCGACGCAAGAACTGATAAGAAGTTTCGATGCAAGGACTGATAAGAATTCTTCGACGCTTTGCAGCGAGCTTTTTTTTCGACGCACGGCAGCGTTATGCACCCAAAATACTTGATGGTGCCTCGAGAAAATGACAATGGAGCCTTGAGTAAAGCTCTTGCCACCATTCGCAATATTTTGGTGGTGAATGCTGAGATTGGACTTCCGTTCGCCGGTTTCTTTTCGAGATTTCCGTTTCCTGGTTCACTATTGGTTCATTATGATGCTTTCGTTTTCTCTTTGCCTAACAGGTATGCTTTAGCCTCTTGAAAACGGCTCCTATTAGGTCGCTATCCGAGTCACAAAACCATGTGCCACCGGCTGATTGATCCTTTTGATTGTCGACGAAGAAAATGTTTGACTCGTAGCTATAAGAGCTTCAAACTCCCAAGTAAAACGTACCTTTGAACTCACGGATGAGATGATTTTCTCCAAAGGACCTTTCATCCGACAAACTGCAGCTATAGCTTCCCTTTCTGACTCCGTATCGCATCCACATCAGATATACGAGTCTCTTGTCGGAGGAGACTCATCTCGAGTCCTGATATTACGTAGGTATTGACTGCTACTGCTTTTTCTGAAAGATCCTCCTATTCATCATACATGCCTGCGCATGCGTCAAACCTGAAGCGACCGAAATCTTCGACGCCGATCGACACAAAGGAGATTACTTCCTATTGTGAACCGAACAGCGTTTGATAGGTGGAGGAAGTCGGAGGAAATTATGAAGGAGAACCTTCTCAACCCCCCGACCTTGATGACATTGAGGAGCTTCGGGAAACGGGGGGAAACGAAGGAGAAAAATATGGGAAATCAGAATGTAAAAGAGAGAATGAAGCATCTGCCGTGCAAGGGTGTCTTCCGAAGACACGAAGGGCAGGCAACATACGACAAATAACAAACAGTGGTAACTATTAGGGGAACAATGGCGGTCGTAGAATCGGCCAAGCGAAGCGGAATCCCTTCGAATCATCATCGATTATCCGGACGCATTGAAGTGGTTGACACGGTATATAGTACCTAATACTATCGCCTATAGTATCCGATACGGTTGAAAGATTTTCGCTATCGCTTGACCCTGAATACTTTGCGTGAATGAAGGATGCTCAATATGTTGCAGACTATGCAGATAAGGGATCGGGATGCAGCCGATCGGACGAGGGATATTGTTTTCTGATGCGCAGGGGGCTCAGGACAAGGGTGGTATTGTTCGCTACGGCATGCTAATGCAATAAGGTTCTTAGGTTGTCCGATTTGCTTGAATACCTATTTTTGAAGTAAGATCTATTGGCTTCGTGACATCGATCAAAAAATGTTTGAATAAACATAAAACCAACTGGAAAAAGAAGCTTAAAAAACTGTAAAGTAAAAAATAACCAGTGGTAGGCACACCAAGTATTTTTCTGCCCCTTTTACTGTCTTCGAAAAAATTCAAATGGTCTTTGGTAGCTACCTAATTTTTTTTTATGTTCTTCTAGTGATTTTGTGAATTGGAAAAATGCAGACAGAAATACGGACAAATACATATTTATACGGACTCCCCAAAAATACAGATAGGACAATGCACACACCTTAATAATACGGATATAACCGCAAAATACTCACCGATATCTACGTAAAAAGTGTAATATAACGGGTGTATCGATGGATAAATTGAAAAGTTCCAGATATTCAGTAGGTAGGTATATCGTATTATAGAGAAATGGAATATACAGTCGAATTTGTCAACTGACAGAAGGGAAAATCTGAAAGGGACGGGAAAAGGGAAAATAGGCGCATGACGGGATACGAAAGACGTCGCGCGATTCCGCAGCGGAGAATCAGGCGGAACATAGGAAATCAGGGAGGAGAATCAGGAGAAGAGAGAGACATTGTCTGAAAAGGTTCATCCAAGCTTAAGCGAGTAGCTTCACAGGCATAAACAGCGGATGGAAATTATCCGCCATCGTGGGCACAAGGCGGAATAACGGGGACCGAAAGAGTGGAAAGGAGAGGGAAAGAATGGCAAGTAGCGAGCGCGACGAGGAGGGCCCGACGAAGAACGGATGAAAGGCCGATATCAATTAGGAGGAAAGGGCTAACAAGTAGCTTGGAGACATTTTACGGCGGGGTAAGTTAATCGTTTAATTCGAGTGGCTGTTACCATCAGGAGTGGCGCGAGTTATGGACGGAGCGTGCGGAAGGTGCTTCCACATGGTGAGGCCCTACCCTAACCTACATAGAGAGTTATGGGGGAGGCTACCTCGTTAGGTGAAAATCCTTCCGTCCCGCTCGCTCCCGCCCGTTTTCCGCCCCCTCTGTCCTTCTCCGCCACTCGAATAAGAGAGGGCTTATGCAGTAAAACGTTAACAAGGCTACCCTCCTCATAGTCTGGCGCACTCGTGTCCCCGCGCCGCCGATCTCCAGTTTCCGGTGAACTCTTCAACTACACAGATTTCTACACAATAATAGCACCCCCCCCACCCCGACAACCTACCACCAACCCCCTACCCCCTTGATATGCTCAGGTGATTTTAATTAACCTGACTGAACACGAAAAGCTGGACGGATCGTGTCGACCGTTTCGTCCCGACGATCTGCTTCGTCTCCGGAACGGTTTTATTATTCTGTCGGCACTATTTCGAATTTTTACGAATTAATTATTACAAACATGGCGATCGCCACCAGTTTTGCCATATCAGAGGCTTTCCCTCCGTTGCTAGAGGTCTCGAGGTGCCGAACATAAGGAAAATAAGGCTAGTTGAGGGATCCCTCTGTTCTAGAGGTTTTAATGAGACTTTCAGAAGGATTTCAGAGGTTTTTTTTTATGGCCAAAAAGTGGTTTTGCTGCTTTAAAACCACAGAAAAAGAATTGTGCTGCTCGAACACGAAAGTGTTCATGTTTTGGTATAGAAGATCCCCTTATCCTCCTTGACCTTTGCTACCATTTATGTGAATATTAGTTTCAAGCCAAAGGTCTTATTGTTTGTATAAAAGAAACTTGATTTTTTGCACCAGTTATATAAAGATTGATTGAAATTGTGAAGTTGAGTTTGGACTCGAAGTTGACCTTGATCTCGAAGTTGACTTTGATATCGAAGTTGAGTTTGAACTCGAAGTTGACTTTGATCTCGAAGTTCATTTTGATCTCGAAGTTCATTTTGATCTCAAAGTTCATTTTGATCTTGAAGTTCATTTTGATCTCGAAGTTCATTTTGATCTCGAAGTTCATTTTGATCTCGAAGTTGAGTTTGGACTCGAAGTTGAGTTTGAACTCAAAGTCGACTTTGATCTCGGAGTTCATTTTGATCTCGAAGTTCATTTTGATCTCGAAGTTCATTTTGATCTCGAAGTTCATTTTGATCTCGAAGTTCATTTTGATCTCGAAGTTGAGTTTGAACTCGAAGTTGACTTTGATCTCGAAGTTGAGTTTGAACTCGAAGTCGACTTTGATCTCGAAGTTCATTTTGATCTCGAAGTTCATTTTGATCTCGAAGTTCATTTTGATCTCGAAGTTCATTTTGATCTCGAAGTTCATTTTGATCTCGAAGTTGACATTGATCTCGAAGTTCATTTTGATCTCGAAGTTGAGTTTGGACTCGAAGTTGAGTTTGATCTCGAAGTTCATTTTGATCTCGAAGTTGACTTTGAACTCGAAGTTGATTTTGATCTCGTCTCAAAGTTCATTTTGATCTCAAAGTTCATTTTGATCTCGAAGTTCATTTTGATCTCGAAGTTCATTTTGATCTCGAAGTTCATTTTGATCTCGAAGTTGAGTTTGATCTCGAAGTTCATTTTGATCTCGAAGTTGACTTTGAACTCGAAGTTGATTTTGATCTCAAAGTTCATTTTGATCTCGAAGTTCATTTTGATCTCGAAGTTCATTTTGATCTCGAAGTTCATTTTGATCTCGAAGTTGACATTGATCTCGAAGTTCATTTTGATCTCGAAGTTGAGTTTGGACTCGAAGTTGAGTTTGAACTCGAAATCGACTTTGATCTCGAAGTTGAGTTTGAACTCGAAGTTCATTTTGATCTCGAAGTTCATTTTGATCTCGAAGTTGACTTTGATCTCGAAGTTGAGTTTGAACTCGAAATCGACTTTGATGTCGAAGTTCATTTTGATCTCGAAGTTGAGTTTGGACTCGAAGTTGAGTTTGAACTCGAAGTTCATTTTGATCTCGAAGTTCATTTTGATCTCGAAGTTCATTTTGATCTCGAAGTTCATTTTGATCTCGAAGTTCATTTTGATCTCGAAGTTCATTTTGATCTCGAAGTTGACTTTGATCTCGAAGTTGAGTTTGAACTCGAAGTCGACTTTGATCTCGAAGTTCATTTTGATCTCGAAGTTGAGTTTGAACTCGAAGTTGACTTTGATCTCGAAGTTCATTTTGATCTCGAAGTTTATTTTGATCTCGAAGCTGACTTTGATCTCAAAGTTGACATTGATCTCGAAGTTCATTTTGATCTCGAAGTTGAGTTTGGACTCGAAGTTGAGTTTGAACTCGAAGTTCATTTTGATCTCGAAGTTCATTTTGATCTCGAAGTTGACTTTGATCTCGAAGTTGAGTTTGAACTCGAAGTTCATTTTGATCTCGAAGTTTATTTTGATCTCGAAGTTGAGTTTGAACTCGAAGTTTATTTTGATCTCGAAGTTGACTCTGATCTCGATGTTGATTTTGATCTCGAAGTTCATTTTGATCTCAAAGTTCATTTTGTTCTCGATGTTCATTTTGATCTCGAAGTTCATTTTGATCTCGAAGTTGAGTTTGAACTCGAAGTTGAGTTTGATCTCGAAGTTCATTTTGATCTCGAAGTTGACTTTGATGATTTTATATTCGTATATTCGTTGTATCAGTCTGAGTTTAAGTTTCAGTCTGAGGTTAAGTTAGAGTTTGTGAATCAGTATCAGTTTGAGTTTGAATTTCAGTTTGAGTTTCAGTTTCAGTATCAGTTTGATTTTGCGTTCGAGTTTGAGTTTGACTTTGTATTCCAGTTTGAGTTTGTGTACAAGCATCAGCTTGATCTTTAGTTTCAGTCTGAGGTTAAGTCCGAGTTTGTGAATCAGTATCAGTTTGAGGTTGAATATCAGTTTGAGGTTGAATATCAGTTTGAGGTTGAATATCAGTTTGAGTTTGACTTTCAGCCTCATTTTCAGTTTGAGTTTGAGCATTTATCGTCAGTTTGAGTTTGAATATTAGTTCGAGTTCGAGTAGCGTTTCAGTTTGATTTTTCGTTCGATTTTCATTTTGAATTTGACTTTGAATATCAATGTGGATTTCAATTTGATTTTGTGCACAAGCGTCAGTTTGAGTTCTAGTTTCAGTTTGAGGTTCATTTGGAGTTTGAATTGGTGTATCGGTTTGATTTGCCGTTCGAGTTTCCGTTTGAGTTTCAGTTTCAGTTTGATCATCACTGTAAGTTTGGGTTTGAATTTCAGTTTGAGTGTGTGAAGTGTCAGTGTTTAGTTTGAGGTGAATTTTGAGTTTGAGTTCATGCTGCAGTGTTGGTTTGATTTTCCGTTTGAGTTTCAGTGAGAGTTTGAGATTGTGTATTAGTATCAGTTTGGGTTTATGACATACATTGTATTCTATAGAATACAAGATTGATTCTATAGAATATATATCTAGTGATTCTATAGAATATATATATCAGTTGGTGTTCGAGTATAAGTTTCCGTTTGAGTTTGAGGGTCATTATCAGAGTGAGTTGGTGTTTGAATTTCAGTTTGCGCTTGATTTTGATCAGTTTGAGCCTGTGATAGTATGTATCAGTTTCCGTTCGAAATTCCGTTGAGTTTGAGTCTTCCCACTGAACTGGCGTTTGGTTTTGCGTCTGTGACATCACCGTTACTTATCTCGTGAACGCCAAATACGTCCATAAAAGAAGACCGTGATGAGCTCTGACGTGTGATCGGTATCCCGTGTAATGTCTCTTTTGCTCAGCAACACCTTCCGTAACTAATAAGAGCACGCTCACATTCAGCGCACAATTCAGATTTTAGAACGATCAGCCCTCCTGCCAGGCGTGAATGCCATAGGTTGGCACCTAATGCCATCGAATGCCATTGGAATTTTCAAGCCGCAGTTCCATTTTCCAAGGTGTCCTGCTGCTGCTGAGTGTCGGTGCAGGTTCTTCCTGCCAGTCAGCACAAAAGGATAGGCAGCTTGTTAGTTGCTCTTCCCGATTACCGGTTTTTGTACACATTGTCGCAGGATGGCGATACCTACCTAGCAAGGATGCGTCCCCGCTGTGAGCCTTACTAGGCCGAGCAAACCCTACGACACCTACTAGTAGACCTATGCGCTGGCCTATTCTCTCGAATCGGTGTCTTTTTTCCCATTCTATCCTTTTCTTTTCTTTTTTCGAACAAAGGCCAATACGCCGGGGTCCCAACACCTCCGGACTGTAAAATTGTTTGAAGCCTCCCGCGCTCCTCTCGTCTCCCGAGCTCCCCGTCATCTTTTTACCTTTTGTTGAATGTAATCCAACACGTCTTTTCACCCCGACCACTATTTATAAAAGGACGAAGTGGGAGTTTCGGGGGGATGTGCATGGGGAAGTAGCTGAGCCGAAAGGAGAGGTATTGTCACCGTTTTTGAATGGCAAGAGATTCTTTTTCCCTCCATTCAAAGATTAAATATTTTCAGGTCTGGCCTCGTGAAAAGGATGTGCGTGAATTATGGCAGCCGACTCGGAATCCTTTGTCGAAAAGAGGCGAGAAAGAGGAGAAAAAACAGCCTCAAGCCTTCGCAATCATTCAGAAGCTTCTTTCCTAACCGAGAATGCTTTGCCTACTGGCATTTCTTCACATTGACCCAAAACATAGTCGGCCGACGTGATGCTAGCTTATTCTTCGCCCTGTAAAGACGAGTGCTCCCTATTGACTGGCATTTTCGCAATGGAAACCCTCGCAATTTTCGCTAATAGAGCAGTAAGACTTTTCGGCACTGATCGCACAATCGCTCCACTGAAGATCAACCCCAAGAAAGACTCGAGTTGAGTCGAGGGGGTACGGGGTTCTTGGCTCCCTCCTCGAAGCAGGGTGGATACCGACCTAAAAGTTGAAATTCTGATATGCCGTGGACGAGGCATACCAGCTAAGATCTGATGCAGGAGGTCTGAAGAAAGTCGTTTATTCAATCACCATCACCAACACCAACACGGATTCACGGATTTCACAATACTTAATTTAACAAATTTTTTACAATTTTCATGAACACCAACACCACCGACACTAGAACCAACATCATCGGCAACACCACCAGCACTAGTACCAACACCACCACCACAACCAACACCACCATCACCTTCTTCTCCTTCTCCTTCTTCTTCTTCTTCTTTGTCTTCTTCTTCTTCCTCTTGGAAAGGCAATCTGCACTGAACCAGTGATCCGATGCTGATTAAACTGGCTGAACATCTTTTGTTCGGTCCATGTTGTCTGGGTCATTCGATCAAAAAAAATGTTGAGGTGTCTGAACGTCAAATTCACGAATTGGAATCCCGATTTCTTATGCGTTAAACTTATCTGTTGCTGATATGTTTGTTAGGCAGCAAATCTGAGAAATAGCTCACTTCGGCCTCACATGTCATCGTCTCACATGTCACATATGAACTGAGGCTGGGCGTACTGAAAATATATTCAGGCCGATTCAGTTTCCTAAAGTTGCTGTTTTGATGGAATTGTAAAAATTGAAAAATGCCCAAATTACAATACTCACCATAGTGTCTGGATGGCTTGTAATCGTCGTCGAGAAAGGTGTAAAAGCGTTTATTAACAGGTGCGACGTGTGAAAGACACAATAAGCACTGAGATGTTCATAATATGAACAAACAGTTACAACAGGAAAAGGGAGCATTCTACTGTGCATCTCAAGAGGTACAGTGGTGGGAATTATATTGAAACGTCGACCTCGGCGGAACAAGATGTCTCCATTGAGAGTCTTGCTCACATTACGCGAAATTCTCAATTTCAGTTACGTTCAAGTAAACTTTTAATTTCTGGCTCAATAAAATGCGTGGTCGATCTTTAGGTGTGGCGGTTTTTATATAAAATTCGAACCAATGTACCAGGGTACTCATATACACCCAAATGAAGAATTCTCCATTATTGGCAATTTCAAATTGCATAGCTTGAAACTCACTGGTACACATCTATTGTAATGGGAAACTATACCTATCTATTGAGTGAAAAGAAAGCATGCCTTGAACCGATTTTTGCTCTTTCGGCAACTAGACTTTTACTGTTGGAGTTGAACGTATCGTGATTTGAAAATGTCGGATGAATACACGTATTCTTCCAGAGAAGCTTTCCCGCGTCCGAGGGTCGAAGGCTTGGAAGCTATCTAATAATTCGAAGCATTACGGAAGATTTTCCGCCTTATGTGAACCCTCGGATCGCACATGCGAGTCATAGCGAACAATACATCTTCGTTACGAAAGGTTCTTCTGAGTGCTGAATTTCGGAAACAATTAGAAGCGAAGGAATTGATGTGCTGCGATGTAGTGACGTTCACAACTTCTGTTACCAGCAACAACAACAGGAGATTTGCTCTTATGGGAGTTGAAAATTTCCTCGGGTATACAGGAAAGTTTCTTCTCGATGTTCGCACAAACAGACAGACGGGTCCTGTCTATGTTCGTCAAACTGGAAACATCGGTGTCCTTATTTCGCATCAGCGATCACCGTCCTTTACAAACATACAAGCCCCCCTATCCCTGATCTTTGAAACATCGGAAACGATTTTCTCGTGCGTTGTTATCCCGAAAAGAGACATTTGGCATAAAGCAAACCTGAAGAGCCAACAACTGTTTCATTCAGGATTGCCAATATGGGTCCTCGTGCAGGAAGTGCAGTGCTCGCACAATAACTTCATATTTGCCTTCAGGGTCGCCTGAATGGTTCCGAAAGGGCTCATCAGGATCCGAATTTCTTATAGAGTGGGTTACGTTCTTAAGAATGAGTGGAAGATAAGTCTAATGAATGGACCGGACCTCCTTTCAGACCCTAGGGTTATACCTGTTCAAGTTGATCACTGTTTAACGAGAGATTTATATTTAAGGCCCAAAAAAAGTCCCGCTACCTACCTGTTTGGAAAAAATCGGTGAGAAGGTTCCCTCCTGCGAGGGAAGGATATTCGGGCAATGAATGAACCGGCCACGTTCATTCTGATTTATGCTCCTAAGCCGGCGGACAGAAAAAATCTCCTAATTCGCACCAGGTGAATCGTGTCTCTTAAATAGTTTCTCCACCCTGATCAATACTATCACTGTATCGAATTTATGAGCATTATCACGTTTCAGGACATCAATTCAGCAATGGTCTATAATTTTTTCTCAGGGGATAAATTCGTTGTTCAACAATTAGAAGATTAATTTATTTTTAAGGGACATGTGGATAGAAGCAGCAGGAGCTGAGACAGCCAGTTGATAATTATCAATTATAATTAGAGCAGCAGAAAAAAAAAAAAAACAAGAAAATCTAACGGACGACGTCCTAGACAAAATGTGAATTTGCTTCCTCCAATTAGTGGCGTGACAGCAGCATATCCAAGGTTCTGGATATGCTGCTGTCACAGAGCTAACTGTTGTAGGTGGTATACCACCTTATAGGGCTTCTAAAAAGTCAAGAAACCCAGACATTGTTTTGAGTACAGAGGGTAAAATGTAGAAATGTCCAATTTAGTGGTGCAGTGCCGCAAACAGAGCAATGTTCAAGAACGTACAACAGTGCGCATGAATGTTCATGATCGGGGGCACCTCCAGATCGTTATGGGATCGGCCTTCCGAGAACGGAACAGACCTTCTCCGGCATGAAAAGTCGATCGGGAGATCGGACGATTATGGGAGATGGTGATATTATTACTTAGATTTAGGAGAGGAGCAACTATTGAATTTTCAAATGCCATTGTCTCGAGGTCTACGTTTCGTGGCAAGTGTTCGAGTGAGCGGGCTTTCCATTTATCGGCGACCCCCCCCCACTCCCACTCGCGGTACCTCTGCTAACCTTCCGCTGTCACCTTCGTCCTGTCGGGCGCTGTCGCCTTTTCCTTCACAACAACGGCTAGTTTCAATAAAAGGTGAAAAGGGAAAACTCCAAGTTTGGGGGTGGTTGAGGATGATGGGGTTCTCTTTTCAACTGTACCAATGGGAAACCCCACTCGGCGGCACGGGCTGTCCCTTCATCCTTCAGGAACCTCCGTCCTCCTCCTTCGGGACGACACAAAAGGGCGGCACAAAAGGGCGGCCGTCTCCGGACGAGGGCGGCGGCGGTGGGACAACAGGAGAAAACTCGATGAAAGGGTTAAAAAGGAAGAAAGAGAAGCGGTAAAAGGCTGAAGGCGGCGCTGAAGAAGTGAAGTTGAAGATAAAGGTGAAGGAAGATGGAAGGCCGCCCTGCTGCTGCTGATGCTGAAGGATGGAGGTGGCAGGACTCTATGGCTTGTTCACACTAAACGTGACGTTTCATTGAAATTGATGGTCGCAAAGTTGATATTCTTCTTCAAAGCGATCCACCTGTGGTTGCTGAAGAAAATTTTATTATTCCCCGACGCAAGAAATTTTCGGTCGTACTTATTGTGTTTTTGGTCTCTTTACGGCTGGACTCAATAACATTCCCTTGGCTTCAGCTTTAACGATGAAGAACTCACCAAATTTAGGGTTGGTTGGATAGCATGACTTGACTCATCTGCAGTGTCAGTATTGGAAAAATTTTCAGTGGTGGTAATAGGTGCCTATTTAGTTATAGTGGCTGTTTTTTACCAATGTCATCCAGAGTAATAATGGTGTTCTAGCTTCTAGGATCAAATAAAAGGAACGATCGTACTATCCCTTCATTACTTACAATTCAAAATCGAAGGAACTATTCCCGAAGAAACGTGTAAACCTGTCAATCTTTCAGGGTATATCACTAATCCGAGCACGTATACCTCTTGTTACTGAAATTGCATGGCGAAGATAATGTCTGAAATCAGCTGATCTACTTTTATACTTTTAACTTCGTCAGCCTAACGGAGGAGTCAGAACTCAGCTGCCTTGCGTTCTAGAGGCCCCGCTCAGTGTGAACCGAACGTAAAAGTGGAATTGGCCGCGGGGGCAGTGGGGGCTTTGCCCCTCTTTCTTCGCCTTTTCTTGCGGCACAGTCGGGCCCTTTATCCGAGCTAGCCATTATCATGTGAAAAGTACCTCAGCCCTTGTCACCCCCACTCTTTCGATCCCATTCAAAGTTCCTTGTTGTCCACTCTCTTTCACTTTTCTCTTTTCTCCTTTTCTTACTACAATGACGGAGAAGTGGGCGTGGGCCAATCATAACAGAACAGCTACTTCTCCATGTCTTCCACTCAGCAGGACCCCGGGGCCCCCAAGGTTTTCCCCGAGCCACCCCGACAGCCAATATTGTTTCGCTCTTTTCTCTCTTTAGTTAAAGTTGAAACTCACTTTGTGCCTTTTGTCAGTATTATTAACACTTTCAATCATTTCAATCTCGGGTGTCTAAGCCTTTCTCTTCAAATGGTTCACGGTCCAAACTTGTAGTCATTTTAAGAATTTATTCAAAACCGACCGCGAGTCAAGTGGCGATTGTGAATGGGCCAGCTTCATGACTTTCCAACGAAAAATTCCGAAGTTCCGAAAAATTAATATACTTGCAGGTAGGCAAAAGGGAATTTACATATCCATATATCAGGCCAAAAACATGGGCGCATATTTATGAGATTTCTAAGAGATCCTTTGGCAGGAGTCAGCTGGTATTCTGAGTACCAGCACTGCCACCCCTATATTCATCAAATGGACCAAATATTAGGACCAAAAACATAATCTTATTAGGACCAAATATTCGAGTTTTCCATCACCAGAAAAACACATGAAGGATTGGCCCAATAAACACAATACAAGCATGTAACCTCAGGTCCTTTGGTTTCTTTTTGTGGTCCTTTTTGAAGAGAAGATCCTGAAATTTTTGACCTGTGAACTTATCTTTCTCCTGAAAACTCAACCTCCTTAATTTTGATGGCTTATCGTGTCCCATTTCATTTGACACATCTGATTTTGAGAAATTCAATTCAATAAAAATGTTCCTAATTTTGTGTTTCAGACGACAATGAATTACGTAGACTTTATAAGTTTTTATGCTTACTGTAAACAGTTTATCAGACAGTAAATTATTAACATTGACATTATTCCGACATTTGTCCGCATTCTTGACTATAGTATCCCTGGATGGTTAGAAACAACCCACCAAATTTGCAAAAGTCCGGAATTTTCGCATGCTAGAATTTCCATCACCAGATGACTGGACTGATAGAATTTCCCGTTCGAATGTAACCTCGAAGATGCTATAATCATAGGTCCGACGGTAGATCAAAATTCTCCTCAAACCTGAGTCAGGGTAAAGGGGTGTTTGCTCGCCAAATATTTGGAAACGCTCGCCGAACGTTTTGGTAGATTTCTCCCGGAGAATATTCTCTCGGAAGGGTCTGGAATTTGAGCCGACCGCAGCCGCATGAGGGCGCGCACATTCCAAGGAATTGTGCCATGTATACATATTGTATATATACGTACACACATATAATGTATCCCATAGAATGGCCATTGTGTGCATTATAAATCGGGAAACGAGAGGAAAACGGAACGTGGGAGTTTGGAGGGATCGTTAAAGCATTGCAGAAAAAGGGATTTTCCCCGGGATTTTCTTCTTTTTTCCTCGGAAATATACAGGACGTAAGGAGGAGAATGGGGAAAAGCGAGGGCATACTAATGCCCTTTCACCGCTTTGTACCCTTCTTCTCTCGTTCTACCGCATTTCCAGTTTTCCCTATACAACCCGAACGCAAATCCCTATTTGTGTATATCAAATGGGACATTTTTCTCCGTCTTTTCAAGAAGGGAGACCCGGGACCATCATCTCCACTTCTCCATTTCCTGCCTCGTGTGCCGGCTGCCGAGGTACGTCGTGTGTGACTGGTAGGGTACGGTATAGGGTTCCGCACAATAGAAAACGCTGTTATATTTTATCGGTAGTTTACTATGTTCGATTCTGCTGGAGTCCAAAAAGCGGCCTTTTGAATCCACACACTCCACAGTCCAACTATATAGGGTTTCCCGAGGCACAATGGGATTTGCATACGAGCAGGGGGGCTCTGTACTTGGCGTTTTTCGTTACTAAATATCCCAAACCCTGTTTCCTTTTTGGAAGCTTTATTCGCTGGGGGAAAAAGTCTCGCGTGCGCGCTTTCAATGGTCCTGGTTTCGAATCCGTGGAAGTTGTCTTTCGGAAAAACGTTTTTCCACTGGCTGATAACTCATATCAGCTACTTCCAGATTTTCTCCGATAGGTTTAAAAAGGAAATTCATCGTTTTTCTCAAATTAAGAGGCATTTTTCAATCAAATCCACGAGATTTGAGGCGTGCGCGCATTCTGGGGAGTAAACACCTCGATGCTAACAAAAAAACCATAACATACAATACTTCCATATTTTGATACGTGATTTTTTTTACACAATTTGATCATAATATGTCATATTCAACATACCATGAATACTTCTGAAGCTGTGTAGGTCAAAAATATCAAACCAGTGGTGCGTAGATAACACACAATACTTCCATATTTTGAAACGTAAAATTGAGACGCAATTTGATCATATTTTAACTGCTTTTAAGGGTGTTTAGGCCAAAAATATCGAAAAATTCACTATTAAAATTTTAAAATTCGCCCAAAATGAAAAAACGCCACATTTTTGGAATGTAAAAAATATCCACATATTCTGCAAGGTAAAACAAAGATTTTAAGACCAAGAACGCTCAAATCGGTTCATTTTTGTGGCCGGAAAAAAATAAAATAGAAAACACTAAAAATGCAAATATATCGGAAGTACTGTGCGTTATACAAATTCCGATTAAACAGGGAGTTAGGTCTTGCCGAGACAAACATTTCAGTTCAAGAAATTTGAAAAAAGGTTGAGAAATGAGGGAGTTATGGCCATTTTTGTAAATGACCACAGACGGACAGACGGACAGACGGACACACGGACACACGGACAGACGGACACACGGACACACAGACACTTGTTCAGGAAGTGATTCTGAGTAAATGTGTATAAGAAAAAGTTTTTTCTGAAGCTCCGTTCCGATTCTCGATTTTAGGACGATCACAATACTTCCATTTACTCTGTAAATATGGAAGTAAAAACTCACTTTGCAAATTTTAAAACTCGCCTAAAATCAAAATACGTCTAGCTATCGGAGCATAAAAATATTCACGTATCCTGAAATGTAAAACAAAGATTCCAAGACCAAGAACGCTTAAATCGGCTCATTTTTGTGACCAGGAAAAAAGTAAAATAGAAAACCCCAAATATGCAAACATATCGAAAGTACCGTGAGTTATTCAAATTCCGATTAAACAGGGTGATAGGTCTTACTGAGACAAACATCCCCGTTCGAGAAATTTGAAAATAGGTTAAGAATTGAGGGAGCTATGTCCATTTTTGTAAATGACCACAGACGGACAGACTGACACCCAACCACTCGTTCAGGATTCTGAGTAAAGGCGTATTATTGATGGTTTTTCTGAAGCTCCGATCCGATTTTTGATTTTAAGACGATTACAATACTTCCATTTACTTCATTACTATGGAAGAAAAAGGCAATAAAATTGATAATTTTAAACGAGCTCCAGAAGAATCGACTGTCCATATTGCGATGGCCCATTTTTGTAATAAAACTCTAAAGTTGCGAACCTCAAATCAAAGTAAACTTATTTTTTGCTTGTTTTTCGAATTTGGTCTTTGGCTACTTAGAATGATTTACTTGGAATCTGACTGATGATAGGAAATTTGGTGATTAAAGTGTCAAGTTATTAGGGTCTGATGACAGTGAGAAAGAGGGAGCGACTGGAAAGTGCGAAGGGGTAGGTACGATTCTGCATCATCCGCTGAGCTGCTGCTGCTGCTGATGCTGATGCTACTGCTGTATGAGGAAAGGAATCGCGCTATTGTGAAGGACTGAAGCTCTTCCATCCCTTCACTGTTATACGCGCCTTGTGAAGGATTGAGGCCGCTCTGAAGGGATCCCGTTGTCAACATCACAATACACTCGGCGGCGAGGCTCTTCCTCAATTCCTCAACCTCCCCGCATTTTCCCTATTCTCCATCTATTTTCCCGCTTTCCCCCGTTTTCTCCCTGCGGATCGATCCGGAACTTCTGTCTCGTTCTAGCGCTCGGCCGACGTCATCGCGTTTTCTCACTCTAAACGACAAGCTCAAACTTCCTCTCGTCCTATTCCAATACGGAGACAGTATTGTGCTGTGTAGTCGGAGCTTCGTATTCCTCAATAGTCGGCAGGAACTGACTACCTCTTTCCCATTAAAGGCCTATCCCTGTTCCATTTGTAAATGAATTCCCTTGGAAACACTTTGAGGGTGCCAGCGCCTGCCCCTTGTCTGCCGTGATTCGTCGTCTGTTCAATCTACAGTCTTCAGACCGTACAGATATGGCTCTTTTCTGTTGTTTCCTTCGTCATCACGTTTTTCTCGAATGCCCAGCGACTGTATGACATCCTTGCGAGAATAGTGTTACAACTCGAAAATACTCTTCTTTTAGAAGGGAGTTATTTTCAGCTCGAATTCATTCCGTAACATTAAATATCCTTTAACAATCAGTTTTGAACCCTCTTTTAATCTGCATGGCTGTTCAATAATTAATAGATAATCACAAAAAGTGCAATTTGCCGAGTTCGAACTGTGTTCATGATTCATTCAGGCACACATTTGTTAATGTGCATAGTTGTATTTGTAATTAATACGTAGAGTTGTTGCTCTTCGGCTGCATGAATTTTGACACAACACTTTATCGAAAAATAAATCTATAATCTCATTTTGAATTAAAATCCTTTGTGGATCTACTTGCAATTTTGATCGTCAATAACGCGGCAGCTCAAAATAATACGCTATCAATTGATCATTACATTCATTAATACATTACTCGACAGAAAACATCATCAAAGTGCCATCCGAAATACGATCGTAACTCTAACCTAACTTGGAACGCCTCGTAACTTAACTTAAAATGCTTCTTAGAGATCAATCGAGCTTTTTTTCTGAATCCAACCCATCAAAATTGACTATTTTCAAATCTTTGTTTTATCTTGCAGAATGCTTGGACACTGTTTATAGTACGATAACTAGTCGAATTTTGATTTTTGGCGTGTTTTAAAAGATGCATCGTGAGTTTTTCGATATTTTTGACCTATACAGCTTCAAAATTAGTCCAAGTATAATCAAATTGGGTCAAAAATGTAAGTATCGAAATATGGAAGTATGGAAGGATGGCGTGTTATCTACCCGCCACTGGTTTTCAGGGCATTAGGCTAGATGCCTCAGGGGTGCTCTCATGTCACAACAATGGGATTTTTTCAAAAAACAAAAAAATTTGACTTTTCAGAACTGAAGGGTTCTTTTCGTCCTACGACGCAAAAGTTGACCCTACGGAGGTGGACTGCTTCAACTTTATTGAGGAGCGATGCTGACGCGCCCCCATATTTATGGTGGAACCAGGAAGCTGGACCTTACCGATACTGCTCATCTGGAATTCGGACACTGCGTTGCACCTTATGGGAATGTCCTTTGTGTCTTACTATAAGGGCACTTATTAAGGAAGTGTAGCAATATGCACTAGAACTAGGTACGCACCTATTTATTGGAGTGGCTCGCCATCTGAGAAGTTCTGGACCTAACACCAATAAGTATATCGTCGATGAAACGGCAACATGCTATACCTAACTCAATTTTTGGCCAATTTGAGTTAGACCTTGTTAATATGGTAAAACAATGCTGTGGATCCATGACCGTGGCCAGAATTGCAAAAGAACAGAAGCCAACACTGCTGTGGCCAGTTTTTTCAAAATTCTACAAACATGGGGTTAAGGAAATGCATTGCTGTGATTGGTAGAGGTGGTGTTGGGGTTGAACCAAATTAATTTCATTGGCGTTTCCAAGCCACGTTCCCATGTTCATTTTTCTCAATTGGCCAGCAATGAAAACAGTTTCTTGGGTCTCCTGAAAAGTCGGAAAAACTGAGTTATCTCATGTTGCTGTTTAAGCGACGATATTATACCATAACTTGCTATGTTAAGGGCCGCGTTATCAATAGTCAGTTATCCAAAAACGCATAGCTAAGCACCAGGCCACTAATTTCAGGGTGATTTTTGGGTGGATGCGCATAGGCTGTGTCTCCGAGAAATTTGTAGCCAAGAGATTAGCTATGATTTTTTGGATAATCGACTATTGACAAAGCGGCTCTAAGGCCCGGTTTATTGACAAAATTTATCCATCCGATATCCTAAGAAGCACTCGATAAACATTTCCAACGAGATTTTCACATTTGAATTTGATGTTGATAACACCGAGGTGAATTTTATCCGAAGCTTCCTTGGATATCGGATTGATAAATTTTGTCAATAAACTGGGCCTAAGACAATTTTACATTTTTTAATGAAAACCCTTTAGAGGTTGGTGCACAAACGATACGAATGCTCTTTTATTTCAATCCAACGAAAATTCAAACCGAATTAAATGGGACGGGGACTGTTAAAGTGGAAAAAGGGTCCGCACAAGAAGGGGGTCAGATAGAGTGGCTTGGGCTCGGCCTCTAATTACCATGCCACGCGACGACACTCCCGACGATGAACGCGAAGCACGTGACTTCACCAGAGAATTCACTTAGTTTGATTAAAGAAACCCATGACCCCGCATTGGAATTGAAGTTTTATGTCGCCGGAGAGAAAACGGAAAACAGGAGCACCTTCGTCGAGCACCCCTTTGGGGTCGATGTCGCTTTCTAATGGCCACATCCTTCCCCAACTGTGGATAGTTGCGTTTCAATGCATCTTTTGGGACTGGAATGAGAGGAAGCCCTTTGTTTTATGAATGTTTTTCTTTTAAAGTTTTAGAGCCGGTTTATCAATTTATTAAAAGCTATAGTTACCCAAGGACACTAAATTTTGCCTAGGACATATTTTCATTAACTGCCGCGCTGAAAATTTCTTGGACATTAGCTAAGGTAAGCGTCCATGGATAAATCTAGCTTGAATTGAAGACCTTGAAGAGACCTGGAGAGCTAAAGAAAAGGAAGGGGGGCCAGGATTGAGGAAACTCAAAAATCAAAAATGAGCGGTTCACAAAGGAAGGACTCATCCTCAGTTGAGTTTCCGGGGAGATTATGATTTACCATTTTTACTTCCATATTTTACAGAGTAATGTAAAATATTGTAATAATTACAATAAGACAATTGAAGAGTTTTCCTTCAAAAGTGTATATCGACGGCGAAGTGGTGAGATCTCGTATCTCAAATTTCGTACCTGCACGTGCACATGAGAGATGTCATGGAAATTCAATGTGGTTACATAGGGTACCATAGGAATAGTGGCGGTCTTAACAAAATGGAGATACGAGGTCTCACCACATCGCCGTCGATATACTTTCGAGTTTTTTCGATATCGACTTCGTTTTTTCGATTTTCGATTGCTTATAGGTACCAAAACTCCTATGAATCGAAATCGAAAAACGAAATCGATACCGACAAAACTCTCTGTTTAATCTAAATTTGGATAGCTCACAGTATTTCCGATATATTTGCTTTTTTAGAGTTTTCTATTTTATTTTTTCCGGCCACAAAAATGAACCGGTTCGAGCGTTTTTGGTCTTAAAATCTTTGTTTTACCTTGCAGAATATGTGGATATTTTTTATATTCCGATAATCTGGCGTATTTCTATTTCAGGCGAATTTTAAAATTTGCATAGTGAGTTTTTCGATATTTTTGGCCTAAACGCCCTTGAAAACAGTCAAAACATAATCAAATTGTGTCAAAAATGTACTTATCAAAATATGGAAGTATTTTGTGTTATCTACGTACCACTGGTTTTATTTCTGCTGAATTTTAAAATTAAAAAAATGTATCTACAAATTCAATTATAATTATTTCTGCTGAATTTCATAATTAAAATTATTTAACTATTCAAATGCTGGAAATTTAAGTCTAATATTTCTTGAAAGACCGTATTGTGGGTACCTACACCAGCAATACAATGCTACGTGCCATGCTGGTGTCGGATGGAGTTGGCTCCCTATTCCTACGAGACCCAATGTAATCAGCGGCTTTTCACCACACGTTTGTTTTGTGGATGAGGTTCGACTTGGGTTGTTCATTATTTTTGTCTCCCGTATAACCGCTTCCCTCCGCCCGTTCGGTGTTGATGATCTGCAAAATGAACCGGAGGGATTGTCTGCACTGGGGTAGAGGTCCTTTTAAAGGACTCGGAAAAATACGCGGACAAAAAACCATCCTCGACAGCAGCGCTCTCCTGGGACTCTGGAATTGGTGAGTGGGTGGAGCCGGGGTTCATCTCGAGGGGATTGCTTTAGGGTAAGACAATGGAGTTGCTCGACCCATCCTGTTCTATTCTATCCTGTTTCTACTCCCGCAGGACCCGACACGACACAACTCGAGTATAAACACTATAGAGACTGTATAGAGGAGAGACTTGCCCCTGTGGAGTAGCAGAACAACCTACAACGGCTCACCTCTCAATGGCAGGGACAGTGGGGGATGCCATGGAGTCGAGGACCTGCCTCCATTGTTCGATCTTAATAATCTCGGCCTAGCAGGAATTGATTCAATTGAATTTTATCCCAGGAGAGGATCTAACACTTCGCCGATAGCAACAACAACGAGACCTCTCTACTTCTTGTTCTGCTTGTGCAGGAACAGACCTGAGGTTGTTGTCCATCCTGCGCCAGTCTCATCCAGGCTCTTTCGATCGACTTTCCATTCATCCTTTCCATTCCAGGGAGGCTGATAACTTTTTTCTTCCCATCTGTAGGTGCATTCACATGGCGAACGTATGGCGACCGAAATCCCTCCGGTGGATGTTACCTCAAAGGATCAGACGCTTTTTTGGTGGTTCTCCGAAGGTAGGGAAATTTGTGTCCCGAACTTTTTGAGGCCAAATTGCATTAAATTTGGGTTTTAGGACACAATATGAATATTCTTCGTAACTGTTTCAAGAATAATCATGCTAGAAGATGTTGAGGATTATGATGAGACAAAACAATTGGGTAAAAATCGAAAATTTGAAACTTGAGAAAATGGAAGTCAAATTACCTACTTTTGGAGAATTTTGGAGTATGAGTAGGATTTTCCGTCATTTTGGAGGTATAAAGCATCCATATCTTAAATTTCAAAAATAAGCACTAACCTCGAAAACAGCTGAGTTGGTGTGGTGGTATGGTTGGCGGTTTTGAGTATCTCATTTTTAGTGTTTTCTATTTTATTTTTTTCCGGCCACAAAAATGAACCGATTTGAGCGTTCTTGGTCTTAAAATCTTTGTTTTACCTTGCAAAATATGTGGATATTTTTTATATTCCGATAACTTGGTGTATTTTCATTTTAGGCGAGTTTTAAAATTTGCATTGTGAGTTTTTTTATTTTTTTGACCTAAAACACCCTCAAAAGCAGTCGAAATATGATCAAATTGCGGCAAAAATGTAAATATACTTCCAAGATAAACGCTCTTTAAATATTTTTCGTTTTTCTATTATATCGTTTTTTGGCCCCAAAAATAGATAAAAGGATCATGATTCTTGGAGCGATCGATAGGTCCTGATGAGTTGATTCTTTCGGTACCGAAATCTCAAAATTGATATTTTGGGACATATGCCCTTCATGCTTTAAGGTATCGATACGCACCACTGGCGGATCCGGGTGAGTGTGAACCTTCCGTAACTGTGTTGTTTAGCATCGTGAAAATCCCTAGGGTCATTGCGTTAATCTTGCAACTACCCTTAACGCTTACCCTGTTTCCTCGGCCACTCCGTCTTCCGGGATCACATCCTTCCTTCGATACTTCATCTTGTCCTCTCATTCTTTCAGGGACCTGTAGGTAGGGAGACAATTACAGTCTATTGTTGACGCGTAATCAATCTTTTCAGTAGATCATTTCCCTAGCCTTATCTCCGTGTTCTCAAAAATGTTAGTGAAGGGGATATCTTCAACTGACTTCGAAAAGGATGTTACTTCAGTTGACTTGTCATAGGAATTCTGTTTGCCGCTTCTGGTTCATTTTGGTACATTATTTCCAGAAATAATGTACCTATGTAATTGTTCAAGAAAATTTTTTTTACAACACCCCCTGAAAATTTGTTCTTTCACGTTTCAGAGGTTCTAGAACAAGAATCTGCAATAAAAATTTTTTGTCCGTCCGCCGTACGCCGTACGCCGTACGCCGTACGCCGTACGCCGTACGCCGTCAGCAGCAAAACGCATAGAAGGAGTGGTCCGATTTCAAAAAAAAAAAAACGAGCGTTTAGCAAATTTTCCTGTGACGTGCACCTCCTATAAGGGAATCCTCTGAATCAACTCTAGACTACTCAAAAACGATCAAATGTAAAAAAAGTCATGATCTCAAAAACAGTTTTTTTGGGTTTTCGACCCCTTAAAATTTTTTGATCGGATTCCCCTGACAATATGCCTCAAGTTGGAGCAAAACACAACTTTTAGGACCAACCGCACCAAAATCGGATCAGCGGTTCGATACGAAGTGGACGGACGAAATTTTGGCCAAAAATTTCGTCCAGCCACTTCGTATTGAAATACTGATCCGATTTTGACTAAATTAGTCTTGAAAGTTGTGGTTTGCTCCAACTTGAGGCATATTGTCCGGGCAATCCGATCGGAGAAGGTTAACGGGTCCAATTCGGCATAATTAGGGTATATTTTTGAAAAGACACAAAATCTCAATTTTGAAGGTGATGCCGTGGGTTTAGAATTTTTTGATTATTTTTCCCGGGTTTCTCGCTTGATTTACCATAAGATAGGGTGGTTTTTCCGAAAAAAATTCGAAAATTTTGTTTTTGAATCGGTTTGGCTTGAATTTCTTAATGCGATTTCTGCGTTTTCGCGTTTTTGGCAATTCGAGGGAGTCCTACTGAACCGATTTTGAATTTTTTGAGCTCGTTGGATTCCTTGAAGGTTTTTACACATTTTTCACTCCCTATAAGTCAAAATTGATTGGGGTTTAGTAATCAAAAACTGGTTTAAAGACTAATTTTTGACCTAAACAAAAACTATTTTTTTGACCCTTTAAAAAAAATGTTAAAATTCCAAAAAAAATATTTTTGAGTAGGTTTTGGGCAGGTACATGACACAAAAAATTTGCAATTTTCTACAACTCTCCAGGACTAAGAAAAATGAAAAAAACCGATTTCAGCTGGAAAATCCAAGGTCCTAGCCTAGGAAAAATTTCAAAAAAATGATGGATTTGACTTCGGGGTTTTTTGGCGGGAATCTTTAGATATTGACTATGAAACATGAAATTTGGCATTTTTTCGAGATTTTGGTCAACAGGGTCAATTTTGGGGGCAGTGACACTGCTGAAATTGCGGTTTTGCAGTTTTCTTGGGTTCACGGCACATGTTCCAATCGGTTCAAGGCGTGAGGAATACGAAATGGCGGCTGTAACATTCCCACCCTTGATCTTGGTAGGGTGGGGAAGTAGGGGACTTCCCCTACCCCTACCGGCTCTTTCGTCGTCTATTGGCTCAGATTTATTAGAAACTGAAAGTGTGAAGCTGGGATTGGACAGCTTATGTTAATGGGGCGGATCTTGATAACAGTTGTCACCTGTTAACGCGGTTAACAAAATGGCTGCCTTCTTGCCGCCAGGCCTCAGGAAATATTTCTTTGAAAGCAGCCGCCAGGTATTTTCTTTTTATACCTACCTATTTATTATCATTGTGAAAACGTACCTTTTCGGCATAATTGAATTCACGATTGACCATTACTCCACAAATGATATGATGATAAACCGACCTACTCCAACTATTTGAACTTTATTTTCTGAGGTACCCAGACAAATAATGTACCCATGTCACTAATCTACTTAGCAGCGTTTTCTTAAGAAATGAAACCTTTTTTTTGGTATGCCTGTTCCGCCTTCCCGCTGGCAATTTCGATCCAATGTCAAAAATTCCTTCTCTGCGGTGTCGAGGAAGTCTGTCATTTTATGTACCAATCTTTGCATTGGAGGTCCTTGGATAATCAGTTGATTAAGTGAATTGATAAAACGGCCCTTAGTTTGATTTCTCGGATGTTCTACTTTCTTTTTCCTTGCGTTTTGACCATTTGTTCGTTGTGATGTGTTAAATAAGTAAATGAATGAGCAAGTAATATAAGTAATTTTTAATTGCATATTATGTTTGTCTGTAACTAGCGAAGCTTTGAGGTTAATCTTCGAAATATCCGGACGTACATTCTCGGTTCGATCACTCTGTTAAGCAGAACTCTGTTACTCATCTGTAGGAGCGATTCTGTAACTCACCGGCAGCAGCGGTTCTGTAACTCATCTGCAGCCTGTGCGATGTCCGACCTCGATCTCCGCCGCCGCGCCTCGTCACTAGGCCGCAGGTTACCCGCCGTTCGGTGGACAAGGGCGGCAACAAGAGTTGACACCAACTTGTCCGGCTATTGTCGCGTCGGCGGCCCGCGGGACAAAAGCCGTTTCCTGCCCGTGACAATGACGGCCGTTCCTCGCCGCCCCGTCCGCCGAGCCGGTTCCTGGTCTCATTGCCGCCTCCTTTGTATTTCAGAAGCCACCGGCGAGCGCCAACGCCCTTTGTCTCCCGGTCGTGATATTAGATTACAAACAATGATCAATCTCTCTTTTCCGAGCTAACTCTTCCCATTCACCGTGGCAATGTCCATCGCGGAACTGGCGCCATATCTCATTACCTGGCCGGCGTGTCATCCTTGCAATATCTCGAACGCAACTGCGGCAACTGCGAAGATTCCTCGTTACCAATGTTACCATAATATGGTTATAATATAACCATATTATGGTAACATTATCATATTATGATAATATGGAATGTATTATAGAATAGAATATGGAATATATTATAATATATTATAGAATTTAGAATATTATTATATATTATTATTTATATTATCATTATTATATTGATGTATATATTTTTTATAGAATATTATTCTTCTCAGAATGGTTTCCAAAATTATTTACCTTTCTTCTGAATGAAACAGCGGTGCGTCGATAACACGCAGCACTTCCATATTTTAATACGTTAATTTTTGACACAATTTGATTACATTTAGACTACGTTTATGTCAAAAATATTAAAAAAACGCTACAAACAGGGGTTAAAATCGGCCATACTCAAGCCGATTGCTGTGGGGGGGGGGAAGAAAACACATCGCTGTGATTGGTCGAGGTGGAGTCGGCATTGAACCCAATAAATTTGATTGGGGTTTCCAAGCCACGTTCCTATGTTCATCCCCACTCTGGCAGCCTGCAATCCGATGAATTGCTTGATTGCTTGACATTTTGAAATTGAAATTGCTTGAAATTGAAATTGAAACTTACTTATGTTTTAACAGTGTTTAAAAACACTTGTCAATAATTTTATTATTTTTATTATAATTATATTTTATTCTATAATTAGTTGTATTATCAAATATTATTAAGTTTTTTCTGGAGCTCCGTTCCGATACTCGATTTTCGGAAGATTCCGACATTTCCATTTACTCTGTAAATATGGAAGTAAAAACGACCAACAAATAGGTACTTACATTCCGTGCAACTCCAATTTGGCAAACTTGTATAACTAAAATATTATTTTATATTATTTTATTATATATATTATTATATAATTTTTATATTATTTATTTTAATTTAGGAGCAGAGGAGTACAGTATCAAATCAGATTCACGATCACAGCATGAATTTATTGAGTAGGTATCAATTATTAACGATAATAAACGTGAACTAAGAATTGCGAAAATGGTTCACATTCTCTTCCACGATCAGTACATAATTCAATCACAACGATTTTTCGAATTTTAACGAGCAACAAAACAATGAAAATAGAGAACCGATAACGTTCGAAATTTTGATGAAATTTTCGATCTTCTAGTTGGAAGGGAAATGGTAGCTATTATGAATATCCATGCATCATGAATGTTCACCCATTATTAATATACGTAATCATGATGGATATCCGTGCACTATGAATATCAACGCATGATGAATATCAACGCATGATAAATATCAATACCTATGGAAGTAAAACTAATTGGAATCCATAAAAAAAATTTGTACCTATAATCAAAAATCGCATCCATGGAGGAAAATGGGAGGATAACAAAAACGTACCAGAAGTCGACATGAAGTGAAGGGTTTCGAGTATGAGAAAATATTCGAGTATTTACATGAGATAAAGGCACTAAAACAAAAGTAAAATATTCGAAACCGCAAACACAAATTACGATAATTGGTACGCAACTGAGATGAGTTGAAAATATTGTAAATCATGACCGGGAAGTGTAGGATCATCGGTAGAGCTATAATAGTCAGCATGATAATAATTATGATGACGTAGTCTTTCAAAGGAACTGAAGGAATTGAGATTATTCGAAAATTGAAGGTGCAGAACTCTGAATGGATTTGTGACTGAATTTTAATTAATCAGTAGGCATGGAGGATGAAAACGTTGATAAATCTAAATATCTCATTGATATTTTTTCAAAATTTGAAAATATTCAATAATAAAATTAACATTAATATTTAATATTAAATATTCACTATTTAATATTGAAATTTCACAGATGATAATTTCTGGAATATCTTTACAAAATTGAAAAATATTTAATATTAAAATTAATATCAATATTAATATTTAAATTAAATATTAATTTAATATTTAAAAATTAAAAAAAAAAAAAAAAAAAAAATTTAAATTAAATATTCAATATCAAAATTTCACAGAGGATATTTCCAGTGAAATTCTATACGCAGCTACGTTTCAAATTTACCTCCCAAAAAGGAAATCAAAAACCGGCCTAGAACATAAAAATCGAAAATGATCAGGAACTCAATACTCTGACTATAAAAGCAAGACAAGCCCCAATAAAAAATACCGACTAACCAAAACTCGCGCCATGATTTAATTTCCTTTTCAGTTGAAATATATATTTTTACAATATTACAGGTATACATATACTAATTTACACTATCTATCTATTATAATACAAATTCGAGGAAACTACATTGTACCGTTTTTTAAGGAAGGCGTCAAAAAAAATTATTTCGCGTACCCTAAACTGTGGAATATATACTTACTTATTTACAAGTTTCTCAATAATTTGTACAATCTATCGGAAAAATTTCCACGGAAAACAGCCGCTGCAGGAGCTTAAATCGTTAAAATATTTAACCTATAAATTGTTACGCGAGTAATAAAGAGGCAAATAGACTGGAGAATATGTTGAGGAATTGTGTCTATTTAATGAAGCTTCGACTATGGTACAATTACAAATATTCCAGAATAAGTCTGTTCCATGAATACCTATTATTCATTTGTTGTTACTTTATCCTTTATCTGTTGGTGGGCTGCGTTGTGTCACGGTCAAAAGATGACGGTCAGAGGCCGCCTGAACTCTTGCGAAGCCGGATTGGCGCCGGGCGGTACGTAGCCGGGGTAGCCATGGAAACCGGGCGGGAACAATGACGGCGGGAATACGCCGCTTTGGTTATTGCTTGAAACGGTCGTCAGGTTGCTGGGCGACGCCGCGCCCGACGACGACGACGATGTCTCCGGAGGGTCGACTTTGTCGTTCTCCGCCGGCGACTGAGGTTCCTCTTTGGGCTCGAGGAGATTGACACCCGGGGGCGGAGGGTAGGACTTCAAATCCAGCGAAGTCGGGTGATGTCCGCTCCCTTGGCCGCCCTGGTACATGTCGGAGGGGTACAAGCTTTTGGCGGATTCGAAGTACTTGGTGAAGGCGCCCGGCTCCAAGTAATTGTACGGGCTCTTGTACTCGTCTTGCACGCCGTACTTCGGATCGGGAGCGTAGCCGCCGAAAGGTCCCACCGTGCCGGGGTAAGCGCCCCTGTACTTGTCAGCCATGGAGTACTTCATGGCCTCCATGGAATTGACCACCTGCGAACAAGGACACCGTAAAATGAAATAAAATCGTAAACAAGTCATAATAAACTTATAAATAAACCATTGTGCGTAGATAACACACAATACTTCCATATTTTGAAACGTAAAAGTCTGACAATTTGATCGTATTTTGCCTGCTTTTGAGGGTGTTTGGGTGAAACACATCAAAAAACTCCAAAAGTAAGTATATCACCTTCTGGAGTAAATCTCAACACGTTTGGTTAGCGACCTCTTCAAATATAAAAATTGTAACCAAAGACCCTATAATATATTTCACTATTGCTTGAGTTTGAAATATTTATTTATCCTCGGTAACTCACACTGCTGAAGCTGCTTGTAGGGGTGGATGACGTAATTATTGCTGACGTTGCCGTCTGCTGAGCCGCAGCCGCTGCTGCCGCCGCAAAACTGTAAGCGGCAGGGTTGTAGTAAGTTGGCATTTGCGCGGAGCCCATACCTGGAACAAAGTAAAATTTAACCATTAATAACCACTAAAATTCAACTTCGAAAACCGCGTCTTTGGCTGTATCACTGCCTTCGAAATTGACCCTGTTGACTAAAATCACGAAGAAACGATAAATTGCATGACTTTTAGTCAATTTCTAAATATTCGTACAAGAAAAAACCGAAATCAAATCCATCAATTTTTTTTTAATTTTTCCTAGGCTTACAGGTACCTTGGATTTTTCGTGTGGAATCGATTTTTTGCATTTTTCTTTTTTTTTAACGCAAAAATGTTTATTAATTCTTGGGGATTGGGGGGTATGTTCGGGAGAGGGTGTGCATCTTTTTCTGACGTGTGCCCAGCCCTGGACTGCAAAAAAACAAGGCTTAAAAAATTTGCATTTTTCTCGACCCTGGAGAGGCTTAGAAAATTGTCAATTTTAAGTGTCAGCTACCCAAAATGTCGTTTTTTTTTTTTTGAAAATTTAAAATTTTTTTAGAGGGTTAAAAAAAATTTTTATGTCAAAAACTAATTGTCAAGCCAGTTTTCGACCACTAAAATAAAACCTATTTTGACTTACAGGTAGTGAAAACGGTATAGAAACCTTCAAGGAATCAACAAGCTCAAAAAATTCAAAATCAGTTCAGTAGAATTCTCTCAAATTGGCGACAACGCGAAAAGGAAAAATCGCGTCAATAAATTCAAGCCAAACCGAATTGAAAACATAATTTTCCGAATTTCCCCAAATCTTATTCTATGGTAAATCAAGCGAAAAACATGGGAAAAATACTCAAAAGATTCTAAAACCACGGCATCACCTTCAAAATTGAGTTTTTGCGTTTTTTCAAAAATACACCTTTTTTATGCCAAATTGGACCCCTTCACCTTTTCCGATCAAATTCCGTGGATAATATGCATCAATTATCCGGGGAATCCAATCAAAAAATTTCAAAGGGTCCAAAACCCAAAAAACTGTTTTTATGACTTTTTTACATTTGAACGTTTTTGAGTACTTTGAGTTCTAAAAAATTTTCCGACCGATTACTCAAGTGCATTATTACTGGAGATAATGTACCAAAATGTGACTTGTGAACAACACGAAGACAGAAATCTTCTTGTTCTGCCAGGCAGGTAACAAAAGACCAGGTAAACAAGATTTGAGAAATCTCGAGAGTCCCGTTGGTTTCGGCCTGTCGAATGCCGAACAGGCCAATCACCCCGTTTTCGCATAATATGCCATTGGTACAAAGAGAGGGCCGTAGGTAGGTATAAAATTTGTCTACCTAACAATTCGGATAACGGGTTTAGACATTAACGGAAATAGTGTCAAATATTTGTTGGAACAGATTTGCTTATTCTGAAAACGGTGTTTTCTCTAACGCACCAGACCTCACGTCCTGAGTTTCACTTTGGTACTTCAGCGTTCAGAAGGAGAGCAGATAGTGAAGACTTGGAAGCTTTGGACCGTGAAGGCGAATTTGAGAAGCAGAGCACAAACCCAAGACATAATCCTGGCGTTTTCCTGGAGATTTTTGTACGTTTAAGCCAGTTAGTAAACTTTGAAACGCAAAAGTGTGACACATTCGATCATATTTTGACTGGTTTTGAGGGTGTTTATGTCAAAAATTTAACATAACTCACTATGCGAGTTTGAAAACTTGCCTAAAATAAAAATACGCCAAGTTACCGGAACATGAAAAATATCCAGATATCCTGCAAGGTAGAACAAAGATTTTAAGACCAAGAACGCTCAAATCGGTTCATTTTTGTGCCCGGAAAAAAATAAAATAGAAAACACCAAGAATGCGAATATAGATAAAAATATTTTGCAAAGTATATATCGTGGGCACAGTGCTAAAAGTGGCTAACTCGAATTCTCTCGAATAATTAATTGATATGATTTTCACAAAAAACCATTGGTAACCCTTGGTAAGGGTTTTAGAGAACTGATGGAGTCACCAACATAGCCAAACAAACACTATGCAGCTCCCAGAGTGAAGTCAACCGGGCGTCTCATCTGTTTTCCTCGATTATCTCAAAACTATGAATTTCGGGTCAGCCACTTATAGCATTGAACCCACGATATGATATACTTGGACATATATGTCCAGACTGCTTTTTTTTCAGACCCTCACCTGCAAAGAGACCCTCAACAGCCAAATTGCATAAAATTTGCTTTTTAGGACACAATATAAATATTTTTATCGTAACTTTTTCAAGAATTATAATTCTTGATAAAAATATTTATATGGTGTCCTAAAAAGCAAATTTTATGATAATTATCATGCTAGAGGATGTAGTACTCAATATAATGAGACGAAAAAATTGGTTAAAATCGAAAATTTGAAACTTGAGAAAATGGAAGTCAAATTTCTCAACTTATGGAGAATCACCCTGGGTGATTCACTCAAATGTGAAAATAAGAATGGCCATAGCTCTTCAATTCTCCACCTTTCTTCAAATTTCTTGAACTGGAATGCTTGTCATAGTAAGACCTATGACCCTGAATTTGAATTACTTGCAGTACTTCCGATGTATTAGCACTTCTAGTGTTTTCTATTTAATTTCTTCCTGGCCACAAAATGAACCGATTTGAGCGTTCCTGGAAATCTTTGTTTTACCTCGCAGAATAAAATTCGATACGTTCATATTTTTTACGTTCTAGTAGCTCGACGCATTTCAATTTTATTCGGTTTTTCAAATTCGCCTAGGGATAATGCCGATTGCCCACGGTTCATCGCCGAAAATTAGCTGTACCTAGCGACGATCTACAGAAAATGACGACGGAACAGCTGTTTACAGCTAATCTACCAGAACAAAGAATTAAGGCCGATGGCTGAGCTTAAATCGGCGATGAATGAGGCGCATAATAGCGCCAATATTCATCTCCTTTACGCCAAGGGCTAAAGACTCGCTTTTGATCGTAAAATCGCCGCAATAATATAAACACAACAACGTAACATCAATGTACACAATCTACATTGGAGAATGGACATTCATTGTGCGCGGCGGGTTGAGCCTCAAAGGCCGTGAACAGTGCAGATGTGTGTAAATTATTATGAGGAGGGCCCATTCCCATTCATTGCTGCCGAGAGCTCTGACGAATCGACTCTTGGCCTTCACAAAAGACTGTTTGTACAGAACATGTGTGTGCCACATAGTAACATGCTGGAGGTGGACGTGTGCGTAACTGGGAGCGATGTTTTGGGAAGAAGAACCACACGATGGGGGGAGTGGGGGATAAATAACCATTGTGAAACCTTCGCTCTAATGAGTATTGACGAGTAGGTAGCGGACGGACAATCCATCATTTATTATTCAATTCCAATCAATTCCATAAGGAAAGATGGGAAGGGTGGCCTATTGTCGAGCCCAGCCGGCGAGGGGGAAGGGGCGGTGTTAAATGCAGCCTTGGCAGCCTATTCGGCGAACGTCTTCACCTCTCACGAACGGATTCGAGTATTTGGAAAATCCCTTATATGCTGGAAGGATTTTCACCTTCGAGCTTACCACTGTGAAGAGACTGGACACCTCGAGATATGGTCGGTGCATTACGTTTCGACAAATGCGTTGGCGAAACGAAAGAAGTTTGAGCATTCGTTTTGCCAATGGAATTCCCCTCACGCTCAATACGTTTCGACAAATGGTTGAAGAGCAATCTCGGGGTTTGAACGTTGCCCCGGGAGAACAGAAATTTGGACATGAATACCAAAATACTTCGAGGCTTTGTTGATCAGGAGATTCTTCAGTCTTACCCTGAATAAGGACGATCTCACATCACGGCATTTTGCAGGGAGGCAATTTAGGAATTTTACACCCCAATAATCAAAACCCTGACATCTGGTCTTCCGAACAATGGTGATGGCATCCGCGTGACGGGTATCGTGGTCATGAACTTGGCCCCTGATTTCGTGCAGGCGCTCTCCAATACGAACAGGGACGGCAGCGTCAGGACTTAGAGGCGACAAACTCCTTCCTGCAGTCGTTCCTGTAGCCCAAGTCCGCGATCACCCCAAAAACAGTCCCTGCGCCGGCGGAGTGACCACTGCATAAAATTCCATCAGCCATCACGCTCTGGAAACAGGCATAATAAGCCCCCAGCAGCGAGTCCCTGTTCAGCTTGTCCCGGAGCATCCTCAGAAGGAAAACCAGTGAGGAACACCTCTTTGAGAGAGCGCTGCAGTGATCGGTCCAGTCGAGCCTGTGGTCCAGGGTCACTGCCAGAAACTTGGCGGGCGCCAAATCCTCCGAAGGACCAGATTCCTTGACTTTGAATCGTTGACCGCCAGGCCATTTGAGTAAAACCACTCCTTGACCTCGTGAGACGAAGCCCTGTGCTCATCGACCCGACATGGCAAGGACACATTTCTTGAAAGCAGCAATACAGTAATCGTTGGGTTCATCATAAAACTGTCTGTTGAAATCTCTATGGAAACTATCAACTCCATTAAATGGACAAATTTTGTCGTTCGGGGGCAGCCCATTGTTGGAGGTTTTGCCCAAAGCGAAGGTGGGAACAGGCTATCGTCTTCGGCATAATTTGTTAATGCATAATAACTGAATGGCTTTCCTGCAAGTGATGATTCATACATTACGTCGAGGAAACCATTGTAAACACAGTCGTGAGGAAGGTAATGGAGAGGACCAGGGTCAAAAAACATGATAGTGAGTCGCCAGTTCCCCGATTGTGTCTTTTATCGCTTCCCCAATAGTGACTGTTCTCTGTACCCAATAGTGTCTTGTTTCATACAGACTCTAGCGGCCCACTTCCCCAAACGTGTTCTCCCCCAACACAGAACGCATTGAAAGAAACCGAAAAAACAGAAGAGTTGTAATGGAAAACCATTCGTTTTGTTTTCTAAAGAGTATCTATCACGAGGAAGAGTTACCTAGGTCTCAAGTCGGCCTTACACTTGCTGGTGAAGGGGGTAGGAAAATGTATTGCTGTGATTGGGCGAGGTGGCGTCGGGGTTGAACCCAATAAATTCGATTGGGGTTTCCAAGCCACGTTCTCTTGTTCATCCCCATTCACCAGCCGGCAATCGGACAACGTGAAGACCGCTGAAGACCCCAGTAATGTATGTGCTACGCTGCAACTCGCTCAAGACATAACCTGTACTAAATACGTAACCTACCAGATGTTACAGCGTCTCGCCTCTAGCAGGCATTCGTATGTGAGAACGCTTAAGTGAATGTATCCTACGTTCTTCAAATATACTCCTATTTTCTAACCTAACTAAAGACGCGTATTCTTGTGTGTTCCGTTCATTCGCGCAACCATAACCCCCTCAGATGGGGCTGTTGATTTTTTTGAAATTTTCACACATACCTGCGGCACGTCCCAAACACACTGCCCAAAACGCATTACCGCCGTTCCAAAAGTTGACGCGAACGACCCAAACGAATTGCATTTCGGATTAACCGCCATAAAACGGATTTAGTATAACAGTGAACTTGATCCAATTCGGCTTCCTTTGTGACCTGGTTCTCGAAAGTTGACCGCCGGCCTTAAAGAAATACTTGAAAAAACGATCGATACTAAGCCAGCTGGCAGTTCTACAAAGGCTAATGACGGCCTAGGCGAGAGAACATACAGCACATTGTAATCGGCTCATTAATTGAGCTAACTTGTCTTCAGGTGGTGAGATAACTAAACTCTTGAGCGAAGGCTGAGAACTGACGATGGGTATCCGACTGAATGTCAGCTTTGATTGGTTCCCTTGTTATTTCTTCATTGTTTGCTGTGTACGCTGATGACTTTTCGTTTCCAACGCATACCTACACATACGCGTTTCACATGTACGCAACACATCGACCTCCTGCTCATCGATCTCTTTTGACGAATGTTTTTCCCGGTCTGTTTCATTGTCCGTGTAATTTATCATTCGGCGAGTTAAGAACATTAATCTGCGATTGGGACTGTTCCAGATTGAATATCTTTTATCCTATTGTCGGCCAAGATACAATCAGGCACCTCTTGAAACCCGTGGAATCTGACAGACCCAACTTGATCAATGCGCGGTTTACCCTCCTAACGAGTGTTTTGCTACCAAATCAGCGAAACAATGCAGGGGTGAACAAAAAGGTTAAGCTCATCACGGACAAGAATGACTCCACGATGGCACTCCGAAAATTTGAATTAATCAAATATGAAATTTATTTTTTTGAAGACTCACGGAAACGCGTTTACACGAAAAGGAAATTGATCCTGCCCACCATGATGACATAACCGAGAGACATTATGGACATGAGGCGGGAGGCGGGATCTAATGATCCATTGTTCGCATTGACGTTTGGACAAATGTCACACAGTAACCATGAGATAAAGAGAGGAGTTCTTGGGTGTCAGAACAGTGCGTGATGGCATCTTATAGACTCATACTGTATACTAATTTGAGGCCATGCTTGCCGTAGCAATCTGAATCTTGAATTCTGATTCTTTTACATTGCTGGACAAAATCGACAGGAGAATCACGCGGACTGTATTATAAATAGAAGTTTATGAAAATAATTTGTTTATTTGTTCCTGGCCATAAAAATGTACCGATTTGAGCGTTCTTGGTCTTGAAATCTTTGTTTTGCCTCGCAGAATACGTGGATATTTTTTATATTCCGATAACTCGACGCATTTTGAATTTTTGTAGAGGGGGTTTTTCGATATTTTTGACCGAAACAGCCTCAAAAGCAGTCAATATATGATAAAAAATTTACATATCAAAATATGGAAGTATTGTGTCTTATCTGCGCACCACTGGCTATACTCAGAATTAACCTCCTCAGTGGGGTCGATTCGTAAGCTCATTTGTTACCATTTTTAACCCACAAAACTTTTCATGCAAATAGCTCACTCAACTTCATAGCTCCAACGTTTTTTCGAGTTTTCGACTTCCTCTCCGTGAAATGGCAATAAGTCCCATGAATTTCGGAGTTATTAGGAAAATTAGGGTACCGTAGGAAAGGCGGTGAAATTTCCCATAAACTCACTGTATCAGCAGCTTTCTAGTCTTAAATTAACATAGCCAAGATATTGGGACACTAGTCGAGAACTGCTCGAACGTCACCACCGTTTTTTCAACGAGCGTTTTGTACAACTTAAAAATCTCGCAAACGGTTCGGGAAAAACTGGGACAAAATATCAGCTTTTCAACGGTATGGTCATTTTTCTCGTATTTAACCCGCATATGAGAGAGGGAACGGATGTTCAATTGGAGAAAACCTTGGTTTTTGCTGCAACCCCGGTTTTCAGGCAATGATCGAACACCTCGAGTTTTCGAACAATTTTCGGTAGGCATTGGTATTTCGTAAATTGACGGTTCAACGGACGTGGAAACGCCTTTCGCTCACTTCAATACTCCAAAACTATGCCTTCACGCTCAAATCACCATTCCACCCGTGACTTCATTTAGGTAGGTACTTAACTTTCGTACAGTTTACAAGGCTGCGTCGGTATTTATATGACCAGGACTCGTCACTCTGTTGTTCTCTTCTGGCCGGCGCGTATAGAGACACGGTAATGATTCAGGTCAAAATAACGTTCAATCATGCGCCGTCTGTTTTCTCCGTTTGCCATCCTCAACTGACAGAATGAAGGAATGGTAGGGCAATAAACCGGCAGATTTACTGCCCAACGACGAAGAGAACGCGTGTCGTAAATCTTGTAAGAATGGTAACTAAACAATAGAACTCGGAGTCTTTCTCCGATTCACAAGAAGCAACGTACAACAATATTGTTGGAGTCCTTTTCAAACGATTCACGGAAAGTGCTGAGAAAATAGAATAGTGAAGGCTAAGGATGGAAATGTACAAAGGAGACAGGCGGTAGGTACCTATACGTTTATTGAACCTTTGGTGCGGCGGCGACACATTTGAACACGTATCTAAATTCTTTCTTCGTGGCAACGAGTTTCTCTGAATAAAACAACGGCATAGTGGCACAAGTTAGTGAGATGGCGTTACGTGTAAATAATGCGGATGTCGTTAACGTATACTCTGAACGGAGGACCTGTCATTACAGCAGTCAATCACATGACGCATTGAGAGGTAAAAGTGAATCTGCGTATATGGCACACAATTCGTAGTCAGATACTTCGTTGCATCGTGTTCTTCATAATATTCGAACAGTTTTTGCATCTGGAAAGTTAGCAGGGCGAAGAGATTTTATTACACGACACCCACAAGCAAGAATAGAAGTTCGCAGCACCCCCCCACCCCCCACCCCCGACCACTAGGGATATTGTGATGCTCTATCGGCCACCAAGCACTCCTCTTATGGACTCCTGATTTTAGTTTCCTATAACCTGCCTCACCAAGTTTTATGGATGCCCCTCATTTTTCAGGTACCATGGTCTCCCATGTCAAAAGAGGGTTGTCATTGCAGGTAGTAAAATAAATCGCCGTTCCAGAAGAGCCTGGTTGACATTCAATTATCCAACAAGTGAATCAGGCGTGTCCTTGCTTTTCTCGAAAGCGCAATTTCCAGAAACGCTGCTTCAGGATGTCGAGATGGAACTTTTTTTTATTCGGCATATATGCTTCATATATGATTCTCCATTTGTCGTTAGATCAAATCCACCGTAAATAGTCCGCACTAGATAGCAACATAGGCATTTTGGTACATTATGTTTCCAAAGGGTGACCATCAAAATGATCCCACCGCTAAAACATTGGCAGAGCCGTAAACCTTCGAGTTGTCACTGGCTATTCTGCATCCGTTCCTAATTCGATTCGAGACCTACCGCAGTCGAAATGACACCGTATCTTCTCGGCAGGTCCTTATTTCCTTCGGTGCACTTTATAAAACAACTCTCAAAGGCCGTAATGTTAAGGTCCTGCACTCAGCCGACATTCTCATAATCCCTTGTTTGTCCAACGCTCGACCCCCTGTCACTTAATATTCACCATATTTCACTTAGCAGTTTTGTTACGCCCCAATCGTATTTTATTTCTCGTCGATCTTCGGACGTTTACCGTCTCTTTGGAAAACAACTCGTAAGAGCCTCCTCGGAAGGAGTCGTAAATTGTTGTCTTCCAGCAGGAAACTGCACATCTCGTTAAACGTGTAATTTGCTAGCAAGTGGTAAATCCGAGGCGATACCTATTAGTTATTCATAAACCAACTGCCAGTAATGCGCTTCAAAAGTTTGGTACACGAGATTTTAAATCGAAAGGAAATTATTGGAGCGCTTAAACTCATAAAGGACCTCCGTATTGTAGCGTCGTTCGTATGCTATGCATACCAATAAAGAGATGCAGCCTTTGAAAATGAAATTCAACACTATACTTACCTATTTTTTGATCTCACATCAATCAACTGATAAATCTCCACTATTTTGCGTGTCCGTCGGTGGTCATTTACAAAAATGGCCATAGCTCTCTCAATTCTCAATCTTTCTTCAATTTTCTTGAACTGGAATGTTTGTCTCGACAAAACCTATCTCCCCGTTTAACCGGAATTTGAATTACTCACAGTACCTACTTCCGATATATTAGCATTTTTAGTGTTTTCTATTTTATTTTTTTCTGGACACAAAAATGAACCGATTTGAGCGTTTTTGATCTTAAAATCTTTGTTTTACCTTGACAAAATACGTGGATTAGGGTGTCCCTTATTTTTCAACTTCAATATTTTTGGACGCATACCCTCTCATTTTTTTCTCTTAGGTCTAAAACTATCGTATGTGAAATAGTTTCCCCCTAGGATGACGTTAACCCGTGCCGAATCGTCGCCAAAGTTGGAATATACGAATTTGGGCTTTTTCGCTAAAATCGCCCCTTTCTTGAGACGCTCTGAAATTTCTACTGGCAGTCGCGGTTGTTTGATTGACGTGAAATTTATACCATATATTTGAGTAATATTAACGAAGATCTGGTAAAAATTTGAAGAGGATTGGATGGAAATTGCGGGCTACAGAAATCTTGTAAGTCTATTGTTGGTGCCCGTTTTATCGGAAACTTGCATTCAGACGGTTTTACTGACTCTTAAGATAACATCTCTGACGAATCGACTTCAAATGTTCACCCCGTCTCCAGAGAGGCTGTCAAAGAACTGCTGGGAGTAGAAGAAGAAGAAAAATAAGAGTTTATTTGTATAAAGCCAATAAGGCCATTACAAAAGTTGGCAAGATTTCATTAGGCACAAAAGTTAAGATAAAATATATATTTTCCTTTTGGAGAAAACATTAGCTCCTACTTGAGCGTTAAATATTATGCACCGGAGTTTTTTTTTAGTTTCTTAAGTAAGCATCTACCAAAAATATCTATTGGCCAAAAGCGGAAAGTACGTAGGTAATACATTTTTTCCTCAGAAAACAGTTCCCTCTGAAACCTTGAAGGCCCTGAGCCTAAGGACCGTCTGCAGGAAACCAATAAAACTTGCAGGGTTCTTGATAGTCATGACTAGCAGCAATTCGCCCTTGGAGAGCGTGCAACCACCCAAAAATTTGAGCCCCTCGGCTCGAAACACTGCGCATTCTGCGATTAGGTTTTCTGAGGTGTCTGGCTTTGTCAGATCACAAACTTGGCAGTTCCGATCTGCTGAGAATTTTATACAGAGCCTGTTCAAGTATACCCGACAGAAAGGGAGACCTGCTAGTCTTGTCTGAGCTAGAAGTTGCTTAGCGCACAGTGGCAGGGCAGCCTCCAAGTGCGGAAGGCCCCCCAGACATCCTACGCTTCTTGGAACTCGGTTGAAAGAAGATTGACTCGCGCCCTCAACGTCCTCCAAAGAGTTCTCGCTGTTGTTTTAGTCGGGCATAATCCTACGGTTCCAGGAGTCCCTCGCAGTCCGCCTGAGCGAGCAGCTGCCTGAACTGCAGGGGTCAGCGAGCTTCCAAGCTCTAGAAGCCTGTAAAAGCCAGTCCTAGGAAGCCGCTCTTTACCCATACTTTGGAGTTTCAGAAACCAGCTAAACATTCCCTTCCCAATATGCAGTTTGAGGTGGGTTCTAGTTGAAGCCCTGACGAGGTAATACGGCGTGCTCCATCCCAAGCCAAGAAGGGCCGCTGTAACTTGAACTCTTTCGAGCAGCTCACAGTGGTAAAAACTCCATGCTTCTGCAGCGTAAAGGGCTTTACTTGCTATCACTGCCGAAAAAAGTGTCTTCCACGAAGAGGGCGTATTGGCTTGAGACCTGAATACGATCGGCCAGACACTTTTATAATCCGCAATCTCCTTCTCAACTGCCAATTTGGTATGCCATGTGAACAAACCTGAAGAGGAGAACTCGACCCTTAGGAAGGCAACAGACTTTTGGACAATGACAAAGGGTTACTGAGGAGAATATGAAACATTGGCAGAGCGCGAATCCAGAATCGACATGTTGCTGCACGTTTATGCGCGGTTGCGATGATCCCGGATTTGAGATAATATAATACGAATTCACCCCACATTTTTGAATGTTAGTTCAAGCACCTTATCTAATGCCTATGAAGATGCATGAACTGACAGGTTCATGTAAACATCTTACGGGGTGAGTGCAAGAGCTAAATTATTTTCGGAAAAACGAGACAACATCTGAATAGGTACTCAACCTTTTCTACCAATCGTATTTTTCGATCAATCCTCTTCAAATTTTTACCAGATCTTCGTTAATATTACTCAAATATATGGTATAAATTTCACGTCAATCAAACAACCGCGACTGCCAGAAGAAATTTCAGAGCGTCTCAAGAAAGGGGCGATTTTAGCGAAAAAGCCCAAATTCGTATATTCCAACTTTGGCGACGATTCGGCACGGGTTAACGTCATCCTAGGGGGAAACTATTTCACATACGATAGTTTTAGACCTAAGAGAAAAAAATGAGAGGGTATGCGTATCAAATTTCCCAAAAAAAAATTTTTCTCCGATATAAGGGACACCCTAACGTGGATGTTTTTTATATGCGGATAACTGGACGTAATTTGATTTTAGGCGTGTTTAAATATTCGCATAGTGTGTATTTTGATATTTTTGGCCTAAACAGCCTCGAAAGTACCTAGTCAAAAAATATAGTAGTTTAAAAATTGGTACTTCTCAAAATAGGTGTGGAAGTATTGTATGTTATCTGAGCACCACTGGTTATGATTATTGGCCAATAACAATAACAAGACTTAATTTAAACATGTTTTTACCTTGAGGGCTAATATTCTTCTGTTAAAAGAGAACCCTTAATTCACCTGGGCCTTGTTGCTTGAGCCAAAGATGAGCCTCCAATAAAAGAGCACCATACACTTTTTGAAAAGAAGCTCGATAAAAGACGTTGATAGGTAGGCGTATAATCACAAAATGGAACCGCACTGGCAGACAAGCCAATCAACTATGTCAGACCTGGATATCGCTATTCAAAAACTAAACTGGAGGAACTGGAGAATATACAAAGCGAGCACATCTGCCACGATTGTCGCTGATGTTGCAGGATGTGGAAGATGAAAACTCAATCGAATCGACAATAGAGTTCACCATCTTTTCCAAAACAGGCATCAGTCGATATCCACGATAATTACATGAACTATGTATCTTTAATTTTCTGACTAACACCTGTCAGATCGACGAATGTCCCGTTTATTTTGTGGTGATGACTTGGACAATCAGTTTCCTCGTCCATTATGACGACTTTTGACTCCATTCATACAAATACAGATGGGTATATTTTTTGAACTGAATTGATCCATCTGCCCCAGCGTTTGGTTGATGGTAGGATTCAAAATTACTCTACCGCAAATCACAGGATATTCATTCAAAATTGATGCCTTGATGCCTATCTAATTAGGTACCAACTGGCGGCCATGAATTTCTAGGCTAACTACTTCATTGCAGTCGTAAGCAGATTGAGGCATTAGACTCTAGAGGCTATTAGAACTGTAGCTTCAGTTTACGCTTAACAGACCAGTACCATTAGGCAGTTTTTTCGAAATTTAAGAATCCGGAATTCGAAGAAGTTGCAAAACCAGTTGTGCGTAGAGAACACAATACTTCCATATTTTGAAACGTAAAAGTGATAATTTGATAATATTTTGACTGTTTTTAAGAGTGTTTAGGTCAAAAATATCAAAAAACCCAGATGCAATTTTTAAAACTCGCCTAAAATAAGCCAAGTTATCGGAATATAAAAAATAACCACATATGGAAGAAGGGCTGAAAAATTATGTCGACGATTTACGGCCTAATTTGGAAAATTCCGCGATACCCCAAAGGCAAAAGTCGGGAACCGGAGTCGGAGGCGATTTCAACATGTTGCCATAGGCGATTCCAACATGTTGCCACAGACAGTTATGGGGCAGAGACGATTTTTCAAAGAACGCCGTACCTACAGCGTGTTTCGATAATTTCCAACCGAACGGTAGCAGGGGCACCTACGCGACTTTTATAAAAACAGGATCTTCGTGCCAGTTGATACAAGAGGGAGTGTCTGGCTCGGTTTATGAAGGCGGAATGTCGATGAAGCAGAGGTGAAAAAATGTAAATGAAACGCTCGCCAGCGAAAGAATCGTGTTTGAGCACCGGTTGCCCGTCGAGACTACGAAAATACAACAAGACAACTGCCACCGAATCGCAGGGCCGAGTTCTTCGTGTAATTGACCGCCCACCGAGCCGCACGCTATCTCTAAAGGAATTATTTTTCAACCCTCCATTCTCGAAATGCTGGTTGGGTGAAATCGGGTAATTTTCCATAACTCATACTTTCAAACTCAACTCATAAGCTTAACCCAACAAAGCAACCCGAATTAGTGGGTTGAGTTCGTGAATAGAGTTTGAGTTGATTTTGGGTTTGTGAGTTGAGTTTTTAGGTTATGCGTATGAGTTGGTTTTGCAAGATGAATTTTTGAGTCGAGCTTGTAAGTTGAGTTCGAGAGATAGATTTTAGAGTTGAGTTTGTGAGTTGAGCCGATGAGATGAGTTTGCAAGTTGAATTTGAGTTGGAGTTTAGTTTGTGGGTTGTGTTGTGAAAAAGCCCGCTCAAAAAGACGCTAGGTCGATAATTTATCGAATAAAATACAAGATATCTCGAGACGTTAATTGATAGAAGCGTAATTTCACTACGTTATTGCTCCTCTCGCCCCTAACGCTCATGTATCATTACCACCGCAGGTCGAAATTCAGTTTGTCGAGGCTCGTCAGATTCCACATGCTCTCGCACAAATTGACGACCCTCCTGCAAGACTCGTGCAATTATGAAGCGACAACTAAACAATGGGGGAGAGCGTCCGAACTGGAAAAGCCCTCTTAACCTTCCATCCTTTGCACCCCACTTAACCCTGAGCGTTAACGTTGCTCATTCAGATTTATCATCAGCCCCCGTTTTCCTAGTTACTAATTTATGGATGTTCTGATTTTATATTCATCACATCCCCACCCTCTTGTTGTTTTTCACTCCCCTCGGTATTATCGAATTGCAGCAACGCAACGTCATCGTCCCACCCCCCCGAACTCTTTTGTGTAATTACAAGGACCATACTGGGATCATAATGCGTGAAATATTATTCACAAGAGGACGACGATGAAAAACCGAGAGGGAGATTATTAATTTTAGTATCGTATATATTGAAAAGTTTGCTCCTCCTGACGCATACCACTCAGTCAGTAGCGGCCACTCATCAGATCACTCATGAGTGCTCGTAGCTCGTAACGACAGTGAAAAATCTCGTACATGAGTGACTACGCAAAAGAGAGAGATGGCGGATGTTGAACGCTTCACGTCCGACGGAGAGGGCCATTGTCGCGTGATTAATGGCTTTGATTATCCTGACACGACAACAGGACCGATAACGAGCTCTTTTTACGAGATGGGGGCCACACGATGACCCCGATCGCCGCTTTGCTCACAATATTGTTTCGAATTGAATCTCATTACAACCGCAATGACGGCTCATTGTGTTATTGTCCCATGATAAACGACAAAAGACCCGAAACGGCTTATTTCACGGATAAAGAGATATTCATATAGATTAGAGCGATATGAATTTTTATGACCATATTTTTCAGGGTATATGTTAACTACTAAACATTGTAACTTCACATCCTGAAGTTTACTTCCATATTTTTAAACCTTGCAAAAAGGTGATTGCAAAAAAAACTCAAATCTAAAGAGCGCAACGCAATTACGCAAATTAGTAATTTTTAGGAGCGAGGTATCAGAATTGCGTCTGGACCATGAATTTTGACACCTCTATTTTCGGCCATTCACCATCCGCATAGATAGTTTTTCACTAAATTTTAACGAAATATTAAGATGAATTGTATATCCTACCTGCTCGAAGAGCGTCGATGGGAACAGATTGGTACGGTATTGAGTACGGATAACCTTCTTTTCTTGTCGTCGGCTTGGCTTTTCTTCGTGGCCTGTACTTATAGTCAGGGTGCTCTTTCATATGCAAGGCTCTCAACCTAGAACAAAAAAAAAAAAAAAATGGTTCATTCAATAAAGAACAATATTCAGAATAAACTCAGAATACAACACTAACTCCAACCCATAATCGAAATCGAAGTCAAACTCACAATGAAACCGAATCTCAAACTCATAATCGGAATCGAAGTCAAACTCACAATGAAACCGAAACTCAAACTCATAATCGACATCGAATTCAAACTCACAATGAAACAGACTGAACACAATGAAACACAATGAAACTCAAACTCATAATCGAAATCGAAGTCAAACTCACAATGAAACAGAAACTCAAACTCATAATCGAAATCGAAGTCAAACTCACAATGTAACCAAATCTCAAACTCATAATCGAAATCGAAGTCAAACTCACAATGAAACCGAATCTCAAACTCATAATCGAAATCGAAGTCAAACTCACAATGAAACCGAAACTCAAACTCATAATCGAAATCGAAGTCAAACTCACAATGAAACAGAAACTCAAACTCATAATCGAAATCGAAGTCAAACTCACAATGAAACAGAAACTCAAACTCATAATCGAAATCGAAGACAAACTCACAATGAAACCGAATCTCAAACTCATGATCGAAATCGAAGTCAAACTCACAATGAAACAGAAACTCAAACTCACAATCGAAATCGAAGTCAAACTCACAATGAAACAGAAACTCAAACTCATAATCAAACTTGAAGACAAACTCACAATGAAACAGAAACTCAAACTCACAATCGAAATCGAAGTCAAACTCACAATGAAACAGAAACTCAAACTCATAATCAAACTTGAAGACAAACTCACAATGAAACAGAAACTCAAACTCATAATCGAAATCGAAGTCAAACTCACAATGAAACAGAAACTCAAACTCATAATCGAAATCGAAGTCAAACTCACAATGAAACAGAAACCCAAACTCATAATCGGAATCGAAGTCAAACTCACAATGAAACAGAAACTCAAACTCATAATCGAAATCGAAGTCAAACTCACAATGAAACCGAATCTCAAACTCATAATCGAAATCGAAGTCAAACTCACAATGAAACCGAAACTCAAACTCATAATCGAAATCGAAGTCAAACTCACAATGAAACAGAAACTCAAACTCATAATCGAAATCGAGTTTGACTTCGCTTTCGATCATGAGATTGAGTTTCTGATTCATTGTGAGTTTGACTTCGATTTCGATTATGAGTTTGAGTTTCTGTTTCATTGTGAGCTTGACTTCGATTTCGCTTATGAGTTTGAGTTTCTGTTTCATTGTGAGATGGACTTCGATTTCGATTATGACTTCGTGTTTCTGTTGCATAGTGAGTTTGACTTCGATTTCGATTATGAGTTTGAGTTTCTGTTTCATTGTGAGTTTGACTTCGAGTTCGATTATGAGTTTGAGTTTCTGTTTCATTGTGAGTTTGACTTCGATTTCGATTATGAGTTTGAGTTTCTGTTTCATTGTGAGTTTGACTTCGAGTTCGATTATTAGTTTGAGTTTCTGTTTCATTGTGAGTTTGACTTCGAGTTCGATTATGAGTTTGAGTTTCTGTTTCATTGTGAGTTTGACTTCGAGTTCGATTATGAGTTTGAGTTTCGGTTTCATTGTGAGTTTGACTTCGATTTCGATTATGAGTTTGCGTTTCTGTTTCATTGTGAGTTTGACTTCGATTTCGATTATGAGTTTGAGTTTCGGTTTCATTGTGAGTTTGACTTCGATTTCGATTATGAGTTTGAGTTTCTGTTTCATTGTGAGTTTGACTTCGATTTCGATTATGAGTTTGAGATTTGGTTTCATTGTGAGTTTGATTTCGATTTCGATTATGAGTTTGAGATTTGGTTTCATTGTGAGTTTGATTTCGATTTCGATTATGAGTTTGAGTTTCTGCTTCATTGTGAGTTTGACTTCGAGTTTGATTATGGGTTTGAGTTTCTGTTTCATTGTGAGTTTGACTTCGAGTTTGTTTATGAGTTTGAGTTTCTGTTTCATTGTGAGTTTGACTTCGATTTCGATTATGAGTTTGAGTTTCTGTTTCATTGTGAGTTTGACTTCAAGTTTGATTATGAGTTTGAGTTTCGGTTTCATTGTGAGTTTGACTTCGATTTCGATTATGAGTTTGAGTTTCTGTTTCATTGTGAGTTTGTCTTCAAGTTTGATTATGAGTTTGAGTTTCTGTTTCATTGTGAGTTTGACTTCGTTTTCGATTATGAGTTTGAGATTTGGTTTCATTGTGAGTTTGATTTCGATTTCAATTATGAGTTTGCGTTTCTGTTTCATTTTGGTTTGACTTCGAGTTTGATGATGAGTTCGAGTTTCTGTTTCATTGTGAGGTTGACACGTATGGCTGACGGTATGGGGGTTAGTTAACAGCTGTTTAGCCTTACCTTTTTGCCTCGTCTATGAACGGCCGTTTTTCGTTTTCGCTAAGAAGCTTCCATTCTGCTCCTAGAAAAGAAAGTAAAATTGGTCATAAAGTCATAGGTCATATAATGTTTTCGCAATTCAAATTGAAGAATTTTGTTTTGTGCCTTAGTCACAGTCTCTCCGAGGAATTCCCAGTCCACAATTCGGATTACTCACAGTACTTCTAATGTTTAAGCATTTTTAGTTTTTTTCATGTTATTTTTTCTGGCCATAAAATGGCGGTATTTATTGATCTTAGCGGTATTGATATTATAACCTTTGTTATACCTTGCAGGGTACTTTTGTGTGAAATTTAAAATGTTCATGGTGAGTACCGGCCCATGCAGCCTCCAAATCCATCAAAATATCGTGCATTTGTTCAAAAATTTACCCATCAAAATATGGAAGTATTGTGTTATTTAAGCGCCACTGGTTTTCATGAGGGCTACCGTTTTTGACCGACGGAGAAATTTCACACAAAATTTTTACGAAAAATATCAAACACTTGGTTGCTGCTTTGATAAACTGAACCAATCAACAACAACTTCCAATGCCAAGGTCGATGGAACGGTCGCACGGCGAGGGGTTAACGGAGAATTAACCGCACGAATACCGGCGAGCGTTTAATCTTAACTTTTGAAAAAGGCCGCAACCATCATATCGGGGATGCAGCGGAGATTTCCATATGAATGGGAACCAATCAACAAATGAATAGCTTCAATTGCAGGTGGCAGTCGATGGAGGGAGGTGGAGGGACGGACACGTGTACCGGGAGTCGGTGGATGTGCTTGGCTGTGGCTAAGCTCCGGCCTCCGGGTCCACGTCCACAGGCCAAAGCAGCTAAGCTGGAACTGCTGGAAGCCGCATGTGTACCTATTGTGTTCCTACCGTTGCCACGCTTTGTACGGAACAAATATCTCATTATTCGCTCGATGGGGGCCTCCGCTCTGTGAAACACTTCCAAGCTCTTCTTTTGTGTCGCGCTGTTTCGATTCACCAAGCACTTAACAGAACATGCATACCAGCCAAGCGAATTTTTGGATTTTAAACCTTTTAAATGCGATAATAAGGCTGGGGCCTCGCTTTAAAGGATTTTATCACAACCTACACCCAGGTATATAGGTACCTACTACACCCAGGTACCTACTATTTCACTTAAGTCATGGTGCAAAATCAAATCCTAAACTCCGCAATTTCGAAGGGGGGGGGGAGTCAAAATTCTCTAGACTGTTAAGTCATTTGAACGGACTCAGTTCCATCAATTAGTTTGCAAATCCCATGGTTGTTCCGATGGATGAGTCCTGCACCAAATTTTGAGCTCGGCGGTTTAATGCTCTACCAACTGCATAAACCTGTTCGTACAGGGCTCTGATTGGATAACTTCGGGCGAAAAGAGCCTGAAGGCCTAGTAAAAATGAATTCGGGCATTCAGCATGAAAAAGCTAACAAATAAAAGTCGGAAAAGGTTTTAGAAAAAGACAAAATTTTTTCAAGATTTCAACAATTTGTCTACCGTGCTTAGAACCGATTGGCTTGGATAAAAGAATCGGGGTTGTCCCGGAACAAAGTTGATTTCACTGAAGATTTGAAGAAAAATTTTCAGCCGTTTGAAAGAAAAAATGTTTTTCGAGGACGGTGGACGGCGGAAGTACGGACGGTGGATGGACGGATTTTTATATTACAGGTTCGGATTTGACACCCTTTAAAACGAAAAACAGAATTGGTTGAAAAAATTTCCTCGGCAATTACAATAGTTTATTATTGAATAATAAACCAAAAAGACGAACGTGGACAACAATTTATGAGTAATGTACTTCTCCACAAATCCTGGCTTCCCTCATCCGCCTAGCCCATAACAACAAAGCAATCCCCATCCCTCCACTATCCTTCCCTCGTAGATGTTCACCCTAATTTTCACTGTAAGTGATGGGCTGTACTGAGAGGTTTCCCCCCTCACTCGAATTGTCGGCATTGTCTCACACCTACAAAGCTTCCAACATCCTAATCCTGTCGTCACTCGAATCTGAGCTAGAAGAGACGTTTTGAGCGGGCGCATTAATGAAATATGAGTAGCAATAAAGTGTGCTCCTAAGGTATGGACTCGTCGATAAACTGATTGGATGACTTTCACAAACATGGTACCAGTAATATGAAAAATTGCTAGAAGGATTGGCGGTATCTCCCTACAGCTACTACTCTTGCCAAGTTAAGTGTAAATGCGCCATATCCGCTGATGCAATAATATCCGTCTATGTCAATATGGGACATCTAAAATATGGCATTATTGCGGGCTCTTAAAAGAGATTTTGATTGCAGTATGTATCAGAGGAAGTGAAGCATGTAGAAAATTCGAAATTCCATTTCCTTAGCATTCACAAAAATTTGACTGCTTGTCAAAGGGAGACTGTTTTGATTTTTTTTTGGGTACAAGAGTGTGTTAAGTCGATCGATTTCGAGCTACCCAATAGTTTTCATAAACCCCGAGTATCAGGTGCCATGGGGCATGTGTTTCAATCAACCTATCCGTGTCCCATAACCTCGTACACTTGATGTCCTTGAGCCACCGGCAAAATTTAACTCCTCCGCATCTAGAGCAACGCAGATGAGCACAATTGCGCTCAGGTACCACTTATGGAAAAACGGGGTTTGTCCCTAAGATAGTCATGCAATAGCTAAAGTTCTTTTTGTGCAGTTAGAGGCCAAAAAATACTGATCCGTACTGGCGTTGTTGGTCGTCGCCCAAGCTGGATTTGTCCATACATCCAGCGTCATAAATAGGTCCACATGTACACATGTCCTCCATGGGTTTTCCCATACGTCCGCTTGTCCATAGTCCATACGTCCGTATAGTCCACGACTACGACAACACACGTCCACTTAGTCTGGACAACGAAAAGATTCAGCAACACCCTGGATTCGGTTCAGGGGTTAAAAAATGGGAAACCCTGGCCTTTATACTTACCAATATGTGGTATCTCAATGCCTAGGTACCTCTCGTACTTACATTTTCTTGTACTGCACCTACCCGTCGATTGCAATAGGTAACCAACAAGTACTACACTAATTTACTCGAAGACTCCTCTCTCGTGGGAAACACTAGCGAATCTCACGTTCCGCTTCATCAGCTTCAAAAATTCAAGTAGCTGTTAACTTTTGACTTTTCAACGAGGGCTACTCGCCTCTCGTGACTATTACAGTGGCTGAATTCCTAAACAAAAGAATCCGGCGATGCCCTTGACGGATCAGTAGCCTTTGGAGTGCCATCGAGACCTTTACTCTTCAAGCTCCAGCCTCTTCAACATCGGACCTCTTAAGGTTTCTTCAATTGAAAAGCCACCTTCTCAGCTGCTTTGCCCTGGACCTGGACTTGTAGACTGTGAAGTCATGCGATTGTCGCTCACACGGACCCGGATTCCGTTCCCCTTTCCCGTGATTTCCACCTGCCGATGCCCCCAGCCACTCCATGGACTTAGAGTCGAATCTGATGGTAGTATACTGTTCTATACAGTAGCATAGCTTCTTCCGCCCCAACTGTTGTAACTGCCTAGGAAGGACGAGGATGGGGAAAAACCAAAGTCTCACTTATGCGAATGGGAGAGAGACCGAGAAACTAGAAGGGGATAGGGGAGGCTTTTTATTATTATTACTTTTTTCCGTTCTGAGATCTTAAATCCCTCGGAATAAGGCCCATTGAATGGGGTTTCTATGCGTTCTTTTTGTCCCAGTAGGATGCCCAACAATAGTCCCACATCCCTATCACAAGTGATATCTTTGAGACTGTGACTAGTCGATGTCGCCAGAGAAAGAAAAAAACCTTTTGTCAAAGACCTCACAATTAGAGCGTGATTCGCTACATATACAGTCGGCTGTTTGAAATCTGAAGTGATAAAGATCTGGAAAAATGCTGGTATAAAACAGGGAGTATGCGTGAAAGAGATGCACCAATTGTGCCACTCCTATTTAGTGGTTACGATCGAACGAATATTCGGCTGTTGAAACGCAGTCGTCAAAAGTCGTGTATAACACAAAAGCCGGTATTAATTATGTAGTTTTGCCTGAAATTTTGATGTGGCATGAAATTTTAGACCATCAGGATTACTCATCAGCTCATGAAGGTACAAGGATTCTTATTTTGTCGAGGATTTCACCTGCTATTTACTTCTTCGGATTCTTTCAGGAAAACTGAGAAACTAATTTTGGAATTCTCCTTTGTGAAATCTTCGGAACAACACAAATAAAACAAAAAAAAAAAAAAAAAAAAAAAAGAATTCTTAAATCATCCCACCCGTGCGATTAGTGAAAACTCGATAAAAATGGCGTTAACCGATAAGAACTATCCGAGAAATATGTAACGATTTCAAAAATACGCCCACCGGCCCCTGTAGGGCCGTAAAATTCAGTGAATGCAGCTTCACCTGGAAGGTGACTACAATATGGACGACAACAAGCGGTGTATCTCATTTTAAACGAATATCTATAATCTCGAGAGAATCTTCTCCATAATCCGACGTTTCATTGAACGTGTTAGCTAAGCTGGCCCCTAATTCCAAAAGATACGGTCTGGCAGTCGAGTGGATGAACCAATAATATCCGAGAATAAAACCGGACAAGGCCGGAAACGCAGGACATCCAAGCAACACAAACAAGTTTTCTGTTCACGAGAGAATGGACTTTCCGCGTATGCAGTCGACTTAAACATTCACCTTTGGCAAAATGAGTTGAGAGGCAAAGGGGGAAAACATAAAAGCTAATTTTCACAAAATCGCAAATTAAAATTTACATGTAAAATTGAAACGATAGGCTTTAAAAACTCTGGAAAAATTGCAAACGTGTGAAGGTTTTAAAAATTGCTGGTAAAACTAGACCATGAATGCAACAAAACGCGGAAAATAGCTTTAAAAAATTTCCTGTTTTGCACCTACCCAAAATTTTTTTTTTTGGATTTTTAAAATTTTTTTAGAGGGTCAAAAAAATATTTTTTTTAAATTTCAAAAACTAGTATTTAAACCAGTTTTCGACCGCTGTAATCTAACAAATTTTGACATACAGGATGTGAAAAAGGGGCAGAAACCTTGCAGGAATCCAACGAACTCAGTAGAACCCCCTCAAATTGGCCAAAACGTGAAGAAAGAAGAAATGGCATGAAATTCGATCCAGACTAATTAAAAAAACAAATTTTCCTAAATTGACCGAAAAACACCCTTACCTACGGTAAATCAAACCCGAGAAACCCGGGAAAAATACTCAAAAAATTGTAAACCCACCGCATCATCTTCAAAATTGTGTTGTAAAAGTTAATAATCAGAAATAGTCAAAAATGGTCAATACGATTGCCAAATTGGACCCCTTAACCTATTGCGACCGAATTGCTCGTACATTATGCATGAACTTAGAGCAAACCACAACTTTTAAGACCAGTTTAGTCAAAATCGGATCAGAGGTTCGATACAAAGTACCGTTTCTAATTTTTCTGTCAAAATTAAGAGACGGCACTTCGTATTTCCCAACAGGTTTACATAGCTACATTATTTCCGGAAATGATGTGCCAATATTTCTGGAAATAATGTACCAAAATACGTATGAAATATTTGAAAATACATTACCACTCACCGAGACGTTTCGATATTTCCGAGTTATGCATTTTAGGGTTGTCTTGAGCGATTTTCCTTCGCTGAAGCCTCGACCAAACCATGAAAGCGTTCATGGGTCGCTTTATGTGCTCTTCGCGTTTTGCACTGTTCGGCGACGTGTGCATGTGTTGGCTGCCCGGGCTGCCAGCCATCTGCTGCTGATGCAAGCCGTTCGGCGACATCGGATGATGGCCGTTCATCAGCTGGTAATTCGTATCGCTCATGTCAGCATTCCTGAAACAAGAGAAAAAATATTGAAATGTTTGGCAACTGCATACCGGCAATTTCCTCAATGAGCCATCCCGAAAAAATCCTCATGAGTAAAAAAGGCCGTTCTGCCAACTTCCATCAGCATTTCAAACAATTTGCAAACTTATAAAAATCGCAAATTATGATCTTCATAAGGAGAAACACGGCTATTCCCAAATATAATTTTTTTGCTCCTTTCCCTCGTTTGTAAATACCGCTCCTCTCGTTAATGGATTGAATTACGGCTTATCTGTAACAACTGAACCAAAAAACTCATCAAACCTCCTTCAAATTACGCCCAAATTGTTTTCCGAGGGGAGGTTTTCAATTGGTAATGTTAATCATCGGATCTAAGCGAGGAGATCCGAGTTTTTTCCTTGAAAGACTTCATTCAACGAACTCACAGAGCAGTATCGATTACGAGCTCCTTTTCTCCTCAAGTATTGACAAACAGGTGACTGGCCATTTTGGGTATTGCCATTGAAAGAAAAGAACGAGGATATGGATGGTTTGGTGGAATAAAAGAATCAGACTCAGAGATTGGACAGAATTGAGGGGAAGAGACAGAAACAGAAGAGAGTTTGTGATGGCCACAAAAGACCTCTAAATAGGAACTGTTTGACTATAGAGAGACCACCATGGAACAGCCATACTATACCATACAAGCCCGAGGTAATAGGAACAGACGGTTGAAATGAGTTGGGACCTGGGGCTATGAGATTGGTATAGTTGGAGCTTGGAGGCGGCTGAAGGGAAATTCGACTTCCTCTATAGGGTCAACAATGCCAACGCCGCCCCACAACAGGGGCGTACGAACGGGGGCAGAAGGATTCATTGTCACGGATTCAATAGACTCCCTCTCGCTCGTACTATAGGGAAGTCCGGAGCCCCGGGAACTCCCCAATAGACGCGGGTTCGGTGGAAGAGGATAGGACACAAGGAAGGACTCAGCCGAGACTTGAGGAGGATTCACATGTACCCAATCTGATCCGAACGTTCATAATATGGTCCTCTATAGAGGAAACTATAGTTTCAGGAATTACGTTTTTTTACCTGGTCTCTGCAGAAAGTCTGTAAGTCCCCAATTTTTAGTAAGAATAGATAGATATCATACTAATTCTTCTCACTCACATTCTCCTCACTCACATTCTCCTCACTCACATTCTCCTCACTCACATTCTCCTTCCTGAAGACGGCCCAGCCGGCCACCCACGTTCTCGATACAGCCGTCGGCTCTGCTGAGACCTGGGCTTGGCTATGTCCTTCGTCCTGCCGAAAGGACCCTGGCTAGGTCCTTGGATTCTAAGTCACCCAAAAGGTTTGGTGCCAATTCCATTTTTAATCAGCAACTTGGGAGGTGAGGAACGGTTGAACTGGTCACTGCTCGACCATTACAGTAAGATAAGGATAATGTATCCTCCGAGGACCTCAGACCCTGGATCTACTATTTTAAAGGGCAAAAGTCTCATCTGAGGCGATCTCAAGCAGCATAGGGCATACCATGGAAGGAAACCCCTTTAGAGATGTGTTTCCTTGTTTTTTACTTTTAGAGATCACGCTGAATCTCCATACCACTGTAGCGGTTAGACACCTTGGAGCAAATATGCAGGAGAAACGTTCTGGAATATGTAGCTCAAAAATTGACTGCTTCAGTTATATATTTATAACTGAAAAGAGCGAGAAATTTAACATCCGGCGGGTTTCAAACATAGAATAGACCCCAGAACTACGACGGGACCACTTTCACCAAAATGTTGTTAAATTTAACGTCTCGATGCTCGGTATTTATCTAATGAATGTTTATTTTAACAATGAATTTACCAAAATCAACATAAGAAATGTTTTTTTAACGAATCGTCAAAGTGGCTCCTTGTATAAAAATTTTCAGCAATTTTACAGACTCGCAATAACCCCCAAATTCTCCTCAACCCCGCGTTAGATTTCCTCAACTTGAGCATGAAGTGGACCGGCCACACGCGATAGAAAGTGATGGGAAACTGTTCGGAAATGGAACAAAGCGATTGTCGGAAGAAAAGCTATGACAGAGCTGAGCTGGCGAGATCGGTCTATTCGGAATGGTCCGACTATCGGTTACGCCCTGTCACAAACTAACGGCTCAATTCAACCCAAAACGAAACGTGAGCGAAGAGAAGTCACAAAGAGAGATGGGAGGATGACTGTGCGAGTTTGCACAGGCGCACAAGGCATTCAGGTACCTGACACTGACTCAGAAGAACACGTACAGTTCTAAAAGACACATTTCTGAAACTAAAATTTCTACGTTTTTTTTTCTTTAATACAGAAAGGTGATAAATAATGTATCCGTTATTAGTACCTACAGGGAAAGTTTCGCATGTTCTAAAAATTTTATTAGTTTCAAAAAATCATGATGAAATTAGATTATTATTTTATTATTGTTTTTGGGACCTTTGCCTCAATGTATCTGCGCTCTTGAGCGAAAACGTTCCAAAGCTCCAGGGTTTGGTGAAAAATACACCGAAGTATGGGAGAGTTGAGTTGTGTTGTATAGTTATCGAACTGATGAGTGAACATCTGCTTTGAGTTTTTCTCAATAAAGCGAAAATAGAGAAGCAAGAAAACGTCTTCTGCAGAAATTTCTCCAAATCAGAATTCCACGGCATAATTTTATGATTACCGTTAGATTATGCACTTTCATACAGCATAAGTAACGTCTTTCTGTAGTTATTTACCTATCGGAAGTTACGGTCAAATCGTAATTACGACAGTAGAGCCACGAAAACCGACACTTTACTCATTTTTGATGCCGAATTGAAAATTTTACGCTTCAAGTCAGGAGAAATTCGATAATTCGTACATCGAAAACAACCACAACCTTCCGGTCGGTGTTTATAATTCACTAGAATCGGCGCATTCCCAAGTTGTACGTCATAACTTGTGATTAGCAGTATAGCTGACGAATTATGAATCGCTGTCGTAATAACAGACAAGTTTGAGTTTGAACAGGAAACGTGTAATCATCTGTCAGTTGAGTAGCCGAGTTTAAAGTTCCTGAATAATTACTCGTATGTGATGACATCAACGGTTGCTTTCGAACCCGAGGGTTGAATTTTTTATAGTTTCCAGGTGAATTCAAACTGAACCAGTGAGGGATGTTTCTCAAAGTACACAGCCGAGTGGGCGTGAAGGCCAATGTGTACTTTTCCACAATGTGTGACGGCTAATTCATGTAAAGTGGCGATATCTGTTAGACTTACAAAACTCAATATTAGCACAATCGATTGTACCTGAAATCCTCTATTCATTTTATAATGCTGGTTTCGGATGTTTGGGTACTACAACGACTGGAGTAAATAAACCATAGGGTCGAGGAATGCGGGAAAAACGTTAAACCGTCACATCCGACATGAAAATATTCCACATTCGTTTTTCGAACAATCAGGGATACCCATTTAAAAAATATAGGTACCTAAATAAATCATTCAAGTTACTTTGAATGACGTTCAGCTTCTTCATTTTGGACTGAGTTAACTTTTATCTTTTTTCCAACTTTAACTTTTGAACTAGGTTAACAAGGTATTCCAATCAGTTTTTTAATCAGTTTCTCTCTAGGTGAAAAAAAAACACCACATAACCTCAGTAATAATCCAAATTTGGTGCACGGGCACTATCCCTGATATTTTCAATCAGACCATGGACAAGGAGCGTGATTAGAATTTCAAAAGAGCCGGTCAGCTTCGGATGTGTGTCGGGAGGAGTGTACAATCCTCATCGATCACAATCACATGGACTGTGTTCTTTTGTGTCAATCATTGAGCTTAATTCAACCGAAACTGCACAGGATTACACAAAGCCCACAACAACGAGCCCTTCCGGTGACCCAGAAATAATAGGAAATGGAATCGAACAGGATTCGTCCGAGCATCGAATCTTCTACGTAGGTAATCATAGCAGACACATGATTGATTAATCTAGATCTAATAAACCGGTGGTGCGTAGATAACACGATTCTTCCATATTTTGATGCGTAAATTTTTTGCACAATTTGTTTATATTTTGACTACTTTTGTGATGTTTAGGTCAAAAATATCAAAAAAACTAAAATAAAATAATATTATGTCAAAATATTATTTTGACATATTATGCCAATTCATGTGAATAAAAAAATATCCTCGTGTTCTGCAAGGTAAAACAAACATTTTAAGACCAAGAACGCTGAAATCGCTGAAAATTTTTATGGACAGGAAAAAATAAAATAGAAAACTATCGAAGGATTGTGGACATTTCGCCATAGGTACAGAATTCCTCAAAGATTCGAGTTGTCCAATATGTTCCCCTGGTGTTGCGGTTTTTCGTTAAAACTGCGGCGGTTCTCTTCAGAGATTTCTATGGAGGATGTCGCTTGGATTTTGTTTTTTTGCAATTCGGAATTCCCTTAAAGCAGATATAAAGAAGTAACTAATAAAACGAAGAAAACTAATAGAATACAAGACAGCACACTGTGGTGTGACAATACAGATCTGCCCGCGCCCAGAAGGGTAGAAAGCTAGAAAACGGGCCACTTAATTGACATTCAGGCACCGACGGATTTGGTTAACAAATAATGAACAGCATGGATGAGGCACGTGACCTTGCACTGATATTAAGGGGAAGTGGCTTACGCTCTGCATAAATCTTCCATTTTATTTTTAGTATGCGCAGACGTCTTTTGACACAACAGCTACTGCTCTTTATGGTATCGATGAGCTCACGCGTCTGAAAACATATTTTACCCTTCGTGAACCTATTTTGTTAGCTATTTGAATAATATAACCCAAGTCCTTCAACTGACTCTATGAAGTCATATGTGAAAATGTGAGAGGGACGTGTGCAAAACTCTTGAATTTCTTTCTCGTTTTTCTGAGCACTTTCGCCAGCATCACAGGCCTCTTCCGAAAAGTGGTAACGTTGGTAGGACAGTTTTCCCAAATTAACATGAGACCCATCAAAACTGATATGATTGCTAGCTGTTAGAAAAGCTGAACATGGTATTATCACCATATCTTCCCTACGGTTAGTTGACTAATAAATAGCAATTATTGCTGAATAAAAATTTGAGGGATGATTTCACACATTTTTACTTCCATATTTACAGAGTAAATGGAAGTATTGTGATCGTCCTAAAATCGAGAATCGGAACGGAGCTTCAGAAAAAACTTTTTCTTATACTCATTTACTCAGAATCACTTCCTGAACAAGTGTCTGTGTGTCCGTCTGTCCGTGTGTCCGTCTGTCCGTCTGTGGTCATTTACAAAAATGGCCATAACTCCCTCATTTCTCAACCTTTTTTCAAATTTCTTGAACTGAAATGTTTGTCTCGGCAAGACCTAACGCCCTGTTTAATCGGAATTCGGATTACGCACAGTACATTCCGAAAATGTGGCGTTTTTCATTTTGGGCGAATTTTAAAATTTTAATACTGAAATTTTGATATTTTTGACCTAAACACTTTCAAAAGCAGTCAAAATATGATCAAATTGTGTCACAATTTTACGTTTCAAAATATGGAAGTATTGTGTGTTATCTACGCACCACTGGTTTAACCCATAGATTCAGGCAAATCTACATACCTATTGCGTTTTACGTACCCACCTTTTTACAAACGCTAGATGGCAATATGTATCAAAAAATATCGCAATACCGCTATTATAGCAAATACATACCAAAAAATATCGCAATATCGCTATTAGCAATATTTCTGAATTTCAGAAATGGAATTCTATCTGGTTGAAAAGGAGGATCTAGATTCTTGATAAAATTAGAGCGCCACTTAGGTGCCTAAGATAACCTGCGCTACCATAAATCTGTTATTGGAGCTTTACACCTGTTGCCTCAATTCTCGTTTTGTGAACAATAAATTATCAATTATCTTGTCAATTCTTGTGGCTCGTGGTACGAATAAGTCTTCTTTTATCACCACAAAACGACGTTTACGTTATCCTGATTTCCGAGTTAGGATTGCAGGCTCGGGTTATCGATATCTTGTCGGTAAGGTATCCAAAAATCATTGACTAATCTCTAGGCCATTGTACCTCCTACCTACTCGCAGATAACCTGTCCGTGTACGTATTCGAGGGCAAGTAGTCGGAGTCTGAAGGGCAGATGAAAATTAGTTTAAAACTGAAACCTGAAAATTTCGTAGGTATACCTATCCAGTAATATTTCATGCCGCACGAATTGGCTTCCTCATAGTTGGTTTATGCGAGTCCTTATCTCAATTGAACAATGAGGAACGGGACAAGACCAAAATTAATATTGCAGTATAGGATATAACCCAATAAAACACCTAGATAAGGTTAAAAATAGATTTCTAAAAAGCACAGGTCACTCACCTCATGAAATGCTCCTGGATAAGATCCATGGCTTGCCAGCTAGGTAGCAATCGCGAGTTTTCCCGCGCGGATTCACCGTTTTTCGAACCGCAAACCGAGAGACCGATAGACGGAAAAGCGGAAATTTTGGGAAAAGTTTTATTTGATTTTTAGAGCGGAGGTGTGGTCGACGGCATCAACGGAGGCGAGGACGGGTCAACTGGCGAAACTTGGCGGGGCACTGAACGTCCCTGGCCCCCACTCTTTTCTGAGGAACGGCTGGCGCTCCCGGCGTACGAGGCCACGCCCACGCAGGCGGCTCGGGATGGGCAATTGTCTCGAGCCAATGGGAACGACCAGACCTGGCGGAGGAGGGCGACCGATCCAGCCTCGAACAGAAGGATGAGACAGGACAGAGAAAGAAAGGAACTCCTTTTCACAGGACTAACCGCAAAGTCCTTCGCTGATCTTTCCTCAAACGATAAGATAACCAACCCTTTCAATGCACGCACACAGGTGCAAACAACTCACACAAGGATTTCCCGGGTAGAATTTGCTCGTCATATCAATTTCAGAATTTGGACGGTTGCACCGCCAACTCATACTTTTGATGGGTTTAAGATATTGGAGCGAGACATTTCCTAGGTTTTCAAATTATTGCTTTCATCAAATATTTACAATGTTTCGGTTATAACAGGAATGCGAATTTATCAAATCAAATTGAGAAACGGAAACTCAAACTGAAAATCAAACCGAAACTCGAACTGAAAATCAAACGGACACTCAAGCTGAAACTGAAAAGAAACTCAATCTCAAACTTCAAATCAAATGGAAACTCAAGCTGAAATATAAATTCAAACATCAATCCAAAACTCAAGCTGAAACTAAAACTGGAACAGAAAATCAAACTGAAATTGAAATTCAAACTTAAAATCAAGCCGAAGCTCAAGCTGCAACTGATACCTGATACTTTAACTGAACTGAAAATTTAACTCAAACTTAAAATCAAACTGAAACTCATGAGTTTGAATATTGAATTTTTAGTGTTTTCTATTTTATTTTTTCCCGGCCACAAAAATGGACCGATTTGAGCGTTCTTGGTCTTAAAATCTTCGTTTTACATTCCAAAATATGTGGATATTTTTTATACTCCACTAACTTGACGTATTAGGATTTTAGGCGAGTTTCTAAATTCGCATAGTGAGTTCAAACATCTCAAAACTCACTATGCATATTTTAAAACAGGCCTACAATCAAAATACGTTCAGTTATCAAAATATAAAAAATAGTAACATATTTTGCAAGGTAAAACAAAGATTACCACAACCAAGAACGCCCAAATCTGTTCATTTTTGTGGGCAGAGAAAAATAAAATAGAAAACGCTAAAAATGCTAATATGTCGGAAGTATTGTGTGTAATTCGGGTTCCGGTTAAACGTGATTATAGGTCTTGCCGAGACAAACATTTCAGTTCAAGAAATTTGAAAAAAGGTTGAAAATTGAGGGAGATATGGCCATTCTTAGCACCAAGGCCTTTGAGCAAGTTGAAGTGAAAGGCGCCTTCTCGAGACCGCGGCAGCTGGGGCTGCTCCTTATGGTCCGGTTACAGAGGAAGTCAGGTCGCCCTTCTCTAGCACCTCAGCCTCTTCGCTAGATTCGCCAAGCTGTGATTATAATGACCTATATCATATTAAGGATTGAGATTGATTTATCGTCGTTCTTGGTCTCAAACTCTTTGTTTTCCTTGCGGAATACGTGGGTATTTGTTATACTCAGTTAACTTGACTTATTTTATTTTTAGGCGAGTTTTTAAACTCGCACAGTGAGTTTTTTAAATTTTTTGTGCACGCTTAAACTTTTTACAGATACCCAATCTCGAACTTAGTAACGGACATTTAAACTTAAACCCAAACTTCAAATCAAACTAAAACTCAAGCCGAAACTGAAACCCAAACTGAAAATAAACTCAAACTTAAACTGAAACAGAAAATCAAACTGAATCTGAACTCAAAAGTTGCAGTTTAAGTTCCTGTTTGAGTTCCGTTTTTTCGTTTGAATTTCGGTTTGAGTTCCACATCAAGATTGAGTTCAAGCTCGGGTTCGAGTTTAATTTCGAGTTTACGTTTGATTTTCAGTTCCAGTTTTAGATCAAGTTTGAATTTAAATTCGAGATCGAGTTTAAGGTTGATTTTGAGTTTAATTTCTAGTTTGTGTATGAGTCCATGTTTGAGTTTGAGTTTCAGTTTGATTCTAACTTTGAGTTTCAGTTTCAGTTTGAGTTTCAGTTGGAGTTCTCGTTCAGTTTGAGCTTAGCTTTGAGTTCCCAGTTTTCGTCGGAATTTCAGTTTGAGTTCGAGTATGAGTTTAATTTTGAGTTTATAAACTCAAAATAAAACGTATACGTTTTAGTTCGAATTACAGTTTGATTTTGAGTTCCAGTTTTAGTTTTAGTTCAAGTTTGTATTTAAGTTCAAGTTCAAGTTGGAGGTTGAGTTTAAGTTGAGCTCAAGTTAGAGTTCTCGTTCTAGTTTGAGTTACTGTTTGAGTATTTCCAGTTTCAGATTCAGCTTGAATTTGAATTCAATTTAGAGTTAACGTTGGAGTTTGTGTTTCAGTATGAGTTTCCGTTAAAGTTCGAATTTGAGCTTAAGGTTCAGTTGAGCGAGAAAAGGTTTGAGTTTCAGTTTGAAGTGTCGGTTCTAGTTCTCTTCTGGTGTCTGTTAAGCCCGTATCACACGTCAGACCAAACTCCTCCCCATCCCACAGACCGTCTGGACAGACCGATTCTTTGGTGATTTTTACATGCAAATTCATTGAAAATTTTTCTTAGAAATAAGGTTCCATAGATAAATAATAACAAACATTGATGCAGGTGCGCCAAAGTGAACATATCCATGGGATCAGCCAATCGGATAATTGGGTCTGTGTGTCTGTCCGTGGGATGGGGAGGAGATCGGTCTGACGTGTGATACGGGCTTTAGTGGTGTCGCCGCAGATTTTGGTCTCACAGTCTAAGAACGTTTTGATTGACTCATGTACCTATCAAATCCAAAGAAGCTTATGGTTTTTCAGCATTAGGTCACATGAAAAACATGTAATAAGGACGTCTTGGGATAATCAGCAATAAATAGACGTAGCCGCTTGGTCTCCAGTAAACCACGTATGGGATAATTTATCAAATAATGCATTCCATTGATGCACTTTAGCCTGGGAACGAATAATACCATTGAAAAGAGAGCAATGTGTTGAAAACGATGGTTGTGGAGAAGTAATGTTCATAAAGATTCTCCAATGAGAACAGGCAGTAGGTGGGTGGTTTGGAAAATGTGATTGAAAGCTGTGCGGGAGATTATTTCAGCCGCGCTTTTGTGATTTCTCGTTTTGACGATGGCCAAGGGAGGGTGGAGGGTGGAGGGGTGGGTGGTCGGGGGCGGGGGGTGCCACGCTGGCCTGGGGTCGTATTGAACTTCCCTTTCTAAGCCCACATTGCGACACTTATCTAAACAGGCCATTGCTTATTCAGAATATAACCCTCGATGAACTCTCGTTTTCAATTCACTCCCCCTTCTGATGTTAATATCGTGTTGAGACTGAAAAGTTTTCTGAAGCTACAACACTTAAATATTGAGTGAACTATCGAGAACGATGCGGCAGATACTCTGGTTTATTATTGGAAGCGAGAAGTTGCATCTCGAGTGAAGTAATGCCTGTACAATTGATGATCCTGACAAAATTTAGGGTTTTCCCCTCGAATTTCCATTTTACCAAAACTTACCATGGCAAAATGAGGAAAAATAACTAAAATAATTTTAGTTAGTAAATTATTAAATGAAAAAATTGTTAAAAATAATTAGTTGGAAAATTATTTATGTTTTCAGCTCTTTGTGTTGGTTTTCTCCAAGAAATGTTTCATACCGAATTATTTATTTATTTTTCTGCTCAATTCTCCACCGATTTCGTAGGCTTGGTGCTGCCGTCATTTATACTGCCATATTTACGAAGCAAAATAGAAATATAGTAATCTTTCTAAAAGTGAAAAGTGAGAATGTTCTATGTATTTAACGTGAGTGGAAACACCTTAAATGAAGGCTGGAAAAGGTTGAGAACGACTGAGGTAGACTATTTCAAGCTTTGTAATTGAAAGCATCGCGGCAAACGAGCGAATATAATGGCCTTCGTAGCGGATAGGCAAACTGATTGGCTTCCCCTAAATGCTGAGCCTTGCCGAAGTTTCGCTTGACCATGCTCAGCAGAACATTGCATTGCACCGAGTGTATAACCGCGGCCGAAGTCCGCCCTTGTTGACGAAGTACCCGAGTACCTGTTCGTGTTGTGTACCGACCAACTTTCGAGTAAGGACTTTCCCTATTCCAAGAGCCTGACTGACTCCAAGGCAAGAGTTAGCCTTTCATGTTTTCCTTGTTCTATGTAGAGAAGGGTCACTCAGGTCGAGTTGGGCTTCATTGTGTCGGAAGGGGCGGATAAAAGAGCAAAGGACCCTTACCCCCGACGTTGGCTAGTTATCAACTAAGATTGGCCGGCCTCTCAGAATCCTTGAAAGGGTTTCGGCCCCTTTGCGGAAGTTGTAGAAAATCAGTTTCTCTTATTTTCTAAACAGCTTACACCTCCCTTTCCGATGGCAATAGCTCAAACGTAACGAACTGTTCTCATTTAGATGAACTATGGCGAAATACGAATACAAACTGTTTCCATGCCGAAGCCATGCGCCAGCATTTCAATCGTGCTGGCCATTTTACCACTACTATTGCGCAGAACTATAAAACAGCAGAAATGCACTGTTGAGGAGTTTCTTATGGTGGAGAATAGGTAACGTTAAATCCTGTTCTGTGACATCTTCGCTTGAACGCCACTTGATCTACTCTCGTAGACCACCTGGGGCCCCAAACGCACAAATATCCCTCGCCCTAAAAACAACGCTGCTAAGTAGATTAGTAACATAGGTACACTATTAGTCTGGGTATCACAGAAAATAAAGTTAGTATCAAGGGTGGGAAATTATCTGATAGGAAATTAAACACCCGACATTTTCTTTTCCATCACGTTTTTGCTTTAAACCCATAACTACTTTGGCCGTAAAACCAAGAACGCTGCAAAAAACGCGATTTTGGCCTTATTACTCCCCCGAAATTGACCATGTTGATCAAAACGCCCAATTTCATGTTTTTCAGCCAATATCTAAAGATCCGCGCCAAAAAAAAAACCCTAAGTCAAATCCATCATTTTTTTGAAAATTTTCGTATACGAAAATATGTGCCTATAGGCACCTACAGGCACATACCTTGGATTTTTTATGTGGAATCGATTTTTTGCATTTTTCTCGACTCTGGAGAGGCTTAGAAAATTGTCAATTTTTTGTGTCAGCTACCCAAAAATTTTTTGTTCCAAGCCAATCCGGGTAAAAACATAATTTTCAAAATTTTTCGGAAAAAACCCCATATCTTATGGTAATTGAAGCGAAAACCCCGGGAGGAATATTCAAAAAATTCTAAAATCACGACATCACCGTCAAAATTGAGTTTTTGTGTTTTTCAAAAATATACCCTAATTTTGCCAAATTGGACCCCTTCACCTTATCCGACCGGATTGCCCGGACATCAAGTTATAACTTGCTCTATAGAGCAAACCACAACTTTCAAGACTAGTTTTGTCAAAATCGGATCAGTGGTTCAATACGAAGTGGCTGGATGAAATTTTTGGCCAAAATTTCGTCCAGCCACTTTGTATCGAACCATTGATCCGATTCGGCGCGGTTGGTAATAAAAGTTGTGGTTTGCTCCAACTTGAGGCATACTGTAAGAGAAATCCGACCAAAAAATGTTGAGGGGTCGAAAACCCAATAAAACAGTTTCAACTAATCGTATAGGTACGATCATACATGATGAAAAATTGTAAACTTCCACCGCCAAAATTAGGGTTCTTCAGAGAAGGCTACAGCTCATTAAGCCGGGGAATATGTACTTGATATTGCCACAATGATATCGCAGGAGGCGAGAAAAACCCCTTTGATTCGAATGTGAGTTCAGCATGATCCAGTCGAGAGGCAATACCATTCTTCGTGTGACTCTTACGACCTGGAGGTGGTAGGGTAGGGTGGGATGAAGTGGAAATAGTGGAGGAAACAGGTCTGTGTGTGCGAGCAGAAGGAAGGAGCCGAACTGTCTAGCATATTATACCTGGGATGTTCCTCGGCCCCGAGCCACCGGCTGGCCAAGATTTGTGTCGCTGGCCGCTGCCGATCCGCCTCGTAGTAACGAAAGACGATAAAGGGCGGGGGGTGGGGATGGTCACGATTATAAATGTGCCTTCTTAAGTGTGAAGTATATGCTTACTATACCGACCTTAATTGTCAAGTGGTACTGGTGATGGTGTAGAAGGTGTAGACCGGCCGATCGGACTCTTTCGCCCTCTTTCTCTTAAATGACGGTGGGTATTCGATCGAGAACGAGAGGGGAGAATTGTACGATCGAGTCGATGTTTGCTTGGTCATTGCCCAGGTGGGAAGCGGTACAGATGACCGACCTCGGAGTGAGTCAGTCCTCCACGTTCACGTTCTAGTCCTGACTTGCAAGTCTTTCTATTCCATTTCTGAAGAGGTTCGGGTGCCGCCGACTTTACAAAAGAGCCTTTATCAAAAGGGGATACCCGGCCGACGATGAAAGGGAAGAGGGAACAACAGTGTTGGTGGACAGGGGGGTCCTTATTCCTGATTGCCAGAAGAACGCACGCACTCCTCGCCCTCTTCAGGACTTAATCGATTCGTCCGCTTTCTTCGGCTGAGGTAATATCGATCACTCGGCTCGGGGGCGGGGGAGAAACTGAGCTTCATGAAACTTGATTAACCGATTAGATACGAAAGAAAGGGAACGTCTTCATGGCTGAATCGAGCTGCTACAACGGAGCCTTATAACGTTCCGTTTTTGAGGAGAACCCTATAATTAGCTATATCTATCTAGCTATAGCTAGATAGATATGGCTGATTATGTGAAAAATAAAGTAAAAAAACCAGTGGTGCGAAGATAACACATAATACTTCCATATTTTGAAAAGAATGAGTGTGACTCAATTTGATCATATTTTTACTGCTTTTGAGGGTGTTTCGGTAAAAAATATCAAAACACTTCATTTGAAATTTTTTTAACTCGCCTAAAATAACACACCAAGTTATCGGAGCATAAAAAATATCAATATATTCTGCAAGGTAAAACAAAGATTTTAAGACCAAGAACGCACAAATCGGTTCATTTTTGTGGCCGGAAAAAAATAAAATATAAAACACTAGAAATGCGAATGTATCGGAAGTACTGTGAGTAATTTCGATTAAACAGGGTGTTAGATCTTGCCGAGACAAACATTTCAGTTCAAGAAATTTGAAAAAAGGTTGAGAAATGAGGGAGTTATGGCCATTTTTGTAAAAGACCACAGACGGACAGACGGACAGACGGACAGACGGACACACGGACAGACGGACAGACGGACAGACGGACACACAGACACTTGTTCAGGAAGTGATTCTGAGTAAATGTGTATAAGAAAAAGTTTTTTCTGAAGCTCCGTTCCGATTCTCGATTTTAGGACGATCACAATACTTCCATTTACTCTGTAAATATGGAAGTAAAAAACCAATGGTGCGTAGATAACACACAATACTTCCATATTTTGGAAAGAATAAGTGTGACTCAATTTGATCATATTTTGACTGCTTTTGAGGGTGTTTAGGTAAAAAATATCAAAACACTTACTATGAAAATTTTAAAATTCGCCGGAAAGAGAAATACGCCACGTTATCGAATATAAAAGCTATCATGCTATAACTCAGTTTTCCCAACTTTACAGGAGACGCAAAAAAGTGTTTCGATTGATGGCTATTAGAGACGAATAGACAAGAGGACGTGGTTTGGAAACGCCATTAAAATGTATTAGGTTCAACCCCGACGCCACCCCGACCAATCACAGCAATACATTCCCTTAACCCATCATCATAATTTTTTATCATTTGGGACAAAACTGGCCACAGCAAGTTGGCTTTAGTTTTTTTCGCAATTCTTGCCACGAGCATGGATCTACAGCATCGTTTTACCATATCGTCACTTAAGTTCTAACACCACCTAACTCAATTTTTCCAAGTTTTCAAGAGGTACAAAAAACTAATTTTTCAACATGGAAATACATTGAGCGGTGCTGTCTCTTCTCCATCTCCTTCTTCACTGGTTGGTTCAATCTCCTTGGCAGTTTTACCATGATATCGGCTATTGAAAAATCTATCGAGTGGTGTGTCCAACTCATTTTCGCCAAAAATTGAGTTAGGCGGTGTTGTAACTTAAGTGACGATATAAATAAGGTCTAACTCAATCTGGTCAAAAATTGAGTTATAGCTTGTTGCCGCTTAAGGGATGATATTCCAATCTGGCTTGCTTCTTCCTCCGTAATATTATCGAAAATCCAAAACTACTCGAACACTCACAAACCCAAGGTCGCTCCTATCGGTCAGTTGCCAACAGCAGAAAACTGCAACATATTTGAGCCCTTCGTGGGATACAAACATTTAGCACCAGGACATGACCAGCCAGTCCCTCTAATCGTCTTTCACGGTTTGAGGAGCTCTCCCGAGGAAAAAGCTCGGAGCGAAGCAAAGCCGTTTTATTCAATCCGACCGGCACAAAAGGCGGGTATTAATTTAGTGAAGCGTGTTGTACCAACAATCCTTTTTTGAATTGCATAAGCAAGAATTACTTTCGAGTTTGCCCGGCTGATCCGCCTAATCTGAACCGACAATGGGAACCTTCGAAGGTCCGATGACAATAGTTGATATTTTCCGATTGTAACGAGGGCTGTAGAAAAGCAATGGGAACAATCGAGGGATGTTACGGGTTCGTTGCAGAGTCACAATACCGCACAATTTATTGGAACGCTTTTCCACACCCGCTGCACCCGTTGCAACAGTCACACGGGCGCTCACGTACTGGCACACGCGCGCACATGGATGCCCTTGCCACCAACCGACGCATAACTGGATTACGCGGTGGCCCCAAAGATCTCTTATCAGCCACGTTGGACTCGTCGAGCGAAAAGGGATTGCGAGAGACGTACAAAACGTCGAAATCCCTTAACTCCATCAATCGGTCGACTGGCCACATGCTAAAATCGCCTTTATCTCTTTTTACTCCCTCTCCCTTTTCCTATTCTCTTTTCTTTTTCCATTCCTTTCTCAGGGTTTCGTGTGTACCAGTTTTCAATCGAATCGTATCTGTAGAAAGTCCCTACGGAACTCACAAAAGGACGAGAAAGGATAAGGAGCTTCGAATTTCCTTTCACAGATTCGAACCTTTTTCGAGCTGGCTGTTTTCCATGGAGCAAACCCACCTGATGCACCTTGTACGTAAAATTGAACAAATCTTTTGTGCGCAGTATGAATCGCAGGTTTTCATTAGATACCTACCGAAACCTTCCAGTATTAGGTGCAGTTATTGCATAATTATTATTCCCCCGACTGAGGCGTTAGGTAGAAAATAGACATAGCTACCAAATATGTTGTGGTGTCTACCTCTTCGAAGGTCAAAAATGCGAGAAATGTTCTACAAGTAATTTCCAACAAACCTTACTTTCATTTTTTTTCTTCTGCCGCAAGAAACCCTGTTTTTGGCAATTTTATGTTTCCAAATTTAATTCACTAAAATGGCTGTAGCTCCCTCAATTTTTGAGTAATCGCAAATCTGAGGACACAAAAGCCCGTAAATTTTACTATAAGAAAATAGCCGCATCCAACTAATTTTCTGCAGAGGAATACGGGAAAAATGAGGCCAAAGAGAAAACGGCTGAAGATTTACTTTTTTTAACTTACCCTTAATGCTAGATTCATCGATGAACGCTTCCACTACATTCCACCTGGGACATTGACCGTAATACTGAAAATTTCTTGGAAATTAGTTAATGCAAGAATCCTTGGATAAATCTAGCTTTAGAAGACGGGAAATCCGGCCCTTAACCTCATCCTCAAGACGATTTTATTAAAAACCGAGGGCTGAAGAAAAATCGCGGTTTTTTATCCTCAGCTGTTTTTCACTTCAGGTTTTCTTGTCCAGGAGCGATAAGAAGAGCTTGTCCATTCTTTTTCGAGCCTTTTCCCGGTTTCGTTGTATTGTACTGTTGCGGATTGCCCCTCCGACTGCTCTCATCCACTTCAGGATTTTTTGTCCGGCTCTCGAATTTCCCAACGTCCGCAAGAATCCGTTACATCTGGCAGAACTGTTACATCCACCGAGAGCCGACCAACCAGCAAACATCGCAGAACTAAGGGGACCGCAGCTACTTCCACTTCTTGCTGATCCGGAACAAGTTAACAATAGCTTCTTTATTTCCCCATGATGCGCCTTCTCCAAGTCGTGTCTTCTTGAATCGAACGTAGAAAAAACGGATCGCGGAAGAAGACCAGGAATAGCACAATGGTGTTCTGATTAGTGACAGGTAGGAAGGTATTAGGTCACATAGACCAGATATCTAGGCCTTTTCCTAGAGAGAAGACACTGCTAAGGGTTCACAAGGGTTGTGACCCTTCCTGCTTCATTTTTTCCAGCCTGGATTCTTCTTGATATCATTTCAATAGAACAGGTGAAGGTCGCCACCGTAGAAGTCTTCCGCGTACAATTGTCGATTTTTTTCCTCGTAAGACAACTTGAACATAAGGATGATACTACCCTTTCTGGTGTCGGAGATGACTAGAACCCCCCCCCCCCTTTCCCCCGGCCATAGTGGCAAACAAGTTAATAGAAAGACGACTTGTCAGGCTGTTGCTCCCCTTTTGTAGTCCATGAAATATAAATTTTCATTTAGATGTCGTTCACAAAAGCGGGCCTCTAATATCTTGGTTTTTTATGGGTTGACGAGCTTATCGAGGACGATCTGGTCGGCTATGAAAGACCAAGGACATGACCGAAAATTTATTCAAAAGTGTCACCCGACACGTATGACCCTTGGGTATTGTCGTCGCTGGTCGTTTTAGCAGCACTTGATGGCATTGTCGTTGGTACTATAGCGCTTAAATCCTTTCACGCTAGAAAACAAATAATTTTGCGTAAAATTGACAAGGTGTTCGCTCTTAAGATTGTCTTCCTGGGTCGGGTCGATCCTTTAGCTGATTCGCCACAATTTGTTTCCTACAAAAATTTTTGTGAGCCCAAGGAAAAGTAGGCTGTTTTGCTGAAAAGTCGTTTGGTGTTTTCGACTTTCTTTAATAAAATGGTCATGAGTCTCTGAAATTTAGGGCAATTACAATTGCCATTGACACAAATCTCGATTGTCATTATAATGATAAACCATTTGTCATTGATACAAAGTGATTCATTACAAATATTGATAAATATATACATTGTCATTGATTGATTACATTGATTTATTGATTGACATTGACGTTGAATAATTGACAAATTCATAAAGATTGATACATTGATATCATCGATAAATTGATACAAATAAATCAATAATTGATTATTGATTATTCATCCAGATTGATTATTCATCCAAATTCATACAGATGCATTAGGTATACATTGATATCATCGATAAATTGATACAAATAAATCAATAATTGATTATTGATTGTTGATTGCTGATTGCTGATTGCTGATTGCTGATTGCTGATTGCTGTTTGCAGATTGCTGATTGCTGATTGCTGATTACTGACTACTGACTACTGACTACTGACTACTGACTACTGACTACTGACTACTGACTACTGACTACTGACTACTGACTACTGACTACTGACTACTGACTACTGACTACTGACTACTGATTATTGATTACTGACTCATGGCCATTTTACTAACACAAAGAAAAAACATTTAATTTTCCTAGGGCCTACAAAATGTTTCATAAAAAAGAAATTGATGCGAACGAGCAGATGAATAGATTCCTTCCATTTTTAATGGTCAAAAATAAGGACAATATTCTACTTGTCATTTCCAAAAAATTGTAGTCTTTATCCCCGAGTGCGTTCGGTTTGATGAGCGAAACTTTTTGGGGAACTCCGACTGAAAAAAGTGAAGTTTTTCAGTTTTCTCTTAAGCCTAATTTTTTCTGTATTGCTCCGCAGGAAATAAGTCGGATTGGCACATTTTTTACATGAAAATTGACGAGTTTTCCTACGGTTATCTCAGATTAGAGCTATAGCTCAAAGCTAGTTATAACTCAAAAATTGAAGGAGCTACAGCTATTTTGGTGAGTAAAGGTCCAAAACAAAAAAATGCCAAAAATAGGGTTTTCTAGGGGCTAGGAAAAAATGTCTGTGAATAAGATTTTCTTGAAATGACTAGCAGAATATTTTCCTTCATTTTTGGCCATCGTCGAGACGGATACAACAGGTATATTGTGTTTGGTCGATAATTCAGGTAGGAGGTAGTACCAATGGTACCTTGATTGTGTGATGGCAGTTCCTATAATACGTAGTTTCCAACTGGAACCTGTTGTAATCGTTAATGAACTATGTTGACATGTTATATACCATTTTACCTATACCAGGATAGTTAGCTAGCATAACATAGTGTTGCACCTTGTTATGAGAACTGCGGATTGTCAACTTGCGTTCATTTGAAAACTTTCCGCGTAACAGACCTCCTAGGCAACATATCAGTTGGAACTGTGGCAATTATGTTAACGAATTTACTGCCAATTAGTAAAAGAGTTAATCCTTGCACGTGTACAGTTCGTACAATGTATAGATACACTGAAAGCTCGTAGGTTTAACCCAGTGTAGAAGTCACTAACGAGAATCGTTTCAACCAGAACTTTCTGGCGATGAGAAAAGATGTTTGTTTAGGTAGTTGATGAAATAAATATCATAATTTACGATTTACCGATCGGAGAGCACCGGGGATTTATATTGCTAATTTAGTTAACTGTTTAATTATATTACGAATTCGAATGCGCTTACAGATAGATGGCGGGCTCCAGAGCCAGTATAATGACGGTTGGTAGTATAAATTCATAAATCAATACTGGGAATCGAGAGTTGGAGAGGAGATATCGTTCGACACATGTTTATCACTCTTATAATATATATATTATAATGAATGGTAGGTCGATTAGAGAATTCGGAAGGTACTCCAAACTTCAGTCCCGAGAAGAAGAAGTAGAATATAAGCGAATAACCAAATTTTGGTCAGCAGGGTGGTAGGCCTTACTGAGACAAACATCCCAGTTCCAGAAATTTGAAAAAAGGATAAGAATTGAGGGAGCTATGCCATTTTTTTAAATGCCCACAACAGAATTTATCTATGAGTTATCCAAGGGAGCTTCAGATAAACTTCAATTTCAATGTAAAAATCTCATTAGTAATGGGTGCTTCTTTGGATATCGGATAGATAGATTTTGTCAGTAAGGCCTGGTTTATTGACAAAAATTCTTTTCATCAGAACCATTCATCGCAGATATTTTAACCAAATTTCATTCTTTTACTTATTTGTCCGAAAAAATTTTGATTTGGTTTAAAGAAAGAATAACCAAGGGTTAAAGGTAACCCATAGTGACCGATAAAGCATAAAGGGCGTAAAAGAGGAGACACATAATAAATGGACAAGAGAGACACGGAAACAAGAAAACAAAACGCGCCTTGAATGGAATGCGGGAGCGCGGCTTCGGCCCGAGGAAGACTCACCCGCGGCATGAGAATCGTGTAGGAACAGGGCCATACATGGAGAGAAGACCGTCTCACACCTTAATCCGAGCAAAGAGACCGCTCCGCCATGTTGGCCTCACCTGGGCCGCGCGGCGCTCAGCGGGGGTGCGTCGTCCCGGGAGCCTCATTTATTCTGAATGTGGCTCATTATGCCCGAGCAGGAGGTTCCCCCCCTCCGCTCGTTCAGGTTGTACACACCGCGCCAATGACAGGTATATATCATTGCGTGGCCGCCGTGCGGCTCGAGGATGTATCACAAGAACGGTTGTGTCCTGCAGGACATACCTAGCCCGAAAACGCAAAACATTCGATTGTATTGAATACAGAAATTTTCTGAACGGACCTGCGCACAAAACGCACGTTGAGATCAATAGAGTGACATCTCAAACCAGTGGTGCCTAGATAACACACAATACTTCCATATTTTGAACCGTAAAAGAGTGACACAATTTGATCATATTTTAAATATAAAAAATCTCCACTTATCTTGCTAGGTAAAACAAAGATTTCAAGTCCAAGAACGCTCAAATCGGTTCATTTTTGTGGCCGGAAAAAAATAAAATAGAAAACACTAAAAATGCAAATATATCGGAAGCACTGTGCGTTATCCAAATTCCGATTAAACAGGGTGTTAGGTCTTGCCGAGACAAACATTTCAGTTCAAGAAATTTGAAAAAAGGTTGAGAATTGAGGGAGCAATGGGCATTTTTGTAAATGACCACAGACGGACACACGGACAGACGGACTAACGGACACACAGACACACAGACACTAGTTCAGGAAGTGATTCTGAGTAAATTTGTATAAGAAAATGTTATTTCTGAAGCTCCGTTCCAATTCTCGATCGTAGGACGATTACAATACTTCCATTTACTCTGTAAATATGAAAGTAAAACCAGTGGTGCGTAGATAACACACAATACTTCCATATTTTGGAACGTAAAATTGTGACACAATTTGATCATATTTTGACTGCTTTCGAAAGTGTTTAGGTCAAAAATATCAAAGAATTCAGTATTCAAATTTCAAAATTCGCCCAAAATGAAAAAACGCCACATTTTCGGAATGTAAAAAATATCCCCATATTCTGCAAGGTAAAACAAAGATTTTAAGACCAAGAACGCTCAAATCGGTTCATTTTTGCGGCCGGAAAAAAATAAAATAGAAAACACTAAAAATGCAAATATATCGGAAGTACTGTGCGTTATCCAAATTCCGATTAAACAGGGTGTTAGGTCTTGCCGAGACAAACATTTCAGTTCAAGAAATTTGAAAAAAGCTTGAGAAATGAGGGAGTTATGGCCATTTTTGTAAATGACCACAGACGGACAGACGGACAGACGGACACACGGACAGACGGACACACGGACACACGGACACACGGACACACAGACACTTGTTCAGGAAGTGATTCTGAGTAAATGTGTATAAGAAAAAGTTTTTTCTGAAGCTCCGTTCCAATTCTCGATCGTAGGACGATTACAATACTTCCATTTACTCTGTAAATATGAAAGTAAAAAAAGTTTAATCAAGTAACTTTTGTTTAAGATTATTTCGAAAATATTCATTGCCTGTGGCAGGTTCCTCAGGTTAACATCCAGCATAGATCAAAGTCTTCTTCTCCCAAGATCCTTTGTAGGTATGGAAGGACTCGTTCGATAGTTTTTTCTTTTTCAATGAAAACAAAAAAAAGGGGTGTGAAATTTAAAGGCGATCAATGACCTGATGGTTTATCTCGAACTCGATTGAACGGGTGGCGAACGAGTGAGTGACTGATTGACGATGAAGTGGAGTCTGTTGGTCTGCTGAAAGCTCCCCGCTCGCCCTAAACCAATCCGACCGTTTCATCCAGCCAACAAACCGACCCTATTATTTACCTAATAGTTGATGGTTTTGTCTTTCTATCTCTCTCCCGTACCCTGTTCATTTTGCGGCCATTCTTTTCCCCAGCGAGCCTCTCCTACTTCTCTTGGGGTTTCACCCTCGATCAGGCAGAATAAACAGCTCGGTCAGAACCTGTCTGATGTGCGGGCGGGTAGACTGTGACAGAGGACAGATCAGCTGCGAGTTGGGGGAGTGAGAGGAAGACAACGGAGGTTTGTCGGTAGCGTTTTTATAGGTTCGACGAAGACCCCAGGGGAAGCCATCTGGTCCCCGTTCGCTGGTACGTTTTGCAGCCCCGATAGGGCCTTCCTCCCCTGTCCCAGCCCCAGGAGCAATCAAGAACGGATAGGGGGTGGGAGAAATGGAAGGTTTGTTTGGCGGGGTGGTGGAGGGAGGGGCTGCTGGTGACAACCTATTAGCCAGTTCATTGCTGCAGCTACCGCCCGGAACAATGGTACGAAAACGTCGGAGGACGACAAGAAGAGGAGACGCCGCGCAGTTCAGGTTGTGGAGATGGAAGAAGAGAGCTTCACAAATCCAATCACCCGGCTTTAAGTCAACAGAGGTGTTAATGAAACTCGCTGCACCCAAACCCACCAACCGGCATCCTTTTCTCCGACAGCCTCTTCCACAGACTCATTGCACTTCCTGCTCACCCTCTCTCTTGTCAACAATCCGAGTGTCGCTCAGTAGGTAGTGGTTCTCAGTCTTCATAGAAACAATCGGGATAACGGGATGGGCTTTGGATAATAGAGGATATCCATAGCGGATTGTAATGAGTCGCCGAAAATCGGAGTTGAGTACCTCCAATACCATCTAGCCACCCTCCACCATACCCTTCACAACAATGAATTTTCTTATCCCCTCCGCCAGCAATCAGATAATGAGTGGGCACCTCTGAGCCCGTAACACACGACACACCGACGCGACGTACAGACTCTCTGGTCTGGACAGACCAAATTCATTGAAAATAAGGTTCCATAGACGAATAATAACAAGCATTGATGCAGGTGCGCAAAAGTGAACATGTCCATAGCATCAGCTGTAGGTTAATGTCACCGAATTGTTAGTTACTGATGGGCACGTATCTATCAACAAAGCTACCACAAGTTGCATTGTTGTGATTGGTCGAGGTCGCTGTGCCGCGTCGAAATCCATAAATTTGCTTGGATAAGCATAACCTTGCTTGGATAAGCACTAATGAAATTTAATGCAATCAACGCCAACGCCACCTCGACCAATCACAGCATAAGAGATCAGTATGCACTGCGCATCACTATTGCTCTGCAAACTTCTCTGGCCATCAAACACCTAGTAACCTACGTACCTACTATGGCAGACCGGGATCCTGATTCGGAACGTTTTCGCTTTGTCAGATAGCATAGTTTTCAGCATGGGGCCAAAACCCGAGCCGAGTACTTCCACATCGAAACCACCCCCTGACAAAGGTGAGGCGTCACCGAAGACCAAAGAGGCCAAGGTGAGCTCGGCACTACCAAAAACGTCACCACCGGCAGTCAGCGAGAACGATAACCCAGCAATCCAAGAGGGTGATGAGAGCAAGAAAAGCAAGTCACCCAAAAAACTGAGTAAACGGAAGAAAGAAAAAATTAAAAAAGAGCTCAAATCGAACAGCACTTCTTCTTCAATTATTTTGGCACATACGAAAAGGAAGGCTTCCAAATCTGCCGACTTGAAGCTTCCACGACAGACTAACAGGCAGTCAGGAGTTGATGGAGAGTCGCCAGCGCCCGTCGGGTCCTCTGCAGGAAATGTTGAAGCTTCGACCGCGCCAACCTTGACAGTGAAAGATATCATCGTGATAGTACTTCTCTGGAGTCACGATATCATTCACGTGCTGACTGAAGGCTGGACTGCGTCTTTTCTCCTAGAGCACAGCAGAGTCGATGTTATGGCGCAATTCACCGAGAAAATCAAGTTCCTAGTTCCAAAAAGAGTTGGACAAATCGTGATAATCGTTTTATCTCTCATGGCGATGATTGCGATACCAGCGGTGACTTCTGGAAAATCAAAATTGGGTTTCTTGCTCGTCGGGCTGATGGTTTATCTGGCCACTCCGATAATAGGAATCATGGCGTCGAACTTGGGCTTCGTGGGATTAGTTGACACCATGTTGGTCCTGGAAGTTGGCTGGAATTCGGTCAAGCCCCTGCGCTACTGGATGATTTTCCATCAAAAGTTCCCATTACCTGTGATACAGTCTCGAATGCTTGTCTCAGTCAACCAATTTATGGTGGAGTTGACCGAATATATCATGACGGTCTGGGTAACATGGGAGACGTTCAGCCATGTGGTATTCAACATCGTTTGGGTACTATTGTTCTTGTTGATGGTGGCCTGGGTCGTCATGATTTGGACATTGAGGCGTTCATTCAACAGCACCGATGACAACATTGACGTAATACAAAAAGAATACGAGGGAAGCCCGATATTCGACAGTTTCCTTTCCCGACAGAAACCTCAGCACAGAATCCTCATTTTGTGTCTACTCTTCCCAAGTTTTGCGATTTCTTTTCAAAAAGCAGCCGTCAGTTTTGTGTTCATATCGATCAAACATAATCTGACCGAAACCGCCCTGTATCGGATCGATCTTATTCTCAGTCTCATGTGTTTACCGTTGACCGCCTGTTTGCTGATCGTGTCACCAGTCGTCTGGCAAGAAATTAGAGACCTGGCCGTCATAGGAATTGCGCATTTGACGAACGTTTTGGTATGCCTTTTTTTTCTCGTACTGATTTTCGGCATGTCGCCGTCAAAGTCTCCAGACATCATGCCATATTCTCGGCAAATTGTGATTCCGTCCGACGTGGTTTTCGCATATTTCATTTTTCCGGATAAAGAGTACGAGAAAATGATATTGGTGAAGGACGGGGAAGAACAATCCCTTGGTGCACCCCATTGCAGAGAGATCCTGGCTCGAAAAGGAAGCACCGTATCGGTTGGGGGTAAACTTCCGAACGGAATTACCGTCTTTAAAAAGAAAATTACGCTAACGTACAGCGCTGGGTATTACCTGAAAAAAGGTAAACTCGTCGAGATCAAGAACTTCCGCCTATGCCTCAATACTAAACCTCCGGCTGGCCAAAAAATGATATGGGCGTTGAGTGGCTTGGAACCGTGCAAGGCTCGAGGACCTCAGCGTTCTCAAAACGGCACCAGATTTATGTTCAGAAAGGGCTGCCATTCGGTCAAAATGTCACTCACATTCATGGATTCTGCTCCCTCGGTTATCCTCAAAGTTTTATTGGATCTTCCTCATCTTGGCGAAGGACCTCGTCACAAACCGATCATCACCCCACCAGGGACAGAAAGGATTATAATTGAGCACATCGTCGACGGCCTAATTCAGCCGTCCAGCGTTAAGGTGGAGCGCGATTATTATAAACACTATTCTTCGATTTTCTTTATTGCTACACATACTGAAGGCAAGGGGGATCTTGAATACTTGACGAGTCGAGAAGGGCCCATGACGCACTTCAGTCACGAAAATGGTCGCTATGGTCCACCTGCGGTTTGGACCCCTTGGCAGTGCCAAGCGTTTGCAACAGCTCTTTGCGCTTCAAGCGTTGCAATTACTGCTGCTTCAGCCAGTTACATCCATTTTATTTGGATCCAATGCCCAGCAAAACATCGGATCCTGATTCTCGCCTTTTTCTTCAGCATAAACTATTTCGCATCTTGGATACCTAGCCTATTTTTTAAAGGCCTCGGGCGCATAGAATTTCTGGCGTTACTGGTCTCTCAGTCGGTGGGTTGGATTTGGCATGTATGCACTTCGGTCGCATACTATTTCGAACTCCGCAAGTTGCCTCATGCGAACCAAAAACAAGGCCATTATGCTTTGTTCTGATACTACGACGAGCGCGAGTCTTATTTTGAATATAACCTCGAAATTGATTTCAGCGAAGATTTTAAAACACGATTTTTTATTTGAAAAATGTATTGTAGCTCAATAACATGTTAAGAAGTTAATTGGTAAATTGACTTTCTGTATACATACAGTACTGAAATGAAGTGAGGCAATATCCAATGTACATGATGATATCCAATACGATATCCAAATACTCCCGAATAAACGCGATTTCGGCAATACACGGACTAAAAATCCTATTCTCTTTTCACATTGAAATCAGCCTAATCGGTCAACCACGATCTCAGTACGACAGTCTGCTCTACTGGCGAGGCCTCTCAGGTAACCCCACGAGTTGGCTCCAGTCCTCATAAGGATAAACTTAATTGAGGGAGTGTAATGGTTTAACTTCCCTTAAATTGAGTTTAGACAATGAATTAGGGACATTGTGATCCTATGGGGCCTCAGACCCTGGGTCAGGTATCTGAGGAGATCCCTATCTCATATCTCTAGCAGCAAACGTTCCGACTGTCCTTTGAACCAAAACTCTTCCTCCCGATGTTCGCCGGAAAACGAAACCCAGGGATGTATGTTCCATACAAAGAGTTCCTGAGAGGTAAACGCTTTCAGTGTATACTATTTTACTGTTAACTGGCCACAATACACACAATATACAATACATACAATACACATCGAGAACGAATTTCTGATGTTACTTTCATTTCTCGGGTAGAATGAGTGCCTAAACATATTCGCTGCATTTATTGCTGTTACTGTTATTATTACTGCTACTCATAAACCAGCCAATTGCTGCTAAACCAGGCCCGTACCCAGGAGTTTTATTTTTTAGGGGGGGGGGGGGCAACGCCAAAAAATTGAATCACATTTAACGACCAACATTAAGTTATAAACATCAGGAACTTACAGTCAAACTCACAATGATACAGAAACTCAAACTCGTAATCAAACTCGAAGGCTAACTCACAATGAAATGGAAACTCAAACTCATAATCAAACTCGAAGTCAAACTTGAAAGGAAACAGAAACTCGAACTGACAATCAAACTCGAAGTCAGATTCACAATCAAACATACACTCAAACTGAAAATCAAACTTTACAATCAAACTCGAAGTCAAACTCACAATAAAAACGAAAGTCGAACTAACAATCAAACTCGAAGTCAAACTTTCAATGAAACCGAATCTCGAACTGACAATCAAACTCGAAGTCAAACTTTCAATGAAACAGAATCTTGAACTGACAATAAACTCGAAGTCAAACTCACAATGAAACAGAATCTCGAACTAACAATCAAACTCGAAGTCAAACTCACCATGAAACAGAATCTCAAACTGACAATCAAACTCGAAGTCAAACTCACAATGAAATAGAAACTCAAACTCATAATCGAAATCGAAGTCAAACTCACAATGAAACAGAATCTCGAACTGCCAAACAAACTTGAAGTCAAACTCACAATAAAACAGAAACTCGAAGTGACAATCAAACTCGAAGTCAGATTCGCAATCAAACATACGCTCAAACTGAAAATCAAACTTTACAATCAAACTCGAAGTCAAACTCACAATAAAAACGAAAGTCGAACTAACAATCAAACTCGAAGTCAAACTTTCAATGAAACAGAATCTTGAACAGACAATCAAACTCGAAGTCAAACTTTCAATGAAACAGAATCTTGAACTGACAATCAAACTCGAAGTCAAACTCACAATGAAACAGAATCTCGAACTGCCAAACAAACTTGAAGTCAAACTCACAATAAAACAGAAACTCGAACTGACAATCAAACTCGAAGTCAGATTCGCAATCAAACATACGCTCAAACTGAAAATCAAAGTTTACAATCAAACTCGAAGTCAAACTCACAATAAAAACGAAAGTCGAACTAACAATCAAACTCGAAGTCAAACTTTCAATGAAACAGAATCTTGAACAGACAATCAAACTCGAAGTCAAACTCACAATGAAATAGAAACTCAAACTCATAATCGAAATCGAAGTCAAACTCACAATGAAACAGAATCTCGAACTGCCAAACAAACTTGAAGTCAAACTCACAATAAAGCAGAAACTCGAACTGACAATCAAACTCGAAGTCAGATTCACAATCAACCATACGCTCAAACTGAAAATCAAAGTTTACAATCAAACTCGAAGTCAAACTCACAATAAAAACGAAAGTCGAACTAACAATCAAACTCGAAGTCAAACTTTCAATGAAACAGAATCTCAAACTGACAATCAAACTCGAAGTCAAACTTTCAATGAAACAGAATCTTGAACTGACAAACTCGAAGTCAAACTCACAATGAAATAGAATCTCGAGCTGCCAAACAAACTTGAAGTCAAACTCACAATAAAACAGAAACTCGAACTGACAATCAAACTCGAAGTCAGATTCACAATCAAACAAACACTCAAACTGAAAATCAAACTTTACAATCAAACTCGAAGTCAAACTCACAATAAAAACGAAAGTCGAACTAACAATCAAACTCGAAGTCAAACTTTCAAACTTTCACGATGAAACAGAATCTCAAACTGACAATCAAACTTGAAGTCAAACTTTCAATGAAACAGAATCTTGAAGTGACAATCAAACTCGAAGTCAAACTCACAATGAAATAGAAACTCAAACTCATAATCGAAATCGAAGTCAAACTCACAATGAAACAGAAACTTGAACTGACAATCAAACTCGAAGTCAAATAAATGATCGAACTCGAAGTCAAACTCACAATGAAACAGAAACTAAATCTCATAATGAACGCAATGTGTGAGTTTCAAGATTCAGTTCAAGATTCTGTTTCATAGTGAGTTTGACTTCGAGTTTGATTGTCAGTTTGAGATTCGGTTTCATGGTGAGTTTGACTTCGAGTTTGATTGTCAGTTCGAGATTCTGTTTCATTGTGAGTTTGACTTCGAGTTTGATTGTCAGTTCGAGATTCTGTTTCATTGTGAGTTTGACTTCGAGTTTGATTGTCAGTTTGAGATTCTGTTTCATCGTGAGTTTGACTTCGAGTTTGATTGTCAGTTCAAGATTCTGTTTCATTGAAAGTTTGACTTCGAATTTGATTGTCAGTTCGAGATTCTGTTTCATTGTGAGTTTGACTTCGAGTTTGATTGTCAGTTCAAGATTCTGTTTCATTGAAAGTTTGACTTCGAGTTTGATTGTCAGTTTGAGATTCTGTTTCATCGTGAGTTTGACTTCGAGTTTGATTGTCAGTTCAAGATTCTGTTTCATTGTTAGTTTGACTTCGAGTTTGATTGTCAGTTCAAGATTCTTTTTCATTGAAAGTTTGACTTCGAGTTTGATTATGAGTTTGAGTTTCTATTTCATTGTGAGTTTGACTTCGAGTTTGATTGTCAGTTCAAGATTCTGTTTCATTGAAAGTTTGACTTCGAATTTGATTGTCAGTTCGAGATTCTGTTTCATTGTGAGTTTGACTTCGAGTTTGATTGTCAGTTCAAGATTCTGTTTCATTGTGAGTTTGACTTCGAGTTTGATTGTCAGTTCAAGATTCTGTTTCATTGAAAGTTTGACTTCGAGTTTGATTGTCAGTTTGAGATTCTGTTTCATCGTGAGTTTGACTTCGAGTTTGATTGTCAGTTCAAGATTCTGTTTCATTGTTAGTTTGACTTCGAGTTTGATTGTCAGTTCAAGATTCTGTTTCATTGAAAGTTTGACTTCGAGTTTGATTGTCTGTTTGAGTTTCTATTTCATTGTGAGTTTGACTTCGAGTTTGATTGTCAGTTCAAGATTCTGTTTCATTGAAAGTTTGACTTCGAATTTGATTGTCAGTTCGAATTTCTGTTTCATTGTGAGTTTGACTTCGAGTTTGATCATGTATTTGACTTCGAGTTTGATTGTAATGTTTGATTGTCAGTTTGATTGTATGTTTCATTGTGAGTTTTACTTCGGCTTTGATTATGAGTGTGAGTTTCAGTTTCATTGCGAGTTTGCCTTCGAGTTTGATTGTCAGTTTGAGATTCTGTTTCATTGTGAGTTTGACTTCGATTTCGATTACGAGTTTGAGTTTCTATTTCATTGTGAGTTTTACTTCGAGTTTGATTATGAGTGTGAGTTTCTATTTCATTGTGAGTTTGACTTCGAGTTTTATTGTCAGTTTGAGATTCTGTTTCATTGTGAGTTTGACTTCGATTTCGATTACGAGTTTGAGTTTCTATTTCATTGTGAGTTTTACTTCGAGTTTGATTATGAGTGTGAGTTTCTGTTTCATCGTGACTTTGACCTCGAGTTTGATTGTCAGTTCGAGTTTTGGTTTCATTGTGAGTTTGACACTCGACAGTTCCAAAATGAAAAATATATCATGTTCGTAGTACTTATGTGAAGAATATCCAGAAAATTTGGGGAGGCCTCCTTGCCCTCCCTCCTCCAATTTTGGGTGTGCAATTCTACTGGGCATTTTTTAATTTATGATGCTGAGCCTATAGAATACCAAACGGACAAGGTGCATTGTAAGAAAAGAAGAGAGGGATTGGAAAAAGAGGTTGAGAAATAACGGTAAAAT